>CM038044.1:47434353-48634353 GCA_021397845.1 Areca catechu
TCAGAACCCTGGACTTGGGCTTCAGCTTGTTGGTTCATTGTCAAGGGGAACCCTGTTCACAACTCAAGGACTTCGAAGGACCCTGCAATGAAGATCAAAGTTAAGGTTGAAGGATGCAAACATAAAGAAGGGATGGGAGAACTTGTGAACAAAGAAAAGATAGTTGAGAAGATCTGGCCGACTCCAATGCCTTTGCCTTGAGCTTGGATGATGAATTTCTAGGGAAGAGAGTGGCTTTGGGCATGGAAGAAGAAGATAGGAAAAATTTCACACATAAAACTCAAGACAACTTCACTTCAAACTTCATTCATTTCCAAAATCAATCTCTTTTACAATGGACGTCCAAGGCTTTTAATAGCCTCACATAGCTAGCTTTTAAAATTTAAAAACTCCCCAAATCGAGGAGGATTACAAGGGGGGTTTGAGGATTTGGTGGAGAGTTTGGAGGGATGTGGGGAGGTTGGAGGATTTGGTGGAGGACTTGGAGGGATGTGGCCAACCTCCTTGAATTTGAATCTCCCTTGTTGGCGCCCAAAGGGTGATGAGGTGGTTGGTGAAGTGGCACCTGATGACATGGCATGGTGAGGTGGTCTTCTACTTGGATAAGAATGACATGTGGCACCCAGTGGTCCTAGTTGATGGTCCTTTTCTCTTGCTTGGTTGATGTGTCTTCTCTTCTTCATGTGGTCAAATTTTGGGGTCTAGAATTTGAGTCTTGTTGCTGGCTTTCATGACTTTAAGACTTGATTAGACTTAACTCAACTGAATTAGACTTAACTCAACTGAACTGACTTGACTGACCTAGACTTTAAAACTTGAAATGGACTTACAGGAAATGAAATTTTAAAAGTAATTACATGACTCAATAAACACTCTTGATTTGAAACTCAAAATTAATTACAGGACTCTTAAAAAGGAAATGACTCCTGAAAAGGAAATAAAATATTTTTTGATCTAAAGGATACAAGGTAACCTAATTATCTTCGATCCAAATCGGGATAAGGCTAACCTTGTTGGAGTGAAGTTTCTTTGGATTTCTGGTGTCCACACCAAGACCTATTAGTATATAAATCATTTTGTACATCTTAAAGACATGGATTTTAGTCTAAAGGTTTCTCCACTATTTTACTCAGACTAGTAGCCTCTACACTCCAATCCGAAGAATAACATTTATCCTTTAGCGGGTACCAGGATCCAGTAGACACACATGAACCCGAATTTGGCCAGCCAACCCATATGCATCTAAAGATAGGTACAATACCAATTACTTCTCTAAGCAATTCCTAGTATTTATTTTGCCCCAGGGATCCTCACAATTGGCCTTTGGGCCTCCTATTGAAGGTCCTGGTTAGGTCCAACCATTAACATGATCGAATTCAATGCCTCTAACTAACCCATGATCAAGCCCAACTTTGGTCGGCCCACCTAACCACGTGTTAAGATAGTCGCACTGAGCCATCATATGTTGAATGGCAATTTCACTCACCTGATAACCACCCGTTCTTTGGAACTGTCGATGATCACTGAACTTATGGACTCCTTACCAATCCAACTTAATGGGAGGCTAAGACTTAGGCTATCGCATAACTTAGTCCTTTTATGGACCTAATAATTTAGAGGATTTAAATTTTGTGACACATGAAAGAAGGCATGAACCTTGATCAAGAAAACTCCAACTTAACTCTTAGAGGGTTTCAAGATCAATAGGTCCATGGACACCTTAAACCAGTCAGACTGATTAACCTTAGTTGACATGGGTCAACTCGAATCAATAGATTATCTAACCAAATCTGATTCACCATATTAGCCAGGTAAGTAAGATCAAGGGATGGGTTATGCCAGGTAAGCCTCTTACCTTAGACACCAAGTGGTTTACCAGACTTAATCAGACTAACCTAAAGACCCGGGCTCACCACGAAGCCATTAATCAAGTCCATTTAGATGTATGGACTGGTCTAACTAACTATTAGAGAGATTTATAGAAAAGAGACCTAATTCAACTTTTGATTAGTCTTCTCTCTAATTAATTCATTCATCTAAACCTAGGTCTAACCCATTTAAGGACCCCATTCTAGCTAACCCAATTATGATGCAGGACTAAATATGCATGCAAAATATTTTTGTATTTTTATATGTTAAGATATGCATGTAAATCTCAAAAATAAGTCCAAGAATTTAAGTAGAGAGTTTTGTGAAAAATAAGAAGCAATAGCATGCAAAAAGATCCTAAAAGAAATTAAAAAGAGGACCGCCGAGGCTAAGAAGCCCTGGTTGGGCTAGTTCCCCTTCAACAACGCTACTGGCAAGTAGAGGGGGTGTACCTGACAGGATCTAGCAGATGAATCCTTGCAAAGGTCTCTCTTCACTCTTGGATGCAGCCTGGATGATCAAGCCAAGGACCTCATGGATTCGTGACTTTCAACCCGGTGATCCGATAGTAGCCCGGCTGGAATCAATGGATTCATAGATGATGAGGGACCTATAAATTGCCTGTTAGGGATTAGAAAACAATGCAAGGATGAAGAAATAAATTAAAAATAGTAAGGATGGAAGAGTTTTTATGTTGGGCGGCCAAGGCTTTGAGAGATGGCTTCTAGGGTTTTGATGGCGGCTGGAGGCTAAGCGCAAGAGACAACGAAGAAGAAGGGGTTTACACAGATTTCCCTTAGCACACAGCAAGCACACAGTAGAGATATGAAAACTCAATATAATTTCATTCAAAAGTTGTCCAATTTTCATACAAGGGGTCCCTTATATAGAGTCATGAGACTTAGGGCCCAAGCAAAAGAAAACAAGAAAAATAAGGGGTGCCCACTTTCTTCCTAAAGTGTGGGGCTGAATACATGGAAGAAAAAACTCTCGTGCTATACAAAATACCTCCAAACAAGGTAGGTAGTGGGCTGCCAAAGGGGGGGACCAAGCGGCGCCAACACCTTACTTCTCTTGGCTTGGGGTGGACCACTTCTTTCTTAAGCAAGCTAGCATGAATCATGGGATTCATGTTTATCTGTTTTGACTTTCCTTCTTGTCATGCTGGCATGTGGAGTTGGTGTGCCTGGGGTGTGGAAGGGGTGTGCTGGCGTGTGGTCATCAACTCATGCATGGGCCGACTTCATGATCCTCCAAGTAATCCTAGGTGGCAAAATCCAGGGTATGATTGGGACTCCATGCGGCTACTGAGGTGGCATGTAGGTTGGTGTCCTTCACATGCTTGAGTCTTCTTTGACTGGGCTTGACTCATTACAGACTCAATACAACTGGACATGATTACATGACTCAGAATATGATCAGCTCAACATGAGCTGACTTGACCGACTGATCCAAATCCCTAATGGTATGGATCAAATGCTACATACAAGACTCAATTATGTAAAGGAAAACTCTAATAGGCTAAGCCCTTCTTACAAACTGGACTCAAACACTACTAAGTAATCCATAAAGTGTTTAGAAGCCTCTGTCTTATTCTGGTGCCTCTGGTATCCGCACCAATTCTCCCAGGATGAGAGGAACTCGATCCTGTCGAGTAAGTATCACACTGGCTGACATATCTCTCGAGAAGATTTGGGTTGAAGCGCTGCAAGTCCTCTCGAGAAATTCATGAATCATCCAATTCTGGCTGGCCTTGCCATCTGACCAGGTAGCGTTGATAGCCACGGCCCCAGGTCGTGATGGCTTGATCATTCAGGATACACTTGATCCATTCTCCTCTCTCAGGCCAATTAATTAGTGGACACTCTAGGCTAAGGTCACTCACTAAGGATGGAGTAGGTCCAAAGGCCTCACTGGTTATCGCTGCTAGTTCACTATACTACCAGGTCTGCGATATTGAAGGTAAAACTAATGCCAAATTCCAGGGGCAAATCTAACATATAGGCATTTGGTCCAACCTTCTCTATCACTCTAAAAGGTCCGGCTCTGCGAGCATGAAGCTTCTTAACGGTCCCGGGTGGGAACCTCTCAGGCCTAAGCCTAATCATGATAAAATCCACTACATTAAATTTCTTGGCTCTTTTCCAGAAATTAGCTAGTTTGTTTCAAAATTAATGCTGGTGGTGAACATGCTGGGCACATGCAGACTCCTAACAGGTGATGCAAATGACTCATACTAACACCTAATAGACTCGACTATGCCTTCCTATCGAAAGAGGTTTATTAGGTCTTAACTACAAGTTGGGCATGGGGCATGAGTCATGGTTGATGGGTGACATATAGATGAAAATTTGCCAGGAACTCCTAATAGATGCCAGAGAATCTTTCAAAAGTAGGTAGCAAATGGGATGGGCTCTATGGATTCTTGTGACCTGGTAATCTCAACAAAATGTAATGGAAAAGTTTGGGGAACATTGGAAGCCTTAGGGTATGGCAGGAAGTAAGAATCAGAGTCTTGGGGCAATCCATTAGAAGCATGAAATAGACCTTGGTTACTAGGGATGACCTTAAAATTTGAACATTAATCTATGGGTGACATAAGGTCCACTTGAAGGATGGGAAATTTGGTCATTGCAAGTGTAGGTTCTTTAGGAAAGGATGACTTAGTCAATTCAAGAAAAAGGTTTTTGATTGGGGTTAGAGGAATGAGCTCTTTATGAGGGTACTAAATGAGGTATGGGGTTGAGGCTAAAGGAGTGGGCTCTTCCTGAGGGTATTGACTTATAGGAACCAAGTCCTCACTAATTTCCTATTATTCTATTACTTCGGGACTAGGCTCTACAATTTCATCTTCGCCTAGGGTTTCCTCAGTCAATGTACTAGAGTGATCCTCCTGAAAGTCTTCTCCTTTATATTCATCTATTAAACTTATGTCAGCCTCATATATCTCTACAATAGATTCTTCCTCAGGCTCATTAATGGGTTCAGGGGTCTTTTCCTTACAAACTAATGGGATAGGAGTAGTAGGCTGGTTTGAAGGACTTTGCCTAAGAATTGGTCTTGAGGTGCTAATCATGCTGGGCTTAGGATGGCTCCCCATGAGTTCCTTTTGATAAGACTCGAATTCTTTAGCAATCAGATAAGCTTCCTCAAGAGTATGAATTTTCCATTGAAATAATTCTCCCTGGATGTCCCTACATAGGCCAGCTCGAAACCTCGATATAATCTTATACTCAGGTTCAACTGTGTTGCATCTCCTAATAAACACATTAAATTGGTCAATGTATTCAGACATAGTCTTATTACTTTGTCTCGAATCGTACCATTGCTCTAAAAGTTGGTGCTCATTAAATCTACCTAGGTACTTTGCTCTCAACTTACTTCTCATGGATCTCCAAGTAAGTATTTCATCTCCCCATTAATAACATTTATCCTCGACATCTTCCCAGTATCGCCTAGCATGTCGAATTAGCTTACGTGTGGCCAATATAACTTTTCCTAACTCCGTCATCTGAGTGTACTCAAAATACTGATCCATTCTTTCTTCCCAATCAATATACACCTCAGGATCTAGGCTTCCATCAAAAGTGGGTGCATAGGGTTGGGTGTGTCTAACAGGTCTTTCCTCTGGGTCCACCAAGTATGGGTATGGGCTTCTAGGGTTAGACTCAGGGGCAAGGTGATGATGATAAGCTCGTGGATCAAAGGTACTAGGCCTAGGGGATCTGAATTCAACATGGGTCCTACGGGCTCCTTCATAGGTCAAAGAATGTTTACCTATTCGATCAGGCCTATGGGGTTCAAGAGAGTCAGGTCTAATATAGGCCTTAGAGGGTCTAAAGGACATGGTTGATGGGCTAATGGGCTCCTAATCTAGTGGACATGCAAGACTCAATAATAACTCGACTACGGCTGCTAAAACCTAGAGCCCAAATAGAATGGGTTGACTCAACTTATACACAATGCAACTCCTAGTCCTTCAACTAGCTAGGTAAGAGGTGGGATAGTGGGAGGCCCCCCTGCTTAGCGCAATACCTAATTAAAGAACCACCAATCCGCTTAGGTCATTTAACTCTGTACCTCTAGCCTTAGATACCAGCGTCTAGTAATAGGAGATGAATTGGGTGCACTAGTCTTCCCACAAAGGTTGAACCCGACCGATTGGTATCCCTAGCCCACTAAGGTAAATTAAGTCTAATTAATTTTAAATTAGGCTTGGGACCGAATGCAAGGGATATGGTTTTAGGCTAAGGAGAGGTGATCAAATCCTCCCCCAATCTGACATAGTAGAGGTGCCCTTAAAGTAAATTATTCACATGATGGCGAGCAAATGAAAATGCAAACTAGGGTTTCAAGTATTTTTGATGTTTTCTAATTTATATATATATATATATATATTGGTATTTTTTAAGAAAACATATAATTTAATGAAAAAGTACCTAATATGCAGGAAAGATGCCAAAAATTAATATATGCAAGGATTATGCCAAAAAAATCCTAAACTTGCTGAAATTAGCTTTACTAAAAAAAACATGGTAGAACTGTTCTCAGGCAATGTTCTGGCTGGCAAAAAATCCACATACTAAAATAATTCCTAATAAAGTTTTGAAAATAATTTCAATTATAAGGAATCCATCAAAATAAAAATCAGGTTTTTCTAAGTTTTTTTACGGGCAGAAACAATTAAAATAGCAGACTATGTACTTTGATGGCCGAGATGCAAAATTACCCTAATGAAGCTCTTTATTTTCTTCTTCAGGGGTCAATCACAGTGGCACCCCTACACGCCATAAGAGATCCCGTAGATTGGGAAGGGAGGGTCTTGCAACCCTACTTGTCTCCTATGACCGGACGGTCATGGTGAAGCACTCGATCTGAATATGCAAAGAGAAACTGAGCCCAAACAGGCTCCGATACCAAATGATGCGGGACTAAATATGCATGCAAAGTATTTTTGTATTTTTATATGTTGAGTTATGTATCTAAATTTTGAAAATAAGGCCAAGAATTTAAGTAGAGAGTTCTGTGCAAAATAAGAAGCAACAGCATGCAAAAAGACCCTAAAAGTAATAGAAAAGAGGATCGCCGAGGCTGAGAAGCCCCGGTTAGGCTAGTTCCCCTTCAATAACGCTACTAGCAAGTAAAGGGGGTGTACCTAACAGGATCTAGTAGATGAATCCTTGTAGAGGTCTCTCTTCGCTCTCAGATGCGGCCTGGATGATCAAGCCGAAGATCCCGCTGATTCGCGGCTTTCAACCCGGTGATCCGATAGAGGCCCGGCTGGAATCAATGGATTTGTAGACGATGAGAGACCTGTAAATCACCTGTCAAGGATTTTAAAATAATGCAAGGATGAAGAAATAAATTGAAAACAGTAAGGATAGAAGAGTTTTTGTGTTGGGCGGCCAAGGCTTGGAGAGATGGCTTCAGGGTTTTGATGGCGACTAGAGGCTGGGCACAGGAGACAAGGAAGAAGAAGGGGTTCACACAGATTCCCCTTAGCACATAGTAGAGATATGAAAACTCAATATAATTTCATTCAAAAGTTGTCCAATTTTCATACAAGGGGTCCCTTATATAGAGTCATGAGACTTAGGGCCCAAGCAAAAGAAAACAAGGAAAATAAGGGGTGCCTACTTTCTTCCTAAAGTTTGGGGCTGAATACATGGAAGAAAACACTCTCATGCCATACAAAATTCCTCCAAACAAGGTAGGTAGTGGGCAGCCAAAAGAGGAGACTAAAGGGCTACAGCTTCTTACTTCTCTTGGCTTGGGATGGACCACTTCTTTTCTAAGCAAGCTGGCATGAATCATGAGATTCATGTTTATCTATTTTGACTTTTCTTCTTGTCATACTGGCATGTGGAGTTGGTGTGCTTAGGGTGTGGAAGGGGTGTGCTGGCATGTGGTCATCAACTCTTCAAGCATGGGCCGACTTCATGATCCACCAAGTAATCCTAGGTGGCAAAATCCAGGGTGTGATTGGGACTCCATGCGGCTGCTAAGGTGGCATGCTGGGTGATGTCCTTCATATGCTTGAGTCTTCTTTGACTAGGCTTAACTAAATACATACTCAATACAACTAGACATGATTACAAGACTCAAAATATAATTAGCTCAATATGAGTTGACTTGACCGACTGATCCAAAACCCTAATGGTATGGATCAAATACTACATACATGACTTAATTTTGAAAAGGAAAACTCTAATAGGCTAAGCCCTTATTACAAACCAGACTCAAACACTACTAAGTAATCCACAGAGGGTTTAGAAGTCTCTATCTTATTCTGGTGCCTCTAGTATCCGCACCAAATTAATTCATGATTTATCAATCATGACTTAAGATTAGAATCATATCCTAAATCTTAAAATGTTTCAAAAATACAACTTAATTCTCAATTAAGCGTAAGATGCCAATTGAAACAGTTTCAATTAACCCAAAATTGAAACAATTTTAAAAGCAAACGAAGCAATTCTACAAAAATATCATGAACTTTAAATTTACTATTTTCAGGGTTTTTTTTTTGTTCTTTTGTTCTCAGATCCGAGTCAACTCATGTAGGGAGGAGTCGGCTCGGATAGAACAATTTTTTTTATTTTGCAGAGATGAGTCGATTTGAGCAAGAGGTGAGTCGGCTCGTCTGCCTGGGTAGAAAATAGTAACTCTAAAATTTAGAGCTTTTCAATTGAACTTTTCAAAATCCTAGATCATGCACCTTTTAGATCTTATCTAAACATAGTTATGATCTACAAACATAAATTAAAATTATTTTAACCTATCAGATCTCTCACTTTCTTCTTCATAAGGTCATGACGCAGTGGCACCCCTATACGCCATAGGAGAACCCCACTGAATGGGAAGAGATGGCCTTTAAACTATACTTCTCTCCTATGACTGGACGGCCATGGTGAATCCACCTTAATCTAAGTACTATGTGAAGGATATCAAGCCGATTTCATGCAAAAGTATTAAACCAAATATGCATTCAACCTGGCTCTGATACCATTATTGGCGAACCCAGGTGGGCCAAGACCCGACCGGCACGGGTCGATACATGCAATTTAAAACTTTTCTAAATTGCATGATGTAGTGAAAGGAGATAAAACAATTTTGTCTAACATGTTAATCTAATTAACACTGGCCCTACACAGATCCTTATGCATATACAATAATGCATGTATGAAGTCAAGCAAGCAAAGCATGTAATTGAACCATTCTTTGAATCACACACAAGGGTGTTGAAGATCATTTCTTCAGACCCATAAGATAGAAGTACAAACCTTTTATCTGAGGTGACGATCACTAGGAGGGAAGGCATTTCAAGGATGAGCAATAGCCCAGCGAGTAGCACAAGCATCCTGCCTCTAGAGGTTGTTCACACCGGGGTAAGGAGATTCTTCTCCTTCCTTCAAGGTGCTAGCCTCTCTGGAAATACTATGACAGTGATGGACTCTTTCTTCAACTCCTTGAAGAAACTATTGCTGAACAATGGTGGAACAAAGCTGCCCAAGGACCCTTCCTAGAATGCTCTGTTCCAAACCTTCAATAGAAGGTATGCATACAAGAATCCCAAAACCCAAACCTCACACTACCCAATCTCTCACATAAGACCGCTCTCAGGTCAAGACGAGATCTCTCTAACTAAGGAAAAATGATAGAGTCTCAACTTGAGAGTGGAAAGGAACGATTCATTCTTTAGCCCACCCACAATAGCCTTTTTAATAATACCATGATGGAGAGTTATTGAGAGATAAATGGGAGGTTTGGAGCTCTTGGAATTCTTGCAGGTTAGAAGACCTTTGGAATTCAGCAATGTAGCTGATTAAAATCCCAAGATGCCAAAATTAAGTGCCATAACTCTTATAGCCCTTAATGAAGAATCCTCGAATTTTTCAGTAATTCCCGTCTAACGAGTGACTCACCTCGGGTTACCTCTATTGGCAGTTTTGATAACTTCTTACCAAACGAGTCTGGAATGATTTTCAATCATTCCCAAGCCAACAAATCAAGAAGAAACCCCAAGGTGTGCGATCCCGTAGGTTCAAACACTAAACTGGTAGTACAAGAATATTTTTAGTACCAGCCAAAGTTGCCATCTAGTAATGACACCTAGCATTCAAATAGGTCAAAGGTTACAAAGCAACAAGAACCTGTCAAATATGGAGTACCATTGAACTTATTCCTTTGATCTTCTAATGCTCTGGATGGCTTAGGGTTAAACTGCCCAACCCTAATCAGCCCATCACAATATGTTTCAAACAAAGAATCCCTGTAACTCCTTACAAGGAATGTCTTGGCCAAGGTCTTTCTCAATTGAGGCATATTAAGCATTCAATCCAAACCATTTGGAGAGGTCAATCCTATCTTGATCCTACTACCGCTACACAAGTACTTGACTATACCCAGTGACCTTCCATCATCGGATTAAAATTTTGGATAGTCCGACACCTAAGCACAGTGAGTTGCTTGCAAGTTGCCATAATGATCTCAAGTCAGAAAAATAATTCATGTCTATATTCTAATGCAAAACTTCTTTTTGGTAGAAAGAGAATCTCGCATGAGAGTCACGCTCAATGAAGTGTCGAGCACAATACCTGATGTCACACCAGCATCTCCATGCTACTTGGTTAAGAGGATAACCAATAGATATGACATCAACGACCTATTCTCGATACACCATCATCCTGGAATGGCATATCCTTTGGTTGCAAACCAGTTTATGAACTTCATGATACATCTTTTCTACATCGCATACAAAGTAGCTTAAAGGACATCATCACACAAGAGTTCAATTAGGAAGATGACATGTAATGAACAACCAAAATAAACTTTTTATTCAATTTAATAATTCATATACACATATATGAGATGCACAACCATCTACAACCTAGATGATTGGCTTTGGGACACACATTTTCCAACGAGGATGAGGCATGGCAATTATTTGAGACATTGAGTGAAAATTCTTTACACCATATGTCTGCCTCAAGTAGTAATAGACTCATTGCTCCTTAAAAAAAGGATGGAATATATGAACTGAGTCACTACATAGATATCCATAATAAAATGAATGAGATGTCATAGAAGATAGTAGATGAGTTGTCCCAAAGGATGGATCGCGTGTTTAGTAAGGGGCACTTTCCTACCCCACCTGTACTTAGTGTACAACGAGAAGTTTGCGCTATCTATTCTAGCTCCACCCACTATACCACAGACTGTCCAGTAGCTACCCAATTTCCTAAATTTGTCCATGAACAGGTCCAACAAGCTCATAAACCAGGAAACAATCATTATTCAAACACCTATAACCCAAAATGGTGCAATCACCCTAATTTCTCTTGGAAATCATAGCCACCTGCTATCCCAATTCCATTAAGCCCAAACTACCAAGAAACCAGCTATAGGAGCATACCTCACTCGCAATATCAAAACCCTTCTCAACTATTCTCCAATAACTATAACTCAGCCTTTGAGGAGAGAGTTTTGAAGGCTTTAGACTAGATAGAGGTCAATACTCAGACCCTTACCTCCCACTCCTAAATAATCAGTTCTCATACACAATCCATCGCTAGGTTAGAAACACAAATTTGTCAATTAGCTACAAGTTTGGGTAGAAGGGAAGGAGGTAAATTGCCATCTCAACCCGAGAGCAACCCGAGAGGACAATTCATGGTTGAAGGCTCCAATATCCTAGAAACCTTTTTTGAACATGCCAAATCAGTAATGACCCTCAGGAATGGAAAGGTCATCGAGCAACCTAGCAGAACCAATGAGACCTACCCCACACCTCCAACCCAACCTAAATCAAAACCATCTAAGGTGATGCAGAATGAAAGAGATGATGCAATGCGGAAGTAAATTAAGACTTTTTTTTTTTTTTTGTTTTCATAAGTCGGCTTTGACTCAAAGGAAAGTTAAACTAAATTGAAAGGAACTATGTAATAATTGAAAGCACAATTTAAAGAAACTAGGTTATCAGAGTAGTTCAGAAGTAAAGGATCGCTGGGGGTTGAGAAACTCCCAGACCTAGGGTTTCGCTCTGAACTTTCAACATGACAGAAGTAAAGAGAAGAGAAGGGTTACAGACCAGGCAGTGATCTTCACAGAGTTTAGTGGAAGGACTCTCTTGAGCAGATTGTTGGATCCCCGGATTCAGATATCTTCGCAATGGATCCTCCAATACTGGTCCTTTGGCAGAGTTGGCTTTTCCTGAACTCAAGATCTGGGAAAGAAGAAGAACAATTTATGGAACCAGATACTCAAGGAAGGATTTACCAGATAGAAGAACTTGAAAGTTGATGTTGCTGAAGTCCTGATTCTCCTGGATGCTGATCTAGCTTCCTCTAGGATTTGCTCCGTATTCGAAGCAGCCGAACTAGACCTAGATGCTGGTGGTCGACCTCCACTTGGAGAGAGAGGCCGTGAGAGATGGGGGTAGGCTAGGGTTTGGTGGAAAGAAGAGGATGATGGGCGGCTAGGGTTTTGGAGTTGAAGTGGCTAACCTAGGGTTTAGGGGTTGGAGATCTCACACCTTTTCAAGGTTCCTAAGGAACCCGGATTTACTCCCTCACAGAGCTCAACACCTGGATGCAAGTGCAGAAGAGAGAAACACAAAGTTTGCTCACACATAAATTGGATTCATTCATCAGATGTCCTTTCAAACTTACAAGAGGGATTTATTTTATAGGTCTTTACAAGAGGTCGGGGTTTTACATCTTCCCATGTGGGACTAATAGGATGGATCCTCAAATTAGGCTTGTAGAATCAAATCCTTCTCATATGGCCGGCCAAGAGCTTCCATAAGTGTTGATTGGTGGCTCCAAATGGTAAGTAGGTGGTGGCGCCTCCTAGCCTTGCTCTTTAAGAAAATTTTTTTTCCTTCCATGCTTGGTTTTATTTGGAAGTATTTGGGCGCCTCCTAGTTTTGCTCCCCAAGTTTTGGCTTCTTCCTTTCATGGCTCAACTCTTTTGGACACCTCCTTTTCTTTCTCCCCAAGTCATGGCTCTTCCCAACTTTTCTTTGGTCTTTTTAGGCATGGATTGGGCGCCCCCTTGAAGTGCTCCCCAAGAAATGCCTCTTTCCTCCTTTAGCTTGGCCTTTTAAGGTATATATGGGGTGCCTCCTTGATTTTGGCTTCAAGAAAAATTCTTCCTCCCTTGGGTGTGGGGACCAAGACACTGGGATGGAGATGTGGCGCCCCCTGGACTATGGCGTGTGGCTGGGAGTGTGGCGCCCACTTACTTGAGCCTGGGAGAAAAATGTGGCACCCTGGACCTTGACTTGAAAAAGGTGGCACCAACCTGGAGAAGACCTAGGCCACTACTAGGACTTGTACTGAGTCAACATGACTCAACAAAATTTAAATTACAGACTCAAGACTAAAATTGAGTTGACCAAGTCAACCCTTATTATAAAACCAGAAAACCCTAATTCTTCGGGCAAGGTCAATCAGAGATCCAGATGGAGCCCCGAAGTCTTCTTCTGAGTCTGGTGCCCGCACCAATTCTCCCAGGGTGGGAGGAACTCGACCCTGTCGAGTATGGATCAAGCTGGCTCTGGTATCTCTCCAAGAGGTCTGGGTCCAATTCTTGTAATTCTTCTCGGGAGATCCAAGAGTTATCAGAATCTGGCCTTCCTTGCCAGCGGACCAGGTATCTTTGGTATCCTCGATTACGAGTAGAGATAACCTGATCATCCAAGATCTTTTCAATCTGCTCTTTCCTCATAGGCCAATTTGTTGGTGGACACACAGGGTTGGGTTCACTTTCAAGAGTAGGATTAGGCTCAAAAAGGCTCACTAGGAATCACAGCTGGCTCTCTATACTCTACTAGGTCTGTAATGTTGAAAGTGGAGCTAATGCCTAGTTCTGAAGGCAACTCGAGCACATAGGCATTGGATCCTACTCTCTTCACCACTCTAAATGGTCCAGCTCCTTTAGCATGTAACTTTCTAACGGTTCCAGGAAAAAACTGCTCAGGCCTTAACCTAATCATTACATAGTCTCTCTCAACAAAAGTTTTGACTCGTCTTTGAGAATCAGCCAACTTCTTATAAGTTTCATTACTTAAAGTTATTTTGGCATGAATTTCTTTATGCAAGTCCTTTACATGCTATGCAAGTGCATCAAGAGACTTGTGTGTGTGGGCTAATAGTGAAATCAGATCAAGTGGTGTGTGAGGCTTGTATCCATGAACAATTTCAAAGGGACTCTAGCCTATAGACCTATTGATCGAAACATTGAATGCAATTTCAGCCCTGGACAAAATACAAATCCCAATTCCTGGTGCTCTCAATCAAACCAAAATCTGAGCCAAAGCCCAGTAAAGGGTCAAGAAAAACTAAACTAGACTGACGACACATTCCTAAAGAATGGACTTTATTCCAAAGGAACCCTAGGTCTAAACCTAACAAACTAAGGCTCTCTAGGTTTGACCTTGGGTCGGAGGAGGGCATGCAGAGCATGAAAACTTATCATGGGTGCCTAGTAGGTGCCATAAGGTCTTTCAGAAGTAGGTGGCAAACCTAATAGATTCTGACACGTGGTTCACTCTAAAGACTTCGACAAAGTATACTTGGATGGTGTAAGAAGCATTGGAAGTCCTAGAGAAAGGGAGGAAATATGAGGTGGAGTCTCGAATTACCTGCTGACTAAAGGTGGTGACCTGAAGGATTGAATGGTGATCTATGAGTGTCAACTGGTCATCCTTATGAAAGGAAAAGTATGCTACTCCCAGGAATGGATCAAAAGATGGTTCGGGGAGTAGCCTAGGACATGTGATTGCAACAGTTAAGGTTTGTTCTCTAAGCAAATAATGATACACTTTCTCAAGAAATGGATTAGAGAATGATTCATGGAATGGCCTATGGATGATGACCTCAAGACTTGAAATTTGACCTATGAGTGCGGAAAGGTATACTCTATAGAAGGGTAGGTCAGTCATGCGAAGGAAGGGGTCTGGGGCCATAAGGAGGACTTCTACAGGACTAGGTGAATCAATCCGCTCAAGACAAGGATGTTCAACTGAGATTACGGGAGAGACCTTAGTGGCTGGGCATGGGAAAAGGTCCAATTGTAAGAGGCTTGATTCAGTCATCCTAAGGAGAGGATCTACCATAGGGTGGGCAAACTTAAACAGTTCAGTGCAAAGATCTTCAATTGGTACTTGGGGAATGACTGTCATTAGAAGGTACGAACTGATAGCTCGGGCTAACACTATGAGTTCTTCCTGGGGGTATTTGACTAAAGGAACCTGGTTCTCACAAATCTCTTGAATTTTTGAACTAGGTCCTACCACTTGGTTGCTCTCCAAGGTCTCCTCAGGAAAGGAACCAATAGTATCGATGTCACATTCTTCAAGTTCTTCCCCCTCATATTCATCAACTAGACTTAAGCCGGCATCATATACTTCCTCGATGCCATCTTCAATGGGTTTCGGGTCAGTGGTAATCGGGTCAACTGATTCTGGGCTTGTCATACCTAACCCTTCTTCCTCATTGGTATCCTTCTGGTCAAGAGGTGACACAAGTGGGAATTGACAAACAAAAGTCTGGTTCACTACGGATGTCGGATCAATCGGAACTTGACTCAAGTTGGTAGAGGTTGGCTTTAAGTCCAAAGTACTTGATTGGTTATATCTTAAAGACCACTCATAGTCTTGGGCTTCTTGGTAGGCTCGGTCTAACTTATTGGTCTTTTCAAGGCATAGCTTCCTATAAATGTCTAGGTGTAACCCAACCCTAAACCTCGATGTGATCTGAGCTTCGGTCTCAATGGTATTGCATTTCATGTCATACCACTGGAAGTCCTCGATATATTTAGACACAGGCCTATTACCTTGTTGCAATTGGTACCATTGGTCTAAAAGTCTTTTCTCATAGGATCTACCTAGGTATCTATCTCTCAACTTACTTCTCATATCTCTCCAAGTATATATTTCCTCTTTTCTTTGATAACACTCACGCTCAATAGCATACCAATGCGACCTAGCATGTTTGGTGAACTTGGTTTTGGCCAACCTAACTTGTCCTAATTCCGATATGTTAGTGCACTTAAAATACCGATCCATTTGTTCTTCCCACTTAATATATGTCTCTTGTCTTCCATCAAAAGTGGGTGCATAAGGTTCGGTGTTCCTAACGGGTCCCTTTTCTGAGTCAACCAAGTATGGATATAGGCTCCTAGGGTTATGCTCGGGATCACGGTATAAGGTCCTCCTAGGCTCCTGGCATGGGTGAGGTTGGGGCCCATTAAATTTTGGATCAGGGGTCCAATTTTGATGTCTACGTTTCTCAAGTCCCTGGGCTTGGTCTCTAAACTGGGCAAAACCCTCATTCATATCCTGACTCAATTTGGTCATACTTTCAGTAAGAGTTATAATCATGGCCTCTAAATCAGGTTGGGTTTGACCAGGTTGGTAGGGTACTCCGTTCCGGGTGGACATGATGATGCAAGCAAGCACACCAAATGAGACTCGACTGAAATGACTACGGGCTAACTAGACCTAGAGCCCAAACTAGATGCCCAATCAGAGTGGCAAGCTAGCCTGTAGTAACTCGGGACTCAGCCAGGCAGGTGTAAGGGGAGTGTTAGGTCCCTAATTACCAATCCTAGACACCAATCAGAGATTGGCCAGGTAGGCGGACCAGCACACAAGCCCTTCGGGATAGAATCCCTGAACCACCGTTCTAGACACTGAGTACAAAGCACACACAGAGTAACTAGACAAACTGACTCAACATTAGCCTAGACCCGACTTGTTGGTGTCCCTAGCCCACTAGGGCAAATTAAGTTTAATAAATTTTAAAATTAGGCTTAGGATCGAATGAATGGGTGGTGGTTTTGGGCTAAGGAGAGGTTATCAACTCCTCCCCTTACCTTAGATGCTCAATTGCCCTTAAGATGAATTAGGAGATGATCACTCAAAAAAAAAATTGAATTGCAGAAACACAGAAACAGAGTTGCTGTAATTTAACTCTCAGAAATTTCATGGAAACCAATAAATTACAGTAAAATTATGTAAAATAGTTTCAATTATACTGGTTCCAGAAAAATAAAAATCATGCAATTTGGAGTTAGCTGCAATGAGAAACAATTCCTGCAACAGGGTAGTTACAGACTGAAAATAGAATGCTTCTCCCGTTTACAATTCCTGCTACGAAGTTGTAACCCAGCGGATCCCCTACACGCCCTAGAAACACCCTGTGGAATGGGAAGAGGAGGTTTGCGCCTCACTTCGTTCCTAGGACCGGACGTCCTGGGGAGTCTACTTCGAGCAGACAAAGTAAAAAAGAGAGACACTCAAAACATGCAAGCAAGTCAGAAACCCTAGACAGGGCTCTGATACCAAAAATGATGCAGAACGAAAGAGATGATGCGATGCGGAAGTAAATTAAGACTAATTTTTTTTTTTTTTATGTTTTCAGAAGTCGGCTTTGACTCAAAGGAAAGTTAAACTAAATTAAAAAGAACTATGTAATAATTGAAAGCACAATTTAAAGAAACTAGGTTATCAGAGTAGTTCAGAAGTAAAGGATCACTGGGGGTTGAGAAACTCCCAGACCTAGGGTTTCGCTTTGAACTTTCAACAGGACAAAAGTAAAGAGAAGAGAAGGGTTATAGACCAGGCAGTGATCTTCACAGAGTTTAGTGGAAGGACTCTCTTGAGCAGATTGTTGGATCCCCGGATTCAGATATCTTCGCAATGGATCCTCCAATACTGGTCCTTTGGCAGAGTTGGCTTTTCCTAAACTCAATATCTGGGAAAGAAGAAGAACAATTTATGGAACCAGATACTCAAGGAAGGATTTACCAGATAGAAGAACTTGAAAGTTGATGTTGCTGAAGTCCTGATTCTCCTGGATGCTGATCTGGCTTCCTCTGGGATTTGCTCCATATTCGAAGCAGCCGAACTGGACCTGGATGCTGGTGGTCGACCTCCACTTGGAGAGAGAGGCCGTGAGAGATGGGGGTAGGCTAGGGTTTGGTGGAAAGAAGAGGATGATGGGCGGCTAGGGTTTTGGAGTTGAAGTGGCTAACCTAGGGTTTAGGGGTTGGAGATCTCACACCTTCTCAAGGTTCCTAAGGAACCCGGATTTACTCCCTCACGGAGCTCAACACCTGGATGCAAGTGCGGAAGAGAGAAACACAAAGTTTGCTCACACATAAATTGGATTCATTCATCAGATGTCCTTTCAAACTTACAAGAGGGGTTTATTTTATAGGTCTTTACAAGAGGTCGGGGTTTTACATCTTCCCATGTGGGACTAATAGGATGGATCCTCAAATTAGGCTTGTAGAATCAAATCCTTCTCATATGGCCGGCCAAGAGCTTCCATAAGTGTTGATTGGTGGCTCCAAATGGTAAGTAGGTGGCGCCTCCTAGCCTTGCTCTTCAAGAAAAACTTTTTTCCTTCCATGCTTGGTTTTATTTGGAAGTATTTGGGCGCCTCCTAGTTTTTCTCTCCAAGTTTTGGCTTCTTCCTTTCATGGCTCAACTCTTTTGGACACCTCCTTTTCTTTCTCCCCAAGTCATGGCTCTTCCCAACTTTTCTTTGGTCTTTTTAGGCATGGATTGGGCGCCCCCTTAAAGTGCTCCCCAAGAAATGCATCTTTCCTCCTTTAGCTTGGCCTTTTAAGGTATATATGGGGTGCCTCCTGGATTTTGGCTTCAAGAAAAATTCTTGCTCCCTTGGGTGTGGGGACCAAGACACTGGGATTGAGATGTGGCGCCCCCTGGACTATGGCGTGTGGCTGGGAGTGTGGCGCCCACTTACTTGAGCCTGGGAGAAAAATGTGGCACCCTAGACCTTGACTTGAAAAAGGTGGCACCAACCTGGAGAAGACCTAGGCCACTACTAGGACTTGTACTGAGTCAACATGACTCAACAAAATTTAAATTACAGACTCAAGACTAAAATTGAGTTGACCAAGTCAACCCTTATTACAAAACCAGAAAATCCTAATTCTTCGGGCAAGGTCAATCAGAGATCCAGATGGAGCCCCGAAGTCTTCTTCTGAGTCTGGTGCCCGCACCATAAGGACAAGGAGGATCTGAGAAAAGAAGATGAACTGATTATACCAGAACCACCCTACATGCCCAAAGTACCATACCCAAATGCCCTAAAAGCCCCTATTCCTACTGAGAAGAAGAAAGGAGGACTCGAGGAAATACTAGAATTATTTAAACAAGTTCAAAATAATCTCCCCCTCTTGGATGCAATCAAACAGGTTCTGGCATATGCTAAATTTTTGAAGGATTTGTGCACTCAGAAAAGTAAATCCAGATCATAAATTCCAAAGAAAGTATGCCTTACGAAACATGCTAGTTCTATCTTCCAGCACACCACCCCTCCAAAACTCAAGGATCCAGGAGCTCCCATTATTTCCTATGTCTTTGGAAACTTCCATGTTTAAAAAGCTCTCCTGGACTTAGGGACCAGTGTGAACCTTCTACCTAGCTTAGTGTATGAACTCTTTGGACTAGGAAAATTGAAACCTACTTCGGTCACCTTGCAATTAGCTGATAGATCAATTACGGTACCACGTGGGATGCTTAAGGATGTCTTAGTCAAGGTAGATGAGTTTTATTTTTCAGTTGACTTCTTAGTCCTTAACATGGAATCGAGTAGCAATCCGAGACACATTCCCATTACCTTAGGCTGACCCTTCTTAGCTATATCAAACACATGCATCAACTATAGGATAGGAGCCATGGATGTGTCATTTGGGAATAAAAAGCTGAGGTTGAATATATTTAATGCAATCACTGGACCACAAAGTGATGGATTTGATGAAGTAAATGTGCTAAAGGAACTTATAAAAGAAACCCCCCTAACATGCCCATACAAAACCTTCTACATGCCTGTCTAGCCCATTTTGATGTTGACAGCTTTAACATAAAGGGGTACATGGATGAAGTGAATGTACCATTAGAGCCACCTAGTTCCACTCCTCCATAGATCACAAAATATGAGCAAATGACCCATCTCCCTAATACACCAATAGCTTCCTTATTAGAAACCTCACCTACACTAGAACAAGAGCCACTCCTAGTCAAGGTAAATGATCCATTCTTCAAACATGATGTGACCCCTGACCAGGAAATCCAAATTATAAGTTTGCCAAACAACTCCAAAGAAGCTATTGAAAAGATAATCTCTGATCCGTCAGTAGACTACTCAACCAAATTGTCACTTCCAGAACCAAGTAATGTAGTCTTTGAGTATGATAGCCCTAACAACTTTATCGGGGACCCATCCCATAAACATCTGAACTGCATTGGAATAGATAACATGGAGAAGCTGAGTGACTTATTAGATCCACCTTCGATCCAATGTTTGAGCAATTTGTTGCACCCTCCAATCTTTACCTAGCCCTGGCACTAAAATCAACATCTATTCTGCATACCAAGCCACCTGTTGGTACCTACTATCAGGAGCTACATCTTTTAGGCATGCATAAAGTAAATCTTGTGTGGAACATCACTAACTAGACTTCGTCCAACCATCTACCATGGCTAGGTATACCTAATAATTTAGTGGATGTACCAGTTGATATAATTTAAATGATCCACCAAGTCTGGCTGAAGATGTTAAACTTAGCATTGGTTAGGAGGCAACCCAACAGTCTCATCTTGTTTTTAGTATAATTACAGGAACTTTGGTGGAAGAATAAGAACCCGCTACTTCAAGAAGCCCTCTTCAACTCCCGAAGCATGCTCATCCCAGGTGTATTCTCTCCTTTTGTTATTCTTATTTTCTTTCATGCTCCATTGAGAACAATGTCGATTAAGTTAGGGGGAAGGAAAACTTGACTTGCTTAGATCTTCGAGTATGGTTAGAAATGATTATGTTATATGTACCTAATTATTATCTCAAATTGGAGTTACATAGGCACCTTAATCAACGATTGATTAATGGTGTAGATAATTTTAGAGATGATAAGGGATAAATTATTAAAGAAACTCAATAAATGGCAGGGTTTAGATCATAAACAATTTCATGAAGTAATTCCAAAACCTTCTGACAATTGATCCCAATAAAGAATCTACTTTATGGGGGTATAATTCAAAACGTCAAGTGTGCTAAAATTTTCTCTTGAAAAAAAAGAAAAAATAGAGTTAGTCCCACCTCACAGCTTTGCATGAACTCTTACTGAGTAACCGGGCCCCTTCGCCTAGGTAAGCATTATGGTTCACGTCAAAAGGTAAGAAGTCAAGAAATCTGTTAAGCAATGGTACCTCCTTGAGTGACTGGACCCCTTTGCTTAAGTAAGCATTGTGGTTCGCATCAAAAGGAGAGAATACTAACCTTAAGAGGCTAGGACATGGCACTATACTCACAAAAAAAAAGAGAGAAGAAAGAAGAAGAAACGGGAAAACCAGCTCGCAAGGAGGTACTTCACTAAATCCCTAGAAAGTTAGAAGATTCAAAGAGTGAGGTGGAAAGTTAGCAAAAGAACTCTAGAAATTTTTATGGGCTCCACCCGATCACTAATTGAGTTGAATTAATAATCCAAAGAAGTATCATAGTAATGGTCTAGCTAGGTATCAACTACCTTTAAGACTGCCTAGGTTAACCTCCAATTCAAGGATGGGTTGATACACATGGCTAATCTATCTACTTTACTCGAGGATGAGCAAAGTTCAAGTTGGGGGATATAATAACTACATTATACATATATATAAGCATTAATTTAATGATTAAATTATCTTTATTTATTTAAAATTAATATTTTTATATATCATTTTTAGGAAAGAAGATCACCAACATAAAGATCTTGATTTATGGGTTCAAACAAAATAAGTTTGAAACAAATTTGATTTAAAATGAGCCCAGAATTGATTTTTGAAGAATTATTATAGGTTTGCATGGTTATTGAAGTAATCAGCCACCATAGACTAGTTGAATGGTTTATGACATGCTTGTTGGTGCATGATCCACCATGGCCATCGGTCTATGATGTAGAGCCATAGACCATAAGGGGTTTTCAGCCCAAAATCATTGCCCCTCCACCACCAGAGTTTCCGTCCACCTTCCTCGCCGCCGGAGAACCTCCTTCATGGCCCTCTATACAAAGTCCAACATCTTTTCAATGTTCTGCCACTTTCTTCTTCCACCGATTTGAGAAGCCATTCATCGCCCAAGCCATAGCCACACAAGCCACGACCACACCACCGATCTCCGCCCGGGTCACTATCTCCGACCATCATCGATCTATCGTCACCCCTATCCAGACATCGACATCGATGCCATCTTCCTCCTCTTCACCGAACCATCTCACGGGCATCACCAGGCTTCTTCTCCGGTAGCGACTCTCAATGGCATGCGGTGGCTTTGGCAACATCTCCAGCAAGGCTCTGATGGTTGGTCGTGCCCGCACGTGGGCAAGGCCGGCGAAGTTCTGGTGGTGGCGACTGCAATCCAAGGGGAAGACAATGATGGCACTAGGCAATCATATCCAGCTTGATCAAAAAAGAGAACGTATCTCAAAGCACCCCAATGGTTCCTATTGATTTTCATGATGAGGGTGATTTTTGGACCTCCGATCAAAATGCGATGGCAACCAACCAGCTGGTCAAACATTGAGTGGGAATGGGACTCTACAGTCTAAGTTAATTAGGATTTAGGTTTACCATCTAACCGTTGAGTCCTGTAAAATTAAATCTTAGCCATTATTTCAGTCCTCATGTTTAGTCCCACATCGGAAAACCATGAAAACATCTTCCCTATTAAACCCTATAAAAAGGCTTCTATGCCTCTACCTGGGAAAAGCAACTCCTCGGAGTCCCTCTAGAGCCTTTGCATAGGGGACTTGAGAGGATCAACTTAGAAGTGGGTTAGTATAGAAGTGCAAAAGGGAAGAGCGGGTTCTTCAGTCTTTTATAATTCTTGTTCTACAATAAAAGAGTATGTTTTCCTTTCTAAATTTATTTGTTCTCTTTTATTTGCTTTTTATTCTTTATTATTTGATTGATTTTAGGGACAATTCTTGCTTTCCAAAGATGCACTATGATCTGTTACGGATACGGGGTGTGCTAAGAAAAGAAGAATTGGATACCTAGTGCCTCTCAAAGATGCATCATTATCTGCTATGAGTACGGGGCGTGCTAAGAAAAGATAGGTAAATTCCTAAAGCTAATTACATTTTAGTTATAAGAGAAATACAATTTGGCACTGCACAATCACTCTTCCTCTCTTGAAATACTCCCTCTCACTTGCTTCACCTTAGGAGTAGTTTATTTCTTGCTCACTTTTATCTTCACATAACAATAATTACTTTTGTTTTCTTTTTAAATCATAACTTATCCCTAAGGTTTCTAAGGATACGATCCCGACTCACCCTAACTATAGAGTTGAGTTGGTGAATTATTTTTAACTGCCTATGATAGCGATTAATATGCTTACAAAGGATGTAGAGGAAATATTTTTATAGGAGAAGGATCAAATAATTGATCCTAAGACCTATGATGAAGTGATGATAGACATTGATTCTAAGAAATGTTTGAGTGCTATGAAATTAGAAATTGATTCAATGCACTTGAATTAGGTCTAGTTCTTAGTGGATCCACCTGAGGGGATGGTATCCATTTGGTGTAAATGGATCTACGAAAGGAAGATAGGTGTAGATGGTAAGGTAGAGACCTATAAAGCTAGGCTGGTGGTAAATGGGTATAGTCAACATGAAGGCATTGACCATCAAAATTCTTTTTTACCGGTAACGATGTTGAATCCATCCACACACTGCTTGTCATTGCAGTATTTTATGATTATGAAATATGGAAAATGGATGTGAAAACTACATTCCTTAATGGTTTTCTTGAGAAAGATATCTATATGGAGTAGCCTTTAGATTTCACTTCTAGTGATGGAGATCACAAGGCCTGCAAGCTGTATCGATCCATTTACGGATTAAAGCAAGCTTCTTGATGTTGGAATACTCATTCCAATGATATAATTATATCATTTAATTTCATCACAAACAAGGAGGAGCCTTGTTTATACAAGAAGGTCAGTGGGAGGGCTATGACATTTCTTATATTGTATATGGATGACATCCTACTACTTGGAAATGATATTTTCATGTTAACTTTGGTTAAAAGTTAGTTGTCTAAGGAATTCTCTATGAAAGATATGGGTGAAGTATCTTATATTCTAGGAATTAAGGTCTATAAAGATAGACTGAATATGAAGCTTGGCCTTTCACAAAAATTGTACAAAGAGGAAGTACTAAAAATATTCAGCATAGAGAACTCTAAGAGAGGATTATTATCCCTTAGACATGGCATATGTCTCTCCAAGAAGATGTTCCTAGCATACCTGAGGAGATACAGTGCATGAACAAGATCCCATATGCTTTGGTGATTGGGAGCCTCATGTATGCCATATTACGTACCCAACCTAATATTGCCCTTGCTGTGAGTGTCACAAGTAGGTATCAATCAAATCTAATTGAAGAGTATTGGATTGATGTGAAGAATATCCTTAAATACTTAAGAAAAATTAAGGATTTATTCTTGGTCTTTGAAAGAAGTCCTGATTTATGGATTGAGTGATACACTAATTCAGACTTTATATCTATATTTAAGTACTAATTATGTGTTAAAAGTATGTTTATCAGAACAAGGTACTCATCAAAGTTGTAATGTGTTGAAAGTTCAAATGCTTATCATCTTATTAAAGAAGTCACTTATATTGATGGAATTTCACATTAAATAGGCCTTGGCACATAAGAATGACCTTGAAGAACTCAAATTTTAAATTTGAAAAAGTTTGTGTAGAGTTTCAGCAAAGTCTTAGAAGAGTTTCAGTCAAGTATCGACTCATGAAAGTGAAGTGCCGACTCAAGATGTAGACTTACAGAAGCTTGAGCTGATACGTAGAAGAAGTTTCAGGTGGCATGCATCAAGTGTCGACTCATGAAGACCAAGTGTTGACTCATGTGTCGACTCAAGTATCGACTCAAGGCCTGAGACCAAAAATGATACATAACATGCTGAATTCAAGTTTTTGCTCAAGTATCGACTCATGAAGATGAAGTGTCAACTCAAGTGTCGACTTATCAGAAGAAGTGTCGATGCACCAGTGCATTCAAAAGAGCTTCACAAGATATTTTTGACCTAATGTCGATTCAAGTGTTGACTCATATGTCGACTCATGACCTGAAGTATCGACACCTGCAGGTCTGGAGAATAGTAATGGCTAAATTTTTGAAGCATAGAATTAGTCTTTTTTATTTCTAATAGCTATTTTCTCCTCTCCAACGGTCATAAACAATCATTTAAGGCTTGGAAAGGTATTTAAAGTGGACTAAACATAAGAGGGATAATAATTATTGAATATCCATTAAGAGTTCATTGAGTATTCATTACTTTCAAGTGAAGTTGAGCCTTCAAATATTCAAGAGCATTCAAGAAGCATTCAAGTCCAATCTTCAAGCATTCTTTAAGGCTTCAACAACTTGGAGACAAGCATTTCTTCAAGCATTCAAAAAGCTTCAAAGAAATATTTGCTTTTATTTTGAAAGCTTATTGTATCTTTACTTTATACTTGAATTTATTATTGTTCCTAGTTTCAAGTGGATTAAAACTAGTAATTGGATTGTTGGTGAGCCTTGTTTGAAAATTTACTTAGGTTGTTGGTGAGCCTTGTGAAAACCAACTAGGTTGTTAGTGAGCCTTGTAAAAAACCAACTAGGTTGTTGGTGAGCCTTGGAAAACCAACTAGATTTTTGGTTAGCCTTATGAAAACCAAGAAGGATTTTGATTAGTGAGCCCGGAAAAACTAATCAATTGTAATCAAGTTGTGTTATAGTGAAATACCTAAGTGGACCTTGAGGAGTGGACGTAGGTGCTTTGAAGTGCACCGAACCACTATAAAATATTATGTATTTGTGATTGCTTTTGCTATTCTTACATTTACTTCATTATTTTTGTTGCATTTTATTATCAAGCACACATACACTTGAAATCACACTAGCACCTTCATTGTTTTTGAATTAGCATATACTTGCAACAAATTTTAAAAACCCAATTCATCCCCCCTCTTAGGTTGCTTCGCTAGACAATAATGTATGATCCTGATGATAGAAGGTCTATATCATGATGTGTGGTTCTATGCAAAGGTGGTTCTACTAGCTAAAAAAATCTCAAGCAATCCATCATTACTGGTTCTACTATGGTGACTGACTACATCGCCACCTCTGAAGCTGCAAAAGAAGCCTTTTGCTACAAGAAACTCATTACAGAGCTTGGAGTTATGCGATCAAATGCCATCCTTTTATACTATGACAATAATAGCATCATAGCCCTTTCTAAGGAGCCCAAGTCTCGCCAGAAATTCAAGCACAATAAGTAGCGATTTCATATCATATACAACTATCTTGAAAAAAAGTATATCTAGATACAAAAAGTAGACTCTATGGATAACATGACAGACCCACTAATGAAGTAAATGAGCCAGCAAAAGACTGAAATCCACCTTAAGAAGTGTAACTTCGATATAAGGCCATTAGCTTTAGTACAAGTGAGAGATTGTTAGATGTATGCCCTAGAAACCAAGTTGGCATGATACATTATAACTTTTCTAAGACATAATTTTATACTTGATTCATTGAAATCAATAAAATTAGGCTTTATTCTTTTCATTCATATCTAACGTATCTATGAATTATTTATGGAGTTAATGGACAGTGAAATATATTCTCATGAGTTGAGAATTTAAGGCATGTATTATTATAGATTAACTCCTAAAAGCTTCCAATCAATAGATCATCATGAGGATGGTGATTGATCCATCAAGATTGATATATGATCACCTTCCTTTTAGATAGATAAGTCTTGAGTCTATAATGTAAAGACACTAGAGTGAGAGTGCAAGTGATTGTTAGTGAACAATGGTACGGAGCATGATAAAATATGAGAAGTCATATGGATGTCTTCTCACTCATCAGTGTCTTCTCAAATACTGTAGTTGTGTAAATAATTCATTGACCTGTGGTGTCTTGGCTACTCATAGCAAGGTTGCTATGGTTTGATAGCACATGAACTTGGTCCCTAGCCATTCAAAATCTTGTGATGTTTGTTGGCTACAATAGCTTCACTATAGGAGTAGAAAGTATACTTATATGGGATCTATCAGCCTTAGTAGTTAAGATATAATCCTATATGACCTAATTGGCTAAGTCCATAAATCTATGACCACAACAATGTGATATTAAAAAGAAATTTTCATGGAAATCATAATTGGACTCAAGCAATTTAAGTTTGGCATATGATGGATACTTAAGATTTGACGAGCATCCATGACCTGCATCCTATCAGGATTTTCAATAAAGGAATTTGATCACACATTACTACACCTAAGTATTCATTTCTATTCTATTGGGCTACCACTATATACTTCTAGGTGTTATTGGTGGACTGTGAGAGCTCACTAAGAACATTTTCGAATCAACGATCCAAGTTAGGGTAGGGGTGCGAATGGGTCAGGTCGGATCAGGTCTTGAGTGACCCCGATCTAATCCGATTCTTTGATCGGGTCCTAATAGTAGACCCAGACCCAATCCACTAGAAAATCGGGTCAGATCGGGTCGGGTCCACTATCAGAATTTTTAATCCAATGGGTCATTTATATTGGATCGGGTCCATAAATAATCCGGTTCTAATTTACAAAATTTGGGTCTAAATATGATCTGAATAAAATATAAACAACTATATTTTAATTATTACCTAACTAACTATTATTAACTATAAAATAGATAGCAAACAATATTATTTTTAAAATAAATTAAGATATAAAAATAATTATAACTAGTTCCATACAAGTTTTAAATTATAATTTAAATGTCCAAATAGATATAATTCTAACAGTATTAGTATGTTCGAATCGAGTCGGGTTGAGTCGGGTCCAAATTAAGTAAACCCGGACCCAACCTAGAAAATGGAACGGGTCTAATTTTAGGACCCAACTCGGATCCACGGGTCCATAAAAATGGGTTGGATTGGGTCTAAATGAATTGGATCGGGTCGGGTCACCGGTCAACCCGATCCATTTGCAGCCTTAAGTTAGGGTTGAGCTAAAATTGTTTCAGTCCATCAGAAGAGTTTCGATGATACTATGATAGAGATCATAATTGATACAATGACATCCGCTGATGTGGACTGGTGCGGTGACATCTACAGACATGGAGCCTGCGGATGGCCATGACGGTGAAGAAGCCCACCACCTGGGTAAGGCTGTATGATGAAAAGCCAAAGGGACCGCCCTTCCGAGGTCAGCTCCTAGATAAGGTAGGGCTCATTAGGCGAGCCCCCTGTCTGAGGACAGCTCCCGGTCAAGGTCGAGTTTGCCTCTCTAGAAAGGACCATCCCGTTGAAGTCAGCTTCCAGTCGAGGCAAGGCTCATTGGACGAGCCCCCCTGTCTGAGATCAGCTCCTGGTCAAGGTCAAGTTCGCCTCTCTAGAAGGGACTACCCTTTCGAGGTCAGCTCCCAGACAAGGCAGGGCTCATTAGGCAGGCCCCCCGTCTGAGGTTAGCTCCTGGTTGAGGCCGAGTCCATCCCTCCAAAGCAGAAAGCAGACCCTCCTACCAGGAGTGTGGTTTCTAGCCAAAGATGCAAAGAGGAGGAAAACCAAAGTTCAAAACAAAGACAGCAGAGTACCCGACCACCCTGAGTCTCTGAGAGGTGGTGCATACCCTGCCATGAGGGCATGTCCCCCCTGCCGTGCATCGTGCGCATGACCTGCATGATCTGGACAATGCCAGGCTCCTAGCCTTACGGTATGCCGACATGTTAACGATCGCATGACTGGGAGACTACAGCTTCCATGACAGGACACCTGAGCCTCACAAAGAAGGGTGCCAACCTATGGCCTTATGCCTTGCAACACCTAGATGGACTCCTCCAAAATGGCAACATCCCATTATGGCTGGAGGCTCAGGCACAGAACCAGCCTGACAGAGAGGCAGCATCGGGCAACGAAAAGCCTCCTTCGAGGGAGAGAACCTATAATCCCCTGAAAAGCCAGCCATCTATATAAGATCCACAGAAAATGATAAGCAAAGGTAAGCGAAACAAAGCTAAGAAGAGCAACAAAGACTCTTCCCATTTTTTATCTTCTCTTTTATCACCCTCTAGAAGCGGAGAGTTCTCCAAGCTCTCCACCTCAGAGGTATCTATTCCCCTCGATTGTCCCACTGACTTGATCATCAGAGTGCCTTCACCAGAATCCCTGGCCCAAGGTTTTTCTCTATCTTACAAGATCCCTGAGCGAGCTAGCCAGCTGACCGCGAGCCGGGAGCCAAGGATCTAGAGGGAACTCGATGCATCAGAGCTACAGGCCATAACGATCTGGGTGGCAACAGATTGGGGTGCTAGATAGGGGGATCATCCCGCTCCCCCCATGGCAAGGAAGATCCCGCTGGTGCTCATAGTTCGATGGTGACCATGCGAGCCTGCGGAGCCCCCACCAGTCGAGTGGGGGACCCCCCTCGTCATGGTGACCAATGCCCGGAGGGGGATCATCCTGCTCTATCACAGCCACCTCTAGCAGACCCCCAATACACTACACTCACCCACCAGATCTAGCTCCTGGCTACGACGGTGCACCAGCTTCACCAGAGATAGCACTCTTTGGAAACACTACAATAGCCAGGGACTCCAGCGGCTCGTGCAGCCGATCCTCACACTAGTCTCTGATCCTTCTAGGAGGGGCCGCTGCATGTAGCATCACCCCCTCAAGAGACTCACCGGTGAATGGCAAGAGGTCGCAGCATGATCCGATCGACCGGGGGAGCCACTCCCTGGCCTCGAACCACTGCGTGCCCTCGCGCCAGCAGCACTAACATGGCTAGGAACTCAGGCATGAGTTCCTCCGCTCTAGTCCACCCTCACCCCCGACATCCTCCACTGAGGGGTCGACTAATGAGGCCATCATCGCTGAGTGGAAAGGCACCTCGAAGAACATGAGCGCAAGCTGGCGGATCTTGCCCATCGATTTGCAGAAGTGCAGGGCTTCCCCAGCGAGCCCATGGGTTACGACACCCATCCTCGCTTTTCAAAAAGGATTCAAGAGGAATCGATCCCCAGCCAATTTTGAATGCCGCAGGTTGATGGGACAACCGACCTCCTGGACCACCTGGAAAGTTACAAGGCCCTTATGAGGGTCGAGGGAGCCACTAACGCTCTCCTCTATATCGCCTTCCATGCCACTGTACGGAAGGCCGCTCGGGTCTAGTCTCCATGCTCGAACCTGAAAGCATGGACTCCTTCCCTCAGTTGGAGGGAAAGTTCACAATGCACTTCGATGCCTGCAGGAAGGCACCGTGCGAGGCTAATAGCCTCTTCTCGATCCAACAGCATGACCAGGAACTCCTCCGAGACTACGTGTCCTAGTTCAAGACCGCCACCCTGGAGATCTACAACCTCGACGAGTCTATCACCATACTAACCCTGAAGAGGGGACTGCGAACCTCCTGCATCACCTACTCCCTCGACAAGAAGCCCCCGAAGACGTACTCAGAGTTTCTTCTCCAGGAACAGAAGTACATCCATGTCGAGGAGGTGGATCGTGCCATGAGGGAGTTGGACAGGAGGCCCACAAAGAGACAAGTCATCGGGGAGATGTCTGGCTGCCCAAACCAGAGGATGGTGCGGGTCCCGTGATCAGAGCCCAGGTCCAAGGTTGACCCCATCGATGAAGAAAGTTTCAGTTCTCTCCTTGCCCCTATGGCGAAGATCATGATGGAAATTGAGGGCGAGTGCTTTCTGCGCAGACCCCCGCCACTGAAGCCATCGACTGGACGGGACAAATCCCACTACTGCCGCTTCCACCGGGACTATAGCCACGACACGGAGGAATGTCGCCACCTGAAGAGGGAGATCAAAGAGCTGATCAAGCATGGCTATCTCGACAAGTATGTGGAAGGGGGAGTGCCCCCTGTGGCCCAGACTAAGGGGCCTCATCCCCTCGCCATCGACAACCATCCCACCAAGAAGCCGGTAGGGATGATATCTTGGGAGACACGAAAAACCCCAAAGAAGGCTAGGGGGAGAGAGGAGAGTGATGATGTACTTTCCTGTGAGGGAGAAGGGTCGACTGGGGTAGACAACCCAAATAATGATGCCATCATCATTGAAATGATGATAGCCAAGCACCCTATAAAAAGAATCATGGTAGACAGTGGAAGCTCCTCAGACATCCTTTTTTATGATGCCTTTGCAAGGATGAATTTATCCACTAACCAAATAAGACTAGTGTTTATGCCTCTAGTAGGCTTCACTGGGAACTCAGTCGGAGTAGAGGAAAAAATTATGCTCCTAGTAACTGCTGGGATACTATCCCAGCAAAGCACCGTATTGGTGACCTTCACTATTATAAAGCTCCCCTCACCTTACAACGCTATCTTGGGACACCCAGGACTCAATCAACTTGATGCCACCATCTCCACAAGATGCCTCTTGGTCTGGTTCTCAACCTCATGGGGGATCGAAGAGATGAGGGGGTCTCGGTAGCCAGTGCAGCGCTGCTAGCAAACTACCCCAGGTCTAAGGGGAGTGGATCTCAACCCTACCGTAGACCAGTCAGATCTGGCAACATCCAAACCAAAGAGTGGGCTAGTCGAACCCCTGCTGTCTTTCCCTTTAGGGGACAATCCCTCAGAAATGGTACAGATCGGGGCCTACTAGTTGAAGAAGAGCGATCCCGTCTACTTGACTTTCTGCATGCCAACGCAGATGTCTTAACCTGGACTACCGCTAACATGCCTGGTATCCCACCGAAGGTGATAACTCACAGGCTGAATGTCGATCCCAACCATTGTCTGTTCAGGCAGAAGAAGAGGAGCTTCACCCCAGAATCGCAGAAGGCTATCAACGAGGAGGTCAAAAAACTCCTCATGGTAGGCTTCATCCGAGAGGTATAATATCCTGACTAGCTTGCTAACATAGTGATGATCAGGAAAGCTTCTGGGAAGTGGAGGATCTGTGTAGACTACACCGACCTCAACAAGGCATGCCCAAAGGACAGCTTCTCCCTCCCCAAGATTGATCAACTGGTGGATGCGACCTCGGGTCATAAGTACCTCAGCTTCATGGATGCATTATCTGGATACAATCATATCCGCATGCATCCAAAAGACGAGGAGTGCACGTCACTCATGATCGACCGAGGTATGTATTGTTACAAGATGATGCCCTTTGGCTTCAAGAATGTAGGGGCTACCTACCAGCGCTTGGTCTATACAGTCTTCAAGGACCAGATCGATCACAACATGCATGTGTACATGGATGACATGCTTATGATTAGCGGCCCGGAGCAGGACCATATTGCTGACCTGGCAAAGGCTTTCGATAACCTCCGCCACTATCAGATGAAACTAAATCCTACCAAGTGTACCTTCGGCGTGGCAGCGGAAAAGTTTCTAGGGTTCATGGTGACCCAAAGGGAGATAGAGGCCAACTCGAGAAGATCGAGCAATCACAGACATGCCGCATCCTGCCTCCAAGAAGGAGGTCCAGCATCTGATTGGGCGCATCGTGGCTTTAAGCCACTTCATTTCATGCTCCGCTGAGAATTGCCAGCCATTCTTCAAGGTCCTCCAAAAGATGAACAACTTTACTTGGACAAAAGAGTGCTAAGAAGCATTCGAGGGGCTGAAGAAGCTCCTCACTTCACCACCACTACTATTTAGGCCAGAGCCCGGAGAGAAGCTCCTCCTATACCTAGCGGTCTCATCGGAGGTGATCAACTTCGTGCTGGTCCGCGTTGATCGAGATGGCTCTCAGCGGCTAGTCTACTACACCAGCAAGCTACTCCGCAATACCAAAACCAGATACCCCGACCAGAAAAAAATTATTTTTGCATTAATAACATCTGCATAGCATCTCAGGCCTTATTTTCAAGTGCATCCCATTGCCATCCTCATTGATCAGTCCCTGAGAGCTATCTTGAGCCATCCCGACACTTTCGAGCACTTGGCCAAGTGGGCACTGAAGCTCAGTGAATTTGACATCACATATCACCCATAACAGGTGCAAAAGGCCCAAGTTCTAACCGATTTTGTGGTGAAATGTACCTGAGTTGAAGGAAGTCCAGAGGAGACAGACCAACCATCCGAGCTTGGGCCAGACCCAACCCCAGTGGAAGAAACATGGATACTCCACATAGACGGCACGTCCAATGTAGGAGGAAGTGAAGCTGGTCTTATCCTTGCTAGTCCTGATAGGGTCACTGCGGAATGCGCACTGCAACTCCTCTTTAAGGCAACCATGAACCAGGCAGAGTATGAAGTACTCTTTGCAATGTTAAAGGTGTCCCTCGAACTGGGCATCAAAAGACTAAAGGTCTTCACAGACTCATAGCTAGTAGCGGGCCATGTCTCCAGCAAGTATGAAGTGCGGGATCCCATGATGGTGAAGTACCTAGATTGGGTGTGCTCTCATATGTCGACCCTCCAGCACTTTAGCATGTCCCATATCCCGCGAGCAGAGAATGCCCGAGCTGACATCCTCTCCAGGCTGGTCACCTTGCTAGAGACTTCACTCGGGCATACCTTCATCGAACTTCCTGAGGTCCCCAGCTATCAAGCCATGGCCGAGGTCCAACAGGTCTCCCACGAGGCTAGCTGGATGGACCTCTATATCAAATATATCATCATTGGTACCCTGCTAGAGGATTGAAAGGAGGCTGGCCTTCTCAAGAAGAAGGTCGCATGCTATGTGATCCTGGACGGGTAGCTCTACCGGAGATCCTACTCTTACCCTTGCTGAAGTGCCTGAAGCCCTCGGAGGCCACTTACATGCTCCAGGAGATACACGAAGATATCTACGGCAATTATATGGGGGGCAGAGCCCTAGCCCACAAGGCTATCCAGTAGGGATACTTCTAAGAGACCATGCAGGAGGATGCGGCTGATTTTGTGAAGAAATGCAACAAGTGCCAATGCCACACATGCATTCAGCGATAACCGGCCATCCCTATCTCCCAGCTATTTACCCCGTGGCCATTTGTCCAGTGGAGAATGGACATCCTAGGCCCTTTGATGCAGCATGCAAGCTCTGATACCAGAAATGATGTAGGACTAAGATGATACGGGACTATACTAAGGATGAGATGGATATGCAAATGATTTTTCTTTGTGTTTTAGGTTTTAAGAGATGTACTGATTCCTGAAGTCAAGTTAAGAAGGGAACTAGAGATTCTATAATGATAAGAACTTTCTAGCAAGCAAAGATAGTCCGTAAACAAAGATAATAAGAGGACCCCTGATTGAGAAATCCTATAAGACTTAGCTATAGATAAATACCTATGTAGGAGATTAGGGGTGCAAACCGTGAAGACTCTGATGCACCCAATGCCGAGTTCACTCGCTCTCGTGGATACGACCTGGAGGATCAAGCCTTCAACCCTATGGATTCACCGGCTTTCCGTTCGATGGGCGTGGGGGCAAGAGAGACCGACTCCATTGTCCGTGGCACCTAGAGGACCTGCGAGCATCTAAGGGAAGGGTTAGAAAATATCAAGAGAAAGGGATAAGCAAGTAAAAAGGGATGGAGGGAGTTGAGAATGGTGGTCGAGGAGGCTCTTCTTGCTAGGCATCCTGGTGGAGTTCCAGGGGCGTCCAGGCTTAAAGATTGGTAGATGGCTTGTGAAGGAGGAAGGGAACTTGGGGCCTCTCACCACTCGATGTCTTGAAGAACAAAGGCACTCTCTCACAGAGTTTCTTGTCTAAGAAGACAAAGGCTATAATGAAGTGGAAGTGGAACTTCTCAAGTTTTTCATTCATCAAAACTTCCCTTGTACAAGAGAAGTAGGGCCCTTTATATAGGCTCCTAAGTCCCTTTCAAAATTCAAATGAAAATTTGCTATAAGTCTTCATCAAGGGTGCCTAAAATCTGAATTTGATCCTTGGAATCTTCCCTTGGCCGGCCTTGATATGGTGGAGTGCTTGATTCGGGGAATGAGAAAGGGGACATGTCTTCATGGATCATGGGGTGCCCACTTGACCTTTGACTTTCCTTGGTTGTCCACACTTTTGTGGAGAAAGGCTTGATGTGGGGTCATGAAGAAAGGCTCTTGTCTGCAAGAACCATGGGATGCTTCATGACTTCAAAATCCTTCCTTGGCCGACTATGCTTTTATGGAGAAAAGCTTGAAATGGGGAGGGAAGGGAGGAAGTGGTTGGCTTGGATCAAGGGATGCTCCATTGACTTGAGAAACCTTCCTTGGCCGACCATGCTTTCTTGGAAAAGGGCTTGATGTTGGGGGTGTTGTTGGCTTGGACCAAGGAAAGAATAAGTGGGGTATCCAACATGCATTGACTTTGAAGTCTTCCAACCTTCCTTGGCCGCCCAAGAGTTAAGGTGATCTGGTGCTTCCTCCCGCCATATGGTCTGGTGAGGTGGCGCTCCAAGAGCTGAAGTGGCATCCTTCAAGGCATGGAGGAGATGGCTTGGTCCATTAATAATTGGGCTTGACTCAAATGACCACTCCTTCAAACAAGCTTGGGCCCAATCTTCAAGTAGACTTGGGCTTGAATCAATTCAGCTAAATACAAGATTTATTGACCTTGCTTAACCACATTGGCCATGGTACATGACTAAAATAAAAGTTGAAACTAAATACATGACTCAAAATAAAAATGCTTAGGCTTGAAGCCTTATTATAGAACCCAACAGACTAAAAACCCTATTCAGAGATCCACAGAGGGTTAAGGAGCCTCAGTCTGATTCTGGTGCCCACACTAGTTCTCCTGGGGTGGGAGGAACTCGACCCTATTAAGTAAGGATTGATTTGGCTTTGATACTTCTCCAGAAGGTCAGGGTCGAGGCACTGCAAGTCCTCCCGAGTAATCCATGAATCATCGACTCCGATCGGCCTTGCCATCGAACCAAGTAACGCTAATAGCCTTTGCTCCGGGTGGTGATAGCTTGATCATCCAGGACACGCTCGATCCACTCTCCTCTCTCAGGTAAAATTGGAGGTCGACACTTTTGGTCGGGTTCACTCTTAAATGAAAGGTCAGGCCTAAATGGCTCGCTGGGTATGTTTGCTAGTTTCCTATACTCGACTAAGTCTGAGATATTAAAAGTTGAGCTAATGCCATAATCCGGGGGTAGCTCAAGCACATAGGCATTAGGGCCAACTCTCCTTATCACTTTAAAGGGGCTAACTCCACGAGCATAAAGTTTCTCAATGGTTCCACTTAACGGTTCCTGGTGGAAACCATTCAGGCCTAAGCCTAACCATTACAGAATCTCCTTGTTCAAACTCTTTGGCTCTCTTTCGGGAATCAGCCAAATTATTTTAAAATTTGTACTTAATACAGAATTCTAACATGATGCAAAATGTAGATTCAACTATGCATTCCTATTAAGAGAAATTTTATTAGACTCTTCAGGCCTAAACCTAACAGACTATAGACTCTATAGGTTTGACCCTGGTTTGGCATGCATGTAAAAATTTAGAATGGACTCCTAGCAAATGCCATAAGGTCTTTCAAAAGTAGGTCGCAAACTGATGCGGGATGATCCTAAGATTACTAAATATGTAGAAAAAATAGTAAACAATTTTTTTTATATTTTTTATAATTTTAATTTGTATTCTAAATTTCCAAAATTAAGTAAAGACTGCCAGGAAGAGTAGCAATGCAAAGAATCATCATAATCGCAGACATACTCATGCAAAATAATGAAAGCTAGGACCCGAGAATTGAGAAATTCTCAGCTTATGATAGCATACTTATCACCAGATCAAAACTTAGGATGGGGAAGGCTTTTACCAAGAAGCAATTGCAGTTCCTTTGAAGAAGAGATCCCTCAACACTCTGGATGGTGCCTAGAAGAACAAGCCTTAAGTTCTCGAATCTGAAGGTGATCTGGACCCAGTCTGAAGGCAAGGAAAGCCTTCTCTGGGGAGGGAAAATACCTCGAAGACCCTGGAAGCATCAAGGTTAGGCACAAAATAGGTAATCAATTAAAAAAATAAAATATGAAAGAAAAAACAAGGAGAATCAGGGTTAGGGCTGGTGGCAGGGAAGAAGATGGAGCTCTTGATCTGGGGCATCTTCAAGGCTTTTCTTCTTAGATGTGGCTGCTGCTTGGAGGCTTGATTTGCTACTAGGGCATTAAGAATTCCAAGAAAGGGTGGTCGGCCAAGCAAGAGAACAAAGAACCAAAACCAAAGAACCAAAAACCAGAACACCAGAAGCTAAACACCAAAATAATAGAGTTTTATTTCATAAGAGTTGATTGATTACAAGAGGAGGAGGGGTGGGGTATTTATAGAGTTCCCATGCCCTCTCCTTATTAGGATTGTAACTCTCTCCTAGCTAGGATAGGTTTACAAGCTTTGAGTGGGAGAAGGACTATAATATAAACCTAGAACTAGGAGTACATAGATGAATGAAAGAAAAACTCGTTTTCCTACTTCCACTTGGATTCTTCCTCCTTCCTTGGACTGGTCAACCATCAAGGATGCCTCTCCTTGGTGTGCGGGCTTCATAGGCAGCAAGAGTGGGTGGCCAAGAGGCTAGGGTGCATGGGCTTTGGGCCCCCTAGAAGCCTGGGATGCCTGGGCTAACATATACTTGGAATCGTAGTTCTGGGCTGGAATATTCATGGAATCTTGGTTCTTATGAGCTTGGGCCTGGTGCCTGTGCTGATTTCTTTTGGGCTGGGATGCAAATAGACCTCTGGAATCATGGGTGCCCTAATCTGAAAATATGCTCTGGCATCTAGAGAGGAATCTGGGCATCTGAATAGCATCTGGAGGGCATATAGGTCATCTGGAAGGTATCTTGGATCCTGAGGTGTCCAACAAGGTCCAATAAGCTATTGTAGTGGCCTCTGACTCCTGGATGAGGCCTGATGGAACTTCAAAATAGGGTATCCTCCTCTCTTATACATGAATTGGACTAATACTGGACTCATACTGAAATACAGGACTCAATACTGGACTAGGGTTGAGACATAATCAACTAGTCTCAACTTATTACAGGACTCAATCTTACTTGCTTACAAAATTATGATACATGACTAAGATTCTAAAACCCTAATCAGTAAACCATATGGGATCCAGTGATCTATGTATGATCCTGGTATCCCCACTAATTATCTCGGGGCAGGAGGAACTCGACCCCATCGAGTAAGGATCAATTTGGCTCTCATACTACTTAAGGAGAGTTTGAGTTGAGGTGCAGCAGATCCTCACCAGTGCTCCACAAGTCCTCAGGTTTTGGCTGACCTTACCACCGGACCAAATACCTCTGATAGCTTTTATTCTGGGTACTGATGGCTTGATCATCCAGGATTCACTCACTCTTTTCCTCACTATTTGGCCAAATTGTATATGGATACTCTGGGATGGGTTCTCTCTCAAAGAAAGGGAGTGGCTCAAAGGGCTCGCTAGGTATCACTGTTGGCTTCCTGTGCTCCATAAGGTCTAAAATGCTAAAGGTGGGACTAATACCTAAATCAGGTGGTATCTCAAGCACATAGGCATTGGGTCCAACGCTCTTCATTATTTTAAATGGGCCAGCTTCGCAAGCATGAAATTCCTTTACAATCACATAATTCTCTACAGAAAATTCTTTCTATCTCTTTTGAAAATTAGCCAAGTTATTATATAGTTCATTACTTATGTTCAGTTTTTTGACTAATTTCCTGATACAAATGCTGTGTAGAAGCTAGTGTAAGTGTGGATAGATGAATTAGAATTATGGCTTTATTAGACTCAAGACTAACACTTAATAGACTCGACTAGACATCCCTATCAAAGAAAAGTTATTGGACTCTATGGGTCAAGACCTAACACTCTATAGACTCTCTAGGTTTAATCCTAGCATGGCATGCACATGAAAATTGACTATGGACTCCTAGCAAATTTTATAAGGTACGCCAGATGTAATATGTAAACTGAACATGTGCAATGAATGTATGCATTATGCTTACCTCTATAAAATACAGGTGAATGATTAAAGAAATATAAGAAAACTCAAGAAAAGGCAAAAAATATGAGGTGGATTCAGGGTTAGTCTGGTGGGATAGAAAGTAAGAAGGAGGTTCTGGAATGATCAGGTAGAATAGGAGATAAGAAGGGTTTCAGGGATGAGGCCTACACTAATGAGGTTGACCTTATGGGGTTGAGGCATATCTAAAGGGTCTGCATAATGGAAGAAAGGGTCATTGATTTTAGGGAAGAGATCAAGTGGAGTCAAAGAGGTGACTTCATCCTGAAGGTACTGATTTAAAAAGATCAAGTCCTTAATAAACTCTTCTGGCTCATGAAATTTAGGACTAGGCTCTATAATTGGGCTTTCTTCTAAAGTCTCCTCAGGTAGAGTTGCAGTCACAGGGTCATGGATTTCATCCTCTAATGATTCTTCCACTACGGGTTGGGGATGGTCAGGGTCAACTGACTCTGGATTGGCTTCTACCTGGTCCAACCTATGGGTTAATTGGTCAAGCCTATTGGTTGCTTGGTTATTGGTTTGGGTCATTTGGTTGGTTTTGGTGGTTGATTGGATAAACTGATTTTGGGATTGAGTGATCATCCGATCAAGCTAGGCTTGGTTTTGGGTGTTCATCTGGGTCAATTGTTCAATCATGGCCTTAAGGAGGGTTTCTAGATTGGACTCCATGGTTGAACTAGGTTGGTTGCACTGGACTTCTGACTCAACTAATTCTGGGTTGGTTTCTATCTGGGTTTGGTCATAGTCAACTAATTCTGGATCTTTTATAGGTGTATCTTCCTCTAAATCTTCAATAGACTCATCATCTTCATACTCCTCTACCAAACTTGGATTAGCCTCATATACCTCCTCTTCTAGGTCATCCTGGTGAACCAATGGGATAGTAGGAGGGGTTTGGCTAAAGAAAAACTGGCTAATAGCTGGGTTAACAGTGATGGGTTGATTAAGGGGTTCCTGATTAATACTAGGGTTCTGACTATGGGCACTGATCCTAGTGGGTTTAGGTTGACTAAGAGAAAGTGAACTAACATTGGGTTCTTATCTAGGGGTCCTAATCCTGTTAGGCTCAGGCTGACTAAGGGTTATGGGTTCATAGCTTATGGATTCAGTCCTATGGGTTGACTCGAATTCCAAAGCTATGTGATAGGCATCATCTAGGTCTCGAATTTGCCATCTAAATAGTTCCCATTAGATAACTCTACATAGGCTAGCTTTAAACCTAGATATGATTTTAGACTCATGTTCAACTGTGTAACATGTCCCATAAAACTCATCAAATTGGTCAATGTATTCAGACACAGTTTTGTTATCCTATCTCAAATCCCACCACTGTACTAAAAGTTTGCGATCCTGGAATCTAGAGTGTTGGCCAGGTGAAGATGACGCAACCCAAGAGGGGGGTGAATTGAACTTTAAAACTTTTTTGCAAATACGTCAAATAATGTACCAATTCAAAATATGTGTTTGTGAGATCAAGATAATGTACAACGGAAATTAATAAGTAAATGCAAGAATAAAACAATCACAAACACAAAATAATTTATAGTGGTTCGGTGCACTTCAAGGCACCTACATCCACTCCTCAAGATCCTCTTGGAAATTTACTATAATTAAACTGATTACAGCCAACTTATTTTCTGGGCTCATAAGTCAAAACCTCTTGGTTTTCAAGGGCTCACCAAAAATCCCTTTGTTTTCATGGGCTCACCAAAAATCCATTGGTTTTGCGGGCTAACCAAGAACCTAGTTGGTTTTATGGGCTCACCAATAACCTAGATGATTTTTCGGGCTAACCATCAACCCAACTTGTTTTGTCTTCAGGCTCACGCGTCAAAACCCTAGTTGGTTTTTATCACATTGGCTCACCAACAACCTTGATGGTTTTCCCAAGGCTTACCATCAACCTAGATACAATAAAGTAAGAATGAAAATAAAAAGCTTTCTTACAAAGCAAATATTTCATTGAGGTACATTGATTATTGATGTTGAGCTTGTCTCCATGTTGTAGAAGCTTCAATGGATACTTGAAGATGTTGCTCTTGGAAGCTCCCTCTCCTTTTTGAATCCTTGGAGGCTTAACATCTCAACAAATGGATCCTTAAAATATCCCTCATATATTTTTACTTGAAAACCAAAGGATTTATCTTTTAAACCATGGATCTTTTTCCCTCTCTTTTAGAATTGCTTCTCTGAGTGTTTAAATAACCTCCCAATACTTAAATGACTGTTTGTAGCTGTTAGGGAGGAAAAACTAGCAGTTGGAGCCAAGTTGAGGAAGTTCTGCTCTTCAGAAAACTAGCCGTTGCAGAGCTATCGTCCGTTCAAGTGTCGACACTTCAGGTCATGTGTCGACACTTAGGGTCAACATTTGGAATCAGTGAGTCGACACATGACCAAAAATATCTTCTAAAGTCTTCTACTCTGTACTAGTGAGTCGACACTTCATCTGGTGAGTTGATATTTTGAGTTGACACTTTGAGTCTGTGAGTCAACACTTGACCAAACCCTGAAATTACCTTATTCTGTTTTTTGTTTGGTCTCGGGCCTTGAGTCAACATATTGAGTCGACACAACTTTGAGTTGATACTTTGAGTCGATACAACTTTAAGTCGACACTTTGAGTCGACACTTGGCTGCACCAGTGCTGAGATTTATTCAAATTAAATTCTTGAGTACCTATAACTGATTTACATACTTAACGCATAATTAGTACTCAAATATGCTTAAGTGTTTTGTCATAATCAAAATCAGAGTCAACATGGAGTCAGTGCATCTGGGTAAATTGGGACTAAGGTAATAGGGACTGGAAGGGTAATAGGATTTGGGTTCTTGGTATGGGTCATGGTATGAGGTTCTTATAGGGTTGGGCTCTAAGTATGGGTCATAGTATTGGGTTCCTATCCTAGTGGTCATGCAAACATTCAATCAATCAAAGTGGAATGATGCAACCAAGCATGCAAGGGTTAGTACAATCTAGGGCTTGCTAGACCTAGACTCAAAACTGAATGGGTTAGCTCAACTTACACTTAACACAGCAATTAATCCTTCCACTGGCCAGGTAGGGGGTGGGGTGGTGGGAGGCTCTCCCTGCTTATCACAGGATCCTAATTATAAACCACCAGTCCACTTAGGTTGTTTTACTTTGGACTCCCAGCCTTAGACACCAGTTTTCAGTAATAGCCATAGGATTAAATATACTAGCTAGCCCACACAGCTCGGACCTGACCTGTTAGGTGTCACCTAGCCCACTAGGGTAAATTAGGCCTAATTAATTTTAATTAGACTTGGGTCAATATGATGATGATGGTTTTGGGCCCAGGATAGGTGATGAAATCCTGTCATGATCTGAGATAGTGAATTGCCCTTAAGATTAGGTTAATCAAATGATGCACATTCAATGAGTCCTGATGCAACTAATAACAATCAACAAAATAAAATATTTTATGTGTATTTTATGATGTGGCAAGTTAGGTTTGAGTTTATTAGGTTAGCAAACAAATTGGGCTTGGGATTGAGGGGTTTGGAAGTTGGTTAGGTTAGGTTTAGACAAATATGCAAAGTTTACAGATTTAGAACATTAAGGCTCGGTTTGATACAGTGTTTGACATGGATTTCGATGCATAAAAAAATCAAAAAAATTCTATGATAGAGGATAAATGGTGATGATGACCTCTACCAAATTTTATGCAAAACTAAAATCATATTATTATTCAAATCCTAGGGTTTTTGGACTGATATAGAATTATCAGGATTTTTTGTTAGGGTTTCTAATATACCAAATTTTAGGATTTTTTATTTTCTATAAATTTAATTAAAAATTATTATAAAATAGAGGACAAGACAAAGGACACTTCATGCAAATTTCATAAGAAAATAAAATTTCTAGGTGGTTAAAATCAGATAAAACCTGGATCATAGCTATTGTCAGTCAAATGTTGGAGCTAGAGGAAGGGTGATGGTTGTATGCTTCATCACCTAGTTCCTCCTTCATCGTGATCCATCTTCATATCTGGTAGTTGACATGTCTGCAGTGGTTGCAACTCCAGAAACCCACCTTGCTTATCATTTGGTGAACCTGTATGAGGGAGGTGTGATGATGGTCCTTCACCACCTATGATGCGATTCAGAGCCTCATCAAGCAGGGCCTGGCTCTCTAGAGAGAGGTGCCAGGTTAGGAGAAGCCTTGGAAACATCACCTCACCTAGTGAATAATGGGACTACACTGAGGCCATTGAAAGGAAAGTGCCCTAAAAGCCAATCTTATATAAGGGCATTTTTGTAATCTTCCAACTCTAGTATAACATTTAATATATTAATAAAGGCATATAGTTTCATCATATTGTTGTGTCTTACTTAAAGATTATGATGAACCCCATAGGTTAGGGCAAATGAAATTAGGGTTATGATGGAAATCATAACAGCGAGACCTAAGTTCCTATAAACCCTAATCTAAAATGTTCCTAGTCGATGGACCATCAGTTCGGGGATCGATAAGTCCGAAAAGACTAGCTTATCCTATATATGCTCAATCAAGAGGGTGGTTGGTCTCATAGCCACTTGTGTAGAGACTCTAATATAAGGATAAGGGTGCTCATTAGGGTCTTATCCTATATATGCTTTGTTAAGAGGGTGGTTGGTCTCACAGTCACTTGTGTAGAGACTCTAATACAAGGATAAGGGTACTCATTAGGGTATGAGTTCACTGAACTGTTTTGCACCGGGACTATCTTATGGAAGTCTTACTACTTGTCAAAAGAAAAATCTCAAAATAGGAGTTGTGCATGTGATCTTTAGACCTGAGGTCACCATGGTTCCTTATACACACTAAACCATGTTTTGGTTCATACTCATTCGTGACAGTAAGTCATGTACGGGGTGTTCTCGGATATGGCGGAAGGTGTATGAAGGATATGAGTGAACCAACAAGGAATCGATCATTCCTAGTAAGAGGAATTATTATCCCAAGTGATATCTTCGATTGATGACTCAAGGAGTCTTTGATAAAAGCAGGATGAGATTAGAATTGGTTTCTAATTAGTCATCATCTGAGTCTTCATTATTGAATAGAGATTCAAAATGACTAAGTGCTAGGGTTTGACATTTATCCACACCCATCACTTAATCAGGATAATGGGAGATCAAAAGATTGAATTACACAGTAACTTTCTGTTGCCCAGGCAGCTTTTCCTAAGAGGGGGGTGAATTGGAAATTACAAAATTTCTTACAAATATGTGCACAAGTAATTCCTTTTAATGGTTGAGTGTTGTGTTAATCAGAATTAAGTACAGAAGCTGAAAAGTAAGTAAAGCACAACACAAACAAAACAAGTTTAGAGTGGTTCGGAGCAACCCAGCTCCTACGTCCACTACCCAAGTTCACCACTCGGGATTTCTACTATATCTCCCAAACCGAAATACAGTCGGATTATTTTTTAGGCTCACAATCCCAACCTCTACACTTTGGTTTTGAAAGGGATCACCAAAGAAACCTAACACTAGGTTTTCACAGGCTCACCTAGAACCTCTACACTTTGGTTTTAAGTAGGCTCACCAAAGAAACCTATTTGGTTTTTACAACCGGGTTCACCAATAACCCAAGTATTCTAAGAGTAGAATGAAAAGTAACAGAAATGACAAACTAAGTTGTCTGGTGGTTGCCAATGCAGCTCAAGTGAAGCTCAATTGAATGCCCTTCAATGGCTTCCTTGCTTTCCTCAAAAGTTGCTTCAACCTTCTGATAAGAGTTGGTGAAGGCTTGAAGGCTGACTTTAAAGCTCAAGTGCTCTCTCTTCTTACTTCAATAAATATTTAATAAATATTCAACAACTCATTAGTCTCTCTAAGGATGTTCTCATGCCTCATTTATAGAGACTTCAACTGCCTTCCCTTGATTTTGAATGTTGTAGACCGTTAGAAAGTGACAGGTTATCGTTGGAGCACTTTTGGGATTCAAAATCAGAAGTCTCGAACTAGCCGTTGGGAAGAGACCCCGACATTCCAGTCGGCTCGGTCATCTTCGAGTCGGCTCGGATCATGTTCGGGTCGGCTGGGTTGAATACCAGTCGGCTAGGTTCCACAGTCGAGAAAATAGTTCACTCTGGATGAGTAGGCTAGGCTGAAATCCAGTCGGCTCAGATCCCTGAGGTTCTTAGAATATTTTCAACCAAGTTCTGGACGAGTCGGCTGGGACTTGGTGCCAGTCGGCTGGGTCTACGTGCCAGAGATTTTCTTTCTTGTGCGAGTGCCAGAGTCGGCTGGTTCCTCCATCCAATCGGCTCGAGATTGGTTCTTTAGCCAAACCAATTTCTATTCTCTAGAACTTACATGCCAAGCTTTGAAGACTTCCTTAAGATCTTCTTATAACAATATCAAGAGAAATTAAAGCTTGAAAACTAGTAGAAGCAACCCTTTATCTTTGATTCAAATAAGAAAATTTTTTGTTGGGTTCTTCTTTACAAGATTCTAATTACTTACAACTCAACATAAAGAAATAAAGGTTGTAGGGTTTAAAAAATATGTCAAAGTAGTCATCCTACAAAAACTTGTTAACCATTTGAAGAGTTGTTAGATAACCAAATACATGCTCCAATGTTTTGTTATCATCAAAATCACTTCAGAGGTCAACAATCTTTCCCTTTTTGATGATGACAAAACACTAGGCATGAAAAAATATATTATATTCACAAGTATAGATGTATATCATAGTAAGCATTTACACTTGTTTGACGTATCACAATATTAATTGTATTCTCAAATGAGTATCAATGTATGCTATACAGTTATACACAAAGCCAATTCTATAAAATATAAGCATCAGAGAATAAGTGCTTGTGTGTATTAAGCAACATTAAGCATTGTCAGTTAGATGTAATTAGTAGAGAGCAGAATAGTAATCATTGAAGCAAATTAAACATGTTTTTCTCCCCCTTTTTATAAAATTTCTAATCAATGTGAAATTTCTCCCCCTTTATCATTTATTTGAACACTTCAGCAAAAAAGGTATGCAATATTCATTAAGCTCCCCCTGTCTAGTTAACTTTAGCAGTTCTATTCCAATTCTATTAAGTTTGTTCTTTCATGTACTTTATTATATAATAGTTCTCCCCCTTTTTGTCATCAAATCAAAAAGTTATATAATTAAGCTCAGATTTTAAGTAGATTGAGATTGTATTAAGATTTGTTTGAGATAATTGAACCTTCTCAATTTAGAGAGAGAATCCTATTTAAAAAATATTAGAGAGTGTTAACAAGATAAAAGAAGTACACATATGTGTCCAAAAGGATATTCATTATATTTTCATTAAAAGATTCAGAACATTAAACATTACACAATCTTCAAAAAGTTTCCAGAAAGTACAAAAAATACCAAAGACCTACTCACTATCAGATTCTTCCTTAGGTACATTGATAGGCATACTTGCACCATACCAAGAAGTAGGTCTATGAGGTCTACTGGAAGATGCATGAGGTGGAGGTGCTCTAGGATGGTGAAAAGTGGTAGGACCCCTAGAGGAAATAGGAGGAGGATCATATAAAAGTCTAGTCCTAGCAGTGATCTCCAAAGTCCTAACAGTGCTAGAGAGTGAAACAATCTCCATTCAGATTGCACCAAGTTGATTTTCCATGTCCTTGAGGCTTGTAGGTACCTTGTTCATAACCTCTTTGACTTCACCAATTTCCTTTTGCATTGACAAAAGTTTAGAAGCTTGGACATTAGCAAAAGCTTCAGCAGATCCACTTAGTCTTCCAAGTTCTGATCTGATAATTCAAATGCCTTGTGTGTAGTCATTTGCCATTTGTCTTGTTTCTGTAATTGTTCCCATAGTGCATCTGACTTCATTCAACTCAGTTCTATACTCATTTAAGATTGCATCAACTAATTTCTTTATGGCTTCAGAACTAGAAGAAATAAGGTCTATGATAGGTTGAAGTTCCACTTGAGGTGTAGATCTCGAAGTTTCTATTGCTTCAACTTTTCCTTGCAAACTTGTAACATGTTCTTCCAGTTGAGATAGTCTAATCTGTTTTAGATCACAGAAGTGATAGTTACTGTGAATCAGTCAAAGTATATCAGCTATCATGAACTCAGGTGCAGGTATATCATATCAAATCAGGTGCAGGCATATCAAATTCAGAAAGGTGCATCAGTCTCTTCAAAAGTGGCGCAGGTTCAGGAATGAGAGATTCTGGTTCAGGTACAGGTGCAGTAGAGGTTTCAGCTTCAGCAGTAGCAGTACGAGCAGTTTCTTCATTTTCTTCTTCTTCTTCACTGCTTGAACTACTAATTGCCCTGATATTAGTTCCTTTCTTTCTCCAAACACCTTCAACTTGAATGTAACCCATTCTTTCTAGTGACTTGGAGGTGTAGATGTCAGTATGGTGCAAATCAACTCCATCCTCACCTTCCAAATTCACTTTTTGGGACTTGAATAGCAGGGTTAACATCATTCCATAAGGTTGGCAAGCCTTAGCCTTTCTGGTAGTCTCCTTCATTTGCACAATGATAATATGAGATAAATTCACAGGAGTCTTTTCCATGATATGTTCCATAAGGCATAGGTCCTTCTCACTTACCCAATCAAACCTTCCAGTCCTTTGCAAAAAGATTCTACTAATGAAATTATGCAATAACCTTATTTCAAGTGATAAAGTATTAGCAAAGACAGTTCCAATCCCACTGACATCTTCCTTGTTTAGGATAGTTCTCAAGGCCTTTTCTTTATCCTTAATTACTAGGTATTTCACCCCATCAGTAGGTAAATCCAGTAGGTTGTGCAGAACTTCTTCATTGATAAAAACTCTTCTTCCTTTAATTGTAGACTCTACATGATCTGTACCTACTCTCAGATTTTCATAAAATTTCTTAACAAGTGAGGGGTAGGTTCTTTCATTTAGAGAGAAAAATTTCCTCCAGCCCTGATCCTCATCAAATCACCAATCTTCAACCCTGTTTCCTTAATAAATTCAAAGATGATACGACGGCCAGAAGTTACTGGTCTTGTGGACATTGAAGGGATTTGACTTGGAGCAATTGGAGCAGCCCTTACAGGTTCTTCCACAAGTTCTTCATGATGAACAGTGGCAGTCGGCTCTTCTTGATGCCTCTTCGTTTTTCTTTCCCTTTCCATGGACGGAGCGGCCCATAAAGAGCATTTCTCGATAGCATGTTTAGGAGCCATTGCTAGGAAAGAGGAAAAGATGAGAGAATGGAGAGCTTAAAAGGGAGAGAGGAATATTTGGAATAGGATTAGGAGAGGAAAGGATGATTAGAAGGATGAGATGGAGGTTAGAAGGCTTAGAATGGGGTTTACGTCCCAAAATAAAAAACTCAGGTACGATAATCCAGTCGACTCAAAAAAGCCCTAGAAAGGCTCGAGCCGGCTAGGCCAGAACTCATCCAAAACACAAAGAATCCATTCGACTCGATTTAAGAACTAGTTGACTCAAATAGAGAAATCAGGTTTTGGAAAATTCAATCACAAACCTGAGAGATTTTTGGAGAAAATTTCTAAGGAAATTTAGGCTCTATGATAGAGAATGAAATCAGGAAGTTCTCTAGATGATGTTTCCTTAAATTTGAAGGAATTAGATTAGAGAATTTAAAAAGGATCACAAAGTCCTAATTCACTTCTAATTAGTTCAAACATGTCTTGATTAAGTAACTTAGTAAATATATCAGCTAATTGATCTTCAGTAGGAACACAATCAAGCACTATATCACCATTTGAAATATGATCTCTTATAAAATGATGTCTAATTTCAATATGCTTGGTTATAGAGTGTTGAATTGGATTTTTTGTTAAATTGATAGCACTTGTGTTATCACACTTAATTAGAATTTTAGATTGTGATACACCAAAGTCTTCTAGTTGTTATTTAATCTATAACACTTAAGCATAACAACTACCAGCAGCCACGTACTCAGCCTCAGCAGTGGACAAGGCTACGGAGTTTTGCTTTTTACAGTGCCATGAAATTAAATTTAACCCTAGAAATTGGTATGTACCGCTAGTGCTTTTTCTATCTATTTTACAACCAGCATAGTCAGCATCAGAGAATCTAATCAAATTCAGGGTAGAATATTTAGAATACCAAATTCCTAAATTACTTGTTGCTTTCAAGTATTTAATTATTCTCTTAACAGCAAGCATATGTGTTTCTTTTGGTGATGACTGAAATCTAGCACATACACATACACTATATAATATGTCTTGTCTACTTGCAGTCAAATATAATAGGGATCCGATCATACCTTTATATAGCTTTTGGTCAACATTGGATCCATTTTCATCTTTGTCCAATCTGCAAGTTGGGCTCATGGGTGTGCTCATTGATTTGCTACTCTCCATACCAAACTTTTTGATGATTTCTTTGATGTATTTGACTTGGTTGATGAAGATACCTTCCTTTATTTATTTTACTTGAAGTCCAAGGAAATAGTTTAGTTCGTCCATTAAGCTCATTTCAAATTCTCCCTGCATAAGCTTAGCAAATTCTTTACATAGAGATTCGTTAGTTGCACTAAAAATGATATCAACATATATTTGTACAACTAAGATATCATTATTCTTCTTTTTGATAAATAAGGTTTTATCTACATTTTCTCTTGAAAAATTATTTTCAATTAAGAAAGTGCTAAGTCTATCATACCATGCTCTAGGTGCTTATTTCAAACCATACAATACTTTGTTTAATTTAAATACGTGGTTTGGAAATGTGTGATTTTCAAAACCTGGTGGTTGTTCCACAAAAACTTGTTCAGAGATAAAACCATTAAAAAATGTACTCTTTACATCCATTTGAAAAAGTTTGAAATTCATGTAGCAAGCAAATGCAAGTAGTAATTTAATGGCTTCTAGTCTTGCTACAGGTGCATAAGTTTCATCAAAATCAATACCTTCTTCTTGGTTATATCCCTTAGCCACTAGTCTAGCTTTGTTTGTTATTATGTTTCCTTGTTCATCTAATTTATTCTTATAGACCCATTTGGTTCCTATTATTGGATGGTCGGTAGGTCTATTTACAAGTGTCCATACCCTATTTCCTTCAAACTGGTTTAATTCATCATGCATTGCCATCATCCAGTTTGGGTCAGTCTCAGCTTCTTCTAGGCTATGGGGTTCTATTTGTGATACAAAGGCTAGGTAATCATGTGCATCCTTATGTGCAGACCTAGTCCTAACACCATGATGTGGAACAAGGGGGTAGGGCTAGGGATGCTAGATGCTAGTAAGGATTCTTACGATGCAAAGAAATTCTTTTTAGGGTTGATGAGTTTTTTTTATGTTTCTTGTTGTTTTTTTTTTTTTTCTTAGGGTTTCAATTCCCGATCACAAGCAAAGGCAAGAAATACGAAAGAAGAGTAATGTAAGCTTACGCTAGTAGTTCAAAGCCCTAAAAGTGAAAACGAGAACAGGACCCCGGGATTAAGAAACCCCGGTAGGACTAGCTCAACATACAATACCTACTTAGGAGATAGAGAGAAAGCAAACCTCACACTTCTAAAGCGCCCGGTGCAGAGATCGCTCAACTCGGTGGATGCGGCCTGGATGCCTGAGCAATCGAACCCGTGGAAGCACTGGCTTTGGGTCGGGAGGTCATGATGGTAAAGCTGACTGTCTCTGATGCCCGAGATGCCAGGGAGGACCTATAGGCAAACAAAAGAAGGATCAGCGAGATGTGGAGATGCACGGAAAGGAATTGAGAGGGAGTTGAGAAGGGGCTTCAAGCCCGGTGTCCAGCTGGATTCCGAAGTCGAAGTTGGAGATAACTTGGGGCCTCGCACCCCGCGACGTCATGGAGGACGAAGGAATGTGGCCTCACACCACTCGACGTCTAGGAGAACGAAGGACTCGCGACACCCTGGGGCGATGGATAGGTGGCCTCACACCACTCGATGTCCCTGGGGATGAAGGCAACTTCACTCAAACCTAGTCTAGGAGATAATGGTTGGAGGATAGAAAACTCAATCTCTTTTTTATTAATCATTCAATAGTTCTACAAGGGAGGGATTGGGTCCTTTAAATAGGCACCCAAGGCCCATTTGAAATTCAAATGAAACCAAATTACAAGCTTTCTTGGGTGGTGCCCAAAATTTTCATCTTCTCCTCTCTTTGGCCGACCAAAAGACTTGGATTGGGCATGGCATGTGGGAAGGCTTGGAGAGGGAGATTGGTCTCTTGACTTCCTTCATTAGCATGCTCATTTTGGGAAGAAAGAGTGGGGCATGGCTTGCTTGAAGGGATGTGTTCCCTTGGACTCTTCAATGCCATTTCTTGGATTGATTCAAGGCCGACCAAGTGGAGAGCTCCTTGGGCGTTGCATAGTTGAGGGCTTGGAGAGGGGAGTGTGTCCTTTGACCTTCCATCCTTGCATGAACACTTTGGGAAGAAGGCTTGGAAGGGGGTTTGCTTTGTGGCTTGGTCTCTTCAAGGATCTTCAATGCCCCTCTTTTGATGGATCAAGGAGTGATGTGGGGGAGGGAAGAGGGGGATGGTGTTTCTTCCTTCCAATGTCGCCCAAGAGAAAAAGGCAAGGGGATGGCATGTGGAAAGCATGAGGGTGCCACCTTGTTTCCCTCCTTGGATGCCCAAGTGGCAACTGATGTGGCGCCACGTAGGTAGCTGAGGTGGCACCTGAGTTGGCATTATTCCAAGTAGAAGGGGTGGGTTGGCCCACAAGGACTTGACTTGGTCATGAAAGCCAGGGTGACTTCAATTGGGCTTGGGCCCAGTCCAAACTCAAACTCGAACAAATACAGGACTCATGACCTAACTTGACCCAAATTGGTCAAGGTACAGGACTAAATAAACTTTGACAATAAATTATGAAATTGCTTTGGCTCAAAGCCTTATTACAGGACTCATAGAAGGGGAACCCTAATCTGAGATCCACAGAGGGTTGAGGAGCCTCTGTCGGATCCTAGTGCCCACACCAGTTCTCCCGGGGTGGGAGGAACTCGACCCTGTCTAGTAAGGGTTAGTTTGGCTTTGGTACCTCTCCAGGATATCGGGGTTGATGCGCTGCAAGTCCTCCCGTGTGATCCACGAGTCATTGGATTCGGGTCAGCCTTGCCATCGGACCAAGTAACGTTGATAGCCCTTGTCCCGGGGTAGTGATGGCTTGGTCATCCAGGACACGCTCGATCCGCTCTCCTCGCTCAGGTATATTTGGAGGTGGACACTCAGGTTCAGGTTAACTCTCAAAAGGGAGGTCAGGCCCAAATGGCTCACTGGGTATGTTTGCGGGTTCCCTATACTTGACTAAGTCAGAGACATTGAATGTCGAGCTAATTCCATAATCTGGAGGTAATTCTAGCACATCGGCATTAGGGCCCATTCTCCTAATCACTTTAAAGGGACCCGCCCCATGAGCATGAAGCTTCTTAACAGTTCCTGGGGGAAACCGTTCAGGTCGGAGCCTAATCATTACAAAATCCCTTATTTCAAACTCTTTGACTCGCTTTCGGGAATCAGCCAAATTATTTTAAAAATTGTATTTAATGCATAATCCTAACATGATGCAAAATGCAGACTCAACTATGCAATCTTATTGAGAAAAAATTTTATTGGATTCCTAGGGTCTAAACCTAACAGACTTTTGACTCTCTAGGTTTGACCCTAGTATGGTATACACAAGAAAAATTATTAAGGATCCCTAACAAATGCCATAAAGTGTACCAAAAGTAAATGGCAAAAGGGAAGGGTTCTAAGGAGTCACACATTCTGGTAATCTCAATAAAAAGTAACCCCATGGCTCTAGAAATGTGAGAGGGTTCAGGGAAGGGTAGGAAATAGGAATCGGAGTCTTGGGGTGGCTTATGGAAAACATAAAACAGGCCTTGGTTATTCAGGATAACCTTAAAACTCAGGCATCGTTCTATAGGTGTCATATGGTCCACTTGTTCCGGTAAATCTTGGGGCTCGCTAGGGTCAATCCCACAGTGAGGAAGGTCTGTTAAAGAGGATCCTGGGACCACGTCTATAGTATGATGGATGTCTCTCAGGGGTGGAAGTTGATCAGGTAACTCATCGGGAACTTCATCCTCAATTTCTTTCCGAGCTTCAACCATCTCTTGAGGATGTTCTCTTTGGATCGGTTCATTAAGGGTTGGTTCCTGAACTCCTGTGGAAAAGACTGGTGAATCCTCATGTTCATTTACTAGATGTGATCCTGGCTCGGTCATTTTCTCTTCAAATTTTGTAGTGGGTTCAGGATCATTTTCCTTGGATTCCTCAATGATTTCACCCTCGAGCCCATCTTCTACTAAACTTGACTCATATACACTTTCTTTCAATTCTTTAATGGGCTCAGGAGTTTCTTTTCCTAGATTTTCAATGGGTTCAACCTTCAAGTCTTCCTCAGGTTCAACAATGGGTTTGGGTTCAGTTTCAGTCGATTCATCCATAAGTAGGGCAGGGGCGGTGCGCTGACTAGCAAAATGCTCAGGTTTATGGCACCTACAGCTGTTACCTTGGGGATCGGGTCTCCTCTGGACTTCAATAGCCTCTCCCTTGTCCTCTCTACTGTATTGGGGTCGATTCAGACTGGGAAGACTAGGACTGGGTCGGGCTAGGCTTGGTCGACTGGGGTCAGATCGATTCGAGCTTGGTTGACTTGGGTAAGCCTGGCTATAACCTTGGGTGGATCCGGGGATACGGCTCTGGTTCCTAAAGGGCTCAGGTCTTCTATAGGCGGGAGCTCTCTGGAAACGATCACGGAGCCTAGCTGCTTCCTCTATGGGTCCTAGTCTGGCCTCTATTTGATCACATCTATTAGTCAACTGGTTGCTTAATTGAGTCATGGTTTGAGTTAGGGCTCCAATGTCAGCTCGCAGTTGGTCCATGGTTTCGGTAGAGGGTGGAGAAGGTGGGTGAAAAGAGGTTCCTGATCTAGTGCACATGTAACAAAATGATGCTACGATTTGCTAGACCTAGGAGATCTCTCCAAATGTGAAGTCAAGAAAATGAACCTGGAATTAGTAACTTGGCACCTAACCAGATAAGTGTAAGGTTAGTAGAGGTTCCTCTTTGCTTGCCTAGACACCAATTAGAAATTGGCCAGGTAAGCGAACCAACCCACTTCCCTTTGGGCTCTAGTCCCTGAACCATTTGCCTAGACACCAGCCACTCAAGCACACACCAACAAGCAATCTAGCTTGGCTCGGCACTTGGGTCGACCCGACTTCGTGGGTGTCCCTAGCTCACTAGAGCAGATTAAACATCTAATCGATTTTAGTTAATGGCTAGGGTTCGATATGTCGGGTGGTGGTTTTTGGACTAGGGACAGGTAATGAAATCCTGACCCTATGTTAATTTGATGCCCTTAAGATAAGTTATGCAAAATGAAGCACAAAAATGACTAATTAAATGACTTACAAATTTCTTGTTTTTTGTGTCTTTTAGATGTGTGAATGCTAAACAAAATGCAGGAATTAAAATGTGTAAGAAACAAGCTAGATGGATAAATGAATCAAAAGATGAGATGCCTGCTGAAATTTTAGACCTGAGATTTTCTCAGCTAGTATTTTGGCTTGTAAAAATTCTACAAACTGAAATAAAATCTGAGAAAATAGATAAAAATACTTTGAAATTAATGCAATCTAACAGAATATAAATCATGAAATTTAGATGTCTCTACAGATAGAAACAATCCAATGATCGAACTATATATGGACCGACCAGAATGCAGAAAATGAAACAAAATGCACTAGTCCTAACCTTGCTCTGATACCAAGAATGGTGTGGAACAAGGGGGTAGGGCTAGGGATGCTAGATGCTAGTAAGGATGCTTATGATGCAAAGGAATTCTTTTTAGGGTTGATGAGTTTTTTTTATGTTTCTTTTTTTTTTTTTTCTTAGGGTTTCGATTCCCGATCACAAGCAAAGGCAAGAAATATGAAAGAAGAGTAATGTAAGCTTACGCTAGCATTTCAAAGCCCTAAAAGTGAAAATGAGAACAGGACCCCGGGATTAAGAAACCCCGGTAGAACTAGCTCAACATACAATACCTACTTAGGAGATAGAGAGAAAGCAAACCTCACACTTCTGAAGCGCCCGGTGCAGAGAACGCTCAACTCGGTGGATGTGGCCTGGATGCCCGAGCAGTCGAACCCGTGGAAGCACTGGCTTTGGGTCGGGAGGTCGTGATGGCAAAGCTGACTGTCTCCGATGCCCGAGATGCCAGGGAGGACCTATAGGCAAACAAAAGAAGGATCAGCGAGAAAATAAAAACAAATATAAATCCTGAAGCCCTAGACCAGCCGGAAGCAAATTGGGCCAGCCCAGGCCCAGGAAGGAGCTAGGGCGCCAATCCTTATGGTGACTCTCCCTTTGGTCGGCCACTTAAAGTCACCTTCTTGGCTGACCAAGGCAAGGAGAGGGAGAGAAAATTTTGGGATTCATCTACCTATGTTGCCTTATTTTTCTAGCTAGGATTTGGGTGGGAAAATGAGTCCTATGTAATTACTTTAGTGTCCTTACTTAGAGTCCAAGACTAAGGGTCTATTTAAAGGACCCTAGTCTCTTGTATGAGGATTGATTTTGATATATGAAAAAAAATACTTGAGTTTTCTACAACTATTGTGTATTACCCTACTGTGTGCATAAAGGGGTTTTGAGAGTTTTCTTCTTCTCGGTGTTGCAACTATCTTCCTGCCGCCAGCCAGCCTTCCAGAACCCTGGCCGCCCACTCAAAAGACACCTCATCCTTGCTGTTTTTCTCTTATTTTCTTTATCTTCTCTGAGTTTTCTAATCCCTGACAGGCCGTTTGCAGGTCCCCGAGTTTCTACGAATCTAACGACTCCAGCCAAGCCTCAATCGGACCATCGAGCAGAAGCCGGGTATCCGCGGATCTTTGGCTTGATTTTCCAGGCTGCATCCATCGAGGAACGAGAGATCCCTTCGCTGCGATCTTCATCGGGCGCATCAGACGTTGCCAGGTACACCCCCTCTACCGTCAGTAATTTTATTATGGGAGAACTTTTCCTAACCGAGGCTTCTCAGCCCCGGCGATCCATCTTTACTGCTTTCTTAGGTCCTAATCTGCGTGCTTAGTTTCTAAAATTCATATATAATTCCCTACAACTTATTTTGATCTGATATTCGGGAATTAATCACCTAACCCCACATACAAAATTCACAAAATTAATCGCATGCATATTAGTTCCGCATCATAGGTGGGGTGGTGGGAGGCTCCCCTTGCCTGTGACAGGGTCCTAATTAAAAACCACCAGTCCACTTGGGGCATTTGCCTCTGGACCTCTAGTCTTAGACACCAGTTTCCAGTAATAGTTGAGGAATTGAATGCACTAGTTTACCCATACAACTCGGACCTGACCTGTTAGTATCCCAAAGCTCACTAGAGCAAATTAGGTTGCCAATTGATTTTAGTTCAGGTTTGGGTTCGAATGCAAGGTGGTTGTTTTGAGCCCAGGATAGGTGATGAAATCCTATCCTAATATAAGATGGAAAATTGCCCTTAAGATTGATTAGATGAGATGATGACAATCGATGAGCCCCAATACAATCTAATAGCAATAAAAAAATAAAAAATATTTTTTTTGACTTTTTTTATGATGTGGTAAATTAAATTTAAGTTTATTAAGTTAGCAAACAAAATTTGGTTTGAATGATGTGGGGTTTGGAAGTTGATTAGATTTGGTTCAGAGTGCAGAAATCACAGAATCAGAAATTAGGATTTGTTTTGTTGCAGAATTCAATATGGTTTTCTATGCAGAAAAAAATTCTAAGAAATTTTAGGATAGAGGATTAATAGTGAAGATAATCCCTACCAAATTTCATGCAAAGCCAAAATTCAGATGATGATGCAAAACTAAGGATTTTTAGATTGTGTGCAGAAAATCAGGATTTCTATTAGGGTTTCTAGGATGTAGATTTTTATAATTTTTTTGTTTCAATAAAAATAATTAAAAATTATAAAAATTATCAAGACTAAACAAAGAATATGCCATACAAATTTAAAGAAAAATAAAATGTCTAAGTTGACGAAATAGACTAAAACTCAGACCCCTAATGTAGATGACAGGATGCAGAAAAATAGATATCAGAGTTTGTGTTGTTTTAATGAAGATGCAAGCTATCCTAAACCTGCTCTAATACCAAACAGATACGGGATGAACCTAAGACTAACATGAATGCAGAAAAACATTAACTAATTTTTTTATTTTTTTTTTTGAGATTTAATTTGGAGGCTAAAGTCCCGAAATCAAGTAAAGATTAGCAGGCAAACTAGTAATGAAAAGAGCAAACATACCCGCATATGAACTCACCTAGAATAATAAGAAAAGGACCTCCAGGATTGAGAAACCTGGATAGCATACCTTCAATATAATCAGAAATCGGGAGGGGAAGGATTGTACCAAATAATGATTGAAGATCCTGCCGAAGATGGAGTCACACAGCACTCTGGATCGTTGCCTGGAAGATAAGTCAGTTGTTCCTCAGATCAATCAACTATCTTGGTCAGTCCAGAAGGCCAAGAGGGCCTCCTCTTTGGAGGTGAACACCTCGAGGATCCTGCAAGCATCAAAGGTCAGTTATGAAGCAATAAGAAAATAGAAGTATGGAATTAGGGTTTGAGAGAAGGAAGAAGCAGCGTTTGCTAAAGCTGGCGACTGGGAGGTGGAAGAAGGCTCCTTGCTTGTGGACGGCTAGGGCTTTCTTCAGTTAGGGTGGATTAGGGTTTGGATGAAGGTGCTTTGGGTGGCTAGGGCTTGGATAGATTAGGGCTCACAAGTAACACTCACACTCACTCTAAGGAAGAACACACAAGAACACAATCTAACAAAATTTCACCAGAGTTTATTTCATGAATAAAAATTGATTATAAGAGGACAGATGGGGGACAGATGGGGTAGGATCGTTGGCGAGCCTAGAAGTCGCCTAAATTAGGGTACTATTTTTTTTGGTATTTTTTTCACTAGGGGTGGCGAAGGAACAGTGGGGATGTAAGATAGGAATCTGGATCTCATGGACTTGGGGACTCACCCTAACGAAGAGACCTCTCACCTCTAGGGCATCACACCCTCCTCGATACTTGGAGGCGCTAGGATGGATCTCAAAGGCCACGAGGGGATAGAGAAGATGGAATGGGTAGGGGGATAACTGGGCATCACGCCCACGCCCGAAGGCGAAAGGACAGAAGAATCACTCTTCTAAAAACTCAAATTTTTTTATGAACTAAACTGATTTTTTACAAAGGATTGAGGATGGTATTTATAGACCTGTCCAACCCTCATTTGAATTTGAATACAGGATAAAAAGATAGGGATGACTCAAATTCAAATATAAGATAGGATAAGATAAGCCTATCCATATCTCAATCCTAACCAACCAAATCCTAATTCAAATTTCAAACAAAAGATAAATCCTAAATAAATTTATTCTAGAAATGCTCCAAGATCCATGCCACTCCGGGATCCGTGCTGCTCCGAGATTCGAGCGGGCCAATGTCCCCATCATTCCCCTGAGGTGGGGAAAACTCGACTCTGTCGAGTTTGGGTCAGGCTCCAACTTCAGCTTGACTTCAGGTTCCAAGAACTCCAAACTCTAGCTTGACATAACCAAGATTTTTTTTTTTTTTTTTTTTTTTTTAATCAGCTTTGCTTTGAAAATGATACAGCTTTGAGATTGGTGTGCTCTGAAATTTGTGCCACTTTAAGGAGCGTGCAGCTCTGAAATCTATGCTGAGTTGAAGTCGGCAAGAGGGAGGGGGATTTGCTTTCATGTTCGTGCATCCCTCTTCTTCTACTTCACGGATGGAGAACAGGGGATTACGGAGGGGTGTCGAGGCCGGCTTCCACCAAGAACTCTAGCCCACCAGATATCCGGTTGTTAGAGAGGATGAGCCGTTGGAGGGCCAGCAAGCGGGGGAAGCCTTCGAGTGACCTGAGTAGCACATTGGCGATCGGATGATAAGGGAGCCGTCGATGCTGGTGCGGTCCCTGGATCTCATCCTTGACCCTGTTCCTGAAGAGAGCGCACCAGTGACAACATGAAGGCTAAGATCCAGGACAAAGATGGTATCCCACCAGATCAGCAGCGGCTCATTTTTGCTAGGAAGCAGTTGGAAGATGGAAGAACTTTGTCAGACTACAACATTCAGAAGGAATCCACCCTTCACTTGGTCCTTCACCTTCGTGGTGGGATGCAGATTTTTTTTTGTGAAGAAACCATCACTCTGGAGGTGGTGAGTTCAAATACTATTGACAATGTAAAGGCCAAGATTCAGGACAAGGAAGGCATTCCACCAGACCAGCAGAGGCTTATTTTTGCTGGTAAGCTGCTTGAGGATGACTGTACCCTGGCTGATTATAATATTCAGAAGGAGTCCACCTTCCACTTGGTCTTCAGGCTTCGTGGTGGAATGCAGATCTTTGTGAAGACTCTTACAGGCAAGACAATCACCCTTGAGGTTGAAAGCTCTCATACCTGAAGAGAGTGCACAGGTCGGTTGATGGAGACTTCTGCACAGATGGGAGGGAGGCGGAAGGCTTCACGTGGAATTCCAGCAGGGATCCGGTGGAGGCACATCAGTCATCTGCTGGGCGGCCATCTCGGATAAAACTCTCAACACCAATCACAGAACACCTCCAAATGCTATCCAATCAAGTCGGATCACTTTTGGAAGTCGATCAAAGGTGGATTCAGGTTACAGTTCATGTTCTTCCTTCTGGTCCTCCTTCGAGCTCTACGAGGGTTTGGAGTTTTGGATCTTGAAGGAAGGAACCGAAAATGCTGGAGGGAGAGGGAGCGGGCCGGAGACGGGTGGGAGAGGATGGTGGCGTAGAGATAGCTTGCGAGGGCGGGCTCCAACTCTGCATCGCGCTGGGCCTTCACCTTGATCTACGACCAGAGCCACGAGAAGCAGCAAACAAAGCCTTTTATGATACCATGGCTTCTTGGCATGAAATGGGAGAAGCGATTCAATTGGAGGCAGCATCGGCTAGGTTTCCAAAACACGAGATCTGAAATCTCTTGCGTAGAAGATCGGAGTATTCGAGGGGTGGGCTACGATTCCGTGGCTCTATTCCACGGATTTATGGAGTGGAGGTTGGAGAGGCGATGGCGTCTGAGGATGGGTAGGGCAGTGGCGATCTGGAAGATCCAGGAAATCTGAGAGATTTCGGAGAGGGTGAGCAGGGTCGTGGTGGCGGGCGGTAAGGAGGTCGACTACGATGGCTACGCTGATGGAGGGTTGGGCGGAGACTCGGCCATAGTGGATCCGGGGCTGAGGACAATGGTAGATTTTTCACGGACTGTTCCATGATGGAACAAGAACAGGAAAGACAAAGAATGACGGAACTAGTGGAAGAGAATCTGGGTTTGGAAAAGAAATAGTACCCTAATTTGATTTATGGCTCTGATACCAAAAATGATGGGGGACAGATGGGGTAGGATCGTTGGCGAGCCTAGAAGTCGCCTAAATTAGGGTACTATTTTTTTTTTGGTATTTTTTTTCTCTAAGGGTGGCAAAGGAACAGTGGGAATGTAAGATAGGAATCTGGATCTCATGGACTTGGGGACTCACCCTAACGAAGAGACCTCTCACCTCTAGGGCATCACACCCTCCTCGATACTTGGAGGCGCTAGGATGGATCTCAAAGGCCACGAGGGGATAGAGAAGATGGAATGGGTAGGGGGATAACTGGGCATCACGCCCGCGCCCGAAGGCGAAGGACAGAAGAATCACTCTTCTAAAAACTCAATTTTTTTTATGAACTAAACTGATTTTTTTTACAAAGGACTGAGGGTGGTATTTATAGACCTGTCCAACCCTCATTTGAATTTGAATACAGGATAAAAAGATAGGGATGACTCAAATTCAAAGATAGGATAAGATAAGCCTATCCATATCTCAATCCTAACCAACCAAATCCTAATTCAAATTTCAAACAAAAGATAAATCCTAAATAAATTTATTCTAGAAATGCTCCAAGATCCATGCCACTCCGGGATCCGTGCTGCTCCGAGATTCGAGCGGGCCGATATCCCCATCAGGGAGGGGTGGGGTATTTATAGATATACCCATGCCCTCTCATAGTTAGGATAGAAATACAAAATTTGATAGGGAGAAGGATTACAAAGTTGCATAGAACTAGGAGTACACAATTTGATTAGAAATAACACATAATCTCCTTGTTTGAAGTGGATTTCTCTCCTTCTTTGACTTGGTCAAGGACTCACTTAGGCTTGGACGCCTATTTGGTTTTGGGCTTGAACCTTGGGCAGCAAGGGGCATCTCCAATTGGGCTTGGGCGGCCATCAAGGAGGCTTGGTGCATGGGCTTGGTGTATGACCTTGGGCAGCCTCTAAGGTTTGGCGCACGGGCTTTGGTGCATGTCCCCCTAATGGGCTGGAAATCATGGGCTCCATCTTTAATGTGGACTTGGGAAGGCTTGGGGCACCATGGGCTCCTGGGATTATTGAGAGGTCTCCTGGGCTGGGGCACCTGAAAGAGGAATATTCCTGGGTGGCGCCTGGAATCTTCATGTGGGACAGCTCAACTTATTGAGGACTCATTCAACTCAACTGGACTAGACTAACTTTATTACAAAACTTGACACATTATTAAGGACTCAAAATCCTAATCAGTAAACCAGATAGGGCCCAGTAATCTGTGTCGGATCCTGGTGCCCCCACTAAATGGCCATGAGAGAAGAAGGTGACAGATCTTGAGATTTTATGGCACAGGAGGGTTCACCGACCGGCGAGGAGGGTTTCGACGACAAGAGAGGGAGCTCCGGCAACTTCTTCGATGTGTTCATGGCTTGAAGAGGTCTGTGGTCCATGGGTAGGAGTCGTGGACCAGCAGCAATGGAGGATATGGACCAACTGGCTAATTCGTGAACCATTGAGCTGGCTTACAGTGGACCGCTACTTTAAAAAATGTGCAAAACCTTGTTAAAATGATTTCCTAGCTCAATTGAGATCCGATTTGCATGCCATTTGTGCCACTGAACTTCAAAAATCGGCCTCTTCATGTTGGCAGGGTTCTTTCATTAAAAGACCGCATAAAAATGTGAATTTTAATTAAATAAAAATAATTTGATATATACATTAATGCACTTATGGTTAATTTTTATGCACTTATCATCTCCACTGACCTCTGCCGAGATGAAAACCCATCCTGTTGAGTGATCTCTCATTGTAGACAACCGTATGTAGTAACAGTCTATATGGCTCTCTGTCTACAATGACTCCAAATGCCCTAAATAAGATCATCAGACCCATACCATAAGGCAAGCACAGCCTCCTGCTAGTTGCTGCCTCTATCATCTGATGAACCATAAGAACAGGAAGGCAGACTGGAGTGTGCTGATTCAAGGATACCATAACCATCAGCTCCCACTCAGTGATAAAATCAAAAGTCCAATCTTCGATAGAAGAATCCGGGCGATAATATGATACAACAGCCTTATCTCAAGTGAGAGTCTGGATGCAACTACAGTGGCTCCCTCTAGAAGATTATTTGACTCGAAGATACACCGGAGTCCACTCATGCAATCCACTAGTGAGTCCACTACTGATCCTCTCATAGGTATATGCCATACCCTGCTCAATATCTCGGTGTAAGCAAAACCTCAGTACCTCGAACCACTGCTATCCACTCGTCAGCACCTCTGGCAAAGTACCATAAAACTCTCTGATCCAACTAGGGTAAAACCTCTTAGACAAGGTGCATAACTGTGACAACTCAGCATCCCTCAACCACTATCCAATCCAGAAATGCTGCTGGTCCAGGAAGTCAAAGTCGACTTGTCATCCTCCGACTATGGCATTAGAGGCCATCCTATCAGTTGCTGGGACTGGCAGTCTAACAACAATATATTGCTGGACCTCAGGCTTTGCTACCACTGAATCCTCATGCCTAGCCTTCGTCCGTCGCTTGGCCTCCTGAACTGATGGTCGAGGCCTCCTCACAACTTGTTTTCAGGGACCCATTTCCAAAGAAACAAGATAAAGAAGCAAATGTGGGAAGAAATCAAGGGTTTTTCATAGTGAAAACCATAAGGAAACGGTATGGAACAGTGAAACGAGGGAAGAAATTGCTCTAAACAAAGAATCAGGCAATTAAAACTTAGATTGGAGTGAAATGGAGTGTAGGGATACTATTTTAGGGTGAGTCGGCTCAGGGGATTTGGAAAAAATTGAGAAGAAAATGAACAATTTCCCTATTTATTCTCAGAAACCTGCCGACCAAGTGTCGACTCATGACTGTGGGTCAAGTGTCGACACTTTGAAGTGTCGATACTTCGACAAAAATCCAAAAAAAATGAAAAAAAATCTAGAAAAACTAGGAAAATTAATTTCAAGTGATTATGAATGATTAATCATGATTTTGAAGAATATTTAAATAGATAATTTTAAGGAGAACTTAGATGGATCATAAAGAGATTGAAATTCAATCAAAAGGATTAATGATCCCTAATTTCCTTCTAATCATAAAAAACCCATCTTCTTGAAGAGGTTTGGTCAATATATCAGTCAGTTGCATTTCAGTACACACAAATTCAAGCACAGTATCATTATTTTCAATATGATCTCTAATAAAATGGTGCCTAATTTCAATATGTTTACTTCTAGAGTGCTGAACAGAATTTTTAGTTAAATTTATAGCACTTGTATTATCACATCTTATGGGTGTCTTAGTTAATTTGATTCCAAAATCTTCAAGTTGTTGCTTAATCTACAAGTTTTGAGCACAACAACTTCCAGCTGCAATATATTCAGTCTCAACTATAGATAGTGCAACCAAAGTTTGTTTCTTGTTAAACCATGAGATTAAGTTAACTCTAAGAAATTGGCAAGTTTCACTAGTATTTTTTCTATCTAATTTACATCCAGCAAAGCCAGCATCAGAATAGCCAATTAATTCAATTAAAAAATCTCTAGAATACTACAAGCCAATATCAATAGTACTAGATAAGTAACTAAGAATATGCTTAATAGCCATTAAATGAGATTCTTTAGGAGCAGATTGATATCTAGCACATATACAAATACTAAACATGATATCCGGTCTACTAGCAGTCAAGTACAGTAATGAACCAATGACATCCCAATATAACTTTTGATCAATATTTTTATCACATTCATCTTTATCAAGTTTACAAGAAGGGCTCGTAGGTGTACCTATTGGCTTGGCTGTCTCCATCCCAAACTTCTTTAAGATTTCTCTTATATACTTAGCTTGGTTGAAGAAGATCCCTTCTTTAGTTTGCTTGATTTGGTGTCCGAGAAAGAAATTTAGCTCTCCCATCATGCTCATCTCGAACTCACCCTCTATAAGCTTGGCAAACTCTTGACAAAGAAATTCATTAATAGCACCAAAAATAATATCATCAATATAAATTTGTACTACTAATAGATCATCATTTTTTTTTTCAGAAATAAGGTAGTATCAACATGGCCTCTAATAAAATCATTTTTAAACAAAAATTTGCTAAGTCTTTTATACCATGCATAAGGTGCTTGTTTTAAACCATAAAGTGCTTTGTACAGTTTAAAAACATGATCAGGATATGCATGATTTTCAAATCCAGGTGGTTGTTCAACAAACACTTCTTCAACTAAATAACCATTTAAAAATGCACTTTTAACATTCATTTGAAAAAGTTTGAAATTTATGAAACATGCAAATGCTAAAAATAATATAATAGCTTCAAGTCTAGCTACTGGAGCAAATATTTCATCAAAATCAATTCCTTCTTCTTGATTATAATCCTTAGCTACCAGTCTAGCCTTGTTTCTAGTTACTACACCATTTTCATCTAATTTATTCCTATACACCCATTTTATATCAATAATTGAAATATTAGATGGTCTTTCTATTAGTGTACAAACTTTGTTTCTTTCAAATTGATTTAATTCTTCTTGCATAACAATTATCCAATTAGGGTCTTTTTCAACTTCTTCAATACATTTAGGTTTAATTTGAGAAATAAAAGCAATGTAATAACATTCATTTCTAATGGATGATCTAGTTCTTACCCCTCTCAATGGATCACCTAAGATCAATTCCTTAGGATGTCCATGAGCATACCTCCACTCTTTGGATAGATCTTGATGCTTCGGTAAGGATCTTGTAGCTTCTCTCCATCCTTCTTGTTTTGGTCTTCTTCATCTTCTTTGGAAGGGATCATCCAAAGTCAGCTTCTTCAATCCTTCAACACCTGCACATTCATTAGAAATATCTTCCTTTCTAGAGGATTTGTTAGCAGACTCTTCAAATACTACATGCACTGATTCTTCTACTAACAATATTCTTTTATTAAAAACTCTATATGCCTTGCTTGATGTAAAGTAACCTAAGAAGATACCTTCATAAGACTTGGCATCAAACTTGCCTAAATTATCTTTTCCATTATTTAAAACAAAGCAACGGCAACCAAAAACTTGAAAATATTTCAAAGTAGGTTTTCTTTCTTTCCAAAGCTCATACGGAATTTTTTTTAAAATAGGTCATATTAAAATATGATTTAAAATATAATAGGCAGTATTAATAGCTTCTATCCAAAAATATCTTGGAAGATCATTTTCAGAAAGCATTGTACGTGACATGTCTTCTAAAGTATGATTTTTTCTTTCTACCAACCTATTTTGTTGAGGTGTCCTAGGTGCAGAAAAATTGTGATCAATTCTTTTTTCATTACCAAAATTTTTAAAATCTTGATTTTTAAATTCAATACCATGGTCACTACGAATATAAACAACTGAAGTACCTTTTTCATTTGAAACTTTTTGATAAAACTTTAAGAAAGCTGAAAACGATTCATCTTTATGAGCTAAAAATAAAACTCATGTAAATCGAGAAAATCATCCACTATAACTAATCCATATCTCTTGCCTCTTATGCTTGTTGTCCTAGTTGGTCCAAAGAGATCTATATGGAGTAGCTCTAAAGGCCTAGAAGTTGAAACAAAATCTTTTGGTTTGAAAGAAGTTTTTGCTTATTTTCTAAATTGACATGCTTCACAGATTTTATCTTTTTCAAAACTAAGTTTTTGGTAAATCTCTTACTAAATCATTTTAGCATAATTTTGAAAGAAGACGAATACTTGCGTGACCTAACCTACGATGCCAAAGCCAACTAGTCTCACTAATAGTGGAATTCATAATAACTAGGCATTCACCATCATATAAAAGTAAATTGTCAAGATCAACAACATAGATGTTACCATGCCTGTTTCCAATGAATTTCACTCCATTACATTCGGACTAGCTACCAAGCAAACAGATAATTCAAAAACAACTTTAAAACCTTTGTCACAAAACTAACTAATACTAAGCAAATTATGTTTTAATCATTCAACTAATAAAACATCATCTATAAATGTAGAAGGGGAGATGTACACTTTATCGATACGAATGATTTTTCTTTTACTATTATCTCCAAAAGTTACACTCCTTCCATTTAGTACCTCAAGAGAGGTGAATTGCTTTACATCTCCTGTCATGTATCTTGAGCAATCACTATCGAGATACCATAATCTTTTCTTTTCTTTGGTTGCAAGACATACTTGCAAAATAAATTGAGTTTTCAATTTAGGTATCCAAGCCATCTTGAGTCCTTTTGGATTAGTGCTAAAGGTGGTTCCTTTTGGAATCTAAATCTTTCTAGAATTATTAATTTTTCTAATATCACATTGATATGCTTTATGACCTAACTTTCTACAAGAAAAATATGTAATGCTAGATGATGCAGGTATAAAGAAATTCTTGAAATTTTTTTGCTATTTTTGTGGTTTAAAACCCAAACCTATTTTGTTGAAATCTACTATCTAATTGTTCAATAAAAGATTTAGCTTTTCAAAACTATATATAAATTTTTCAATAAAAGATTTAATTTTATCAAGCTTATTTTTGAATTCTAATTTTCTTCCTCAAGGTCTTTATTTTTTTTTAAAAGTTCATTATTTGAAATAATGACCTTGGATCTTTTTGAAACTTCAATTTTCATTGACAAAGCATTCTTTTGTTTTTCTAAAGTATCAATCTTAGCTTTTAAATCACTATTTTTATTTGCAAGATTGATGTTTTCATGAGATGATGAACTAGCATGCTTTTTCAATTTTTTGTTTTCAATTTTTGGCAATCTATATTCATACATGAGCTCATTAAATGCATCTCTAAGTTCATCAAATATAAATTATGGTTCAAAGTCAGAATGTACCTTATCTTCTTGAGCCATGAAACAAAGATTGGTGACTTTAGTTTATTCTTTCTCAGAACTAGAGTCCTCACTATCACTCCAGGTTGCCATCATTGCCTTCTTTCTAAATCTTTTATTAGACTTCTTTAGGAGAGAACAGTCAAACTTATAATGTCCAGGCTTCTTGCATTCGAAGTAAATTGGTTGTTCATTTTCCTTTTCTTTTTCTTTTCCCTTTTCTTTGGTAGGCTGAGGCTTTTTCTTGTAAGAAAATTTCTTTCTTCTCATAAACTTTTTGAACTTTCTTGCAATGAGAGCCACTTCATCCTCATTTTCTTCTCCTTTGGATTCTTCACTTAAAGGCTATTTTTGTGTTGTAGATTTGAAAGCTATAGTCTTCTTCTTTTTGTCCATGTTCATTGCCTTTTACTTCAAGTTCAACTCATAAATCATGAGTGAACCTATAAGTTGCTCCAATAGAAGTTTCTCAACATCTTTGGCTTCTTGAATTGCTGTTACTTTTGGATCCCAAGATGTTGGCAATGACCTGAGAATTTTATTTACAAGGTCAGCATTAGTCATAGTCTTTCCAAGACTCCTCATGCCATTTACAATATTTATAAATCTAGTATACATGTCAGTAATAGATTCATTAGGTTCCATTCTAAACATTTCATAAGTATGTACAAGCATATTAACTTTAATATTTTTCACTTGATCGGTACTCTCATGAGTAACCTCAAGTGTGTCCCATATTTTCTTAGCAGAGGTGCATGTAAAAATCCTATTGAATTCACTAGAATCCAATGCACAATATAATAGATTCATTGCTTTCGCATTAATCTTGGATTGTTTAATATCATTTTCATTCCAATCCTCTTCAAGTTTTGGAATAGAAATGCTATTAACAACAATCGAAGGAATATGAGGACCTTTATCAACTACTTTCCATAGATTATAATCAATTGCATGCATATAGATTCTCATGCATGTTTTTCAATATGTGTAATTGATGCTATTAAAGTAAGGAGGTCTATTTGAGGCTTGTCCCTCAACTACACTAGAACTAAGTGGGGCTGCCATAGATATTTATTACAAGGTGGTTAGACCTATAAACTGAGAATGTGGCTTTGATACCACTTGTTGCCCACTAAGCAACCCAAAAGGGGGGTGAATTGGGTTTTAAAACTTTTTGTAAGTATGTGTCAATTCAAAATAATTAAGGTGCTAGAGAATTGCAAGTGCTTGTGTCTTATTCAAGAGTATGTAGCGGAAATAGATAAGCAAATACAAAGTGAACAAGAGTAAATAAAGAGAGAGCAAGCAACACAAATACAACAATATATATTGGTTCGGTACATACCAAGGCACCTACATCCACTTTCCAAGATCCACTTGGAAATTTACTATAATCACTCTTAATTACGGTCAATTAGTTTTCCAGGCTCACTAATCAAAACCCAACTTATTTTTATGAGGAATACAAGTCAAAACCCTTTTGATTTTATGGGCTAACAAAAAACCTAGTTGGTTTTGTAACTTAGGCTCACCAACAACCTCCTTGATTTTTATAAGGCTAACCAAAAACCTCTTTAGTTTTCTCAAGGCTCAGCAAAAATCTTTGTTGGTTTTAACGCAGGCTCACCAACAAACCTCAACAAAGAATTCAAATAGAATGTATAAAATACAAAAAAGCTTTCAAATAAAAGCAAATATCTCTTTAAAGATGCTTGTCTTCAAGTTGTTGAAGCCTTAAATGATGCTTGAATGGTTGGACTTGATTGCTCTTGAATGCTTTGAGTGCTTAAAGGCTCAACTTCACTTGAAAGTAGTTACTCTTAATGAATATTGGAGTGAATGCATTTAACTTCTCATTTATTGCTTCCTCCCTCTTGAGTTTAATCCACTTTAAATACTCTTTCAAGCATCAAATGGCAGTTTATGATCGTTGAAGAGGTAAAACTAGCCATTGGGGGCGAAAATGATAAGTTCTATGTTTTAAAAAACTAGCCATTATTGTTCAGTAGAACTGCAAGTGTCATCACTTCAAGTCATGAATTGATACCTTGAGTCGACACTTGGTCTCCATGAGTCAACACTTAGATAAAAAATGTTTCTTGAAGCTCTCTGAAAATCTCAGGTGAGTCGACACTTCTTCTGGTGAGTCGATACTTGAGTCGACACTTGGCCTTCATGAGTCGATACTCGAGGGAAGTCTTGTAATTTAGCATGTTCTGTATAATTTTTGTCTCGAGCCTTGAGTCGATCCTTGAGTCGACACTATTAGTCGACACTTGAGCTCCACGAGTCGACACTTCAAGCATGCCATCTAAAACTTCTTCTGTGTATCAGCTCAAGCTTTTGTGAGTTGACACTGTGGTCGATACTTCACTTCTATGAGTCAACGCTTGGCTAAAATTTTTTGAAATTCAATTGAAACTATGCTGAATCTTCTTCAACCTTCAAACTTGAATCCTTCCAAGTCATTCTTATGCACTTAAGTCCATTTAACTTTATAATTTCATCCATAAGGAGACTTCAACTATTTTGACAAGCAATCAATCAACTAACTTGATGAGTATCTTTTTTTGATAAAATATACTTTAATAAATAGTTAGTACTCAAATATACTTAAGTATTTTATTAATCATCAAAATCAATACAGAAGTCAACATGAGGGCTTCAAATACTATCTCATTATAAGAGGCCTTGAAGTTAAAGCAAAGTGCTTGTTCGGCGATGACTCCCTCTTGGCTGGAAAGGATCATCCCAATCTCAGACCTCTCAGCATTAGAAGCACCATCAACATGGAGAGTCCAAGGCTTGCCTATCGACTCTAGCTTAGCCTGTGCTAGTCCAATCTCCACCTCATCAAGGACAGTGCACTCCATGATGAAATCTACCTAAGCCTGGGCTTTGATAGAGGGACGAGGCTGGTAATGAATGTCAAACTCACAAAACTCAACTGCCCTCTTGGAAATCTTCTTAGAGGAATCAATCTTCTATAGGATCTAGCATAAAGGCTGGTCGAATAAAATTGTGATAGGATATGCTTGAAAATCAAGGTGAGTCATCTTACCAAAGTCAGAAGGGCAAAGATGACCTTCTTTCCTTTTGAGTACTTGGACTCTACATCCTTGAGGACTCAACTAATGTAGTAAACTAGCTTCTACACTCCATCATTCTCTTAGACAAGCATAAAACTCACGACCATAGGAGAGATAGCTAAGTAGAGATAGAGCATCTCTCCTATGGTCAACCTTGTGAGAAGCGACATAGTGACGAGGTAGGTCTTAAGCTACTCGAAGGTGGCCTGGCACTCCTCTATCCATTGGATGTCCTTGATCTATCTTAAGGCCTTAAAAAAGGGCAAGCACTTATTGAAAGAATTATGTCCTGAAAGCCAATCATAGTTATTATATCAGTGGCATTTTTCTATTCTCCCAACTTAAGATTGATATTAATAAAGATAATTTTTGATTCATCAAATGCTGTGTTTTATGTTTTAATTATAAGATTATGATGAATCCCAAAGGTTAGGACAATGAAATTAGGATTATGATAGAGATCATAATGGTGAGACCTAAGTTCCTATAAATCCTAACCTAAAATATTTCTAGTTGATAGATCATCAATTCAGAAATCGATGAATCCGGAAAGACTAGCACATCCTATGTATGCTCAATGGAGAGGGTGGTTGGTCTCATAATCACTTGTGTAGAGACACTAATACAAGGATATGGGTGCTCATTAGGTTATGAGTCCACTGAACTGATCCAATAGGAGAACATTAAATGAAAGTCTTACTACTTGTCAAAATTAATGTTCTCTTAGTGGAAGTAGTGCATATAGTCCTTAAACCTAAGACTACCATAGTATCTTATGCACATGAACCCATGTTTTGGTGCATGCTCATTCATGACAATTAAGTCATGTACGGGGTGCTTCTGGATATGTTGGATTGTGTACGAAGGTAATGAGTAGGTCAACAAGGAATTAATCATTCCTAGTAAGAGGAGAAGTTATCCCATGTGATCTCTTCGAATGATGACTCAGGAAGTCTTTGATCAAAGCATGATAAGATTAAATAGGGTCTCTAATCTTTCATCAATTGAGTTTTCATTATCGAATTGAGATTCAAAAGGATTAAGTACTAGGGTTTGACATTTATCCATGCTCATCACTTAATCGGGATAAAGTGAGATTGAAGAATTGAATTGCATGGTAACTTTCCACAGAAGAGTATTTTGATATTTTTTACCAAATTTTTCATCTTTTGGGTAGGCATAACACATTGCTAGACATCAATCATGTCTTGTAGGTTTTCATGAATCAATTCGATTGGATTCATGAGTCAATTCGAAAGTTGATTCGAATTGGCAACTTAGGTCAGCTCAATTTGACCTAATTAGGTTAATCAAGTTCGATTAAATCAAATTGGCTTGGACCTAGACCTACTGCTGGCTAGATGTGGAATCCAAAAGGTCACACACGTTAGGGAATTGGCCAAGGAAGTCAATTATATTTTTATTATGATCATGGGATCCTAATTGGCTAGCTAATTGATATACTAGCATATGTTGGCTAGCCGAACTCCTAACCCAATTAGATTAGGTTAGCTTACTTGTTATTTGTGTTGATCCCTGGAATGATTTTGATGATAACAAAATATTGAAGCATGTATTCGATACTGACTTCTTTCAAATGTTTGAGAAGTTTTTGTAGGGCATTTATATTGAACAATCATCAACCCTATATTTTTCAAGACAATTGGAACAATCCTTGTATTTAAGAAAAGTTTCATGTATTTGAGAGCCCTAGCTAAATTTAAATATATATTCTTATAAAAGGGCCAATTTTATGTAAACTTTAAGTTTAAAAATCTTAAATTAAGTTTAGAAGAAGGTTGAAGTTGTTTGAAAGATGTTGGAAGAAGTTTGGAGAAGTTTGAAAGTTTTTGGAGGAAGTTCACTCAAGTTGACTCAATAATTAGAGCTGATACATTATTTTGGTTTGGCACAAAGATTTCTGATACATAGTCAATCGAGCTGACTCAATGAAGATCCGAGCTGACTCTTCCAGAGTGACAAAAATTCAGTTCTGAGAAAACCAGTCAACCGAGCCAACTCAATTGAAGTGAGCCAACTCTTCCAGAGTTCATTTTTTACCTGTCTGAGCATCCGAGCCAACTCGAACCCAGAATTTGAACAGTAATAGCTTGTTTCAGAAATTGAATTTCTTGATTTCTAAGCCCTCCAATTGCTAGTTTTCAACTCCCAAGGCACTCCAACGATCATATTTGCTTGGGAACACTTCAAGAGGCTATAAACGAAGGATTTAAGTCAAGGAAAAGAAGTTTTTAAGAAGAGAGAACAACATTGAATATCTTAAATGCTTTGAAGTGAAAAGAACTCAAGTTCTCCAACAACTCCCAACCAATTTCTTGAGTCAATAATTGAAGGATTGTGAAAGCCTTGAAAAGCATTAAAGAAGGCTTCACAAAGAGCTTTAACTGCAACCATCAAATCTTTGGGTTTGTTTTAAGTGTTGCTTCCTTTTATACTCAATTTTTGAGTTGTTCTAAATACAGCAGAGACTGTAACTTGTGAGTTGTTTTAGGTTATTGATGAACCTTGAAAATCAAGTTTGGGTTGTTAGTGAGCTCGGGAAAACTAATATTGTATTGGATTTTGGATTGCGAGCCCGTTGCAAAACAATCCGGCTGTATTCGGGAAGAATATAGTGAAAATCCTAAGTATGCACCTTGGATAGTGGACGTAGGAGCTAGGTTGCTCCGAACCACTCTAAATTTATGGTATTTGTGTTTGTTTTATCTCTGCATACTCATTTGCTTTTATATTTAATACTTTGTACACTTCACTCACTACACAAAGATTTCAAAATGGCACATACTTGTGAAAAAATTTTCAAACCCAATTCATCCCCCTCTTGGGTTGGTCATCTGGGCAACAAGTGGTATCAGAGCCACGTCTCTATGCCTTTAATCCAATGATTAAGATCCTTCTCTTCTACTCCTCTTAAAACCTAACCAGTTCAGATTAAACTCTCTCTTTTTAGCGTGGAGGAATTGGAGAAGTGTTCACTATAAGAAATAAAAAAAAGGAGAAGGGGTGGCCAACCATATGAGATTTTTTTGGCGTGAACTCCAGAGGCTCTCTCTCTTGGGCGTGGAGTTGTTCTCTTCCCTTTTTGGTATTTTTTCTTCCTTGTGTGAGGTCTAGTTCTTCTCTTAAGAGTTTGGAGAGGTGTTCTTCACAAGAGGAAGAAGATAGAAAGAGGTCCAAGGTCTTGCAGATCTAAGTTTGCAAGATAGAAGCCAGTTCAAGAAGAAGCTGGTCCATATTTGGATCGGCACAATTCTTAAAGTACTTGAATTGCTAAAAGAGGAGAGGGCTGCAAGGATCTAGCAGTCCAATGCTCTCTACGACTTGATTATGCAAACTTTGTGTGGATACCAGCAGAGGTCGGGCGATGCGCGGCTCCAGTAGAATCCCAATTTTAAAAGCGGATCGACATGATTTTCAAAGTAGGCCAAGATAGCGATCTAGGTAAGTTTTTTTATGTTCAAAATAATTTTATTCAGATTTGATATTTTTATCATCTATAACAGCATGTTTAGAATTTATTATGAATAAATTGGATTTATTTGTAAATTGCATGTTTAGATATAAAATAGTTTTTATATCTACTTCTGTTGTGTCAGGCTTTTAATTTCTGATTTAATACAATATACTATTCTTGGGAGAACTCTAATAGTGGTATCAGAGCCACGATTTTCCTTTCTTTAATATGCATGGATGAGAATCAGATCTAAAATATATTCAGATCAGAAAGTTAGATGATGATTGTATCAAATCTATGCTGAATATATGGTAGTTCTAGCATAGACTGCTTATGTTTTGAAAAATTATTTTTCCAAATTAAAATCATAATTTTTAGATCTGAAATTAAATATTATTATCTAAAAATTAATTGATTAAAGGTTGTACAAAATGATTATAAGGTTGTCCTGCTATAGGGTTTACCCTTTATAGTGTAAAGGTTATCCTACTTTGATGTATACCTGTTTTTGAAAAAGGGTTTTCAAAAGGTTTCGATCGATTTATGATTACATATGTGATGTATTGTTAAGCATGTTTTAGATCTATTTAATTACATTAGATATAGTTTAATTATATGATCTAACATATTGACGTATGTGATGCACCAAATTAGGTTTAGATCTTAAATTTGATTCATGATCATAAGCCATTAAAGTCATGCACTTGAATCTATTTTAAAATTGATTTGATTTAGAAAATCAAATTAGGTGCACAAGGGTTTGGGTTGAACAAATTAGGTCTAGTCACCTTAAAATTATTTTTAGATGATGTCTGGTTAGATCGATTCATTTGATTATGAATCGATAAGTTAAGACCTAATTTGGCTTAATGATGAGCCCAGATCACTAGATTGATCTAATTAAATCTTATCAATCAATTGGTGTCTAAGAAAGGTTTTGATCATGATTTTTAATTGGGACTAACTCTTTCTCAACCAACTAGTTTGGTGGAAAGAGCGTATATGGCTGAACCCTCCCATGTATCAAACTGACCTGGCCAATTTGGTTAATTAAGTTTTCAATAGGGTCACTTTTGATTTGAGTTCACCCATGGTAGTTATTTTAAGTCAGACATAAGATTGTGCTGACTTGATGTAATTGGTCAGACATGATTTGGCTGATCAATTTAGAAGAGACCTGAACCTTAGCTCCCCATAAATATTAAGTCTTGGGTTTTCCACCATTGTAGGTGTGCAGGTGTCCTACTGGTGTTGATTATTCTCGACTGGTTATAGTGGTCTAGTTGCATCAGAAAGACACAACCACCCTATTAAGTATGAGATATTGCTAGGCATTGATGGGGTTGGGCCCAATAAACGGGCACGTTGAGGGACTCAATGATGGCTTTGTCTAGCAAGAATGGTGGGTCTGATTTAACTAATGATTGGACCAATAAACATGCACGTTGAGGTTCCATGATTTAGAGACCAAGATGCTAAATTTATAATAGATACATTAGATAAGAGTTGGCCACTTATTAGTGTAGCGTGTTACCAATAACCGGGCACGATGAGGTGCTGCACATCGATGGGACCGTAGCACCCACTAAAAAACCTAGAGTTGCAAGGTTTCCGCATCTCCACGGGGAGTGTGAGAGATCCGAGAAAATAATGGAAGTTCTAAAATTATTTTTAAAGATCCTAAAATAATTTTATAATTAAGTATAAACATTTAATTTGAATCTTCTACTCTTGCGGTTAACCATGTTTGCTTCAAATCCCTTAGCCCGTATTCTAGAGACAAACCGACCTGTAGGCCTTAATTTCAAAGATTGGTTGAGAAATATTAAAATTATTTTGAGTTCTGAGAAGTTGGGCTATGTGCTTGACCAGGAACCCCCTATCTTACCTAACCATCTAAATGCTCGTCAGACGACTGCGTTGAAAAGGCTTTTCAACAACAAGATGCATGAAGGGCAGTCAATCCACGATCATTGTTTGACAATGATCAAGGACTTGGAACAGCTTGAGAAGCTGGCATTCCTATTCACAAGGAGCTGCAAGTGGATTTGATCATCCAGTCCTTGATTAGTTCATATGCTCATTTTGTTATGAACTATAATATGAACAAGTTGAATTACACCTTATCTGAATTATTAAACATGTTGGTAAGCAATGAGGGGACCCTGAAGAATTCAAAGGGCTCTGTTTTCTCTATGGAGCAGTCTTCCTCGAAAAGAAAGTCTACTTGGAAGAAAAAGAAAATTGCAAAGAAGTAGAAGGACACTCCAAAGAAAGCCAAAGTTAGCAAAGAAAAATGTTTCCATTGCAATACAGATGGCCACTGAAAAAGAAATTATCCTCTCTACCTAGAAAGCTTAAAGAAACAGAAGGAGGATGCACCTTCTGAAGGTAAGTCCATACTCATTATTGAATCTAACCTAACGGTTTCATCTACTTACAGTTGGATTTTAGACTCTGGCTCTAGTGCTTATATATGTATTTCAATGCAGGGTCTGGAAAGAAGTAGAATCTAAGAGAATGTGAGATGGTCCTACATGTCGAAAATGGAGCAAAAGTTGTTGCACAAGCCGTTGGATTATATTCTCTGGTGTTACCTTTAGGATTTAGATTAATACTTAATGATTATTATTTTATGCCTGGAGCTAGTAGAAATTTAATTTATGTCTCTGTGCTAGCATAAGAAGAATTTGAATTTACATTTAATAAAGACTTTTCTAATATTTATTTGAGAAATAAATTAATTGTAAAAGCTATTTTAATTGATAGTCTCTATCATTTGCATGCCGATGCATCTTTGAATATTAACGAGAAAATTAAAGTGAATGCCATAGGACATAAATGTGCTAGAGATGACCTAAATGATAAATATGTGTGGCATCTAAAGCTCGATCATATAGGTGAGGACAGAATTAACAAACTAGAAAGAGATGAGATCCTAGATTCAGTTAATTCTGAATCATATCCATCTTGTGAGTCATGTCTTCGAGAAAAAATGACCAAGTTATCCTTTATAGGACATGGAACAAGGGTCACATAATTACTTGCCTTGGTACACACTGATGTATATAGTCTATTTGATGTGCAGTTCAATGATGGTTTTCACTACTTCATAACCTTTACTGATGATTATTCACGGTATGGTTATGTGTTTCTTATGAGATACAAATCTGAAGCTTTTGAAAAGTTCAAGGAATTCAGACATGATGTAGAAAAACAAACAAGTAAAACTCTTAAGGTTCTTCGATCAGATCGGGAAGGTGAATATCTTAGTAGGAAATTCTTAAGTTATCTTAAGGATAATGGCATAGTCTCATAATGGACTCCACCAAGTACGCCTCAGCTCAACGGGGTGTCTGAGAGGAGAAACAGGACACTATTAGATATGGTCTGATCCATGATGAGCTTCATTGACTTGCCTTTATTTCTTTGGGAATATGCCCTACAAACTTCAATTTATATTCTAAATAGAGTTTCATCTAAATCTGTTCCTACCACACCATATGAGATTTGGCATAGTAAGAAACCAAGTCTTGCTTATTTCAAGATTTGGGGATGTCCACCCTATGTCAAAAGATTAATGGCGGATAAGTTGGAATCTAGATCTATGAAAACTCAGTTTATAGGATATCCCAAAGAAACTGTAGGATATTACTTTTACCTTCCGGAAGATCACAATGTGATTGTGAGCAAACATGCCACATTTCTTAAAAAATAGTTTATTTAGGAATGATAGGAAGTGCACCTGAAAATGAGGAAGCATAGAAGATAAAGATGACTATAAATAGTGGAAAGCCTCTTGGATGGATCTTTGATAGGGAGAGTAGAAGAAAGGGAGGAAGGGGAGAGCTGGGTGCCGATGGCCAGAGCAAGGGATAGCAAAAGGATGCTCGAGAGAATGAAGTAGATGAAAAATCAAAAGGAAGACAAGGCACCCCCTTTTATAATGGGGGACATGGAGATTTCAAAAACCTTAGGTCACTTCGGGCTAATCGTCATGCACCATGCACAAGCCCCCCATTGGTCCCTTACGACCAGCAGTCATCTAAATTAAATGTAGTGTGATAGCTGAAGCACCTACCAGATTTGTAAATCTGAGCCTATGATTATATATGTCCACTTAGATTTGCCTTAAAAGTCATGCATAATCCTTTGCTTGAAAAGACTTTTCATATCTTTGGCATTCCCTGAATGCATACTTCCATAGCTCAACCAAAGCTCGAACTAAAAAGTAGGGGATATCTATTAGGAGAAATCATGTTTAGACTAAGGATAGAAGCTCAAGTCAATAAGCCTAGTCGGATGGCCGCGTTATGTGCCCATCGACCATTCATCGGATTGGGTTCTTGATCCACAGACTTTCAAACCAAATGTTAATGGACAACTAGACAAGGTAGTTAGACAACCTTGATATGTGCCTACCAACCATTCATCGAGTTGGATCTTGATTGGAAGAGGACTTTTAGCTCTAATATTATTGGACAAGTTAATATCATTAGCGCATGATCGGTCCCACCACTTAACCGACCCCTCATCGGAGAAGTTGGTGCCCTTGTTAGCTAACTAGATCCAGCTAAGTGCCAACAGTCAAGTACTCTCGTCTGAGCAAGCCTCGATGTTGATTAGTGCTTTCTTATCAATTGATCATCCGAAAGCTATCAACACACGCATGCCAACCTTTTATTAGATCCGACCATTGATCGAATAATAATTTCCTTACCCTAATATCTCTAGACATGGCTTGGCTACACGCTTGGTGCATGGGCGGCCCCATTGTCTATCCAACCTCTTACTGGAGAAACTACGACTGATCATCCAATCAATCAGACTTAGTGGTGCGGGCACCAGAATCAGAAAGAGACTCCAACCAATTCAAGCCCATTCTGAATCTTTATGGTTGGACTAGAGAGTCCGGTAACCTTTCTTTATTTTGAGTCCAAAAGAATCATGTAAGTCGAGTCCATGTTGGGTCCTGTAATCTTTCTTTTGAGTCCAAAATAATCATGTAAGTCGAGTCCATGTCGGGTCTAGTCTTAGTCCAATCCAAATGGGTCAACTAGCATCAAGCCTAAAGAAGACTCACAATGTATACCCCAAATCAAGACCAAAGCCAACTCAATTGGGGACCACATGCCACATCACTTGCGCCACCTCAACTTGGGACCACATGCCACGTCAAGAGGGGACCACATGCCACCTCACACGCCACCTCACCACAAGAGGGCGCCATCCCAAGTTCAAATTCAAGGAAGTTGGCCAAGGAGGATTTCAAGCAAGAAAATCAGCCCTCTCCCCTTATATTACTCCACTTGTTTGGGGATTTGAAATTTCAAAATTTGTAAGGCTTTATTTAAAGCCTTGGACGCCCCTTGTAAAGGATTGATGAGTGAATACAAATTTCCAGCAATTTTCTATATGTTTCTATGTGCCTATGTGGATCTTTGTGCCTAAGTGAACCTCTTCCTCTCCTCCATCATTTCTTCTCCCTAATCCTTCTCTTTTACTCTTCATCTTCCAAGCAATCCTCTTCCTTCAAAGCGAATTAAGGACATTCTCACAAGAAGAAGATCAACACCAACACAAGCTTCCAACATGGCGCCAAGGATCAATTCCAACAAACTCTCCTTTTGAGTTCCATCAATCTTCTCACTTCTAATTAAGTTTCTAATCATCTTGGTTTCTTTGTTGCAGAATTCTCTAGGCTCCAGATCCAAGAGGAAGGATTACTTGCTACAAACCAGAAAGTTAGAAGGCCCATCTTATGTGGTATGATCTTTCATTTGAGAACCTTAAGAGTGAATCCCTTGTGCTTGAGATTTCAATGCTTGAACTCCTAGTATTTTAAGATCGGGATCATTAAATAGGGCTAGCTTGACTTGTGTGCGAATTCTAATATTGCCCTATTTCTTTAAGATTTTGATAGTCCTCCTAGCTGGATTTAAGTATAAGCATTTAGGGTTTCTTATTTAGATCTCCTTGATCTTATATGTTGAATCACTCATATGCAAGTAGGAATTGCTAGTTAAATTTTGGTTAATCTCCTTTAGAGTTACATGTTTGCATCCTCATCATGCATATCACACCAATCTTGGTATCAGAGCATGGTAGAATAAGTTCCTGATTGCATAGCATTAAGTCCTTGAAGTACTTGGATCGGGGGCGTTACCAGGCCGTCCGGTCTTAGGAAAAAGTAGGGTTTAAACACCCTCTCTTCCCATTCCAAGGGGATCTCCTAAGGCATGTCGGGGTGTCATTGTGATTGACCCGTGAAAAAGAAAGCCAAAGGACTTCTTAGATTTCATTTGTGAATTTTGCATTGGGCACGTTCTGTTTTTTTCTGCTTGCTGTATTTTCTATAGGCTGACTGTAATCCGTCTGCAACTCCAAAGGCAAGTATCACATTCTTCGTTGGAATATTTTTTTTCCTGTTCCATATGAAGTTGTTTATCACCTTTTTAAATCTCAATCTGAGAAAAAAACTACAAAAAAAATGAAAATTCCTGCAGTCCATCAGTGTTATTAAGGTTTCTGTTCTGTTCTGTTCCTTTTCATTATCTTCATTTCAGAATCTGCCTAGAATAGTACAGATTTTATTTTGAAATTTCATTTCATCTGGTATGTCATCTATAAGTTAGGAGTTTTCTGTGATTTTTTTAGATTTTTCTGACATTTTTTTCTGTACTTATCAACACCACTTTTAAACTGCAACACACTACTTCTGCACCTGAAATTTGAAATTTGCATGCATCTCATGGCAAATCAAATTAAGGGCATAAAATTGACATAGGATCAGGATTTCATCACCTGTCCCTAGCCCAAAAATCACTAAATTGCATATCGACCCAATCCCTAACTAAAATTGATTAGACATTAATTGCCCTAGTGGGTTAGGAACATCAATTTGGTCGAGTCCGGGTTATTGTCAACTCATTGTGTCAACTATTCTTGTGTGTGCCCTATTACTTGGTGTCTAGAATTGGGACTAAGGGCTTGGGTGCTGATCCGTCTATCGGGCCTAGGTAGGCCAGAGACAGGATCTCACACTCCCCTTATTCTAAAACCTGGCCAAGTATAGAGTTACTACAATCTAGCTTGCCACCTTGATTAGGCAACTAGCTTGGAACTCTAGGTCCAGTTCAATTCAATTGGGAAAGCTTGTGCAACCCATTTCTTCATCTATTATTGGAAGCTGGTGTCAAGGATAGAGGTTAAGTGGCTCAAGCCTAAGCGGTTCTTGTGGTTTTTAATTAGGACCCAGTGAAAGCTGGGGCAACCTCCCACAGACCCACCTCCTGACTGGCCAGTGGAAGAGAGTAGCTGTTGATTTGATTGTATCTAGTCAACTCAGTTTATTTGGACTAACCGATTTAGAAAACTCGTAGTTCGGGTCTGAGTCTAATTGTTTGCATGACAACTAGGTCAGGCACACCTTACCACCCTTCACAAGCCCAACCTAGTTCATCTATGGATACTAGTATGGAAAGCCTTATGAGATCTATGATCGAGAAGATGGACCGTTTGGATGCTAAATTTGGTCAGTTCGAGGAAAGGGTAGGAGCCCTAGAAGAAGCTAGGTTGACCCCAACTGAACCACCTTCACCCAGATTACCTTCAGTTCATCATAGAGCCCAACGACAGGAACACACACCTGACCCAATTCAAAGAAGACCGCATCAGGATTATGTTGATCATACTCCAAAGCCACCTCCTAGAAGACCTCACTATGATACTTTTGATCAGGATGATCGGGCCCTAAGGAACATCCGTCTAGATGCACCAACCTTTGAGGGAAGCCTAGATCCTAAGGTGTACATAGACTGGGAGGCTGACATGGACCAGTATTTTGACTGGTATGATATGTCTGAAGAGAGAAGATTTAAGTTTGCCAGAATCTGACTAGTTCGTCAGGCTCGGTTATATTGGGGAAACGTGGAACGCATATCAAGGCAAAGGGGAGATTTACCTATAGCAACATGGAGAGATATGAAGAGGAAACTTAGAGAGAAATATCTGTGTTGCCCAGAAATGGAGCCCAAGAGGGGGGGTGAATTGGGTCTTTTACAAATTTAACACAATAAAATAAAGGTCTAGTGGTGCTTGTGAGAAATAATAAATTAGATGCAAGATGATAGCACTTAATTAAAGAATGCTAAAGGAAAAGAGCAATCACACACAAACACAAGATATATAGTGGTTCGGTGCAAACCTAGCACCTACATCCACTCCCCAAGCCACCCTTAGGAATTTCACTATAATCCACACCAGATTACAGTTGGCTTGTTTTTTTAAGGCTCACAAGTCAAAACCTAAGTTGGTTTTATCACCTAGGCTCACCAACAAACCTAAATACTTGTTTTGTCTTCGGGCTCACAAGTTAACCCTAGTTGGTTTTAACACTTTGGCTCACCAACAAACCACAATAACCTTCTTTCAAGACACCCTTGAAAGCAAGGTTAAAGCACAATAAAACAGATATGAAATTTAAAAGCTACCACAAACTCTCTTCAAGAGTAGATAGAATCTTTAAAGCCCAAAGGATGCTTTGACTTCACTCTTCTTCAAGTTGCCTCCTTTTGGAATGTAATAAGGTTGAGCAAGCAGGCTTTTTCAGTGGAATCAAGCTAGAAGAGGCTTTTGATTTGAAGTTTGGAGAGAATATTTGATGCAGAACGAAAGCTCTGATACCAAAAATGATGCAGAGCAAAAGAAGAGAAGATGCGATGCGGAAGTAAATTATAATTAATGTATTTTTTTTTAATATATTTTCAGAAGTCGGCTTTGACTCAAAGGAAAGATAAACTAATGTTGAAAGAAACTAAGAAATGACATAGAGCACAATTAAAAGGAGTGGATTATCAGAGTAACTCAAAAGTAGGATCGCTGGGGATTGAGAAACCCCCAGATCTAGGGTTTGCTCTGAGTTTCAACGAAACAGACAAAGTGAGAAGGGAAGGTTCTTGTTACCTAGCAGGGATATCTCTCGTTGCTTCAATTGGAGGACACTCTCGAGCAGATTGTAGGATCCTTGGAGACGGGGTATCTTCACAATGGATCCTCGGATTATAGTCCTATGGCAAGGTTGGCCTCCTTCTCGAACTCAGGATCTGGAAGAAGAAGAACGAAAGAAGAACCAGAAACTCAAAGAAAGACACTGACCTGAGGACTTAATGAAGATTGTTGGATGTAGAAGTTCCGGAGATCTTGATACTGATCTGACTCTCATTTGAACTGGCTCTGTAGTTGAAACAGTTGATCTGAACCTGGATGGTGGTGACCGGCTTCGATGTGGAAGAGAGGGGCCATGGGATGAAGATGAAAAATTAGGGTTTGGTGGTGGTGGAGTAGAGATGGGTGAACTAAGCTAGGGTTTCGGGGTTGGAGATCTCACACCTCCTCAAGGTTCCTAGGGAACCCGGATTTACTCCCTCACGGAGCTCAACACCTGAATACAAGTGCGGAAGAGAGAAACACAAAGTTGCTCACAAAGAAATTGATTTCATTCATCATCTTTTTTCAAGAGTTACATAGAGTTGAATATATAGACATAACAAAGAAATAAAATTTTATACATTTCCCATGTGGGACTAATAGGACTAACCCACACTTTAGGCATCAAATTCTCTTTCCAAGACTCCTTCCATGAGTGGGTAGCCCAAAAACTCCAAGAAAACTTGAAAATCAGCTCCAAATGGCAGGTTATGGGGGTGTCTCCTAGTATCTCTCCATGAATCAAGGATTTTTCCTTCATGGTTTGGCTCTTTTGGACACCTCCTAGTCTTGCTCCACAAGTTTAGGCTTCTTCCTTTCATGGCTTTGGCACTTTTGGAAACTTTTGGGTGCCTCCTTGATTTTCTCCCCAAGACATGCTCTCTTCCCTTTTATAACTTGGATTTTTATGGAACATTGTGGGGCACCTCCTTGATCCTCTCTTCAAGAAAAATTCTTGCCATCCTGGCTTGGGTTTATCTGGAAAAAAGTTGGCTCCTCCTTGCATTGAGGTATCTTGATGGATTTCTCCCCCAAGTGGTGCAAGAAAAAAAGAACCTGCTTATTTGAGGCATGGGGACCAAGGTACACTGGATGGAGATGTGGCAGGGAGTGTGGCACCCACTTGTAGCTGGAAAATGTGGTGCCCTATGGCAAAGGGAATGACACATACCTGGGCCTTGGACTTGGACTGAGTCAACATGATCCAACAAAAATTGAAATGACAAAATTACAGACTCAAAATTGTGTTGAACAGGTCAACCCTTATTACAAAACCAAAAAATCCTAATTCTTCGGGCAAGGTCAATCAGAGATCCAGATGGAGCCCTGAAGTCTTCTTCTGAGTCTGGTGCCCGCACCAATATTGGCTTTTTGGCTTTTGAGTGGACTTGAATGCTCTTGAATAGACTTCTCTCTTCTTTCTCATGACTTCTTCTTACTTCTCTTGCTTTAAAATGAGGTTGGTGGAGATTAAATACACCAAAAACCTTCTAAAAACGGTTTGTGATCGTTGGAGCATTGGAAATAGCCGTTTGGAGCTTGAAAACCAATTTCTGCAAGCCAGAAAAATAGATCCGTTAGAGCTGTCAGGCTGCAAGTGTCGATACTTGGCTGTCAGGTATCGACACTTGGCTGTCAGGTGTCGACACTTGATTTCTGAGAGTCGACACTTGATCATTCAAGTGTCGACACTTGATACACAGGTGTCGACACTTGACACAAAAATCCTTGAACCAACAAAGTTCTGTATTTTCAAAATTCTCAGGCCTTGAGTCGACACTTGAAACCTAAGTGTCGATACTTGGTGTCGACACTTGAATTCTAGGTGTCGACACTTGGCATGCCAAGAATTTTTGTCCGTGCCAAATGCTGAAGTGTCGACACTTGACTGTCCAGGTATCGACACTTGAGACTGAAAACATCCAGAATCAAGAGTAAAAGCCTTGAAATCAAAAAAGATGTTCATGAAAGCAAAAACACATAATAATTAAGCAATTGAAAGCCCTTTTTCAATGAAGAGGATGCCCGGATATGTGAGATTTGCTCCGTGCCATTGTGTGCCATACACCATAAATATTTGAAATTTTGAGGTGCTTTCTTCCTGAAAACTGACAACTTGAAATCCTCATTAGAATACAATATGTACTCAATGTTTTGTTATTCATCAAAATCACTGGGTGGAGCCAACAATCTCCCCCTTTTTGATGATGACAAAACCTTGAGAAAAAGAGACAATATAGTTCAAACTTTTATAACAATGAGTTTCTAGTTATAATAGAGATAACAACTTTATAGATAGGAGGAAACAATCTCCCCCTTAATTAGATACTTCTTATTAAGGTAAACTTCAAATCAATATAATGCATATTTTTCTTAATAAAAAATACTTGTTCTCAAATTCTCAATAACAAAAAAATTAACATCCATTAACATCACTCTTTTTCTCCATAACAATTAACATCACTTTTTAACATTACTTTTTCTCCCCTTTTTTGTCAATCATAAGAAAATGGAATAACCCCCCCCTTATAATTAGCATGGATACAAAAAGAGAGTAGAGAAACAAATATCATAGCTGAAATTGTGCTAGTATCAGAGTTAAAATATCCCATTATATCAGAGCTAAAATATGATAAACTGAAGTACAAAAGGTTTAAGATAACAAACATATATATATGAGATAAATTTTCAGTACAAAAGAGCTGAAACATACATATATAAACCATACAAAATAAGATCTGAAACAGTCATCTGTGAGGCTAATCCTCATCAGATGGAACATCAAGACTGAAAGGAGCACTAATCCTAGATCTGGTGGCTAATGCCCTAGGAGGTGCTAAAGCTCTAAGACTCCTGGTACGGCCGGCAGGACCAAAAGCGGGTACAACCCTAGAAGATCTGGTAGAAGGAGGTGAAAGATGATTAGCTGGCTCAATAGGATCCGGAACGAAGTCAACTAGTGCAGTAGAAGGAGCAGGTGTAGAAGGAGGATCTCGATTGACCACCTCATAAGCATCAGCTCCGCCTACACTGTCGCTGTCAATGCCTACTACCTCAGTGGCTCGGTCAACATCCTGATCACCTCCGTCAGCAAAATCAGCATGGTCACTCTGGTGATCGCCGTCGTCATCATCATCATCATCATCATCAGATCGAGCAAGTGCAGGTGCAGCAGGAGGTATAAGTGATCTCAAAAGACTCTCAAGACGTGTAAATCCCTCCTCCATGGATCTGCGGATCTCAGCATGCTCTGAGGTAGTCTGTGCTCGTAGAAGCTCGACCTCGCTACGCAGCTGAGTCACCTCTCCTCTGATCTGTGTGAACTATGCTCTGGCATGCTCCTCAAAGGATAATCCGGTAGATGGTGGTGGAGGAGCTGAAGCATCAGGTGACAGGTGCTCTGCCTGTGTCGATGGTACATCCACTGGAGGAAGAACTGCTGGCTCAGATGGTCCAGCCTCAGCCTCTTGAATCTCATCCTCCTCATCTGGCTCCTGGCCAGACTCTCTCCGAACCCATCGACTTTCAACCATCCTGAATCCCATGCGGTGCAATGACCTCTCATCATATACATCCATGTGCAGTATCTCCTTGGGGATCTCCCCATCCAATGATACTCCACAGGCTCTGAAAAGACGGGTCAGTGCCATCCCGTATGGCAAACAGTGTCGGCGCTGAGTGGCAGCATCATGCATCTGTGACAGCATCAAGGTGGGTATATCAACTGGTCTCCTCTCGATCAGACTGGTCATCAACATCAGCTCTCTCTCTGTGATGAAATCAAATCTGCCAGTCTTCGGTAGAAGGATCCGTGCGGTAATGTGGTGCAGCAGTCGCATCTCTAATGATAACTGGTTCGCGATAACCACTGAGATACCGCGAACATCCTCTCGCTCAAGGATGCATCTGAAAGCCGCCTCTCTATCATCAACTGAAAATGCACAGACTCCTCTCCGGGTATCTCCCATACTCGGCTCAGCAACTCATCAGTCAAAGAAATCTGTGTACCCCTGACGGATGTCGTCCATAAGAGTCGTCGACAGTCTAGTGCACCATAGAACTCCCTCACTAGGTGAGGATAGTATCTCTCCTGCATGGTGCAGAAGGGTACTAGTCCTGCATCTGTGAGTATCTCCCTAATGCCAAAATGGTGCCTGTCGAAACACTGTAGATCAACTCTCCTCCCTGAAGCTACTAACTTCCCTGCCATCCTCTCTGCAGGGAGGGCTCGGAGTGGCCGTACTGCTCGGCTGAGCGGGATCGAATCTGGCCTTCGACCTCCTCTCACTACCCTGACTAGGCCTCGCTCTAACTGCAAGTCTCTTCCTAGGACCCATATCAGCCAACTGACCAGGAAGAATGGAAAAAGGTTCAGAACAAAGGACTGGCCATAGGTTGAGATTAGAGTTCAAATTGGTTTCGAAAACCAGAATCAATAAGTTTTGATCAAATGACAAAATTTTTGAGTAAAATTTGTAGGAAAAATTTGTGTTAGGTGAAGCACATTTGAATCCCAAAAAGAATTATTTTTGTAAGGTCCAAAAAATGGGAAAAACCATGGGTTTTATCACTTAGGGTTTTTGCAAACTTAGGCAAATAGGCGAAAATGTTCAAAAATCCTTTAATCATCCTTCCTAATCATCAATAAAAGGATTTAGTACGCTTAAATTAGATGAAAACCCATTTTATTTTGCCCAAAATTGATGAAACAGTGATTTTTGTGAAAAAGGGTTGAAAAATGCCCAAAAGATGAGGGAAATCCGAGAAAAACAAATCTAAAACATGATTCCCTCAAATGGAGTTTTAGAAATTTACTAAAACACGCAAAAATCTGGTTAGATTGAAGAAAAATGTTCGGAAAACCTAAAACACGATCGTTTGGTTTGAAAATAATAAAATTAAAAACATAGAAAATAAAAATGAAATTAGAGAGGGAAAATACCTGATTTGTGAAGGATTGAGGGGTGAAAAGATGGATTTGGACAGGGGGGACCACTATTCCAAGAAACTTGGGGGGAAGAAAAATTTGAAAAACCCTTTGTTCGGTCCGTTTTAAAACAGTTCAGATTCGCAAGTGTCGACACTTCGGATTTGTTAAGTGTCGACACTTGGTCAGGTGTCGACACTTGACACTTTCCAAGTGTCGACACTTGGCCAAGAAAATTCGAGAAAATCCGGAAAAATTAGAAAAAAATTTTGACAAATTTCTTGGGGTTTTAAACAATAAGTTTTGAGCTTTTAGGACTAGGTAAAATGGTACTAAGAGAGTCCTAGGAGAATGGATCAATTACACCTAACTCTCTTCTAATCAGACAGAACCTATCCTCACTCAAAGGCTTTGTAAACACATCAGCTAATTGATCATTGGTACAAACAAAATCAAGAATTACATTTGAGTTTTGTACATGATCTCTTATGAAATGATGTCTTATTTCAATGTGTTTACTTCTTGAATGTTGCACTGGATTTTTAGATAAGTTGATTGCACTAGTATTATCACATCTTATGGGTGTCTTAGTTAGTTTAATGCCAAAGTCTTCGAGTTGTTGTTTGATCCAGAGGATTTGAGCACAACAGCTCCCAGCTGCTATATATTCGGCTTCTGCCGTAGATAGAGCAACAGAGTTCTGTTTCTTGCTACTCCATGAGATCAAATTTACTCCAAGAAACTGACAGGTTCCACTAGTACTTTTACGATCAAGTTTACACCCAGCAAAATCAGCATCGGAATAAGTAATTAAATCACATGAAGAATCTCTAGAGTACCATAAACCAATTTCAATTGAGCCAGATAGATATCTAAGTATGCGTTTAACAGCCAAAAGATGAGGCTCTTTAGGATTGGACTGATATCTAGCACACATACAGACACTAAACATGATATCTGGCCTACTGGCAGTAAGATATAATAATGAACCAATCATGCCACGATATAATTTTTGATCAATTGACTTACTTGATTCATCTTTGTCAAGTCTACATGTAGAGCTCATAGGGGTACCTAATGGCTTAGTGTTCTCCATCCCAAACTTCTTGAGTATTTCTCTTGTGTATTTTGTTTGGTTGATGAAGATCCCCTCTTTGGTTTGCCTTATCTGGAGTCCGAGGAAGAAATTCAGTTCTCCCATCAAGCTCATCTCGAACTCACCCTGCATTAGACTTGCAAAATCTTGACAAAGAGATTCATTTGTAGCACCAAATATTATATCACCAACATAGATTTGTACTACTAAGAGATCATCATTCTTTTTCTTTAAAACAATGTTTTATCTACATTTCCTCTAGTAAAATCATTTTTCAGCAGAAAAGAGCTTAAACGATCATACCAAGCTTTGGAGCTTGTTTTAATCCATATAAAGCTTTATGAAGTTTATAAACATGATTTGGAAATTCAGAATTTTCAAAACCAGGGGATTGTTCAACATAAACTTCTTCTTTAATTAATCCATTTAAGAAAGCACTTTTAACATCCATCTGATACAGTTTAAAGTTCATGAAACAGGAAAAAGCCAATAATAGCCTAATTGCTTCAAGTCTAGCCACAGGAGCAAAGGTTTCATCAAAATCTATCCCTTCCTCCTGATTGTATCCTTTGGCAACTAGTCTAGCTTTATTTCTAATTATATTCCATTTCATCAAGTTTGTTTCAAAAAACCTATTTTGTGCCAATAATTGATGTGTTTAAGGGCCTATCTACTAGTATCCAAACATTATTCCTTTAAATTAATTAAGTTCATCTTGCATAGCATTTATCCAATTACTATCACATTCAGCTTTCTCAATAGTTTTAGGTTCAATTTGAGACACAAAAGCTAAGTAATCACAAATATTTCTAAAAGATGATCGAGTACATACACCTTTAGATGGATCACCTATAATTAGTTCTTTTGGGTGTCCATGAGCATACCTCCATTCTTTTGGTAAAGGATCAACAGTTGAGGTATCTTCATCACCTTGTGCTTGATCTCTGTCAGTGTTTTGATCATCATTCTGTTCCTTGGTAAGTTCTTCATTGTTATTTCTTTCTTCAGTTTTCTTGTTACCTGATTCATCAAAAAGTACATCTTCTTTTCTTGAAGATTTTTGGTTAGTTTCATCAAATACTACATGAATGGATTCTTCAATAACAAGAGTCCTTCTGTTGAAGACCCTGTATGCCTTACTAGATGTGGAGTAGCCTAGAAAGACTCCCTCATCTGATTTGGCATCAAATTTACTTAGATTGTCTTTACCATTGTTTAAGATGAAACAACGGCAACCAAAAACATGAAAGTAACGGATTGAAGGTTTTCTACCCTTCCAAAGCTCATAAGGAGTTTTCTTTAAAATCGGTCGAATTAAAACACGATTTAAGATATAGCATGCAGTATTTATGGCTTCCGTCCAAAAGTATCTAGGTAAATCATTTTCACAAAGCATGGTGCGTGCCATTTCTTCAAGAGTTCTATTTTTTCTTTCTACTACCCCATTTTGTTGAGGTGTCCTAGGTGCAGAAAAATTGTGATTAATTCCATTTTCAATACAGAATTTATTAAAATCAGTGTTTTCAAATTCAGTTCCATGATCACTTCTTAAAGAAATTACTGAAACACCTTTTTCATTTAAAACTCTTTTGTGAAATCTTATAAATTCAGAAAACGTTTCATCTTTGTGAGCTAAAAACATGACCCAAGTAAAACGTGAGAAGTCATCTACAATGACTAGACCAAACTTCTTACCTCCCAAACTAGATGTTCTAGTAGACCCAAAGAGGTCCATATGAAGCAATTCTAAAGGTCTAGATGTAGAGATTACTCCTTTAGGTTTGAAAGAAGATTTTGTTTGTTTTCCAAGTTGACATGCACTGCAAATCTTATCTTTTTCAAAATTAAGTTTAGGCAAATCTTTTACTAAATTCTTTTTGCTAAGTTTTGAAATTAAATGCATGCTAGCATGTCCTAGTCTACGATGCCAAAGCCAACTAGTTTCATCGATCTTGGCTTCCATTGCCACTAGACATTGACCTTTCTGAATAGGGAGATCATCAAGATCAACCATATAAATATTGTCATGCCTATGACCGATGAATTTAATGTCATTGTCATCTAGACTAGAAACAATGCACGAAGAAGATTCAAAAACAACTTTAAAATTTTTGTCACAAAATTGACTAATACTAAGCAAGTTATGTTTTAATCCATCAACATATAAAACATTATCAATATAAGAGGTAGGGGTGATATGGATTTTACCAATACCGATGATTTTTTCTTTTCCATTATCACCAAAAGTTACATTGCCACCATTTTGATAAGTGAGTGATGAGAACTGCTCCACATCTCCTGTCATATGTCTTGAGCAACCGCTATCAAGGTACCACATTCTTTTCTTGTTGGTTGCAAGGCATACCTGCAATAAAGATCAAGTGGAGACTTTAGGACCCAAGCCATCTTGGGTCCTTTTTGGTTAGTGGCATTGGTTCCTTTTAGAACCCAAACTTTCTTAGTTTTTCTTAATTTTCTTTTGTTGCACATGTAAGATTTATGTCCTTTAACACCATAAGTATAGCATGTAATTGATGAAGATGCAGGCACAAAGAAATTTTTAAGGAGCTTCTGTTTCTTATGAGTTCTGAATCCTAATCCAGCTTTGTCAAATACTGCTCTTTGGTTATTTAATAATAAATTTAACTTTTCAGAACTGTAAGTAAATTTTTCAACAAAAGGCTTTAGTTTATCGATTTCCTCTTTATATCTTTTATTTTCCATTAAAATTTCTTTGTTTTGTCTTGACAATTTTTCATTTGAAAGTAAGTTACTTTTCTTTTCAAGTATATTCTTTTCATTTTCAAGACCCATAATCTTATCATTTAAATTTTTATTTTGTATTAGAAGGTATTCATTTTCATTTGAAAGGTTGTTATTTGTTTTAGCTAGTTCCAGATTTTGCTTCTTTAAGTCTTTATGTTTTGACTTTAATTTTTGAAATTCTATGACTAGTTCATCAAAAATTTCATGAAGCTCATCAAAAGATAATTCATTTTCGGTTTCAGAACATACCTCTTCTTGATCGGCCATTAGACAGAAATTTGCTACTTTCTGTTGTTCTTCCTCAGAGCTAGAGTCTTCACTTTCGCTCCAGGTTGCCATCATGGCCTTCTTTCTTAGCTTTCTTCTGCTTTTCTTTAGTAAGGGCAGTCTACCTTGAAATGCCCTGGCTTTTCTCACTCAAAATATGTGGGCTGCTCCTCCTTCTTTTCCTTATCTTTTTCTTTACTGGACTTACCTTTCAGAGGTTTCTTTTTGTAATTGAATTTCTTTTTCCTCATAAACCTTCTGAATTTCCTTACTAACATAGCAGTTTCATCTTCTTCGTCATCCTCTTCAGAGTCTTCGCTCGAGTCTTCTCTGGTAGTAGATTTGAATGCTATTGTCTTTTTCTTTTTGTCCACCTCTCCGTTCTTCTGTTTGAGAGATAGTTCATATGTCATTAAAGAACCCAACAGTTGTTTCAGCGGGAGAGTGTTGACATCTTTTGCTTCTTCAATTGCAGTGACCTTTGCATCCCATGAAGCTGGTAGAGACCTGAGAAGTTTATTTACAAGTTCACCGTTAGAAATTATTTTTTCTAAACTTCTCATGCCATTCACAATGTTTGTGAACCTAGTATACATCTCACTGATAGACTCAGTAGGTTCCATTTTAAACATTTCATAAGTGTGAATTAGCATGTTAACCTTGGTGGTCTTCACTTGGTGTGTACCCTCATGGGTAACCTCAAGTGTATCCCAAATCTTCTTTGCGGAGAGATAGTTGGATATTCTGTTAAACTCACTAGGATCAAGAGAACAAAATAAAAGGTTCATTGCCTTAGCATTAAGCTCAATTTGCTTAATGTCACTCTCATCCCAATCATCTTCCATTTTAGGGGTGAGAATGCCATTAATTATCATTGTAGGCTGATGAGGACCTTTTACTATTGTTCTCCACAAATTATAATCAAGAGCTTGTATAAATATGTGCATGCATGTCTTCCAGTATGTGTAATTTGAGCCATTAAAAAGTGGGAGTCGGTTTGAAGCTTGACCTTCAACAATACCCATGCCTATTGGGGCTGCCATGATTTTTTACTCAAGATCCTTGGACCTACAAGAGAGTACCGGTGCTCTGATACCACTTGTTGCCCAGAAATGGAGCCGAAGAGGGGGGTGAATTGGGTCTTTTACAAATTTAACACAATAAAATAAATGTCTAATGGTGCTTGTGAGCAATAATAAATTAGATGCAAGATGATAGCACTTAATTAAAGAATGCTAAAGGAAAAGAGCAATCACACATAAACACAAGATATATAGTGGTTCGGTGCAAACCTAGCACCTACATCTACTCCCCAAGCCACCCTTGGGAATTCCACTATAATCCACACCAAATTACAGTTGACTTATTTTTTTAAGGCTCACAAGTCAAAACCTAAGTTGGTTTTATCACCTAGGCTCACCAACAAACCTAAATACTTGTTTTGTCTTCGGGCTCACAAGTTAACCCTAGTTGGTTTTAACACTTTGGCTCACCAACAAACCACAATAACCTTCTTTCAAGATACCCTTGAAAGCAAGGTTAAAGCACAATAAAACAGATATGAAATTTAAAAGCTACAACAAACTCTCTTCAAGAGTAGATGGAGTCTTTGAAGCCCAAAGGATGCTTTGACTTCACTCTTCTTCAAGTTACCTCCTTTGGAATGTAATAAGGTTGAGCAAGCAGGCTTTTTCAGTGGAATCAAGCTAGAAGAGGCTTTTGATTTGAAGTTTGGAGAGAATATTGGCTTTTTGGCTTTTGAGTGGACTTGAATGCTCTTGAATAGACTTCTCTCTTCTTTCTCTTGACTTCTTCTTACTTCTCTTGCTTTAAAATGAGGTTGGTGAAGATTAAATACATCAAAAACCTTCTAAAAATGGTTTGTGACCGTTGGAGCATTGGAAATAGCCGTTTGGAGCTTGAAAACCAATTTTTGCAAGCCAGAAAAATAGATCCGTTAGAGATGTCAGGCTACAAATGTCGACACTTGGCTGTCAGGTGTCGATACTTGATCATTCAAGTGTCGACACTTGATGCACAGGTGTCGACACTTGACACAAAAATTCTTGAACTAACAAAGTTCTGTATTTTTAAAATTCTCAGGCCTTGAGTCGATACTTGAAACCTAAGTGTCGACACTTGGTGTCGACACTTGAATTCTAGGTGTCGACACTTGGCGTGCCAAGGATTTTTGTCCATGCCTAATGCTGAAGTGTCGACACTTGACTGTCCAGGTGTCGACACTTGAGACTGAAAACATCCAGAATCAAGAGTAAAAGCCTTGAAATCAAAAAGATGTTCATGAAAGCATAAACACATAATAATTAAGCAATTGAAAGCCCTTTTTCAATGAAGAGGATGCTCGGATATGTGAGATTTGCTCCGTGCCATTGCATGCCATACACCATAAATATTTGGAATTTTGAGGTGCTTTCTTCCTGAAAACTCACAACTTGAAATCCTCATTAGAATACAATATGTACTCAATGTTTTGTTATTCATCAAAATCACTGGGTGGAGCTAACAATCTGCCTATGTCTTATCAGCAAAGGTTATTAGATCAGTGGCAACGATTGACACAGGGTAACAAGACCGTTTCTGAATACATTGCTAAATTTGATCAGTTTTAGATGCGATGCAACGTAGTCGAGTCTGAAGCAGCCACTTTATCAAGGTTTAGATCAGGGTTGAATGATGATATAAAAGGGGAACTGTTTTTAAGGAAAGTCTATGATTTAGATCAGGCATACCAAGTTGCCACGGACTATGAGAGGTTTCAAAGGAGAGCTACATTTAGACGACCTGAATCTATTAGGTTTAACCCTCCTGTTAGCAGGCCTAGCTCAGTCCCTAGTCCCACCAATAGAACAAGGTCCAGCCCGAATCCAACCCTTAGACCCAATCCGACCACCCCCTTAATTCCTAGAGAAGACAAAGGAAAGAGCCCTGAAGATCGAGGTGAGAGGGAGCGAGTCTGCTATAAGTGTCGTAAACCATGTCATTTCGTGAGCCAATGTCCCTCTAGAGCTTTACATATAGGGGAGGCAGAAGAAGGTGAATCAGAACCCCTGGAGAATGATGAAGAGGAGGTTTATGAAGCAGGGGATTGTTTCGCTGATGAGTATGAAGGAGATGAAGAGAACATAGACTCATCAGATTTGCTAGGAGTTGTGAGACGTATCATGACACAGACCAAGGAGCAAGAAGACTGGCGTAGAACTAGCATCCTACACACATTTGTTAGGATAGGAGAAAAGGTCTGTAAGATCGTCATCGATAGTGAAAGCTGTGTCAACGCCATTTCCACTAACGCAGCCAAAAGTCTAGGATTACCCATTGTACCACATCCCAATCCATATAAGGTGTCCTGGATCGATTCCACTTCTATACCAATCAAGTCAAGATGTCAGGTTCAAGTCCAACTTCAATCCTATCAGGGAAAGATCTGGTGTGATGTGCTTCCTATGGGGGTAAGTAGCATCATCTTAGGCAGGCCATGGCTGTTTGATCATGATGTGACCATCTTTGGTCGATCAAATTCCTGTGCTTTCAATTTCAATGGCAAGAAAATTGTCATTCATCCAACCCAGCCTAAGGATAATGTCAAGAGAGGAGCTAGCAGCTTGAAAGATAAGAAGACTGGATTAAATTTAATAGGTGCAAAAGAATTAGAGCAAGATATCATGGAGGGAGCACCTATTTGGGTAGTAGCTGCTAAGGAAATTAAGGACCACAGCCCTGTAGAACACCCTCAAGAGGTGGTCCAATTATTGAAAGAATTTGAGGATGTGTTTCCAGAAGATCTCCCCGATAACCTTCCACCTTTAAGAGACATACAACACACAATAGATTTAGTCCCTGGAGCGACTTTACCTAATTTGCCTCACTATAGGATGAACCCAACTGAACACCAGGAATTGCAAAGGCAAGTGGGTGAACTTCTTAGGAAGGGGTTTATTAAGGAAAGCTTAAGTCCATGTGCAGTCCCTGCTCTGCTGACCCCTAGGAAAGATGGCACCTGGAGGATGTGTATAGATAGCCGTGCTATTAATAAGATCGCTGTAAAGTATAGATTCCCAATCCCAAGACTAGACGACATGTTAGATATGATAGCTGGATCGACAATTTTTTCCAAGATAGACCTAAAGAGTGGCTATCACCAGGTTAGGGTTAGGCCTGGAGACGAATGGAAGACCGCTTTTAAGACTAAAGATGGATTATATGAGTGGTTAGTCATGCCGTTCGGTCTGTCCAATGCACCCAGCACTTTTATGAGAATAATGAATCAGGTGTTAAAGGTTTTTATCAGAAGATTTGTAGTGGCCTATTTTGATGATATACTTATATATAGCAAAACAAAGGCAGACCACTTAACCCACCTGAAACAAGTTTGTCAGGTCCTGAGAAAAGATAGTCTCTACGCCAATATCAAGAAGTGTGATTTCCTGACAAATAGAGTTATCTTTCTAGGATTCGTAGTCACATCTGAAGGGGTGTCCGCTGATCCTGAGAAAATTAAATCCATAGTAGAGTGGCCTACGCCTAAGACTATCCACGACGTCCGTAGTTTCCATGGGTTATCCACCTTCTATAGAAGGTTTATCAAAGGATTCAGTACGATAGTGGTACCAATCACTGATTGTATTAGGAAGGGAAATTTCGAGTGGACTAAAGCAGCAGGTAATGCCTTCCTAACAATTAAGGAGAAAATGACACAAGCACCTGTCTTAAGGTTACCCGATTTTACCAAGGTGTTTGAGGTTGCTTGTGATGCTTCTGGGGTCGGAATTGGAGGTGTCTTGAGTCAAGAGAATCACCCAGTAGCATACTTCAGTGAAATGTTAAATGAGGCGAGACTAAGGTATTCCACGTACGATAAGGAACTGTATGCTGTAGTTCAAGCTCTACGATATTGGAAGTATTATCTTCTACCCCATGAGTTTGTCCTGTTCTCTGATCACGAAGCTCTTAGGTTCCTTAGTTCTCAAAAGAAATTAAACCCTAGGCACGGAAAATGGGTAGAATTCATACAAGCTTACACGTTCGTTTTGAAACATCGTGCCGGTACTGAAAATAGGGTTGCTGATGCGTTGAGCCACCGTTCTATGTTGTTAACCTCTGTGAGCACTGAAGTAGTAGGGTTCGATAGATTGAAAGATGAATATCCCACATGTCCTGATTTTGGTCACATCTATCAATCCCTGCAATAAAGACCATCTAGTGAACCTAGTGATTATACACTGTTAGATGGATACCTTTTCAAAGGAAATCAGTTGTGTATTCCCAAGACCTCTGTTAGGGAATTTCTGATCTGGGAAGTCCATGCTGGAGGTTTAGCAGGACATTTTGGCAAGAACAAAACCATCCTAGCAATGGAAGAACAATTTTTTTGGCCTGGTCTTAAAAAGAGCGTTGCCCAGATCGTAGCTCAGTGTCGGACCTGTGCTGTTGCAAAACAGCAAAGACAGAACACCGGTCTGTACATGCCCTTACCTGTCCCTGATGGTCCATGGCAAGATATCAGTATGGATTTTGTGGTAGGTTTACCTAAAACTTCTAGGAAACATGACTCTGTTTTCGTGGTTGTCGATCGTTTCTCCAAAATGGCACACTTCATCCCGTGTTCTCAAACTTTAGACGCTTCAAAAGTGGCCAAGCTTTTCTTAGATCAGGTGGTTAAGCTTCATGGTTTACCCAAGACCATTGTGTCAGATAGAGATGTCAAGTTCACTAGCTACTTCTGGAAAACCCTCTGGCATATGTTAGGTACTAAGCTGAATTCTCTACGGCCTATCATCCTCAAACCGATGGCCAAACTGAAGTAGTAAACCAAAGCTTAGGAAATCTCTGAAGATGTTTAGTCGGCGACAACCTAGGAAACTGGGACTTACTACTTCCTCGCGCTGAATTTGCCCACAATAGTTCGATCAATAGGTCTATTGGGAAAAGTCCATTCGAAGTGGTCCATGGATACAAACCTAGGAAACCTTTAAACCTAATTCCATTACCAGTACATACACGAATATCTGAGTCTGCTGAGTCATATGCACAGCATATTAAGGATTTGCATAAGGAGATTAATCAGAAGATTCAAACAAGCAATGAACTCTATAGGCATATGGCTAACTCACATAAATGGTTAAAGGAATTTAATGAAGGAGACTCTGTAATGATTAGGCTTAAACCAGAAAGGTTTCCTCCGGGAACTATGAAGAAACTCCATGCCCGAGGAGCCGGACCCTTCAAAATAATAAAGAAAATTGGACCTAATGCTTATGTAGTAGACTTACCACCTAGTTATGGCATTAGTTCTACATTTAATGTTTCCGATCTGAAAGAATACAAGGAACCTGCATTAATACCTGATGAACCTTTTGGTCCTAACACTTCTCTTGAGAGTGAAATGCCAATTGAGTGTCCACCACCAAATATTCCTGAGCGAAAGGAAAGAATTGAAAGGATCTTGGATGACCAGATCATCACTACTAGAAATAAGGGCTACCAACGCTATCTGGTTCGATGGCAAGGATGTCCTGAATCTGAAGATTCCTAGATCACCAAAGAGGACCTACAACAAATCGACCCGGATATATTAGAAACTTATCACTCGACAGGGTCGAGTTCCTCCCACCCGGGGAGAATTGGTGCGGGCACCAGAATCAGAAAGAGACTCCAACCAATTCAAGCCCATTCCGAATCTTTATGGTTGGACTAGAGAGTCCGGTAACCTTTCTTTATTTTGAGTCCAAAAGAATCATGTAAGTCGAGTCCATGTTGGGTCCTGTAATCTTTCTTTTGAGTCCAAAATAATCATGTAAGTCGAGTCCATGTCGGGTCTAGTCTTAGTCCAATCCAAATGGGTCAACTAGCATCAAGCCTAAAGAAGACTCACAATGTATACCCCAAATCAAGACCAAAGCCAACTCAATTAGGGACCACATGCCACATCACTTGCGCCACCTCAACTTGGGACCACATGCCACTTCAAGAGGGGACCACATGCCACCTCACATGCCACCTCACCACAAGAGGGCGCCATCCCAAGTTCAAATTCAAGGAAGTTGGCCAAGGAGGATTTCAAGCAAGAAAATCAGCCCTCTCCCCTTATATTACTCCACTTGTTTGGGGATTTGAAATTTCAAAATTTGTAAGGCTTTATTTAAAGCCTTGGACACCCCTTGTAAAGGATTGATGAGTGAATACAAATTTCCATCAATTTTCTATGTGTTTCTATGTGCCTATGTGGATCTTTGTGCCTAAGTGAACCTCTTCCTCTCCTCCATCATTTCTTCTCCCTAATCCTTCTCTTTTACTCTTCATCTTCCAAGCAATCCTCTTCCTTCAAAGCGAATTAAGGACATCCTCACAAGAAGAAGATCAACACCAACACAAGCTTCCACCATGGCGCCAAGGATCATTTCAAACAAACTCTCCTTTTGAGTTCCATCAATCTTCTCACTTCTAATTAAGTTTCTAATCATCTTGGTTTCTTTGTTGCAGGGTTCTCTAGGCTCCAGATCCAAGAGGAATGATTACTTGCTACAAACCAGAAAGTTAGAAGGCCCATCTTATGTGGTATGATCTTTCATTTGAGAACCTTAAGAGTGAATCCCTTGTGCTTGAGATTTCAATGCTTGAACTCCTAGTATTTTAAGATCGGGATCATTAAATAGGGCTAGCTTGACTTGTGTGCGAATTCTAATCTTGTCCTATTTTTTTAAGATTTTGATAGTCCTCCTAGCTGGGTTTAAGTATAAGCATTTAGGGTTTCTTATTTAGATCTCCTTGATCTTATATGTTGAATCACTCATATGCAAGTAGGAATTGCTAGTTAAATTTTGGTTAATCTCCTTTAGAGTTACATGTTTGCATCCTCATCATGCATATCACACCACTTAGCCAAGTGCCACTCGCTGATTATCTTCATTTGATCTAGTCTTAGTAGTGACTAGCCTTTCATCAATCAGTCCTTAAAAGGCTATCGGTGTATCTTTGTTTTTAACTAGGATAATCTGATCAAGTATTTTTTGGTTGACCACTTTTCAGCTTTGATAGGAGTGCTTGGATGAATCCCTAATTATTATATCGGGTGGCAAGTGGATCCTTAGGTAGTATTTCCACTTTGACCTTTCAACGGCTAACATGATTATACTCACTTCCATGCCCTGGATTATATGACCAAAAGGTCATATCACACCTCATGATTGCTAATGCCATCATATCTTCATAATTAAGGGGAGCATGCTTGGATCCATGCAGTGATCAATATCGTCATTAAGAAATATGATCAATTCTATACAAAAAATAAAGTTCTAATTAATAAGAAAATGATATTCTCTATGGACAAAAAGAACTCTTAATGGCCCGTGTGATAAGCTCTATCACTTCCCATGAGATCTTTTTCATTCCAAAAATATCATTATCTTCTACCTATAAAAAAGGATCCTTGGGAGCTTCTAAGGTACGTAAAAAAATTCTACCTTTCGCTTCTTATATTGTTGTTGTTATACTAGAATCTAACTTAAACATCGAAGGGTCCATGCCAGAACACCTTCTAGTTAGTATTTTTTGTAGATTTTTGATAGGCCATGATATTGTCATTAAGACACCGTAGCTATCAGTTTAATTAGCTGACTTCTAAATTAAATAAAAAACATGTAGAAAGGATGAGTTGGATCGAATCCACGAAGAAGGTAGTGCGTAAAAGAAATTGAAATCTTTGATTTTAATAGAAAAAGGAAAGAATGATTTGAGGTTGAAGAAAAGATGTTTAAAGTGCAACAAAGAAATAAAACTCGGTACGTTCGATCTACTAGTCGGATCTTAGCATCTACTTGCAAGAAGAATAAATAATAGAAATTTAAATTATATAAAAAATCTGATTACAAGAAATTGAAAGTAACAACTAAATAAACTAAGAAAAATAGTAATAAAGACTGAAAATAGATCGACACAGCCTCATTAGGAAGATAGTCGACAAACTCCTTTCTTCCTTCATACTCCTCAGAGCGAATTGGCTTTCTTTACTTCTTTCTCCTTGGATCTTGATCTGGAGATTAGTATAGACAAAAAGATAGCATAAAAAACAGCTTCTCCTCTAAGAAACCCCACTCTTAGAGGCCAACCCATAATCCAAAACTAGACTTCCTATCCTGTATCGTACTCCTCTCTCCAAGTTGATTTCTTCGTAGCACAGGGTCCTTTAAATAGACCTTGTCTAGGGCTTTCTCTCGATCAAATTTGGGCTCAATAGAGCTCCAGATCGATTAAATATCGTACAAAGAAATTTGCGCCGTCTGATGTAATGTGTGATAGATGGATCGTGGCTCCTTCCTTCTTGGTTACCTAGAGTCCGAATTGGACTCCTTACTGCGTCCCTGAATCCCAATCTCCCTCTACAATCAAGACTTAGACTCCACTTCTCCCCATCGAGTGGTGATGGGCATCGGTCGACGACGAGCGTACAATGGCTCCGACGTTTTGGCTAAAAACCATGGTTGTAGGGTGGCCGATCAAAGGGGATGAATGCTGGCGATGACGAGGGGGGGGGGGGGAAACGGAGGTGGTGCTGGGCGATGGCAGCAGCGGCAAGATGGCGGGGCGTCTCTCCAGCCGGTGAGGAAGGAGGGCAACCTGCGGTGATAGAGGAGGCCGGCGGTGGTGGAGGGCTTGGAACAGGGGGAAACGGTGGTCAGATGTTGGCCAATTTATGAAAAAAATGATGGTCGGTGGCTTTTCCATGATTTTTTCAACGAGGGGAAGGCTCCCGATGATAAGGGGAAGCTCCCGGCGGTGGGGTGGCAGCTCGGGACGGTGGCTCGGGCAACGGGGCGATGAAAATCCTTCCATGGTCCATGGCTCAGAGCTGTGGACCACGAGCCATGGCAGATGGTGGACCAGGTGGGCTCCCATAGACCAAATGGCCGGTCCATGATGGACCGACTGCTTTAATATTTGTGTATTTCTTATAGAAACTTCCAAAATCCAATTTCAGGTCCATCTAAATTCCGATTTGAGTCCATGGCTCAGAGCCGTAGACCGCGAACCATGCAGATGGTGGATCAGGTGGGCTCCCATAAACCAAGCGGCCAGTCCATGATGGACCGGCTACTTTAATGTTTGTATATTTCTTATATAAACTTCCAAAATTCAATTCCTGGTCCGTTTGAACTTCGATTTGAGTGTCGTTTGTATCGTTGGACTTCAAAAATCAAGCTCTTCGCAATAACAATCATATTTTCTATAAATAATATATAAAATATCAATTTAATATAAATAAAAAAAATTAATTATTAAATTAATATTTTATATGTATATATAATATAATTTTTAATTTTATTTTTTGAAGATTTTTTTATACTACCAGTTTTAGTATCTTCGGTGCCCGGTAAGTTTTGGCACTATCAATAGCTTATGGGAAAGAAACTTAGGTTCATTTTTGTTAAACTAATTGCTCTTTGGGTGTACCATAATATATTTTCTTCAAACCTCCTGCCGGTGAATCCTTTAATGAATGCAACTGTTCTTCGCTCAAGAGGCATAAGTCTGGCATGGAGACAGTTCACTGAATCCCTGAACGCATCATGAACCCAGCTGTCGCAGATTGTCGCACCTCACTTCATGCCACCATTCATCGTGGTAACCATAAGGCGGTACACCCATTCCCGATGATCCACCAATCAGACGCTAAAGATCGAGAAGTGTCAGCTGCACTTAGACCCCCGGCACATGCGTCAAAATTTAGTCAAAATTCGCAAGCCAGTCGAAATCCAGACACTCAAAGGATCCCGCCTGACGTGCAATGCATGTGACTCGAACCGCCCCACCTCACCCGGTCCGGCCAAGAAAAACTTCGAAACGCATCTCCGGTACGAAAAAACCTACTTCTTCGTGTGGAAAGTCTATTTGCTGCTATGTGCTGAATTAAGAGTCCACCACTTATCTTCTGCCTGCTATGTGCTGAATTAAGAGTCCACCACTTATCTTCTGCCACATGGCAAGGGGATGCTTGTTGGTAGTTTAGCTGGGCCTTGTAGTGTAAATTGGACCGGGCCAATTTGGACGAGGGGTGCGACGCCGGGATTTTTTTAAAATATTATTGTTTAAAAATAATTTTACTGAATTGCCCTTTCAAACATATTTACCGTTTTACGGTAACTTTTGCCACGTTGGTCCGGTTTTTTTTTTTTTTTTTCATCACACGTCTCATTAAGTCTTTTAAAAAAGTTTGCACTTGAACATCTCTAAAGCCTAAAAAAAAAAAATTTAGGATCAACCTACACCTTCTCATAAAGTTTTTAAAAAAAATTTTTGCTGAAGATACGGGTTAAAAAAAATAATAAATGAAAGACAGGTTTTAGTTAAAAAAAAAATTAATTGAATGCGAAAGAATTCACTGAAGGACCGGTGGCACGATCCTAGCAGCTGGACCGATGGCAGGATCATGGTGACCGGACCGACGGTTTGATCGGTGATAGGACCCTAGCGACCGAACCTGTGGTAAGATCCTGCTGGCCAGACTGACAATCAAATCGGTGGCAAGACCCTGGTGGCCAGACTGGTAGCAAGACCCTGATGGTCGGACTAGTGGCAGGACCCTGGCGACCAGACCGATGGTAGGACCCTGGCGATCGGATCGATGGTTTGACCGTTGATAGGATCCTAGCGGTCGAACCTGTAGCAGGACCTTACCGGCCAGATTGACGATCAGACCGGTGGCAAGAACCTAGCAACCGAACCAGTGGTAGGACCCTAACTGCTGGACCGGTGGTAGGACCCTTGCAACCGGATCGATGATTTGATCGATGACAGGATCCTAACGGCCGAACATGTAGCAGGACCCTACCGGTTAGACCAGTGATCATACCGATAGCAAGACCCTGACCGCCGGACCAGTATCAGGACCTTAGCGGCTGGACCTGTGGTAGGACCATGGTGACCAGATTGACGGTTTGATCGGTGACAAGACCCTAGTGGCCAGACCTATGGCAGGACCCTGCCGGCCAGACTGGTGATAAAATCGGTGGCAGGATCCTAGCTACCGGACCGATGGCAGAACCCTAGCAATCGGATCGATGACAAGATCGGTGGCCAAACCGATGGCAGGACCAACGACCATATTGGCAGTCGGTCCGATCATGGGTCCGGCCGTCGGTCCGACAAGGGGTCCGGCAATCGATTTGGTTGCCAGTCTGGCTACTGATCCGGTCATCGATCTTGCCACCGGTCCGGTCACCGGTCCTGCCACTGATATGGTCACTGGTCCAACCAGGGGTCCAGCCACCGGTCCTGCCATCGGTCCGATCATTGGTCTGGTAGTCGGTCCTGCCACCAATTCAACTATCGGTCTGGTCATCGATCCAGCCATTGGTCCGACCAGGGGACCTACCGTCAGTCTTGCCATCAGTGGCAGGACCGGTGGCTGGACTGGTGGCAATTAAAGGTGAAAAATACCTACACCTAGCATACAATATGCAACAATAGAGGGCAGAAAGATATGCATTTAAAAACAATTTTAAAATATATACAGCGAAAGGCTCGGTAGATAGATCAAAATGATCTACCGATCTACCCACAACAAGATCTAGCATAAAAATCTAGCATGCATATAATATCAAAAGCAAGAGAATATATATAAAAGTACCATACCTTTATACCTCTGAGAGAAGCAGTGGAAGTGCTGTGAGAAGGAAGAGGGTGCTCAAGCCACACACGCATCTGGCCTCTACAGGAAATCCATACCTGGGCTCGACTATGATCAACTCCCTCGGAGTGCTAGCTCTTCGGGATCCTTGGTCGATCTTCTTCTTCCAGAAAAACTAGGATGAGAGCAGGAACCCCTTCCCAAGACCTAGCTAGAGTGCTAGGTTACTCACACCCAATCCCAAAACCTCTCACAGCCCTTCTCTATTTCCTCTCTTAAAGCTTTTATCTCAAAAACTGGATTAACCATTGACAGCCCCTGAAAATGATGTTCATTTGGAGAGGCAACAGGGAGAGGGAGAAAGAGGAAGGAGGAGAGATGAGGAGAGAGAATGGGGGAGAGGATCAAGGTCATACCAAATGGGTCCAACCCAAAGAGGAAAGTATGACCTTCATACCATAAAACCTTGGAGCTAAAACTGGTTTGAATTCGAAATTCAAACCAGGTCAAAACTTGCCCAAAATCCTTCCACGAATTTCTTCCCAGAATTCTGTTCGTCATAGGAAGTGTCGATACTCGAAAATTGCCAAGTGTCGACACCTGCAAAATTTCAAGTGTCAACACTTGGAACAAAGTCAATCATATTGACTTTCGATGATGGCAAATGATTCTCAATTGGTGATTAGTCGCAATATCATATAGAAATCCTCTATGGTGTGTGATCCCATAGGTTTGAATACTAAGCTGGTAGCATTGGAACATTTCCAATACCAGTCAAAGTCCTGATCTAGCAATGATACCCGATGTTTGGATAGGTCGAAGATGCAGAGCACCTCACAAGAATCTCTGGCATATGGTTGTCGTATAATTCATCGCTTTGACCTCATAATCTCGAGATGACCTAGGGTTCGACTGCCAATCCTAATTTGGTTTATCCAGATCATGTCTCAACCTCACAAGTTCTGTGACTCCTCACAAGAACTACCATGGCCAAGGTTTTGCTAAATTGAGATATAGTAAGTAATTCACTCCAAACAATTTGAAGAGGTCAATTCCATCTTGATCCACCACCGCTCCTCAAGTACTTGACTGCATCCAAAAACCTTCCGTCACTGGATTAGAAATTCAGGTAGTCCGGTACCAAAGTACAGTGAGTTGCTTGTAAGCTACCATGGTGACCTCAGGTCCGAGAGACACATATACCCATATCCCTTCGCGAGCAACCCTTTGGCAGAAGGGAGCTCTGCAGATGGTCACATTCAGTGAAATGTCATACATTTCACTTGCATGTCACACCAGTGTCTCCACACTCCTTGGTTAAGAGGACAACCAATAAATATGACATACAACAACCTATATTTGATACATCATCGTCCTATAACAATGTATCCTTTGGTTGTGAACCAGTTTAAGAACTACCTGATATATCCTCTTTATATCAAACAATGAAGTTATAAGGACTCCATCACACAAGAGTTCTTTGCAGGAAAATGTAAATATGATGGACGTCCAAAATAAATAACTTTTATTTATTAAAAAGAATTCATATACAAATATAAAGATAGCATAATCGTCTACAGCCTAGACGATTGGCTTTGGAACATAATTCCCAACAACTCCCACTTGGACTAAAGCTAATCAGTACAGAATCTCATTCCCATTTTCCATTTACAACAGTCGAATACTTGAACTCCGACGACTTTAGTGAAGGGGTCAGCCAGGTTTTCCTTTCCATCGATCTTCAGAAGGTCAATGTCACCTCGTTCCACGATCTCTCGTACAAGGTGAAAGCACCGCAGAATATGCTTTGTGCGGTGATGAGACTTCGAATATTTGGCTTGAGCAATGGCTCTAGTGTTGTCACAGTACACCAAAACAGGACCATCAAGGGAAGGTGCCACTCCAAGCTCGCCAAGGAACTTCTGCAACACATATCTTCCTTTGATGCATCTAATGCTGCAATATACTCTATTTCACATACTGAGTCCGTCACAGTAAGCTGCTTGGAACTTTTCCAGCAGACATCTCCTCCATTCAGGGTAAAGACAAAACCTAACACACTCTTGCTATCATCTTTATCTAACTGGAAACTGAAGTCAGTATACCCCACAAGTTTCAAGTCAAATTCTCCATAAATGAGCCATTGGTCCTTAGTATTTCGTAAATACTTAAGGATGATTTTTACCACTTCCCAATGAGCTTCGCCTGAGTCAGACTGGTATCTGCTCACTACACCTAGTGAGTATGCCACATCTGGTCTAGTACATGTCATGGCGTACATGAAAAAAACCACTACCAAAGTATATGGGATTCTACTCATACGCTCTCTCTCCTCAGGAGTTATCGCACAATTCCTTTTGGAGAGATCAATTCCAGTGCCTATCAAGAAATAGCCCTTCTTGGAATTCTCCATGCTGAATCGTTTCAGCACGGTGTCGATGTACGTAGACTGGGACAGTTCCAGAAGCCTCTTATATCTATCTCTATAGATCTTCATACCCAGTATGTAAGAGGCTTTACCCAAGTCCTTTGTTGAGAACTAAGATGATAACCAGACTTTTATTCCTTACAGTGCTGGGATGTCATTCTCGATTAAAAGAATTTCATCCACATACAGTACAAGGAATATAATCACAGAACCATTAGCCCATTTATAAATGCAAGGTTTTTCTCCATTCCTAACGAAGCCATACGACTTGATACACTTATCAAATCGCATGTTCCGACTCCTTGATGCCTGCTTCAGTCCATAGATGGACTTTTGAAGCTTGCACACCTTTGACTCGTCTATGGATGTGAACCCTTCAGGTTGTATCATATACACCTCCTCTTCCAGCTCACCATTTAAGAAAGATGTTTGGACATCCATTTGCCAGATTTCATAGTCAAAGTGCACTGCTAAAGCAAGCATAATCCGAATGGATTTGAGCATTGCCACAAGAGAGAATGTCTCGTCATAGTCAATACCATAATGTTGCCGATTCTATGTTGTCCCTTAAGTATGTCGGTTCTTCTACTTGTTGAACTTCACTAAGTTCAATCTTAGTGGCTACAATTCCTTCACCAAGGAACTCCTTTTTCAAAAAGATAGCTCTAAGACTGATGAACAACTTTTGTACCTCGGCTAAGTAGAAGTAATACCCCTTAGATTATTTTGGATACCCAATAAATAGGCACCGGTCAGACCTAGGTCCAAGTTTGTCCATTTCCAAACATTTTACATAAGCTGGGCACCCCCAGACCCGAAGGTGTGAAAGTGTCGGCTTACATCCAGTCTACATCTTATATGGTGTTTTACTAACGAACTAACTTGGAGCCCTATTGGTGGGGGCACCAGGCTCAGAAAGAAGAAGCTTCAATTAATACCAAGTTCTTTATGGATTGAGACTAGGAACTCAAGTCTCGTATAAGTCCTGTATGTTTATTGAGTCATGTTTTATTTTCTTTTAGGGTTTTAAAGTTCAATTAGAGTCAATTAGGCTTTGTACTGAGTCAAGTTCAAGAGTTACTTGAAATTAGGCCAAACTAGCTTTACTTGAAATGCCATATCAACATGGACCACCGGTGCCAACTCATCACCAGAGGACGTCACATCACATTTGCCATGTCATCTCCAAGGGGCGCCATGGAGAAGGATGCGCCATGTTACCATGCCACCTTGCCACGCCACATCATTGCCACCTCACCTGCCACGTGGCATCATTCAAATTTTAAATTACATGAAAGCTACAAGTGGTCGACCAAGGAGAGTTTTCAAATTCAAAGGAGGTCGGCCAACTCCATCCACAAATCATGCAACCAGCTCCACCAAATCCTCCACATTCCATGTAACCCTCCACCAAATCCTCCACCAAATCCTCCACATTTCATATAACCCCCCCTAATATTTCTCCATGATATAGGGAATTTCAAATCGATTGAAAGGCCATTAAAAGCCTCTTGTACGCCCATGGTCGAGAGGAAGCTTTTTGGATGAAATGAAATTTAAGTGAAGTAGTAGTTGAAGAAGGTATTTTTTTGGTAGTATCCTCTTGTTTTCTTTGGGTGTGTTTGATTTTCTCTTCTCAAGCTTTCAAGTGTCCAATGCCAACATCCACCTCTAGGGATCCATGCCTCCAATGAAGTTCCCTTGCCTGTTTGGTTTCTTTGTTTTGATATCTTTCAAATTGGTCCCAGTCTAATCCATTCATTGTACAGGATCCTTCTATGATTTGGAGTTCAAGAAAGGGTTCTCTTGCCAAAGATCAATGTTGAATGAAACTAGTTTCTTTGGAATGCCAATCTTCCACTTCAGGGCTAGTTCGTCTAAGAGCTTTAATGGATCTACCAGGGAGTGATCATCTTGGGTAAATAACACCTCCTAATCTCTTAAGTCTGAGTTATTGAAGATCGTTGCTAAGGTTTAAATTCAATATTCATTAGCCCTAATCTTCTCTAGGATTTAAATAACTATATCGCAGCGTAAGTTCCAAATTTCAATGCTCCTTCCACAGCTTTACCTTAGTACTTTGATCTGAAATTTAGTACCTGTTAATAGGCTTCATTGCTCTCATTTCTCAATCCATCATTTAGATTGCATTCTCATCATCGTGCCGCGTCAAATTGGTATCAGAGCAAGGTTGCATTAGGGTAGAATAGTTTTCTTTAAATCAAAGCAAGATCTAAAATTCATGCCTCCTTAGCGGGTGTACTCCAGTACACTGTCATGACCTATGGGAATAATGAGCTCCTGGCTGGACGTGAATTTTTTAGATTGAAGTTTGGGTAAGCCATTGCACTTATTTGATTAGGATCTGTTTTCTGAAAATTTGCATCTATTTACTGTAATCTATCTTCAACTCCAAAGGCAAGTCGCTAATTTTTTATTTAAATATTTTTTTTCTTGTTCCTTTTTAAGTCAGTTAACATCATATTAAATTTCATCATCAGAAAAAAATTATAAAAAAAATGAAAATTTTTGCAGTTCGACACTGTCATTAGGGTTCTGTTTTGTCCTTTTTATTTATCTTCATTTGTAGGATCTGCTTAGAGTAGTATAGATTTTAGTTTTAAAATTCCTTTCATCTGCATTGAAACATATAAGTTAGGAATCCTTTATGAATTTTTTAGAATTTTTGGACATTTTTTTCATCATGTTTTCTACACCACTTTCAAACTGCAAAACACTTCTGCAGCACCTTTGCATTTCATTCATCTCATGAGAAATCAAATTAAGGGCATCAATTTGACATAGGGTCAGGGTTTCATCACCTGTCCCTAGCCCAAAAATCACCAACCAGCATATCGATCCCAGCCCGTTAATTAAAATTGAGTAGAACGTTAATTGTCCTAGTGGGTTAGGGACACCAACAAGTTGGGTTCAGGTTAGGGTCAAGTTAACAGTGTCAGCTAATTGGTGTGTGTTTACTGGCTTGGTGTCTAGGATGGGTGCATCAGGACTTGTGATTTGGTCCGCCTACCTGGCCAATCTCAGATTGGTATCTAAGGTTGGCAATCAGGGACCTTCACTCCCCACCACCTACCTGGCTAAGTCCCATAAGTACTACTAGCTAGTTGGTTCACTTAATTAGACCTCTAATTTGTGCTCTAGGTCTAGGAAACCTTAGCTCGAGCTTGAGTCTACTTGCATACATGAAAACTAGATCAGGAGCCTCATATTCACCAGTCCAGTGTAGCCATGGACCCGAATCTTGAAACCATGCTGAAAGGCCTAAATGATCTAATGGCCCAATTGAACCAAATGCTGGCTAAACAATTTTCCTTAGACCAACCAACTCCTACTATCCCATTAGCTCATATGAATGATAGGAGTAAGAACCCTGAAGTACAAGTTGAGTTCATGAATACTCAAGACTTAGGATATCCTCAAACTGAAGGGCTAGGGAAGGAAGAAGGCAAGTCTGAACCTAGTAAATATGTGTATGAGACTGACATAAGTTTAATAGATGAATATGAAGGGGAAGACTGTGAAGAGAACAACTTTAGTACCTTACTTGAGAAAACCTTTGGTAAAGAAAAGATTATTGAGCCTAGTCCTGAAACATCAGAACAACCAAAATTTAGTGAGGACTTGGTTCCCGTAAGATAATGCCCTCAAGAAGAATCCAATACTTTAGCTTCGACACAAGAACTCTTTCAGTTACCTGAGAAGAACCCAATCATTATTTTAGAAGACTTTGCCGATGACCTTCAACTACCTAGAAGCATCCCGCCCGTAGATCAATATTCAAATCTTAAGGTCATCATGAGTAATCAAGGTCTGTTTCAAGATTTTCCTAAATTATCCCAAGACTCGGATTCCTATTTCCTGCCTTTCCTTAAGTCTTATCCTAATTTTAGAGCCATTAAGTTTCATTTTGATGAGATTACTAGGTTACATGAGCCTTTAAAGCCTATTCCTTTTGCTACCTACTTTTGGAAAACCTTATGGCATTTCAAAGAACCCATGGTAAATTCTCATGTGCATACCAGACCAGGGTCAAACCTAGAGAGTCATTAATCTATTAGGTTTAGGCCATAGAGAGTCCAATAAAATTCCTCTCAATAAGGATGCCTAGTTCAGTCTGTATTTCGTAAGTGCTTGGGTAAGTTTCTGAGTCTGCTGAGTCCTATGCATAGCATGTTGAGGATTTGCATCATTAAATAAATTTGAGCAATGAATCATATAAACATAGGACTAATTCAAGAAAGAAAGTCAAGAAATTCTATGAGAGAGATCATGTTCCCATCCGGGACTTTCAAGAAACTACATACCCGTGGTGCAGGCCCCTTTAAAGTCCTAAAGAAGATTAGATCTAATGCTTACATATTGGAATTACCTTCAGACCTAGGTATCAACCCGACCTTCAATGTCTCAGACTTGATAGAATATAAGGAACCCATGATGATACCTAGTGAGCCTTTTGGGCCTGACCATATTTTTGAGAGTGAACCATTACCCGAGTATCCACAAACAACCATTCCTCAAAAATGAGAGAAAACTGAACAAATTCTGGATAATAAGATTGTCACTACCAGAAACAAGGATTACTATCGATATTTGGTCCGTTGGCAAGGGAGACCAAAATCTGACGACTCCTGAATCACTAGAGAGGACCTGCAACGACTGGACCCGGACTTATTTGAACAATATCAAAGCCAGGCTGAACCATACTCGACAGGGTCGAGTTCCTCCCACCCGGGAAGAATTGGTGGGGGCACCAGGCTCAGAAAGAAGAAGCTTCAACTAATACCAAGTTCTTTATGGATTGAGACTAGGAACTCAAGTCTCGTATGAGTCATGTATCTTTATTGAGTCATGTTTTATTTTCTTTTGGGGTTTTAAAGTTCAATTAGAGTCAATTAGGCTTTGTACCGAGTCAAGTTCAAGAGCTACTTGAAATTAGGCCAAACCAGCTTTACTTGGAATGCCACATCATCATGGACCACCGGTGCCAACTCATCACCAGAGGACGTCACATCACCTTTGCCATGTCATCTCCAAGGGACGCCATGGAGAAGGATGCGCCATGTCACCATGTCACCTTGCCACGCCACATCATTGCCACCTCACCTGCCACGTGGCATCATTCAAATTTTAAATTACATGAAAGCTACAAGTGGTCGACCAAGGAGTGTTTTCAAATTCAAAGGAGGTCGACCAACTCCATCCACAAATCATGCAACCAGCTCCACCAAATCCTCCATATTCCATGTAACCCTCCACCAAATCCTCCACCAAATCCTCCACATTTCATGTAACCCCCTAATATTTCTCCATGATATGGGGAATTTCAAATTGATTGAAAGGCCATTAAAAGCCTCTTGTACGCCCATGGTAGAGAGGAAGCTTTTTGGATGAAATGAAATTTAAGTGAAGTAGTAGTTGAAGAAGGTATTTTTTTGGTAGTATCCTCTTGTTTTCTTTGGGTGTGTTTGATTTTCTCTTCTCAAGCTTTCAAGTGTCCAACGCCAACATCCACCTCTAGGGATCCATGCCTCCAACGAAGTTCCTTTGCCTATTTGGTTTCTTTGTTTTGATATCTTTCAAATTGGTCCCAGTCTAACCCGTTCATTGTACAGGATCCTTCTACGATTCGGAGTTCAAGAAAGGGTTCTCTTGCCAAAGATCAATGTTGAATGAAACTAGTTTCTTTGGAATGCCAATCTTCCACTTCAGGGCTAGTTCGTCTAAGAGCTTCAATGGATCTACCAGGGAGTGATCATCTTGGGTAAATAACACCTCCTAATCTCTTAAGTCTGAGTTATTGAAGATCGTTGCTAATGTTTAAATTCAATATTCATTAGCCCTAATCTTCTCTAGGATTTAAATAACTACATTGCGGCGTAAGTTCCAAATTTCAATGCTCCTTCCATAGCTTTACCTTAGTACTTTGATCTGAAATTTAGTACCTGTTAATAGGCTTCATTGCTCTCATTTCTCAATCCATCATTTAGATTGCATTCTCATCATCGTGCCGCGTCAAATTGGTATCAGAGCATGGTTGCATTAGAGTAGAATAGTTTTCTTTAAATCCAAGCAAGATCTAAAATTCACGCCTCCTGAGCGGGTGTACTCCAGTACACTGTCACGATCCATGGGAATAATGAGCTCCTGGCCGGATGTGAATTTTTTAGATTGAAGTTTGGGTAAGCCATTGCACTTATTTGATTAGGTTCTATTTTCTGAAAATTTGCATCTGTTTACTGTAATCCGTCTTCAACTCCAAAGGCAAGTCACTAATTTTTTGTTGAAATATTTTTTTTCTTGTTCCTTTTTAAGTCAGTTAACACCATATTAAATTTCATCATCAGAAAAAAATTATAAAAAAAATGAAAATTTTTGCAGTTCGACACTGTCATTAGGGTTCTGTTCTGTCCTTTTTATTTATCTTCATTTGTAGGATCTGCTTAGAGTAGTATAGATTTTAGTTTTAAAATTTCTTTCATCTTCATTGAAACATATAAGTTAGGAATCCTCTGTGAATTTTTTAGAATTTTTGGATATTTTTTTCATCACGTTTTCCACACCACTTTCAAACTGCAATACACTTCTGCAGCACCTTTGCATTTCATTCATCTCATAAGAAATCAAATTAAGGACATCAATTTGACATAGGGTCAGGGTTTCATCACCTGTCCCTAGCCCAAAAATCACCAACCAGCATATCGATCCCAGCCCGTTAATTAAAATTGAGTAGAACGTTAATTGTCCTAGTGGATTAGGGACACCAACAAGTTGGGTTCAGGTTAGGGTCAAGTTAACTGTGTCAGCTAATTGGTGTGTGCTTACTGGCTTGGTGTCTAGGATGGGTGCATCAGGGCTTGTGATTTGGTCTGCCTACCTGGCCAATCTCAGATTGGTGTCTAAGGTTGGCAATCAGGGACCTTCACTCCCCACCACCTACCTGGCAAAGTCCCATAAGTACTACTAGCTAGTTGGTTCACTTAATTAGACCTCTAATTTGTGCTCTAGGTCTAGGAAACCTTAGCTCGAGCTTGAGTCTACTTGCATACATGAAAACTAGATCAGGAGCCTCATATTCACCAGTCCAGTATAGCCATGGACCCGAATCTTGAAACCATGCTGAAAGGTCTAAATGATCTAATGGCCCAATTGAACCAAATGCTGGCTAAACAATTTTCCTTAGACCAACCAACTCCTACTATCCCATTAGCTCATATGAATGATAGGAGTAAGAACCCTGAAGTACAAGTTGAGTTCATGAATACTCAAGACTTAGGATATCCTCAAACTGAAGGGCTAGGGAAGGAAGATGGCAAGTCTGAACCTAGTAAATATGTGTATGAGACTGACATAAGTTTAATAGATGAATATGAAGGGGAAGACTATGAAGAGAACAACTTTAGTACCTTTCCTGAGAAAACCTTTGGTAAAGAAAAGATTATTGAGCCTAGTCCTGAAACATCAGAACAACCAAAATTTAGTGAGGACTTGGTTCCCATAAGACAATGACCTCAGGAAGAACCCAATACTTTAGCTTCGATACAAGAACTCCTTCAGTTACCTGAGAAGAACTCAATCATTATTTTAGAAGACTTTATCGATGACCTTCAACTACCTAGAAGCATCTCGCCTGTAGATCAATATTCAAATCTTAAGGTCATCACGAGTAACCAAGGTCTGTTTCAAGATTCCCCTAAATTATCCCAAGACTCGAATTCCTATTTCCTGCCTTTCCTTAAGTCTTATCCTAATTTTAGAGCCATTAAGTTTCATTTTGATGAGATTACTAGGTTGCATGAGTCTTTAAAGCCTATTCCTTTTGCTACCTACTTTTGAAAAATCTTATGGCATTTGCTAGGAACCCATGGTAAATTCTCATGTGCATACAATACCAGGGTCAAACCTAGAGAGTCATTAATATATTAGGTTTAGGCCATAGAGAGTTCAATAAAATTCCTCTCAATAAGGATGCCTAGTTCAGTCTGCATTTCGTAAGTGCTTGTGTAAGTTTCTGAGTCTGCTGAGTCCTATGCATAGCATGTTGAGGATTTGCATCATAAAATAAATTTGAGCAATGAATCCTATAAACATAGGACTAATTCAAGAAAGAAAGTCAAAGAATTCTATGAGAGAGATCATGTTCCCATACGGGACTTTCAAGAAACTACATACCCATGGGGCAGGCCCCTTTAAAGTCCTAAAGAAGATTAGATCTAATGCTTACATATTGGAATTACCTTCAGACCTAGGTATCAACCCGACCTTCAATGTCTCAGACTTGATAAAATATAAGGAACCCATGATGATACCTAGTGAGCCTTTTAGGCCTGACCATATTTTTGAGAGTGAACCATTACCCGAGTATCCACAAACAACCATTCCTCAAAAATGAGAGAAAACTGAACAAATTCTGGATAATAAGATTGTCACTACCCAGAAACAAGGATTACTATCGATATTTGGTCCGTTGGCAAGGGAGACCAAAATCTGATGACTCCTGAATCACTAGAGAGGACCTGCAACGACTGGACCCGAACTTATTCGAACAATATTAAAGCCAGGCTAAACCATACTCGACAGGGTCGAGTTCCTCCCACCCGGGAAGAATTGGTGGGGGTACCAGGCTCAGAAAGAAGAAGCTTCAACTAATACCAAGTTCTTTATGGATTGAGACTAGGAACTCAAGTCTCGTTTGAGTCCTGTATGTTTATTGAGTCCTGTTTTATTTTCTTTTAGGGTTTTAAAGTTCAATTAGAGTCAATTAGGCTTTGTACTGAGTCAAGTTCAAGAGCTACTTGAAATTAGGCCAAACTAGCTTTACTTGGAATGCCACATCATCATGGACCATCGGTGCCAACTCATCACCAGAGGATGTCACATCACCTTTGCCATGTCATCTCCAAGGGACGCCATGGAGAAGGATGCGCCATGTCACCATGCCACCTTGCCATGCCACATCATTGCCACCTCACCTGCCACGTGGCATCATTCAAATTTTAAATTACATGAAAGCTACAAGTGGTCGACCAAGGAGTGTTTTCAAATTCAAAGGAGGTCGGCCAACTCCATCCACAAATCATGCAACCAGCTCCACCAAATCCTCCACATTCCATGTAACCCTCCACCAGATCCTCCACCAAATCCTCCACATTTCATGTAACCCCCATAATATTTCTCCATGATATGGGGAATTTCAAATTGATTGAAAGGCCATTAAAAGCCTCTTGTACGCCCATGGTAGAGAGGAAGCTTTTTGGATGAAATGAAATTTAAGTGAAGTAATAGTTGAAGAAGGTGTTTTTTTGGAAGTATCCTCTTGTTTTCTTTGGGTGTGTTTGATTTTCTCTTCTCAAGCTTTCAAGTGTCCAACGCCAACATCCACCTCTAGGGATCCATGCCTCTAACGAAGTTCCCTTGCCTGTTTGGTTTCTTTGTTTTGATATCTTTCAAATTGGTCCCAGTCTAACCCGTTCATTGTACAGGATCCTTCTACGATTCGGAGTTCAAGAATGGGTTCTCTTGCCAAAGATCAATGTTGAATGAAACTAGTTTCTTTGGAATGCCAATCTTCCACTTCAGGGCTAGTTCGTCTAAGAGCTTCAATGGATCTACCAGGGAGTGATCATCTTGGGTAAATAACACCTCCTAATCTCTTAAGTCTGAGTTATTGAAGATCGTTGCTAAGGTTTAAATTCAATATTCATTAGCCCTAATCTTCTCTAGGATTTAAATAACTATATCGCGGCGTAAGTTCCAAATTTTAAGGCTCCTTCCATAGCTTTACCTTAGTACTTTGATCTAAAATTTAGTACCTGTTAATAGGCTTCATTGCTCTCATTTCTCAATCCATCATTTAGATTGCATTCTCATCATCGTGCCGCGTCACCTATTCAGAAGGTAACAGGCTGATTCTAGAGTATATCCCTAAAAGGATATCGGTAGAGAAGCAAAGTCCATCATGGACCAAACCATGTCTAACAGGGTTCGATTCCTCCTCTCAGACACTCCATTTAACTGGGGTGTCCCTGAAGGTGTCCACTGAGAGAGAATCCTATTTTTCTCAAGATATGTCAGAAACTCACCGGAAAGGTATTCATCACCTCGATTGGATCGAAGGGTTTTGATACATTTTTCAGTTTGTTTTTCTACTTCACTACGATATCGTTTGAATATTTCAAACGACTTAGATTTATATCTCATCAAGAAAACATAACCGTACATCGAAAGGTCATTTGTAAAAGTAATGAAATAACTGTACCCACCCTTAGCACTAACATTCATGGATCCGCATACATCAGTATGTACTAGACTCAGAATTTCTTTGGCTCGTTCACCTTTTCCAGCAAAAGGTGACTTTATCATTTTTCCAAGAAGACAGGACTCACAGGTTGGAAGTGAACTATCTTCACTAAAATCAAGGAGACCCTTGATTTTCAACCAGTTTATCCTGTTCCTGTTAATATGACTTAGCCTACAATACCATAGGTACGCTTCGCTGACATAATCTATCCTAGGGCGTTTGCTAGACGTGTCAATTACACTAACAGGTCGCGATAGTACATAGATGCCATCACGCATTTGTTCATTCAAAATTACAAAACCATTTAAAATGATTTTGCAAATGTCATTCTTTATTAATAGTTCATAGCCATACATTGATGTGGAAAACAATGGGAATGACATGCTCTTAATCAAATTAGTAAAACTCAAATGAAAACAAAGCAATAAGAGTTAGCCATTCAAAGCAAAGAACCTAGATGTAAATAAAGGAAATTCTGAAATGTCACACAAAACCCTGAAATTGGTTCTATTCAAGATAATTAAGAGAGATGGATCTTAGTGGTTAGGAAACCACTCAGATTAGAGCTAATTCACCTTACCAATTTCAGATCTGAAAGAGTTCATAAGAGGGCTTCCAGGCATTAAACTACTCTCTTGAATAACACACTCAGGGGGGGATTCTGGATGATAAGGAAATTATCCTAGGTAGGTTTTCTAGTTCTTAGCAAATCCAACCTCCTTCTTTGGAACTCAAGAATAAACTCAGGGATCCTGCAACAAAATTAGATGGAGGGATTAGGAAGAGAATTTATGATTGGGATAATAGAAATAAATAAACATAATGGGAAGAGGTTGTGGAGGTTTGTCTTGAATCTTCCATGGCTCCTTAGCAGGATGACTTTAAGGTTTGTTGTAGAAACCCTTGTTGCACTAGTTGTTGATGAGGCAACCCTTGGCAAGCTCTTGGAAGATTTCCTCTAAGCCAAATTCATGCAAGATCTTGGAGTGGAGAGGGAGAGTTGTAGATTACAGGATATCAAAACTTCAAGGCCTCACACCTTACCCTCTCATAGGGTACCAAACATCACAAGCAAGAGAACTTCTTTGGAAAAGAAAGGCTATTTTCTTCATTCATCATGATCTACCCTTTTTACAAAAACCAAGGACTCTTATAAGAATTTCTTTGCAGCCTTGTTTGTTTTTGAATTCAAAATGCAACTCCTAGAAAGGTGGGTCATCCCCATGAATGTAGGAGAGATGGGTGGGGAGGTTGGCCAATTCAAAATTCCCTCTTCTTTGGCCAAATTTCCTTGAATTTGAACCTCCTTGTGATGTGGCAAGGAGGTGGCTTCCATGTGATGATGTGGCTTCTTTGGTGGTGAACCTATGGACCATGCTCCCTTTGACTTTTGACTAGACACTAACCCTTCATGATTTTGCAATTGGACTGGCCTGAACTTGACTTAAACAAGACTCAATGAAATTTGATTTAAACAGGACTCAATGAGACTTGACTCATGAATCAATTTAAAAGAAAACAAATGCAAAATTAAATTATTACAGGACTCAAATAAGAACTAAATTATTACAGGACTCAAATAAGAACCTAGCTAAGCTTGCTGAAATCTCTTCTTGTGCCTGGTGTCCGCACCAATTCTCCCCTGGTGGAAGGAACTCGACCCTGTCGAGTAAGGATCAACCTACTCATGATAACTTTCTAATAGGTCTGGGTCAATCTGTTGAAGATCCTCTCGGGTGATCCAGGAGTCCTCCGATTCGGATCGTCCTTGCCAATGAACCAGGTAACGTTGATAACCTTTATTCCTAGTGGTAATTGCTTGATCATCCAAAATTTGTTCAACTCGATCTTTCTGGTCTGGTGGCTTTGCTGGTGGACATTCAGGTAAGGTTGTACTCTCAAAAATAGGACAAGGCTCAAAAGGCTCACTAGGAATTAATGCCGGTTCTTTATACTCTTTCAGATCAGAAATATTAAAGGTTGAACTAATGTCATATTCTGGTGGCAACTCTAACACGTATGCATTAGGTCCAACTTTCTTAATTATTTTGAAAGGTCCAGCTTCCCGGGCATGTAGTTTCTTCATAGTTCCCGGTGGGAACCTTTCAGTTCTTAGTTTAATCATTACAAAATCTCCTTCATTATATTCTTTTGTTCTTTTCCGTGAATTAGCCATATGCTTATATACTTCGTTACTCATTTGAATTTTTTTTCTAATTTCTTTATGCAATTCTCTAATATGCTGTGCATATGACTCGGCAGACTCAGAAATTCATGCATGTGTGGGTAGCGGAATAAGATCTAAAGGCTTCCTAGGTTTGTAACCATGGACTATCTTAAAAGGACTTCTGCCCGTAGACCTATTGACCGAGCTGTTGTAAGCAAATTCAGCACGAGGGAGGAGAAGATCCCAATTACCCATATTTTCACCAACTAAGCATCTTAACAGATTCCCTAGGCTTCGATTGACTACCTCAGTTTGTCCATCAGTCTGTGGGTGATATGCAGTGAAAAATTTCAGTTTGGTGCCTAGCAAATGCCATAACGTCTTCCAAAAGTAGCTGGTGAACCTAACATCTCGATCAGACACTATGGTTTTAGGTAGCCCATGTAACTTGACCACTTTGTCTAGAAAAAGTTTGGCTACCTTGGATGCATCGAATGTTTGCGAACATGGGATGAAATGGACCATTTTTGAGAACCTATCGACCACAATAAAAATTAAATCGTGTCTCCTTTGGGTCTTAGGTAAACCTACACGAAGTCCATGCTCAGGTCCTGCCAGGGACAATCAGGTACAGGTAAGGGTGTATAGAGTCCAGTGTTTTGCTTCTATTGTTTGGCAATAGCACAAGTTCGACATCTTGCCACTATTTGGGCAACTTGTCGTTTCAGTCCTGGCCAATAAAATTGGTCTTCTACAGCTAGGATGGTTTTGTTTCTACCAAAATGACCAGCTAAGCCTCCGGCATGGGTTTCCCAAACTAGAAAGTCCCTTAAAGATATTTTGGGAATACAGAGTTTGTTTTCTTTGAATAGGTATCCATCTAAAAGGGTGTATTCACTATGATCAGAGGATGGTCCTTGTTTTAAAGCCTGAAAAATTTCACTAAAGTTTGGACAGGTGTCATATTCATCCTTAATTCTTTCAAAACCCACGACTTCAGTGCTAATTGAATTTATAAACAAGGCTCTGCGACTCAAAGCATCAGCAACCTTATTTTCAGTTCCACGGCGTTTCAGGACGAAAGTGTAGGCTTAGATGAACTCTACCCACTTGGCGTGCCTAGGATTCAGTTTCTTCTGGGAGCTCAGAAATCTAAGGGCTTCGTGATCAGAAAAGAGGACAAACTCTTACGGTATCAGATAGTGTCTCCAATATCTCAAAGCATGGACTACTGCATACAACTATTTGTCATACGTTGAATATCTCGCCCTAGTCTCATTTAAATTTTCACTAAAAAATGCCACTGGATGATTCTCTTGACTCAATACTCCTCCAATACCTACTCCAGAGGCATCACAAGCTACCTCAAAAACTTTAGAAAAATCCGGCAGTCTTAAGATAGGTGCTTGTGTCATCTTTTTCTTAATATCTAGGAAGGCTTTGTCAGCTGCTTTTGTCCATTCAAAACTTCCCTTCCTAATACAATCCATTATCGAGGCAATAATGGAGCTAAATCCTCTAATAAATCTCCTATAGAAAGTGGCCAATCCATGGAAGCTACGAACATCATGAACGGTTTTGGGAACGGGCCATTCAACTATGGATCTTATCTTTTTAGGATCGGCCGAAACTCCATCAAGGGTGACAATGAAACCTAGGAAGGTAACTCTTTGGGTCATGAATTCACATTTCTTTAAATTAGCATAGAGTTCTTCTTTCCTAAGGGATGTATAGACTTGTCTAAGGTGGTCCACATAGTTTTCTTTGGTCCTACTATATATCAAGATATCATCAAAATATACCATCACAAATTTTTCCATGAAAGCTCGTAGGACCTGGGTCATCATCCTCATAAATGTACTCGGTGCATTGGTTAATCCAAAAGGCATTACTACCCATTCATATAACCCATCCTTAGTTTTGAATGCTGTTTTCCATTCATCCCCTGGTCTAATTCTAACCTGGTGATAGCCACTCTTCAGGTCAATCTTAGAAAACACATTTGCGCCGGCCATCATGTCCAACATATCATCCAAACGGGGGATGTGAAATCCATATTTCACCGTAATTTTGTTTATAGCATGACTATCGACACACATTCTCCACGTGCCATCCTTCTTAAGGGTTAGGAGTGCAGGTACTGCACAGGGGCTCAGACTTTCTTTGATGAATCCTTTTTTAAGAAGGTCCCCTACTTGTCGTTGCAATTCTAAGTGTTCGGTAGGATTCATCCTATAGTGAGGTAAGTTGGGTAGGGTGGCTCCAGGGACTAAATCTATAGCGTGCTGAATATCCCTTAATGGTGGTAAGTGATCAGGTAAGTCTTTAGGAAAGACATCTTTAAATTCCTCTAACAATTTGATCACTTCCTTAGGTTGTTCTACAAGGTTTCGACTTTGGGTTTCCATAACAGTTAGCATCCAAATGGGTGAACCTCCATTGATTTCTTGTTCTAATTCTTTTGCATTTATTAGGTTCAATCCCGGTCTCTTATCTTTCAGGTTGCTCGACCCTCTCTTAGTGTTGTCCTTAGGCTGAGTAGGGTGAATGACAATTTTCTTGTCATTAAAAGTGAAGGCACATGAATTTGATCGACCGAAAATGGTCGCATCATGGTCAAATAGCCATGGCCTGCCTAGGATGATGCTACTTACTCCCATAGGGAGTACATCACACCAGATCTTTTCTTGATAGGATTGGAATTGGATCTAGACCTGACATCTAAATTTGATAGGTATCGAGGTAGCATCTATCCATGAAACTTTGTAGGGGTTGGGATGAGGGACAGTGGTTAATCCTAGACTCTTGGCTGCACTTGTTGAAATTGCATTGACACAGCTACCACTATCGATTATGATTTTACAAACTTTCTCCCCTATCTTGATAAAAGTCTGTAGGATACTGGTCCTTCGCCAATCTTCCTGTACCTTATTTTGGGTCAAGATACATCTGACGACTCCTAGCATTTCTGATGAGTCAATAATCTCTTCATCCCCTTCATACTCATCAGCTAAACAATTATCAGCCTGATATACTTCTTCCTCACAATCTGCTAAGGGCTCTATGGGCTCAGATTCATTTTCCTCTGCTGCTCCTATGTGTAAGGCTCTATTTGGACAGTTGTTAGCATAGTGACCTACCCTTTGACATTTGAAGCATGCATTCGGATTCCTTTGGACTTCAGGTGCTTTCCCTTTATCATCTCTTCAGGTATGAGGGGTGCTGTAATTGGGCCGATTATACCTTAACTGGTTTTGTCCTGGTTGCTGACTAGAAACACTAAGCCTAGGGGCTTCAGGTCGACGAAAAACTGGACCCCTATGGAATCGTTCTGCATCACGCGCTATCTGGTATGCTAGCTTCAAATCATGGACTTCCCTCATGAATAGTTTTTTCTAGATTTCCTCTCTAAGCCCGGCTCTAAACCTAGACAAAGTAACTGACTCCGATTCATCGACATTGCATCTCATTACAAATTCATCGAACTTTGCAATGTACTCAGCCACACTTTTGTTCCCTTGTATCAAACTCTGCCATTGATCTAACAATCTCTAATGGTAAGATATAGGAAGGTATTTCTCTCTCAACCTAAGTTTCATTGCTCTCCAAGTTACTATAGGGACATCTTCTGTTTGTCTAGCTAGTCTCTCAACATTTCCCCAATGTAACCTAGCTTGATGCACAAGTTTAAGCTTTGCAAATTTACACTTCCTATCCTCACTCATCTCATACCAGTCAAAGTACTGGTCTATCTCACCTTCCCAATCAATGTAGATTTTGGGATCTAAAATTCCATCGAAGGTGGGGGCTTCCAACCTAATGTTCTTCAAGGTTCGATCATCTTGGTCCAATTGGGCTGGGGTGGGTCTCCTAGGATTTGGTGCATAGATTCGATTAGGATCATGCTCTCGAAAAAGGCCTTGTCTTGGGATCATTCTAGGGTTGGCTGGTGTCTCAAATTCAGGCTTAGGGTCTAGCTTATTCTGGGCATCTTGATTTCCTCCAGGGGTTCTAGACTCTAGTAGGTCAAGCCTAGCAGTAATGTGGGACATTTGCTCCCTCATGCTCTAGTTGTTTTGGGCCAACTGATCAGTCAAATTTTGGTTGAGTTGGGCCATTTGGTCATTTAGGGCTTTCATCAGGGTTTCAAGATTCAGGTCCATGGCTACACTGGATTGGGTTTGGACTCGTAAATATAAAGCTCCTGATCTAGTTTTCATGAAATAATGCACTCAAACCAAGACGACTAAGGCTCCTAAACCTAGAGCTCAATTTAGAGATCTAATTAAAAGGACCAACTAGCTAGTAGTAACTTATGTGACTTGGCCAGGTAGGTGAAAGGGGAGTGGAGGTCCCAGTTTTGCCAATCTTTAGACATCAATCTGAGATTAGCCAGGTAGGCGGACCAACCCACAAGCCCTAATGCACCAATCCTAGACACCAAGCCCGTAAGCACACACCAATTAGTTGACACAATTAACTTAACCCTAATCTGAACCCGACCCGTTGGTGTCCCTAACCCACTAGGGTAATTAGGTCTAATTGATTTTAATTAAGGGATTGGGATCGAGATGACGGGTTGTGGTTTTGGGCTAAGGACAAGTGATTAATTCCTGCCCCCATGTCATAATGATGCCCTTAATTGATTTATCATGAAATGATGCAAAACATGCATATAAACCCTAATCTCAGCAGCAAAAATATTGTGTGTTGTAGTTTAAAGTGGGGCTAAGAAGTGCTATGTAACAGTTTCAAAAAAAATTGAGAAATTCACAGAAGATTTCTAACTGATATAGGATATGCCATATGAAAGGAAATTAAAAGATAAAATCTGTACTGTACTGAGCAGATCATTAAAGTTAAATAATGTGAAAAGGATCAGAACAGAACATACAGGAATTTTAGCAACAGTGATGGAATGCAGTAATTTTCATTTTTTTTGTGATTTTTTTCTGATGATAAAATTTAGTATGGTGACAACTAACTTGAAATGGAATAAGAAAAAAAATGTTTCAATGCAAAATGCACTACTTTCCTTTGGAGTTGCAGGCGGATTATAGTCAGCTTGCATAGAATTACAGCAAGCAGGGAAATCAGACTTACATAGATTTCTTCTATGTGGTCAATGAGCAATAACCAAGATAGGACAACCTTACACTATAAGGATCCACCTTATAGTAGGACAACCTGATTTCACCTTGGTATTACGATGCAAAGATGTGGCTATAATCTTATAGCACAAGAGAAAATATCATGCAAACCAGAAAAACAGGATTTTTAACTATGATGCTCTAATCTAACCGGCTCTGATACCAAATGATGTGGAAAACAATGGGAATGACATGCTCTTAATCAAATTAGTAAAACTCAAATGAAAACAAAACAATAAGAGTTAGCCATTCAAAGCAAAGAACCTAGATGTAAATAAAGGAAATTCTGAAATGTCACACAAAACCCTGAAATTTGTTATATTCAAGATAATTAAGAGAGATGGATCTTAGTGGTTAAGAAACCACTCAGATTAGAGCTAATTCACCTTACCAATTTCAGATCTGAAAGAGTTCATAAGAGGGCTTCCAGGCATTAAACTACTCTCTTGAATAACACACTCAGGGGGGGATTCTGGATGATAAGGAAATTATCCTAGGTAGGTTTTCTAGTTCTTAGCAAATCCAACCTCCTTCTTTGGAACTCGAGAATAAACCCGGGGATCCTGCAACAAAATTAGATGGAGGGATTAGGAAGAGAATTTATGATTGGGATAACAGAAATAAATAAACAAGATGGGAAGAGGTTGTGGAGGTTTGTCTTGAATCTTCCATGGCTCCTTAGCAGGATGACTTTAAGGTTTGTTGTAGAAACCCTTGTTGCACTAGTTGTTGATGAGGCAACCCTTGTCAAGCTCTTGGAAGATTTCCTCTAAGCTGAATTCATGCAATATCTTGGAGTAGAGAGGGAGAGTTGTAGATTACAGGATATCAAAACTTCAAGGCCTCACACCTTATCCTCTCATAGGGTACCAAACATCACAAGCAAGAGAACTTCTTTGGAAAAGAAAGGCTATTTTCTTCATTCATCATGATCTACCCTTTTTACAAAAACCAAGGACTCTTATAAGAATTTCTTTGCAGCCTTGTTTGTTTTTGAATTCAAAATGCAACTCCTAGAAAGGTGGGTCGTCCCAATGAATGTAGGAGAGATGGGTGGGGAGGTTGGCCAATTCAAAATTCCCTCTTCTTTGGCCAAATTTTTTTGAATTTGAACCTCCTTGTGATGTGGCAAGGAGGTAGCTTCCATGTGATGATGTGGCTTCTTTGGTGATGAACCCATGGACCATGCTCCCTTTGACTATTGACTAGACACTAACCCTTTATGATTTTGTAATTGGACTGGCCCGAACTTGACTTAAACAAGACTCAATAAAATTTGATTTAAACAGGACTCAATGAGACTTGACTCATGACTCAATTTAAAAGAAAACAATGCAAAATTAAATTATTACAGGACTCAAATAAGAACTAAATTATTACAGGACTCAAATAAGAACCTAGCTAAGCTTGCTGAAATCTCTTCTTGTGCCTGGTGTCCGCACCATACATGGCCAACTAGCCTACAGAAATGACATTCAAAATGAAAGAAGGACAAAAATGACACTCGTTCAAAATGACAGTACAAGACTCGAAAACAAGTTTAAGGACTCCTAACGCCAGAACTGGAATTCGGCTTCCATTTCCCACATTCAAGAACCTCTCGCCGTCCTCGAATCTTCTACCAACTTGAAGTCCCTGCAAAGAGTTGCAAATATGAATTGGACTTCGAGTATCCAATACCCAGTTAGTAGTATCGCAAACAGAGAAACTATAAGGTGTTATCATATAAATACCTTATCTAGGACCATCATGCAGCTTTCTCTTCTTGGACCTGTTAGGGTCAAGGGACGTAATATAAAGAAGACAGTTCCTCTTCCAGTGACCCTGCTTCTTGTAGAAGAAGCACTCTGTATGACTCTGATCAGCCTTCACTTTCTTAGCTTGACTGGGCCCAGAAGCACTAAACACCTTTTTCCTTTTATTATTTTTTTTCTTCCCTTTCTTAAAGGGATGACGCCCTCCCGAAGAACCTCCCACTAGATTCACCACCCCTTTATTCAACTGATGGTCTTTGCTGACTCCGTTATTGATTTTGATGATAAGCAAAACGGTTAAGTATAAGTTGAGTACTAATGGTTTCTTTGAAGTGTGTTTTTGTTGAAGAAGGTGCTCACAAATTTGAAGAAGTTTGTTTGATTGAAGTAAACCAAGTTTGGATGAAAATATATGCTCAAAGAGGACTTGGACAATCAATATTTGCTTGAATGAACAATTGAGTTAAGTAGAAATCTATTTCAGCTCAAGTTCAAACTTTTCTGTGAAGATTTCTGTGAGGTGTCGACTCAAAGTGTCGACACATAACACTAAGTGTCGACACATGGAAGTGAAGTATCGACTCAAGCCAGTACGCAAAGTATGTTTCAGATGGCATGGCTGAAGTGTCAATACATAGACCTGAAGTGTCGACTCAAAGTGTCGACACATGGATCAGCTCATCACCTGAGATTTTCAAGCCACAGAACTTGCTGGAAATGAAGAACTGTTGAAGTATCGATACATGGAAGCTAAGTGTCGACTCAAAGTATCAACTCACCTGAGAAAGTGTCGACACATCTGAGATTTCCAGAAGACCAGATTGAAGATATTTGAACTAGGTGTCGACTCAAGAAGTTCAAGTATCGATAGGAAATGTCGACTCACAGCCTGAAGTGTCTTTTCAAATACATAACTCGATCCTTTTGCCCTCCAATGACTAGTTTTTCAAGTCTAACGGCTAGAAATGGGATTTGAGATCTTAGAAAAGTATATATATGCTCCAAATCAAATCAAAAGGAGAACTATTCATTATTATTGATGAGAATGAGATAAGAGCATTCAAGTGAGAAGAAAAGTGAGCTTTAACTCCTATTCTTTGAATATTCAACCACTCTCAAGCAAAAGTAAGCCTCCAAGCATTCAAGAGCCTTCAAGAGCATTAAAGATCATCCATTTTTGAGCATTCAAGAGGTTTCAACAAGTTCAAAGCACTTCTACATTGAGCTTCAAAGAGATTCCCGCTTTTGTTTAGAAAGCTTATATTGTTTCTCTACTTCTAAACTTGTTTTGTTGTAAGGGTTCTTGGTTAGTCTATTGTAAAACCAAAGGAGGTTATTGGTGAGCCTTTAAAAATCAATTAGGTTCTTGGTTAGCCCGGAAAACCAAGGGAGGTTGGTGGTTAGCCCGTAAAACCATTTAGGTTCTTGATTAGCCCGTAAAACCAGGTGAGGCTTTGACTTGTTGGCCTTATAAAAACAAGTTGGGTTTTTGATTAGTGAGCCTGCAAAACTAATCAACTATAATCGGTATGATTATAGTGAATTCCCAAGAAAATCTTGGGGAGTGGATGTAGGTGCATTGGATAGCACCGAACCACTATATTTCTTGGTCTTTGTGGTTGATTGATCTCTCTACTTGCTATTCTTTTATTGCTCTTTATTTCTGCTGCACTTTTGATTTAAGAGCATTACATTTGAATTCTTAGTACCTTGCTTAATTAGTTATTAGATTGAATTGATTAGCATTGCATTGCATTAAGTAATTTTTTTTAGACCCAATTCACCCCCCCTTTTGGGTTGCTTACTGGGCAACAGTCCTTCTCATAAGTCTGCAGCAACCCCAACAAACCATGGTAGTTAACTGCAGGCTTATTTATTCTGTAATGATCGAGAAAGTCTAGATGGAGGAGGGGAGAGAATTCAAAATCATATCTTTCCCAAGCTATTCATGCAAGGGACATCCAAGCTTGCCCAGGCGCTCAATCATCTCAATCATGTATAATACATGATCAGTGACTGAGGCCCCATCACGCATCTGCACGTTGTAGATGGCACAGGAGATCCTATAACTCTCAATGTTGTCTGGTATTCCAAAAGACTCCTTCCATCTTTAAAGGATTTCTTCCGGTTGGGCTTCCTCGAATTTGCGACTGAACTCATCGTTTATCACCGCTAACATAATACAGGACAGCCACACCCGCATCTTTATATTTTAATATAATAATATTAAAAAATATAATAAAATTTAAAATAATATAAAAAATATTTAATATATGTTGCCCAGATATGGTGTCCAAGAGGGGGGGTGAATTGGGTATTTTAAAAATTAAAGCAATATATGTGCTATCAAGTTCAAAAATAAAGAGTGATAGTGTTCAAGTAATTGTGCAATGGAAGCAATGAAAGATAGCAACAATTAAAGAGCAAAAGAAGAGTAAAGCAATGCAAACACACAAGAAGTATAGTGGTTCGGTGCACCTAGCACCTACATCCACTCCCCAAGCTCCACTTGGGAATTTCTACTATAATCTTTTCTAGATTACAGCCGACTTGTTTTACAAGGCTCACAAGTCAAAACCTTACACACTTGTTTTGGCTTCGGGCTTACAAGCAACCCTAGTTGGTTTTATCAATTGGCTCACCAACAAACCTCACTCATTTGTTTTGACTTCGGGCTTACAAGCAACTCTAGTTGGTTTTATCAATTGGCTCACCAACAAACCTCACACTAGTTTCAAATTCCCTTGAAACTAGCCTAAGACAAAAAGAATATGAATACAATGAATTAATCAAGACAAACTCCTTTTAAGCAAAAAGTAATTCGATGTAGCTTTTGATGGAGACTCTTCAAGCCATTCTCTTGGAATCTTGGACCTCACTAAATGTCAAACACTTGAAAATTGGATTCCTCAAAGATAGAAAGCTTTTGGCTAAGGAATCTCTTGGTTTTCTCACTCTTTTTGGCTTGGAATTAATTGAAGGCTTTGTACTTTCACTCTATTCTTTTTCACTTTGTCTCCTTGTCTTTTTTGAAGTTAGGTGGAGGTTAAATACCTCATTCAAGCTGAAACAACTCCACAAGACCGTTAGAATAAAAAATATGGCCGTTAGAAATCAAATCAAAAGTTCAGAAATACTAGCCGTTATGCCATGAGTCGACCTCATGAGTCGACCTCTGGATCAAGTGTCGACCTCATGAGTCGACCTCCAGTTTATCTTAGGCAAAAATCCAGAAAATCATAGTTCTGCCCAGTTTGAATTCTCAAGCGATGAGTCGACCTCTGGAGCGTGCCACTGAAATTTTGCCATGCCGGCCTAGCTGAACTTTTCTTTTCTTCATGAGTCGACCTCTGGTGGTCGACCTTTGGCAAGGTATCGACCTCTGGTGGTCGACCTCTGGTCTGAATTTTTCTGAAACTCTTGGAGAGGTGCGTGCCATGCTTGAGTTTCTCTAAGCCTTTATTTTTTTTGTGAATTGCTTCTTAATAAGAAGGTCCAATATGAGAAATTTGATTTTGTTCAAGGTAGAAGAGCTCTTTCCCAAATCAGGCAAGCTTGGTTTCATCATTGTACTCTTGATAATCTTTTTGAATAACCTAAGTCCTGAAACTTTATCTTGAAATGAAATATTAGTCCAAACATATACTCAACCTTTTGTTAATCATCAAAACTAAGGAGCCAAAGCCAACAATCTCCCCCTTTTTGATGATGACAAAACCTTGAGTATATATGCAATTAAATCCAAAAGCAAAATATAATAATAATAAAAATTTTCAAAGAAATCTCACATACATGAGTATATCATAAAAATTTTACTTTTCATCTATTTATTTATTTTTTTTTGTGAAAACATTCTCATGATTCAAAAAGGTTAAGAACCATGATAGCTTTACTATACTCTATGAAAGATTTTACTTTTCAATTACTTCTTTCTTCTTGTGAAAACATTCTCATGAGTCAAAAAGATAAGAACCATAATAGCTTTACTCTATTCTATGAAAGAGTCATACTTTACCATATATACTTTACAAACTTTGCTATACTCCCCCTTTTTGTCAAGAATCAAAAAGTGCATTGTTTGTAGTAAAAGATATATTAATGAAAATTATGTTCCATTATAATGAAGTACTTAGTTGCATAAAATACATGCTCCCCCTCAATTTGTGCATTCGATATAACAAAAACATTCTAACTTGAAGGTTTAAAAAGATAAATGCTAAGAGCTGATATCAGACAGTAAAATATCACAATGTAGATAAGTATATAAATGTATTCAGTTACATAATTGCTTACATAGTAAGCACAAAACACTGATACATCAGATCATACAAAGCAAACTAAGTACAACATACATCAAGTACAACATACATCAAGTAAATCTATGATGCTACTCCTCATCAGAAGGTATATCAAAAGAGATAGGAGCCGAAATCCTAGATGAGGATTTTGGAGTCCTATGAGTGAGACTCCGAGTCCTCAGAGAGGGACCAGACATAGGGGTAGTCCTACGAGATCTATAGGTCCGAGGAAAAGGCTCCACAGGTATCCTAACAGAAGCAGTAGCAGAAGGAGTAGATGGATCAGTATGCAGAGTAGACTGAGCTGGAGTGTGCCTGCTGACTAGCTCATAAGCAGTGGGATCATCAATATCTGTCTCTGTATGCTCATCTCCATCATCCGGAATCCCTGTAATAGTCTCAAAAAGTGACTCAGTAAACTCAGTATCTACTGGCACATTTGTAGCTAGAGGATCTGTACTGGGAAGATCAGTAGAAGAAGGATCAGTAGAAGGGGGAATCTCTGGAATCGGATCTGCAGGTGGAACATCAGAGCTACCTGCTCCAAGCTGATCTCCATCACTGTCACTGTATCCACTGGAGTCATCATCATCATCATCAGAATGTAGAGGAGGTACTGTCGGATCTACAGTCCCTGGTGGCAATGCTAATCTCAGTAGGCTGAGGATCTATCGGAATCCTGCATCTACACTAGCTGAGAGAGCTCCAATGCGCATATCTGTGTGGATCCGCAGACCATGTAGCTCCTGTCGTACACCAGCAATCTCTGTCCAGACCTCTGAAATGTGATCAGTCACTCTCTGCTCAAAGTCCGATATCCTCGCTGTAGTCCACCGTGGTGTAGCAGTAGCTGTAGGTGCTGGAGCTGATGAGGGTGGTGGCGTGAATGGCTCAGGCTCCGCAGTCTCTGACTCTGGTGCTGGACGAGGAGGTGTACCATGATCAGTAGGCTCTGAAGGCCCTGCCTCAGCTGCTCGGATCTCATCCTCCTCATCTGGCTCCTCGCTAGACTCTCGTCGTACCCAACAGTCACCAATCAATCGAAATCCCATCATATGCAGGGATTTCTCTCCATATGTATCAGTATGCTGCAGCTGACTGAAGGGTATACCATCAAATGAAACTCCATGCTCCCTGAATAGCTGTGTCAGCCCCATACCATAAGGCTGAACTAGTCTCCTGTGAGATGCTGCCTCACCCATCTGCTGAAGCATGATCCTGGGAAGGTTGATGGGAGTCCTCTGTCTCAGGGACACCATCAACACCAGCTCACGCTCAGTGATAAAGTCGAACCCCCCGCTCTTCGAAATCAAGATACGGGCGATGATATGATGCAGCACTCTCATCTCCAGTGAAAGCTGGTTAGCGGCTACTGTGGAAATGCCGCTAACATCCTCACGCTCTAGAATACATCTGAAGGCATGCTCTCTGTCGCTGATCGAAGTGGCAGCTGTGCCATGAAGTGGAATCCTCCAAATACGACTGATGACCTCTGGTGTCACTGGAATCTCGATCCCACGAACAGTAGCTGACCATCCAATGCCATCAGTGGCCATGGATGCATAGAACTCCCTGATGAGGTCTGGGTAGAATCTCTCAGTCATCGTGTAGAAGTGAACCAGACCTGCATCTCTCAGCACATCTCCTATAAAAAAGTGATGCTGATCCCAGAAAGGTATATCTACACGTCTCCCGCTCGCAATGCTCTTCCGAACCAAACTGGCTGGCACTGGTGCAGGTGGCTCCGGGGACGGCTCACGTTCATGTCTGACCTTTCTTCGTCGCTCAGTGCTACTTTGGCCTTGTTCCATTCTCCTTTTTCTTACTGCCAAGTGCTTTCTTGGACCCATATGGATGGAAGAGGGGTAAATTAGGGAGAAGTAGGGTAATGCAGAGCTAAGAGAAAAGGAACCAAGAAAAGAGAGGAGAAGAGAGGTTCACGGGTTGAGTAAAAGAGGAAATGGTGAAATGGTAAGATAGGGTTTGTAAAAATGGAGAAAATCGAGAGTAAATGGAGGAAATGCAAGAAACAGAGGAAAGACATAAGTGATTTCAATTGAAAAACAACCGATATTTGAGGGTAGATTGAGGCAAAAACTTTCGGTTGTCCAAAACCAAGAACATGGTCAAAAAACGGTTTGGTTCAAAAGAAAACAAGAGGAGAGGAGAGGATTACCCAAAAAGATGAAGGAGAGGGTTGGAAATCCACTGTTTAGAGGTTTAGGAGCATTGGAGGGGGACCACACGAAGGAGAAAAGGAAGGAAATGGAGAAAAAAAGGCTTGCGGACGGGTTTTAAAAAAGATGATTTCCGTTCAAGTGTCGACCTCTAAAAATTCTCAGGGGTCGACCTCAAGAGTCGACCTCAAAAAAAATCTCAGGGGTCGACCTCAAGTGTCGACCTCCGAAAACTTAAGTGTCGACCTCCAAAAAATAAATTAGCCAAAATAAAATTCGGTAAGATTTTAAAAAATTGATAAAATTTAGAAAAATGGGCTTTAAACAATTTGAGAATTTATAAATCATTTTCTGAGGAATTTTGATGAAAATTGAAGAGTTTCAAGCAAAAGGATCAATGACTCCCAGTTCTCTTCTGATCATGCAAAATCTATCTTCATTCAATGGTTTTGTGAATATATCAGCCAATTGATAATCAGTACAAATAAATTCTAACAACACATTAGAGTTTTGAACGTGTTTTCTTATGAAGTGATGTCTTATTTCAATATGTTTGCTTCTTGAATGTTGTACAGGATTTTTCGTTAAATTGATTGCACTAGTATTATCACATCTTATGGGTGTCTTAGTTAGTTTGATGCCAAAGTCCTCGAGTTGTTGTTTGATCCATAGAATCCGAGCACAACAGCTTCCAGCTGCTATATATTCGGCTTCTGTCGTAGATAGAGCAACGGAATTCTGTTTCTTGCTGCTCCATGAAATCAAATTAACTCCTAGGAATTGACAAGTTCCACTAGTACTTTTACGATCAAGTTTACACCCAGCAAAATCAGCATCAGAATATGCAATCAATTCATATGATGACTCTCTAGAGCACCAAAGACCAATTTCAATTGACCCAGATAAGTATCTAAATATACGTTTTACAGCTAAGAGATGTGATTCTTTAGGAGCAGACTGAAAATGTGCACACATACAAACACTAATTATTATATCTGGTCTACTGGCAGTTAGATATAGCAATGAACCAATCATGCCTCTATATAATTTTTGGTCTACTGATTTACCACATTCATCTTTGTCTAATTTACATGAAGAGCTCATAGGGGTACCTATTGGTTTGGTAGTCTCCATCCCAAACTTTTTCAATATTTCCCTTGTGTACTTGGCTTGGTTGATGGAGATCCCCTCTTTGGTTTGCTTAATTTGGAGTCCGAGGAAGAAGTTGAGTTCTCCCATCATGCTCATCTCGAACTCACTCTGCATTAACTTTGCAAATTCTTGACAAAGACATTCGTTAGTAGCACCAAAAATAATATCATCTACATAGATTTGTACTACTAAGAGATCATCATTTTTCTTTTTCAAAAACAATGTATTATCTACATTACCTCTAGAAAAATCATTCTTCATCAAAAATGAACTTAATCTATCATACCAAGCTCTAGGAGCTTGCTTTAAACCATACAATGCTTTATGCAATTTAAAAACATGGTTAGGAAATTCATGATTTTCAAAACCAGGAGGTTGTTCAACATAAACTTCCTCTTCAATAAATCCATTTAAAAAAGCACTTTTAACATCCATTTGAAATAACTTGAAATCCATAAAACAAGCAAAAGCAAGTAAAAGTCTAATTGCTTCTAGCCTAGCAACAGGAGCAAAGGTTTCATCAAAGTCAACCCTTCTTCTTGGTTGTAGCCTTTAGCAACAAGTCTAGCTTTGTTTCTAGTTACAATACCATGTTCATCAAGTTTATTTCTAAAAACCTATTTTGTGCCAATTACAGAAACATTAAGGGGTCTTTCAGTTAAAGTCCAAACGTTATTTCTTTTAAATTGATTTAGTTCATCTTGCATGGCATTAATCCAGTTACAATCTTTTTCAGCTTCTTCAATTGACTTAGGCTCTATCTGAGATACAAAAGCTAAATAATCACAAACATTTCTAATAGAAGAGCGTGTACTTACTCCCTTTGACGGATCACCAATTATTAGCTCTTTGGGGTGTCCGTGTGCATACCTCCACTCTTTAGGTAAAGGTTTTGGTGAAGTTGCATTGATCTCTTGAGTTTGATCTTCATTTTCTTGATCATCATCTCCTTTGGGCTCATCTTCATTGATTGTCAATTGTTCAAGCTTCTTTGTACCTGTTTCATCATCAATAGAATATTCTTTTCTAGAAGATTTTTCGTTAGATTCATCAAACACTACATGAATTGATTCTTCAACCAGAAGAGTTCTTCTGTTGAAGACCCTGTATGCCTTGCTAGAAGTAGAGTATCCTAAGAAGATACCCTCATCTGACTTGGCATCAAATTTACTGATATTGTCTTTGCCATTGTTTAATATGAAACAGCGGCAGCCAAATACACGAAAATACTTAAGATTCGGTTTTCGATTTTTCCAAAGCTCATATGGTGTTTTCTTCAAAATAGGTCGAATTAAAACACGATTTAAAATGTAACAGGAAGTATTAATGGCTTCTGCCCAAAAATATCTAGGTAAATCGTTTTCGCAAAGCATTGTGCGTGCCATTTCTTCAAGTGTCATGTTCTTTTTTTCTACCACCCCATTTTGTTGAGGTGTCCTAGGTGCAGAAAAATTATGACTAATACCATTTTCATTACAAAAAGCTTCAAAATCATGATTGTCAAATTCAGTTCCATGATCCATTTTGTTGAGGTGTCCTAGGTGCAGAAAAATTATGACTAATACCATTTTCATTACAAAAAGCTTCAAAATCATGATTGTCAAATTCAGTTCCATGATCACTACGCAAAGAAACAATAGTGAGATCTTTTTCGTTTGAAACCCTTTTATGAAATTTAACAAAAGCTGAAAACATTTCATCTTTATGAGCTAAAAACATTACCCAAGTAAATCGTGAGTAATCATCTACAATTACTAGCCCATATTTTTTTACCTCCCAAACTAGTTGTTCTGGTTGGTCCAAAGAGGTCCATATGCAATAATTCAAGGGGTCTAGTAGTAGATACTACTCCTTTAGGTTTGAAAGTAGATTTAGTTTGTTTTCCAAATTGACATGCAGCACAAATCTTATCTTTTTCAAATGTGAGTTTTGGCAATTCTTTTACAAGATTCTTTTTGCTTAATTTTGAAATCAACTGCATACTAGCATGCCCTAGCCTACGATGCCAAAGCCAACTAGTTTCACTTGCCTTGGCTTTCCTAGCCACTAGGCATTGACCACTTTCCATGGCTAGATCATCAAGATCAACCATGTAAATGTTTCCATGCCTATGACCAGTGAACTTGATGCCATCGACATCTAGACTAGACACCATGCACAAAGATGATTCAAAAATTACTTTAAAACCTTTGTCACAAAACTGACTAATGCTAAAAAGATTATGCATCTCAATTTTTAAAATTAAAAATTAAAAAATTTTAAAAAAATAAATAATTAAAAAATTGTAATATTTTGATAATCGGATCGGTGATCAGATCAGTGGTCGAATCGAAGCCCGGACCGGCAATCGGATCGGTGGTTGGACTGGCGACTAGATTGGATCGGCGATCGAATCCGGTCTTCATTCCGGCTGCCGGTTTGGTCATCCATCTGGCCACCGGTCATGCCACCAGTCCGACCGCCAGTGCTACCACTAGTCCGATGGATCGATAGGTCTTGCCACCGGTCTGGGTGTCGGTCCAGCCACGGGTCCAATCATCGATCCAGCCACTGGTCCAGTCATCGATCCGGCCACCAATCTAGCCACTGATCCTGCCACCTGTCCGACGCCGGTCCTGTTCGGTGTCTGGACTAGCTACCGGTTCGGCCACTGATCCTGCCATTAGTCTGGCCACCGGTCATGCTACCAGTCCAGCCACCGATCTTGCCATCGGTCCGGCCACCAATCAGGCCATCGGTCGGATCGATGGTCGGATTGGTGGCCGGACCGATGGCCGGACCGGTGGCAGGACCGGTGGCCGGATTGGTGGCAAGATCGGTGGCCGGACTGGTGGCAGGACCAGCTACCGGACCGGTGGTTGGACCCCTGGTTGGACTGGTGACCGTATCGGTGGTAGGATCGGCGACCGTATTGGTGGCAAGACCGGCGACTAAATCAGTGATAGGATCGATGGTCGGACTGGTGGCAGGACCAGCAACCAAACCGATTGCTAGATCCCTTGTCGGACCGGCAGCCGGACCCCTTGTCGGACCGGCAGCCGGACCCCTTGTCGGACCGGCAACCGGACCCATGATTGGACCGGCTGCCAATCTGGCCACTGGTCCTGCCACCGATCCGGCCGTCGATCCTGTCATCGGTCCGACCATCAGGGTCCTGCCACCGGTCCGGTAGCTAGGATCCTGCCACCGGTTTGATCACCGGTCTGGCCGGCAGGGTCCTGCCACAAGTCCGGTCACTAGGGTCTTGTCACTGGTCAAACCGTCGATTCGGTCACCATGGTCCTGCCACCGGTCCAGCCGCTAGGGTCCTGCCATTAGTCTGGCGATCAGGGTCCTGCTATCAGTCTGATCACTAGTCTAACCGGTTGGGTCCTGCCACAGGTTTGGCCGTTAGGGTCCTGTCACCGGTCAAACCGCCGGTCCGGTTGCAAGGGTCCTGCCACCGGTTCAGCAGCCATGGTCCTACCATTGGTCCGGTTGCTAGGGTCCTGCCACCGGTCTGATTGCCGGTCTGGCCGGTAGGGTCCTGCCATAGGTCCGGTCGCTAAGGTCCTGTTAATGATCAAACCCCGTTCTGGTCATCAGGGTCCTGCCACCAGTCCAGCCATCAGGGTCCTGCTACCGGTCTAGCCGCTAGGGTCTACCACCGGTCTGATCGTTGGTCCGACCGGCAGGATCCTACACAGGTTCGATCGCTAGGATCCAGTCACTGATCAAACCGTCGGTCTGGTCATCAGGATCCTGTAATCGGTCTAGCTACTAGGATCCTGTCGTCGGTCCTCCAGTAAATTTTTTTTCGTGTTCAACTAAATTTTTTTAAAACTAAAACTTGTATCTTTCATTTATTATTATTTTTTAATCAGCACCTTCAACCAAATTTTTTTATTTTTTTAAACTTTATGGGAAGGCGTTGCGCCTTCTCCGCGCTAAATTTTGTTTTTTTAAGCTTTAAAGAAGGCGAGGTTCAAGCGTAAATTTTTTTTAAAAACTTAATGAGAAGGCGCCGTATAAAAGAAAAAAAAAAAAATCGAACCAACGTGGCAAAAGTTACCGTAAAACGGTAAATATGTTTTAAAGGGCCGCATTTCGGTAAAATTATTTTAAAAAACAATATTTAAAAAAAAATCCGCGACGCCGAGTGGAGAATTGGTGGCCAGACCTGACCTAACCCTCAGGTTAAATACTGGTCTGCTCTTTCTCGCTCTCTTTTTCTGAAGCTAGGCGAGCTGGGGACTCCGTCTACTCTCTCGGTTCTCTATTTCTCACTCATTCTCTCCCAAAAACCTTGCTGAGCCACCCAAACCCTAGCTCGGATCAAACCTTTCCTTCTCCTCGCCCGTCTGATCGTCGGGAATCCGCTGCCCCTCGGGTTCCCGTGGCCATGGATCTGCCTAGCCTCGCGGTTGTTCTCCGGGCCGCGCTTAGCCCCAATCCGGACGAGAGGAAGACGGCCGAGGAGAGCCTCAACCAGGTGAACTCTTCGCCCATTGCTTCTATCTTACTGAATTCTTGTTTTAGGCTTTGAGTCCTTGACAGGGTTCTTAGGTTGTCGATGCTGGCGCTTGTCCCATGTTTGATTGTTTGATATATCCTTCATCGTCGTGGCTTCTTAATTCGATGTTGTTTATTCTGAGTCAGTATATAAATATCTGCTTTGATCCAAATTTAGTTTGTTTCCAACTAAAGAGATAAGCTTGCAAATTTTGCCGTTCAAGTGCTTGGATCTTGTGATAGACATTCAAACCCTGTGTGTATGACTTCTAATTTCTAGATAGGCAGTATTGTACCTGGTGACTTCCTTACTGCCATTGATTTTTGAAGTCATGTTGGTGCCTTTTCTAGGATGCTAAAAATTTGATTTTGCACAAATCTGTGTTTACTTCTCTGTAATAGAGTCAATTCAAAGTGGTGATACAGTCATGGAAAACATCCTGCTGGGTTACTATGTGATTTTCCAAGTAGATACACACATGTGGACCAATGTGAAAAATCCTGAGAACCAGGGAATGTGGAGATTATGTGGCTGGTTTGGTGTGTCATTCAATTTTATGCCTTTCTTGGGATTTCTTCGTCCTTCTCCCCTTCATTCATGTATATATTGTAGGTAGTGGCATTTTTCTATTCCAATTATTACTATAGTCCTTGGTGTTAAGTTCATTGATGGCAGTGCTCGTTTCCCAAACAAAGAAAATGTAATGCAGTGATGCATATTCTTTACCATGTGATCTTTCAGAACTGTGATATGTCACATTACATTCACCTTTATCACTTATGCTACTTTTGTTGCAATAGTGGTAGATGCTGTGACTTGTCCAGTACTCATGATTTTGAACTTGTAAATCCCAAGGAATTTGCATAGTTGATTTTTGACCTCAAAAGCTGCCTCCTTTCATAACATTGTTTTGCTTCACCATGTCACAAATGTTCTGTGATAAGGTCCAATTAAACCTCGCATCAGGTTTAGATCTTTTTCTGATCTTGTACTAAGCATATACTACCTTTTACTTTTCCGTATTTGTATAATTTGTTAAGGGTATATAGCCAGATGGACCCATGTGAGTTACAGCTAAGAATCTGGGTTGGAAATTAAATTATTTATTTTCTGTGTTATAAATTTTAAAATCTTATTTGATGTCATCCTCCTTGCTTGTGCATGCACAGATATGCATATGAGTGTCTTTTCCATTCCAATATCTACTTTCATTTTTTCTCCAATCAATTGTATTTATGCGGTACTCTGTCTCTTGTAAAAGGAGAAGAAAGAATAGTTATGCTGCATATGTTTTTCACTCTTATCTATCGAGTTTATGCCATCTTTTACATGAAGAAAGCCTCAGTAATCATGTCATTCCCTTCAATTATTGTTGTTGCTTTGTATCTCAGCATGCTAAGATTGTGAATCTACTTTGCCCCTATCTGTACTTTTCCATGATCAGGTTAATTAAGATGGATGATATAGACATGGATTCCCTACTGATGTATCCAGCGTATGTAACGTTACATTTTCTTTTAAAAGATACGCTGCCTTGCAAGGTCTATGTGCACATGGAGCGAGAAACTGGTTGAAGTAATAAGCTTAGTGCTTATTTTGGCATTTATCATCTTCCAGTTTTTGAAGACTCTCATAATGCATTTACTGTTACTATTGATCATAAGACATCTCACCATTCACCACTTTCCCTTTTATCATTTACTTTAGTTCATGATGTGTTCTCGCTTGTCATGTATCCTGTTGCACCCAATTTATCTCAACTTATCTAGGATGAGGTCATTATAATTTTATCCAATATACAGGGACTGCAAATGGCTTTCGGAGTCTGCTCATATCTTCTATACTTTTCATAATTCATTTAATTTGGCAAGGAGATAAATTTAGTAACAAGGATAATCAGAATTTGACATGTTTCCTGTACTCCCACTATCTTGCCTTTAGATTTTCTTCTTCCTTTCCATTATTTATTTTGTTTCTATTGTTTCCCATTTAAGTTCATATGCACATATTAACCGATATTAATCTTTAATGTCTTTATTTTCTTTTTTAATTAAAAAATAGACAGATAAAGTACGTCACCCAAGAAAAGATTGAACACAAGTTACACAATATGGTGTATGTGCTCTTTCTTGCATGCACATATTTTTCTGTATGCATGATTCATTCAAGTGTTCCTTTTTGCAGTTTCAGTATGCGCCACAGCATTTGGTGAGGTTGCTGCAGATCATAGTTGATGGTAGCTATGATATGGCTGTGCGCCAAGTTTCCAGCATTCATTTCAAGAACTTTGTGGCTAAAAACTGGTTACCTCATGAACCTGGTATGCATAAAAAAAACAAGGTTAAATCTTTGATTACTTGATTGTTTTGGTGACATACAAAAGCTAATCTGTTTGTCATCTGTAGGTGAGCCCCAAAAGATATCTGAAAGTGATAAGTGCATGGTCCGTGAAAATATCCTTGGATTTATTGTTCAGGTTCCACCACTGTTGAGGTGCATCATTTGCATATCTGCTTCTGTTTATTGTGCTGTTTAGTGATGCAATGCTCTTTCTTTCTGTTGGCTTTCTCATTTAACTCATAGCAAAGCACATTGTTCCCCCTTCTGTTGATCCCTTCCTACATACTTTTGTCTCTGATTTATTTCTGTCATTTTTATCGACATGTAGTCATAACTTTTCAGTTAATTATATCGTCCTTTATTTGGCATTGTCATCAAGCTCAACTCACCATGCCCTGATTGTCAATTGTCTGCCACAACATGGTGGCTTTTCTGCTCTATTTTCTTTTCTGATTGTTGTTATAGCAACTTGATGAGGTTATGTTATATGCCTACTGCTGAGATGTGGTTATTTGTAATTTTTTTTTTTTTTTTCACGGGATTAACTTCTCCGTTAATAGACATGTCATCAAAGTTTTCTTGTTTCATAAGTCAAATTATGTGCGATGGTTGCATCTTTAACTTTATCATCAAGAAACTCTGTACCTGTGAAGACTTTTCTCAAGCTTCTAAATACAATTTTGAGAGCTTCAACATCTTCTACCTGCATGGTGTTCTATTCACATTTTCAAAAACAAATTTATGCTATTTTTTCAATCTTATATTCATTTAGTATCCTTCTCCATTCTCTTGTTCAGTTAGTATCTTTATGAAAGATGTCTTGATGATGTTCTCCTTGGCTGTTCTGATACATACTCTACATCAAACAGAGCTCAGCTTGGTGAATGTATTAAAACAATAATCCATGCTGATTACCCAGAACAGTGGCCTAGTCTTCTTGAGTGGATAAGGTGCAACTTGCAATTGCAAGATCAACAAGTATTTGGAGCCTTATATGTTTTGAGGGTTCTATCCAGGAAATATGAGTAAGTATGGTCCCTTGTGTGTTCAAAGACCTTCATTATTGGTCCTTATGCAATTTGTCTTTTCTTGCATATACTTCAAACTGTCTCAGATGCTTCAGCTAGATACTTGGTTTTCGTTTTTGTCAAGATAGTTAATATATCAGTAGCAACTGTTCACTAGTCTAGCAATTCTTTTTTCCCTTGAAACTCTGTAATGTTGTTTGATATGATTGAACTTTTATGGTACTACAGCAAAATATGTTTTAATTAAGGATTGCTGAATCGGTACCAGGGCCCGTACTGGTCAGTGACTAGTACGGTACTATATCATACTATACCATACCAGTACATGTACCGATCTTAGTGAAAGTGAGAAAAAATCCTTCCTTTTCCATGACTACATTATCCGAGCTGAATCGGATTTGAATTAGGCCAAACCGAGCCTGAATTGGACTGAACCGGTGCATACCATACCGAACCATCCCGAACTGGTCCGGTTTGGATGTTTTTGGACTATTTGGCATCCCGGACCGTTTTTCAAGACTGAATTATACCGGTTTTTGGCCGGTATGGTTCAGTATGCCCTGAATCAAGCGGTTCGAGACGGTTCTGAAAAGCATGGTTTTAACTGTACAATGTAGATGACATTCAAGCAAAACCTTGGTGAGCATTGCTCTTTACTTTGATCACTTTGGATCACTGTAATTGTTGCTTATATCTAGCATGCCAGTTTGTGCTTTTGATTTATTCTAAAATTAGACTTTCTGTTTAGTTTCCCCTTTCCCCTACTAATTATGTTTTTTTTTTTTTTTACCAGAAGAGGTTTTTGTCATGAATTTTCAAACTCAACCGAGTATATTAGTGTTCTTACCATTTGCATCCTTTTCTTACGAGGCTTAAACACATCAGTAGATGCTAATTGTACAAGTCCATGAGTTGTGCATCATAAATTAATGTTCCTAGGTGTTTCTTTAGCACCTCTTTTGTGGACATGTCTATGGTGCTTCCATACTAAATGATTTTTTTCCTATGCTCTTTATTTGTTGTTAAGGTTCAAGTCCGATGAAGAGCGAATACCACTTTATCTCATTGTTGAAGAGACATTTCCTCACTTACTGAGTATATACAACAAACTTGTTCAGATTGCTAGCCCTTCAGTTGAAGTAGCTGATTTGATCAAACTCATATGCAAAATATTCTGGTCATCAATATATGTACGTTTCTGTGAAATGCAAGTCTTATTTTCTGGAAGGTTCTGTACATGTGTAAGCTTATCTTTTATATTGGTTTGAGCTGTCTTTTTTCAGTTGGAGATTCCAAAACAACTTTTTGATCACATCATGTTCAATGCATGGATGGTTTTATTCTTGAATGTATTGGAAAGGCCTGTTCCTTTGGAAGGTCAACCATCTGATCCAGAGGTTAGGAAATCTTGGGGATGGTGGAAGGTCAAAAAGTGGACAATTCACATCTTAAACCGTTTATACACTCGGTGAGTTCTTCAGTGATAAAAAATGGTATAATCTATGATGCTTTCTGTAATTGTGCACTTAGTTGGCATGTGGAACATTATCAGGTTTGGGGATCTGAAACTTCAGAAGCTAGAGAGTAAAGCTTTTGCTCAAATGTTTCAGAAAAACTATGCTGGGAAGATTTTGGAATGCCACCTACAATTGCTCAATGTTATCCGTACAGGGGGCTATTTACCTGATAGAGTTATCAACCTTATCCTTCAATATCTCAGCAGCAGGTTAGTCATGCTTTGATCTTTCTAGCTGCATAAGTATTTTGCATAATTCTGCAGTTATTTAATGTTTTTCTTTAGTATACACTAGAAGTTATTTTATGAGCAGCTATTTAACATTTTTTCTTTTGTATTTTGCTTGATTCTGCAATTACTATGTGCCATTTTGAAGGACCAAATCTTAATTGGATGCGAGATGCCATTGACATGGAGCTCATTGTGATAAGAAACACAAATATGTGAGCAGTGAAAAAGTAACCTGTTAAGAATATTTGGTAGCAGGAAAATTTCAGCAAATTTGTAAAAATTATGAAATACCTGAAAATGTGGAAAAATGGAGTACATAATTTTCAATAAAAATTGGAAGGGTAGATGCTCTTCTTTACGATGCAGGAATTCCTTCAATAGGATAGAACAGTAATTTCTGAAATTTTGAGAATTTTTCAATAATCTACAGAATTCTGTCATTTTAAAAACATACTTAAGGCATGGATTTAAGTGCAACTTGGCATGGCATGTCATGCATGATGTGTACCGTGCTAGTGCCTAATTGTCACGTGGCATTTGGATAGTGGGAGCTATGTGTTAGCCATTGGCTTGCATGCATGCAGGGCATGCCTACGTTGCCAGGGCATGGCTATGTACCATGCCAATGCCAGTCCAGGGAACTGCTAGCATTTGATATTTCAATCCTTGCTTTGATGCTAGTGTTTTTAACAATTACATAGTTGGTTAATTGTACACCCTTATTGATTAAATAAAAAAGGGTAACCCCTACATAGTAAATGTTTAGTGTCGAGGCTTTGTATTTAAAAATGTTACCTGGATTATCATGTGCTTGTTGCAGTTTGTAAATAAGATATTCATGTGTTGCTTTTTCTCTAGGTTAAAGAATCATACCTGTAAAGTCATGTTACTTTATGGGTGATTTACTCTAGTCTTTTTCCATTAAATGTACGGGTGCTGTTGTCTGTGCATGATTGGATTGGTTATTGGAAACCTTGTATATTTTATGAGGCAGACTGTGGTTTGATATCTCTGCAAGTGGACCAGTGTATCTATTACTGAATCAATGAGTCTTGTTGATGACATGTTAATATTTGGTTTGCATGTTAGTAAAAAAAAAATTATGTGGTAATAGTTTCCTGATTTCAGGCCATTTTTTTTGATGCTTTTGTGATGATGCAATTATCTGTAAACCGGATGGTGATAAGGTCTTTATGTTGCCTTTTTGTTCTGATTCTGTTTGCTAATCTAAAGGGTATCCTCTCCATTCTCTGCAGCAAAACAACCACTCTTTCTGATAATTTAATTGTGACAACACTGCAACCATTTATGTTAAAGACAACTCAATTTACACTTTTGTTGCCATTCTTGCAGTATTCCAAGAAACAGCATGTATCAATTGCTGCAGCCACAACTTGACATTGTTCTTTTTGAGATAATTTTTCCACTAATGTGTTTCAATGACAATGATCAAAAATTATGGAACGAGGATCCTCATGAGTATGTCAGGAAGGGCTATGGTGAGTCTGCAGACTTCTGTAATTATTCTCTGAAATATAAAGTCTTTAGAATAATATTCTACAACCATTTGTCCCAGTTGTTTAAGATATGTATTCAGTAAGATTTCACGATTCTATACAGATATTATTGAGGATCTATACAGCCCTCGGACTGCAGCCATGGACTTTGTTAGTGAATTAGTGAGAAAACGTGGTAAAGGAAACCTCCAAAAGTTCATTCAGTTCATTGTGGAGATTTTTAGGAGGTATATGATATCCTCAATAAGTTGATTCTGTCTTAGATGTTGCAATTTCATGATTCTGTCATACAAGATACTTTTTTAAGGTATTACTTGTAACCAGATATGATGAGGCATCTGTTGAGTTTAAACCATATCGCCAAAAGGATGGTGCTCTTCTTGCTATTGGAACATTATGTGATAAATTAAAGCAAACTGAGCCCTACAAGTCTGAGCTAGAGCGCATGTTAGTGCAACATGTTTTCACTGAATTCACGAGCCATGTTGGTCATCTTCGAGCAAAGGTTGCATTTTTTTTCCTTGCAAATTATCCTACTAAATTCTTTCACTTAGGCTGTCTGTATATAAGTCCTTTATTACTTTTTCCTATTTGAGAGTTGAAACTTATGTTACTATGTAGAATATTGCATTTGTTTAATCATTTCTTACTAGAGACACTTCTGAATGCTGCTTTTATTTCATTTTTTGTACAGATGTCAACCACTATTTGAGCATTGTTTGCTTGGATGATGCTAGAATTTTATATGTAACGTGTACTTCAAATTGTTCTTCTTGTGTGTAGTGCACCAATAGGCATCAAGTTTCATAATGTGGTGAATTTGCAAAATATGAAGTGCATATTCTGCTGCCTAATTTTTATAGTTACATATTTAGAAAATCTGAAAACTGCAACCCCTCTGAAGTTCTATGTGGTTTTTTCTTTATGAGCAACAGAATGGTTGAGTGCATTTTTGTAAAATATGCATAGTAATCTCACCTGCATTAGCAAAGCAGTTAAATAGGTGAAGAAAGGTGCATTCATTTTTTTGCTTTGGCAGATAAATTAACTTTGTAATCTGGCCCTTAGCCAGTCACTTTGGATTATATTGTTATGGGCTGGAATAATCTTGTTGGATGATGAAGAGGTGTTCCTGGATCACTGAACATTATTTGATGCCGCCTGAGAATGATGAAAATTATTTAGTATCATTTGTTAAGATATGATAAGGGTACTGTGAAGCTCAAAGTCAGAAATGAGCACAAAAGATGTGGCAATTAGAATGGCATTAGCAGGTAAAATTAGTTATAGTTGGTTATGTTTTCTTGGTCAAATCTTATCTATAATGAAGGGTTTGGGTGGTGATGGGCATTTAATCAGTCCGAAGGATCAGACGATGGAGGAAAGCTATAAACCAAGATTCCTGGTACCGGTACCGTGAATCGTACCGGTGCTGGGCTGGTACGGTATGGTACCGGTATCATATCGTACCGATATGGTACGAACCGGCACGTCCAATTTTTTTTTTGTTAATGGATTTTGGATTTTTTTTTTTTTTTAGGGTTTAGGCCATAGGATTTAGTGTTTAGGTCTTTAGGATTTAGGATTTAGAGTTTAGGGTTTAAGGTTTAGGATTTAAGATTTAAAAAATGCTAATACATTAATTTTAATTAAAATAAAATATAAAATGATAATTAAAGTAAGATTATCAGTAATTAATGAAAGTGAAAGGTAAAATATAAATATAATTACATACCGATTTCTAGAATCGGGTAGAGTGTCGATGTCTATAAATATCGGGATCATTTATATATTGTGTAAGAAGATCAGTAAATTCCTCTAGCCAGGCAGCATGATACTCCTATAAGGTCATCCCAGGGGTATGCGTGATGGATCGTAACTCATCATAGATTTCTTGTTGAGGTTTCGATTTTGAGAAGTATTCAGAGATTGATGATATGGCTGTACAGGGATCCATCCAAATATACTAGCAGTAAAATCAGATCCATAAGATGTTCCGAGTTGCATGGGATAATAACCACTAGAAGATGATGTCTCAAATGTACCATATAGACTATATGGATTACAAGCTATCGGTAGCTACGGGTAAGGGGATCCTGAATATGAAGATGATCCTGATATATCATGGATCTTACTCTATGTGCAAGAGCTGCATCGTATCCTGAACAACCTCGCGGAGCTCGTCGTCTATATGAAATCGTATCACCACGGGATCTACCAGCTGGTACTCCATGATCTGTATTTTTGTGTGGTATGGTTAAATTGCGACTCACCAGTGAATCGAAGATGAATAGGCGGCTGTGACACCTGCCCTTCGGCCCCTCCGTGATCACTAGATCTCCACTATCTGAAGTAGTAGCATCACCCTCTTCGGTTATTTGAATCTGAATGAACTGAGTACTTCGATGGAGGTGCAACTGCCTTTCCTTTTTCTCTATCTCTGGATCGAATAGATGGCGGGAAGGGATGATGTGCTGTATCTGCTGGAACCCTGTAAGGAATATTGCTTGTTGCCCATTGTTCAGTATCCATTTTAGCTTCGCTAGCTACAAAACTGGCTGGTCAAGGAGACGATTTTGGCTCATCAAGCTCTAGCTCTTACTGCTGACTCACGACCCATCCAATCATTGGATTTTCATCCTCATCAGCATATGTACTTGCAGTGGGATCGGAGTATTTCAATTCAACTTTTTTCTGAATATACTTTGTTCACAACCTTAAATTATAGTGTACATAAACAAGACCGCTGAGGCATTTCTGTTTTAGACGGTTCCTCTGTTTGGAGTGGATAAGACCAAATGTAAGCCAGTTGTGCTCACATCTACTAGATGACACCGTCTGGAAGAGGATATTGACTGCAAGAACTTTTAGATGTTTTGCAAATCCATCAAAATGCACCCATCATTCAACTGTAAAAGATATTAAATTATTTAGAATTTTAGATTTAGCAAAATTAAAAAAATCAATCTGAATATAATATTAGACTTAGTAGTACCTATCAGGATTCATCTTTGATTTACTTCTGATGGCTATAGTGGATCCAAAAGAATTTGTGCTCTCTCTAAAAAATTGTCTGAAAAAAAGTATTGTTATCATGTACTATTTATTGAAATTAGCGCTAATAAAAATTATACAACAATTTTAATCCAACTTCTTCTAGGCACATAGCTGTGATATCTGGATCGGACTCTATTTTGTATATAACATTGCGTAGGGCAGACAAAAGCTGTTCATCCATGGCAATGTTCGGTATGGAGTATTAGAATCTCGAATTCAGATAGTAAGTTGTACATATATTTTAAGAATTAGTCAAGTATACTTGTACAAATATAATTTAATTTAAAACTTTAGAAAGTTCATAAATCAGTATGTACCCGCTTGATGCAAATCCCAATTTATTTGATAATTCTATCGTCCATCAATGATCTGGATATACTCAGTAGCATGTGCTGAATCTATCTCTTGGATCTTTTTCTTTGTCCTTTGTATCATGTAATTTATGAAGTCCATTTGAGCATATTTCTCAGAGTCTATGGCCCGAAATATCTCATATAGAGGCTTGATAGCCTCCACAATCCTCTCAGTCCGCTGCTAGAATGTCTCTCATCACTTAATTCTCGACATTGCTTCCCTTAGTATTTGTCCTGGTATATCTGCTCTGCTGTCATTCCTGATTGATAAACATATGATGTAGCTTTACTTTCTTGCCAAGAAGACTATCAACTATCAAGTGCTATATAATTGTAGCAAACCGTGTGATCCCAGGTCTCAATATTTTTTTCCAAATAAAGCTCATCAGTGATAAGATCCATATATGGTTATGGATGAATCTGGTGATGGTCCGTGCTAACTAACTATTTTCTGCACTCTACGAATTTTTTCAATATCTATCAACATGAGGTCATACAATGTGCAGTACAAGGGATCTAGAAAATATGCGATCGTCGCTGCATCAAGATTTGCCTTGCGGTCTTGTACTGTGGTTCAGTATCTGTGATGATATGCATGATATTTGCTCTTCCATCTGATCAATCACCTTCATCAATCTGAGGATATAACTGCTGTCGTGCATCTGATTTGAAGTATTAATGGACTTATGAAAAAAGTCTTTCCATCGTAATAAGTTAAGAAGTTGATGTTCCGTCTAGTATGACTAGTCCAACCATCACATATCACTGTCAATCCATGCATGGGCCACTTGTTCTAATAGGAGGCAATCCAATTTTTTAGCTCTTTATTATTGTCCAAAAGTTGATCATAAATATCCCTCGATCTTGGATGATCTATATCTGCACCAGCAGTCTGTATAGATGAAATAGCAGAGCGATAATATAGATTGTCTGCTGCGTATGTTGGGATATAACTGAAATGAAATCAGGATTCAATGGCCCGCCACATATTCTTCTTTTAATCCTTTTTTAGCATGGTGTCAATTCTCTGTTGCTTGGAATCTTTACTAGGAATGGCATGTGGATCGATATCATGGATAGTGGTTCCTGCTGGAATGTTCCTGGAAGACTTTCTTCTATTACCAAATGCTTCTAACATGGATGCAATATGATTGGTGCCTTTCTTGATGGGCTCTTTGACTGAGATCCTCCTAAACTGTCTCAGATTCTTTTACAATACTTACAGAGTCTGATCCCGATCCCAATCTCGACTCAAAAGCTGATGGTTCAAATCGTTGTCTTTGTCTGGTTGTCTTCTTTAACTGCCTTTGCTCATACAGGCTCGCTTGAATGGCAGCCTCCATCCATGTCTCATCGGAAGGAATAGATGCTCTCTCTGACTCCTTGAAGTAATAAAAAGGTGGTTCTATGGCTTTACAGTCCACCTCTGCCTTCTTTGATGTTTTTTCCTTTTTAGTTTTGAAATCAGCAAAATGTTTCTTCATCAATTGATGAACTTCCTATAGACACTGTCGGCATGCAGATACATCAGAATGGTCGACAGCCAAGTGCTGCTTCAACCTTGTTACCTTCCATCTTTGAATTCTACGTTGCACCACAAAACACCTCCAGTGATGCCGACTTGAGAGCATTTCTCCATGCAACCAATCAATATCATGCTGTATCCTTCTTCCTCCTCGATGGATCCATACCTAAATATTTAAATTGCACATAAGATCAATAATTACGTCAATCAATTAATACTTTATTAACCTAATTTTTTAAAATTTTTTAATTTAAATAATTTTTTTTTAATTTTTTGGATTTAAAAATATAAAAAATAAAATTATTATAAAAAAAGCTTGATTTTAGATTCATGTAGGATCCTATCATAGATGCTACATATATTTTTTTAAGATATTGGAAATGTATTAAAGATTACTTTTTCTTTAATTTTAGATCTAAAGCACTGTTCATAGGATGCATCAAAAATTTGGATAAATCGATATGAAATTTATAGTGAGTGTAGCTTATGAGTTCCATAATAATAATCTATAATTATAATTTTTTATTAATTATTTTTTTTAAAATTTTAATCAAAAATTAATTCTTAATTTAAAAAATTATATACTTAATAAAAAATTAATATCTTAGTATCATTGTGTAGATCTTTCCTAGATCTATCACGTACTCTAAAATCATGCCCAACAAAAAAAAATGATAGCATTTTTTTTTAATTTTTTAATTTTCATGAATTTCAAGAAAAAGAGGAGAGAGGGAAAAAGAAAACTCTACGTACCTTGAATCTATCTTCCTTTTGAATTAGTAAGTATTTGATTGGCTTGAAATGGGGGAAAACATTCTTATCTTCCTTCGTTGAACAAAAAGAAGCAGAGACAGAGAGAGAGCGCTCTCTACCTCTGCCTCTTTATTAAACCTCCCTACCTAACATCTTCGGTACCCAATAGGAAAAAACAAAAAAACAAAAAAATTTGACCCAAACCGACCGAACCGACTGGTAAACCGGCCGAACCGACTGGTTCGGCATGGTTCGGGCCGGTTCCTTATTTATTTATTTTTTTTATTTGTAAATCTCGGGTGCCATTTAAATTGGCCGAACCGTGTCGTCCAGCCACCGGTCCAGTTCGGTATGCCCTGAACCGGCTAGTACGGCATGGTTTGGCGAACCTTGCTATAAACTTTTGAAGTTATGGAAGAGGAAATTAATAGATATCTGTTTTTGGGATAAAATGCATTTAGGGAGCAAATTGCTCAACTCAAAAAGAGTTAGAGATTAGAAAATAGGAACGGTAGGATAGAAATGTTTAAATGTATCCCAATTTCTTATTTTTTAGAATAATTGTTAAATTTATGGGCTGTCTGCATGTACCTGTAGTTTTGTTAGTACAATTGAAAAATAGATTCATGTACTTGTTCATCGACAAGAGTGCTTGTCAGTTTCTTTTTGGATATGGCTCGTACTCCAGGCTAGATCCATTCCCAAATTGACCCAATTTTTGGAGCAATCATGAACAAGTTGCATATATTTTACAAAGATAAAGCTTCAATTCAGGGATTGCTGAACCATGTTGAACCAGCCAGTTTGGGGCATATTGAACAGGCCGATCAATTATAGGTATTGTTCAGCCTCTAAATTTTAAACAAGCCTATATAAATTGGTTGGTTTGCTTAAGTTTTTGTCTTTGTCTTCTCCCCCGCCCCCAAAAACCCCAATTCTTTTGCGCATTGCATTCGTCTTGCCCTTGCTGATTGATAGGTAAGCCCTCCATTCGTTGGTCTGATGATTCCAATCACTTTGTTTGATCATTCGAGACCCATCACCACCACCCTAACCCCCTCGCTGCCTCGTGTTTGATCATTTGAGACTCGAGAGCGGCCCGTCTCTATTTGATTGTTTGAGACGAGCCTTCGATAAATCTCATTTACTTTGCCACCAACACCTCTAGTAAGTCTCCTCTCCTCTTTTTTTCCTCTCCCTCTCACGAAACCTTAGTGATACGGGATGACCCGATCGAAATTATTTAGGTGGTTGGACCGTTGGTTATTAAGAAATGATCGCTAGGATATGTTAGCTAAACTCAGAGATAGGCCCAATTCTTTCCCATATTTTTTCCCCTCTATTTTTTCTCTTTTATGTTTTCTTCTTTTTTCTATTTTTTTCTCTTTTTTCTATTTTTTTCTTTTCTTTTTTTTCCTGCCCTCTTTTTTTTCTTTTATTTTTCTTGCTTTATTCCAAAGTTGGCAAGGATGGGCGGCCATGCTTTCACGATCGTGCAAGCCACAGATGCTTTCACGATCGTGCCGAACGGGGGAGGCTTTCGAAAGAAAAATCCGGCGGGGGTTGTTGCCGGTGTCCTCGAAGGAACCATCGTCGGAGAAGGGGCAGTGCGGTGAAAGAAGGGCGGCACGGAGGTGGTGGGCGATGGGATTTGACTAAGACGGTATGGGCGGAGGTAGATGCACGAAGATGGCTATGACATGGCAGGACTCGGTATTGGGCTCTCTTGCAAGGATCTTCTCCGGTTGGAAGAGGGGAGATGGTCGAGGGGCATTGGACAGGAGGGGGATGGTGTCGCTCGGCTCGGCTGACTATGGATCTTCCTGGGGGAGAGGCGTTGGAATGGGGGAGGAAATCTGGTAGGGATCTCACCGATGTTCTCGAAGGAGCCATCGTCGGAGGGAGGTCCGGTGGTGCTGTCGGCGAAACTAGGATTGACTTCGATCAGTGTTGGTGGAGGCACGTGGGGAGGCCGATGGTGATTGGGTGCCCAGTTGTAGGCGGAGGTGATGGGCAGCCGGTGTCCGTCGGGGGGGGCGGTGGATGTCGGCCTGGCTGTGGACTTCTCCGTACGGGGGCGAGAAGGCAAGGTTGGCGGTGGCACTCTTGGCTTCGGTGGAGAGTCGTCGGCATTAGTTGGTTTGTTTCGCTCATTAGTGAGGCGCGACAGAGAGTGGAGGATAGCAGGGAGGAGGAAGATGACGAGAGGAATAAAGAGGAATAAGAAAGGGAGGAATAAGAAGAGGATAGGGGAAGAGAATAAGAAGAATAGAGATTAGAGAATAAGAGGGAGAGAGGAAGGAGAACCAGGCAAAGGAGAAGAAGAGGAAGAGAGAGAAGGGGAGGAAGAGAGAGAAGAAGGAGAGTCCAGGGAGAGAAAGAACTAGAGGAGAGAGGAAGAGGGAAGAGGAGGGAGGGAGAATAAGTAGAAGAGAAAGGAATAGGGGAAGTAGAAATAGAGGAAGAAGAGAAGATAGAAGGGAGGAGAGGAGGGGAAGGAGGAACGGGGGAAGAAGTCGGGACAACACCCAAACTTGTTTTTCAATAATTTCTTCTATATTTTTATTCCAACGATAAAGACCTTTAAATAGATTTTTAGTCCCTGGTTAGTTGAAAACCAACTTAACTAGAACTGTAATTTAAATAGATTTTAAACTAATCTAAAACAATCAAACTAATTTAAAACAAATTTCAAGCTAATCCAGTATTCATGCTTTGAGATCTGTGCATGAGCTGGATACAATAATAATAAAAAATAAAAATAATGTGCCCAATCCCCATACATCCAGATAAAATAAAAATATAATTTGCTCGAAGGAATGCCAGGTGTGTATCAGGATCTGTGTTGGGATGTCCTCATCATTCTCCTAGGATGAGGAGAACTTGATTTCGACGAGCCAGGCTTCATGCTACTTTGAAAGTCTTCAATCTTCAGAAATCCTCTGGCACTAGCTTGTTCGTCAGTGAAGCAAATAGCTATGAGATATAATTTTTTTTAAATATAAACAATTTAAATGCAAAAAGTAAATAATATATAATTAATCCTAACCTAATCCTAAACCATGCTCTGATACCAAAAGTTGATGTGGGATGACCTGATCGAAATTATTTAGGTGGTTGGACTGTTGGTCGTTAAAAAACAACAGCTAGGCTAGGTTAGCTAAACTCAGAGATAGCCTAATTCTTTCCCATATTTTTTTCTTTTCTTTTCTTTCTTTTATCATTTTATTATTTTTTTCCTTTTTTTTCACTGTTTTTTTCATTTCTTTTTTTTCACTGTTTTTTTCTTTTCTTTTTTTCACTATTTTTTTTTTTTTTTTTTTTCACTTATTTTTTTTTCCTGCCCTCTTTTTTTTCTTTTCTTTTTTCTGCTTTATTCCAAAGTCGGCAAGGGTGGGCCGGCTATGCTTTCACGATCATGCAAGCCATAGGTGCTTTCATGATCGTGCTGAACAGGGAAGGCTTTTGGAGGGAAAATCCGGCGGGGTTGTCGTTGGCGTCCTCGGAGGAACCATCGCCGGAGAAGGGGCGACGCGGTGGAAGAAGGGCAGCACAGAGGTGGTGGGCGATGGGATTTGACTGAGACGGTACAGGCGGAGGTAGATGCACGAAGATGGCTGCGGCGTCATAGGACTCGGCAGTGGGCTCTCCAGCAAGGATCTTCTCCGGTCGAAAGAGGGAAGACGATCGAGGCGCACTAGACAGGAGGGGGATGGCGTCGCTCGGCTGACCGTGGATCTTCCCGGGTGGGAGATGCGTTGGAACAGCAGAGGAAATCCGGTAGGGATCTCATCGATGTTCTTGAAGGAGCCGTCGTCGGAGGGAGGGAGGTTCGACGGTGATGTCGATGGAACTAGGATTGACTTCGGCCAGCATCGATGGAGGCACGTGGGGAGGCCGACGGTGATTGGGTGCCTAGTTGTAGGCAGAGGTGACGGGTGACCGGTGTCCGTCAGGGGGTGGTGGATGTCGGCCTGGCTATGGACTTCTCCAGACCGGAGGGAGAAGGCAAGGTTGGCGGTGGCACGCTCGGCTTCGACGGAGAGTCGTCGACGGTAGGCGTTGGTTTGTTTCGCTCACTGGTGAGGCGCGGCGGAGAGTGGAGGATAGTAGGGAGGAAGATGACGAGAGGAATAAAGAGAGGAATAAGAAAGGGAGGAATAAGAAGAGTATAGGGGAAGAGAATAAGAAGAATAGAGATTAGAGAATAAGAGGGAGAGGAAGAAGAACCAGGCAGAGGAGAAGAAGAGGAAGAGAGAGAAGGGGAAGAAGAGAAAGAAGGAGAGTCCAGGGAGAGGAAGAACCAGAAGAGAGAGGAAGAGAGAAGAGGAGGGAGGGAGAATAAGTAGAAGAGGAAGGAATAGGGAAGTAGAAACAGAGGAAGAAGAGAAGAGAGAAGGGAGGAGAGGAGGGGAAGGAGGAAGGGGGGAAGAAGTCGGGACAACACCCAAACTTGTTTTTCAATAATTTCTCTATATTTTTATTCCAACGATAAAGACCTTTAAACATATTTTTAGTCCCTGGTTAGTTGAAAGTCAACTTAACTAGAACTGTAATCTAAACATACTTCAAATTAATCTAAAACAATCAAACTAATTTAAAACAAATTTTAAGTTAATCCATTATTCATGCTTTGAGATCTGTGTATGAGCTGGATACAAGAATAATAAAAAACAAAAATAATGTGCTCAATTCCCATACACCCAGATAAAATAAAAATATAATTTGCTCGAAGGAATGCCTGGTGTGCATCAGGATCTGTGCTGGGATGTCCAAATCACTTAGCTAGATTTTTGAGAACCAATCAATTCACCCACTGTTGAGCTCAAAACCCTAGCTTTCCTTCTCCAGCCATCTTCCTTTCCCACCTTGCCCTCCCGGTATGCCATGGTTTGGTATGATATGGATCGGTACCATGTTGTATAGGTCGTTGGCTAGGATACTTGTCAGTAGTGGTTTGTCCAACCTTGCTTTAGTGTTCCATTTTGGAATTTGGAGAATGAGCAGATATTCTAGAAGTGGATTATGTATGTTGGGTAATTCCTCAAGGTAGCTGACTGTTCTATACAATGTGATTTTAATTACCTTTGTAATAAAGTAAAAGGTTAAGTTCTTAATCCTAAACTTATGCTGATATGTAGAATGTGATCGCATTATGTGGCTTCAATCACAAGAAATTGAAGTTCTAGTTCTAATTTTCACTATTTGGTTTGCAAATCTTGATTATGGTAGTAAACATTCAATTTCTTGCTTTTTGTGACTAGCACGGTATTTGTTATTTGATTTATAAAACTTGATAGCAAAAGCTAGATGCTCAGTTTTTTGCAAAGGGACCAGCATACATAGGTGTTGCAAGCTTTTTGATCTTGTTGCTATCGGCAGGAATCTGGTTGGAGCCTTATGGAGATAAATGGTGCTTTGTACTTTTGTCATGATTAATACCACTGAAAAAATCTACCTCGGATATTTGATATCTCTTCTGTCAACAACTTAGCAATTGGTTCCCCGGAGATCAGAGCTCCCAGAACATGATGAATCTCCTCTGTGTTGCCTTTTAAACTTGCAATAATCTCTTACCATCTATTGTAACTATATATGTATTGTAGCTTCTTTTGTTGCGTTACTTATATCTGATAAATAGAATTTGCTTGTGTAATATCAATATCCAGTTATGATTATCTGTTTGTTTTCCTACTTTAATTTGATTTAAACACATGACATTTAGCTTGAAAGGGGTACTTTTTTGAGTACTTAGATATTCACAAAACACCTTAAAACTTCTATATCTTACGATCAAGGTCCGCGGTACCAGAACTGGCACCCATGCTGGTAGGCTGGTAGTATGGCAGAGTACCATGCCATGTTCATGTCAAAACATGTTTCAGTAGAGAGAGAGGGAGAGGAAGGAAGAGAGAAGGAGAGCATGGCGAAGAGAGAGGCAGAGGGAGGGAGAGAGGTCTTTCGGAGCCCCTTTTCATTTCAAAACATGGGCATTGGCCCTGTTGTAGCACCGTGGAGGGGATGGGGCTTCAAAAAACCTCTTTCTCTTTCTCCCTCTGCTTCTCTCTCTTCCTCTCCCTCCCCCTCTCCATCTTTTCTTCACTCTCCTTCTTCCTCTCCCCCTCCCTTGCTGGTTTCTCAAATTAAGGGCTGAACTATGCCGGTCCGCCCTTGGTACGGCTCGATATGCTCTGAACTGTATGGTTCGGGGTGGTGCGATTGACCTTGCTTCCAACAATGAGTTTGACTTCATCATATGATGCTTTTACAGCTTGGTTAAGGATGGAGATTAAAATAATACGTTTCATGAAATGTTTTATTTTGATTTCTTGAGTCAAATCTGGTGTTCGAATGAGGAACACATATTTTAGTAGAATGGTACTGTGAAGACTTATAACACAATCCTTTTAAAAGGTTTTAGAAAATAACATCCTGCATACACTTACAGTGCCCTTTCTCATCATTTTTAACTTAGAAAATGAACTATCCTATGTCATAATTTATTCTCATGACCTCAATTTAAGATCTGCAAGAACATTGCCCATAACCATTGTTACACTTTACAACATACACATCAAACTGGGTACACTGTTAAAATGAATGAAACTCAAGAGGGACAGAAGGAACTAATCCATCACAATTAGTAGTTGACAAGAAAGACCACCTTAATATATTACTTGTGTCATTCACCTTAATATATTACTCGTGTCTTTATTTGAGAGGAAGGAGCATATGATGGTTGGTTTGTAATCCCTTATTTCATGATTCTTTGGAGTGTATATATATATATATAGATATATATGCATGCAATTTTGTATAAGAGGAGCATATGATGAACAATTGTGACTTGATAAATATAGTCCCTGTTGGAGTTTTTGTACCGTCTTCTTAGTTATGGATTATATAGTGAAAAGTGCATTCATTAAATGGATTGTATTTATAGAGGTGGAGTGAGATAAATTGTCTTTTCCCACTCTAGAGAGACATGACTCCACTTACAACCCATAAGAAGAACGCAGAAAATGCTTTTCTAATTTTATATGGTAAGAACTGGGATAATATATTTCAATTTTAATACTTTCAATTCTTTAATATCTTAGAAGATTTATATAACTTGGTTAGAATTTATCTATGTGATTCTTTATTTGTATTTCTCCTCATGACAGTCAAACACTTGGCTATGCATTTGAGGTTATCTCTTATGTTTGTGTCCATGCGGTACTGGACTCGTCTTGATTCACCATTGATGTTTACCATGTCATTAATTGTTATTTTAATATATGTTTTGATTGCATTCAAATCTTGGAAAACAACTTTTCCTTAGGTACTAATTGATGTATTGCTAGTTCTGGGATATTTTTCATACTTATTTTTTTTCTAACCAAGATATAATTTCAGATCTCAATTGAGATGGATAGAGTTGTCTTAGTTGAGTCTGTGCATCAAGCAAACTGAAAAGTAGAATTTTTAGTATTTAAATACTAATGATGTCACATAGAAAATAAATTTGTTCTTCAAACTATCAAGATTTTAAAAGTTTTTGTTGATAACTTTGCTGGTCATCAAACGATAGGGTATGCCTCAATATGTGCCATGCTGTTCCGGGGGCATGAGTCTTCGTGGCCCTGGCAGATCAGCATGCCAGTGCTACTCTATTATGCATTGTCCTTGACTCACTTCTGCATTAATTGTCTAGTGGGCTCGTAGGCATTCTCATTAGCTACTAGGTTCTTGTTGTGTATCTGGTTGTGGTATTAGTAATGGTGCTTCTATATTCCATCTGTTGTGCTTGATGATATGCAATTTGAGCAGTTATATACTCCATCTACTGTGCTTGATGGTATGCTACTTGAACAATCTGCGTGGGCGTCAACATTTAAACACCAGATGCAGCAAGCTGGTATGGAGTTATTTGATTATGGAAGGTAAGCAACTGTGCTACTGTATCTCCAAGAACCCAAAGACGCCTTGTGTTAGGTGTATCTCCAAGAACCCAAAGATGCCTTGATTCACTATAATCTTATAGGTTGGATGTGGATGTGGGCCTTGCATGTGTCTTTGATTATTGGAGATGATGCAAGAGATCAAGGTTTTTAATTCCATGGGATGGGGCTGTCCTAGTTTTCCCATGGAATTTGATGTGCTGCTGCCCCGTCCCATTTGGCACAACACTTAGGATGTTGGATGACCCAAGATGTGCCAATTGGGATGATGGGACAATGGAAGGATGGTTCTGTCCCAACACTCGAGATGGTACCCCATCCTGATGTCCTGCAAGAAATATTGCTGGAAGTTGACCACATGTCAAAGGTGTCATGGAACCCATATTGGTATTATAGAATGGATGTCAATGATGTATTTTGCTATGGATATTGATTATCAATACTAGATCATCCTATTGAGCTAACCTCTCGTGTGATAGCATCCATGCCCTCTTGATGTCCCCATGTAGAACTTGTGCTGTTTGTGGCTGTGTAGGCTCCCTCTTTCCGTTTCCATTGCTCTTCCTTAGGTATGGCCTTATAGGAGCAAGACAACAACCTTTGGCCAAAGTTTGCCATTTCGGTACCGAATTCTGTACTAGTGCCATCTTGTTACCGTCGTATGTAGTACGGGGGCTAGTTCGGCATATTGATGCTCAGTATGCCTTTGTACTAGGGCTGAAAGCGAATTGAATATGGATCCGTAGTTGTGTTATTTAACGAATACAGATATGGATACGGATGTTAGTTGATGCAAAAATTTATATCCATATTTGTTTCATATGGATATGGATAAAAATCGGATACTGACATATGATATAAATATGGATATAAGCTGGATGATTAAACTTTATAGCCATAAAATCAAAGATATTACTATGTAGATGATAAATCAAGTTAATTGCATATTAATGTACTCATTATTTTTTTAAAAATTCATGAGTGCAATATAAAATTAAATAGGATTACAAATAGAATCAGATATACAGTTATGGATTGGATAGTCTATCCATATCCATATCCATACCCATTTTTTTTAATTGATATGGGTATGGATATGGATATTAGTCGGATGTTCAAATTTCTATCCATATCCAGATAGATTCAGATATGAAAATGGATATGGATAGATATTATTCAATCCATTTTCACCCCTACTTTGTACTGTGTATCAGTTTGATATTAGTATGGTCCAGTATGTTCGGTATGCATTGGTATCAATTGATACGACAAACCATGCCTCTAACACAGATCAGAATCCTGGATGTAGTGATCAATTGGCCTTACAAGTAAATGGGCTCAGTGACCTAAATGATTGCCAATGTCCCATGGCTATGCCACCATCAGCACATGTAGTCCTACAATCTTGGCTATTGTGTTATCATTCCTGTCATTATTTCTAGATGATTGGGGCAAGCTACAATCCAATGATATGGTGTTTTCTCTTCAGTGCTACTATTTTGCTTGCTTCCAGCCCTATTGATTTGAGGAGCACTCTTGCTGTTTCTGTTGTTAAGCGGTTCCTTGATTCTCCCTGCCATCATGTTTTTAGTATCCTTGTTTGCCTTGGTCCCTTGAGTGGACCTAGCACTCTATCATGCTTGATATCATGATTTGCAGAGCCCAACATAATGTACTTCCACTGTTCATTTGTATCCTTGATGAAACAGTTGTCATCATCATCACATTTTAACTTGTTTCCTTGCCCTTGGCCTGGGTTGGCCATTAGGTTTCCTATGTTCTCCTCAGCTTATTAGTAGACAGACATCGTGAACCCTGTCCTGCCTTGTGATAAAGGAAAATTAGGCTCATTTACTTCTGGCTCATCTTGATTATGTTAATACTCGAGGCAACTAATCACAAGATTCTTCATATCATGTATTAACCATGTGTTGAGAGGATCGATGCACGCCTCCTTTTGCTGCTGGCTGGTGTACTTTAGCCTTAACTGCATGTATAACTTTTTGAGCTGGTGATATATGAGGTGATTTCTCACTTATGAATGTATATGGGAATGTTCACTAGTTGCTCTTGTATCCATTGAATGCTGCAGTTTGCAAGAGGAGATATCTACTAGCAGGCAGTGTTTGAATTGAATTCTGTAAATTTGTATTGTAATGAATCACACCAGTCTTAGGCTTATCTCTCCACTCCCCAAAACCCATTGTCCTCCTTAAAGCCGTGCATGATTGGCAAAACATTTCTCCATTGGTTCAAACTCTTTCATGTTAGAATGATGTTTGAGATTTGCACTTAATTATTACTGATATTTAAACTCCCTTAAAGTCAGCATTACCTCTCTAATAGCAATAGATGCCTCTCTTTTGTCTAGGCTGTTCACCATTTCCTTTACAGCCAATACGAGATCACCTCTAACAGCCATACAGTGCATAATCTGGGTTCAAATGTAATCTGCAAGAGATTGATCATGGTGATGTCTACTAACATTGCATAACTAGGATACATTAAGTGGGAATGGACAAAATGAATGCACATGAGTTATTGTGCATCTGCATCTCCAGCTCTCACCAATAATGCTAAGGTATATAAGTGTTACCTAGAGGTCCTGGACACTTCATATTTTGGGTGTCTAGACATATTGGACATTTGGATACTTCAGACGCTTCATGACACTCTTTGACACTACATACTATCTAATTATATTGCCCCATTATGCATGTCTTATTTTGGCACTTTTATGTGAACTTTTTTTTATTTCTGACACTATAACTAATGACTATCTTGTCAAACTTTATGAACTTAAGGACTATAGGTCTATCTCATTATTCATTATATGCATACATCAATGTGTACTAGACATATATGAGATATTCACATGCCCCCATATTAAATTTTCAGAAGATTCCTATGTTGGACTCTTGTGGAACTTGGACGCTCAACCACTTGTCCAAGTAACATTGGGTATATTTGATAACTACAGGGATTGTTTGTATTACCTCTTGCTGTGCATGACTTGAGATATGTTAAAATGTTAGTGTTGAAAGTTTCACAAAATCCAATCATGTAAAAAATTAGATCAATCAAAGGATTATTGGCTTTTGGAATCAAAATCTTGTTCATCTTTATGCTTAAATCTTATCATTACCCTTTTTCATCCCATTTCTACAACTGCTTCAATAAGTGTCATTTTTGTTGATTGTTTCTTCCCTATTTCCTTTTTAAATCCACTTTAATGGTATATATATTAAAGATTGTATTAATTTTTTTACTTTACGAGGTTGTTGGTTTTTATTAATGGATTCATCTGTATTTTTGGCTATCAGGCAGCATGGGTTGCAGGGCAGTATGCTCATATCAACTTTCAAGATCAAAACAACTTTCGCAGAGCATTTCACTGTGTTGTCTCTGGATTGCGTGATCCGGAGCTTCCTGTCCGTGTTGATTCAGTCTTTGCATTGCGCTCTTTCGTTGAAGCATGCAAAGGCATGTTTTCTTGGCCTTTCATTCATCTTTTATATTTGTTCTCCTGAGTTCTCTAAGAATGCTGTTTCTGATACAGATCTAAATGAGATCCGTCCAATTCTTCCTCAATTGCTTGATGGTATGTATATATATTTTAATAAATTTTATAAATATTTCTGTCTGAATGGATATTATTTAGTAGAATTTTGATTTCTCACATGCAGAGTTCTTCAAACTGATGAAAGAAGTTGAAAATGAGGACCTCGTCTTCACTCTCGAGACTATTGTGGACAAATTTGGTGAAGAGATGGCACCATTTGCTATTGGCTTATGCCAGAATCTAGTAATTTACTTGCATTTGTAACAATTTTCTTTATATTCATGTGCTTCAAGGCAGTTCCTTATCATATTTATGCTGAAAATCTTTGCCTAGGCTGCTGCATTCTGGAGGTGCATGGATACATCTGAAGCAGATGATGAGGCTGATGATTCAGGAGCTCTGGCAGCTGTTGGTTGTTTGCGTGCCATAGGCACAATTCTTGAGTGTGTGAGCAGGCTTCCTCATCTTTTTGTCCAAATTGAGCCTACATTATTACCTATAATGCAAAGAATGTTGACTACAGATGGTCAAGGTATGTCTTCTACTTTTCGAGTGCATATAACAAATTTTATTGACCAAATATATGTGGTGAATATCATGGTTTATGTACATGTTGCCTTGTGACATATATTAATGCCAAAATGGCATGATTATGGCATGTAGTGTCATAATCACAACATTGTCATAATAATCAGGTTATTTTTTGTTTCTTTTGGTATATTATTGTCCCTTTGAGGGTGCTTGGCTTGCTTAAGTAGCTTAGAGTTTGTTGTCAAGCAATTTAATAGATATTTGGCATTGAAGCTATGTTTCCACCCATCTAGAAATTCTATCTGTAGGTGAATGTTGGATCTACTAACTGTTTAGATTTGCTTTTCGAATTAAATATTTAGAAAAGAGTAATAGAGTCTAAGGCCCTAATTGGGATTGCTATTGGTAATAAAGCTTTTAGAGCTTTTGGAAGCAGAGCTTTTGAAATTAGAGTTTTTATAAAAAGCTATTTACTATTTGGTAACCATATTTATAAAGTATTTTGAAACTTTAATACATGTTTGGTAATTAAAATAAAAAAGTTCTTTTAGTATGACAAAATGATAATAAATAGCATTGCATAATATTATATAGTAGAGAATAATATAATATAATAATATTATTAAAATAATATAGTGTATAATATTATTATTGTATAATAATATAATATAATACAAGGATTTTTGAATTGGTATTGAGATCTGTATTTTTTTATTTTTTTATTTTTAATTTTTTTGTTTATCATCTTAAATCAAATTTGTAGGGTTTATTGAATGTTTTGAGATTCAAATTGATGTTTGGTGGTTCTAATTGATATTTGTATCATTTCATTACACTCTTAATCTCATATATCGTGGATTTAAATTATAGAATTCTAAATAATCAATAAATGAATTAGATATCATCGAATCTTAAAATACTCAAAATTTAAAAATAAATAATCAATATATACTGATATTTAGAATCTGGTTGAGTATCGATGTCTATAAATATCAGGTCATTAATATATTCAGTAGGAACAGCAGTCCATCCCTCTATCCTAGCAGCATTGTAATTCTCTATGCTCATTCCATGAGATAGGATTGCTAGATCGTAACTTATCACAGATCTCTCATTAAGATCCTAGTTTTTAGAGATATCCTAAGACTGATAGTATGGTTGTTGAGGGATCCATCTGAATATACGGATAACAAAATCGGATCTGTAAGATGCTCTGGGTTGCATGGGATAATAACTACTACAAGATGTCTCAGACGCACCATATCCATATCCATATGGATTATAAACTGTTGGTGCCTGCGGATAAAAGGATCTAGAATATAAGGATGAACTTGATATATCCATAGATCCTACTCTACGTGCAAGATCATATACAACTTCATTGTCTTGAATGATCTTGCGAAGCTCATTGCTTGTATGAAATCGTATAGTACTGGCTTATCAACTCATACATTGTGGCTCCTATCCTGTGTGGCATGTGTAAATTGGAACTCACTAGTGAATCGAAGATCACTAACCAGCTATTTCTTGTTCTCCGGTCCCTTCTTGATTGCTAGATCTTTGATCATCAGAAGAACCATTAGCACTATTCCCGTTTCTTGATGTCTAAATTTGAGTGAACTGAGTACTCCATCCTCTCTCTTGGGGTTGCAATTTTTTTTTTTATCTTTGTGCTGAGTAGTTGCATATCCTCTTATCTTGCCTCGCTATGGTTGCCTATGCTACGAAGGTGGATGCTATGGCGCATCGACTGAAACCTTGTACGAAATGTTATTGCTTGTCCATTGCTTGGCATCTACCCTAGCCTTAGGCTAGTTATTGGTTATGGAGGCGATCCTATTTCATCAAGCTTTGGCTCTTATTGCTGATTCACAATCCATCCAATCATTAAATCTTCATCTTTGTCAACAAAATTAGTTGTGGTCTGATCCGAGTACTTCAACTCAACTTCCTCTTAAATGCATTTTAGCCTTAATCTTAAATTGTAGTGCATATATACAAGATCGTTGAGGTGTTTTTATTTTAAACAGTTTCTCTACTTGGAGTGGATAAAGCCGAAGGTCGATCGGTTGTACTCATCCACTTTAGAGACCATTTGGGAGATCTTGATGGCAAGATCCTTCAAATTTCTTGTGGATCCACCAAAATGCACTCACCATGTAGCTGCAAAAAATCAAAATCATTAAGATTTAGCAAAATCAAAAAGAAGATTGAATCATATATTAGATTTATTAGTACCTACCTGAATTCATCTTTTATTTTTGACCATTATCATGGATCCAAAAGATTTTGTGCCCTTCTTAAATATTTGTCTATAAAAAATGGTTATCATAATGTGTTACTTGTTAAAGTTACAGTTAACAAAAATCACTCAATAGTTTCAACCTAATATACTTATTTTAGGTATATAGCTGCAATGTCTGGATCGGGCTCCATCTTGTATATTACATTACGTAGGCCGAATATAAGCTCTTCATCCATGGCAATCAGATGTATAGAGTACTGAAATCTCGGGTTCAGATAGTAAGCTGCACAGATTTTTGGAATCGGCAATTGTATTTTTATAAATATAATAGCAGTCAAATTTTCAAAGCATTTTTGATTCACTGCTTGTTAGATGCAACTCTTTGTCCATATGATAGCTTTACCATCCATCGATGATTTGGATGTATGCATTGGCATGTGTTGGATCTGCCACGTTGATCTTTTTCTTTGTCCTCTCCATCACTCCATCATGTAATATAGGAAGCCCATCTAGGGATATCACTCAGAATCCACTACTCGAAGCACCTGATATAGAGGCTCGATAGCCTCCACTATCTTCTTGATCTACTATTAGAATGTTTGTTTCATCACCAAGTCTCTACCTTGCTCCCCTCATTGTCTTCCCTAGCATATTTTCTTTGCTACCACTCTGGACCAACAAACATCTATTGCAGCTATACTTTCTTACCAAGAAGACTATTAAGTATCATAGAATTGGTAGCAAATCATGTGACACATGGTCTTAATGTTTTTTTCTCTGTATAGTCCCACATTAATGACCTATGTGTAGCTGTAGAGGAATATGGTGTTTGTTTTGATTCCTCTATCTTCTGCATCGTATGAATCTTTCCAATATCCATCAATATGAGATCGATACAATGTGCAGCACATGGGATCCAGAAAATATGTGATCGTGCTGATTCCACTTTGTTCTACACTTTACAAATCTTTTCAATATCCATCCACATGAGATTGATATAATATGTAGCACATGAGATCCAGAAAATATGCGATCGCCGCTTCATTAGGATCTTTCCTGGAGACTTATATTGTGATCCATTATCTGTGATAAATGCATGATATCTGCTCTCGTATCTGGTCAATCATCCCCTCAATTAATCTGAGGATGTAGTTAGCATCATGCACTTAATTTGAAGCATCAATATATTTCTAGAAAAATATTTTTCTATTATAATAAGTCAAGAAGTTGATGATGCTTCATTTAGTATGATCAGTCCAACCATCACGTATCACTGTTAATTCATACATGGACCACTTATTATGATACGAGGTAGTTCATTTTTCTAGCTCTTTATTGTTGTTGTGAAGCTTATCGTCGATATCTCTTGGTCCTGGAGGATCTACACATGGACTGGCAACCTGTATAGATGAAATGGTAAAGCGATAATATGGGTTGCCTGCTATATGCATTAGGATGGTGAAAGTATGATCCAATAGTTGGTTACATATCCTTCTTCCTATCCTTACTTATCATAGTATCAACCCGCTGTTGTTTGGAATCTCTACTAGGAAAGGCATGTTGATTCAAGTCGTGGACAGTATTTTCCGTTGGAATGTGTAACTTTTTTTTACTGTTAAATCTCCCAACATGGATGTAATATGGTTGGTGCTTCTATTGGTGGGCTTTCTAACTGAGAAGGTTCTCCTAAACTGTCTCAGACTTTATTGCAGTACTCTCAGAGCTCGACCCTGACTCATAGCTGATGGTTCAAATCGACGTCTATGCTTGGCTATCTCATCTTGCTGCCACTAATCATTGAAGCTCGTCTCAATGGTAGCCTTGATCTATCTCATTATCTAGAATTGATTTTTTTTTTTTTTTGATAAAGAATAGATTCTTTGACTCCCTAGAATGATAAGGTGACCCACGGCTCGACAGTTCATCTCTCTTTTTTCGAAGTCTTTTTCTTCGTTATTTTGAAATCGGCAAAGTGCTTCTTCATCAACTAGTGGATCTTTGATATATTGTTAGTACATAGATACATCAGGATAGCCACCAAATAAGTGTTGCTTCAATCTTGTTACCCCACTATTTTTGAATTCAACATTGCACTATTATATCTTCAATAATGTTGACTCGAGAGTATTATCCTGTGCTTCTAATCAATGTCACACTTTGGATCCATCTTTCTCAATGGATCCATTTCTGAAAATTGAACAAGCACATCAGTTCAATAATTGCATAAAAATAATAAATTTTATTTATCTATTTTTAAAATATTTTTTAAATTAAAATTAAATATTTTTTGTTAATTTTTGAAATTAAAAATTATTAAAAATTTTAAAAAATTATGAAAAATTAATTTTATTTTAGATTCATGTAGAATCTTATCATGAATCTTACATATATTTTTTTAAGATAGTGGGCATGCATGAAATGTCATTTTTTTCAAATTTAAGTCTTGGCTACCATGTACATGATGCATCAAAACTTGGATAAGTGGATATCAAATTTATGATAAAAATAGTTTACAAGTCCCTAAACAATAATATGATTTTACATTTTTTTAAAATTTATTTTTTTTATTTTTTTATTTTAAAAATATATTTTTAATTTTAAAAAAATATTTAATAAAAATAAATGATTTTAGTATCATTGTGTAGATCATTCATACATCTATAATATATTTTAAAATCATGCTAAAATAAAAAAAATGATATAGTTTTTTTTTGTTTTTTCATTTTTATGATTTTGTTTAAAAAAGAGGGGGAGAGGAGGAAAGGGGAATAAGTGTATGCACCTTTAATCTACATTTTACCAATATTTGCAATTTTTTTTTTTTTTTGCTGTGGAAGGATGTTTGAAGAGGAGAATAATCCTCGGATGATCGAGAGGCTCTCCTCTCATCCACTCCCCTTTAATAACAGAATATGACTCGAATTGGGTGGAATTGCCCATTTCGGGCGAAATTGCTTAGAATCCACTCCCCTTTATTACATTATTATTATATAATGTAATGATATAATGTAATATAATATAATATAATATTGTTTAAGTATAATGTAACATAATATAATGGATTACATTCTAATCTAATAATAGATTATAATATAACAGATTATAGTATATGAGTACAATATAATAATATAATAGTATTATAAAATATTATTATATTAAATTATATTTTTATGATATATTAATATTATAATATATTATACTATGCATTTATAATATATCATAATATTAATTTATTATTGTTGCCGATCTTACTATGGTGGCCTGTAGCTTATGAGCTGGCGCCAGTTCTTGGACTCCCCCACCTCGAGATCTCCAAGTCTTCGGTCCTGCAAAACAAGGTCAGAGATCCGGGCCAGGGATTCCGGCGGGGGCACTCCGACGGTCAAGTTAGAGAGCGGCAAGATGGAACAGGTCCACTAAGGCGGGTTTCCTATAGATTCCTGTGCTTAGAGGAAGTTTGGATGAAAGAAGTGTGAGAAAGAGGGGGGTTGACGCCCAGCTTCTTGCGCTGGGTTCGCCGGACTTGCACATGGGGATTTCCGGGGATCCCAGGATCGTTATCTCTCGGTGTTCTTCCCCTTCCTCGGCTTACCTTTCCGTCCGCTTTCACCATCCCTTTTATACCACCGGACCGTCAGCCTCCATCCCCTCCTCCGGAGGCTCCTGGAGATCTCTGGATCCTCGCCCCCTCTTCTTCGGGTCCGGGAATTAAGTGGCCAGCTCGCCTTGTCTGCTGTGCTGTCATGAAAGGAGAAATCTGGCGAGACCTCGAGCCAAGCGCGGGAGCCCTCCTCTTGGGGCGTTGCCTATGGATTCCTTGGGTTCCAGGCCTCTGACCGCAAGGGTTTGATTCCTCGAACGCGGGGCCCTGTTTAACTGATGTAAACAAGGTTCCGCGCGCCGTACTGAAACTCTGCACGGGACGCGGCGCATGCAGATTCTAGTGGCGATCTCGGGACCCGTGCCTCTGCCTCGACAAGGCTTTGCAGAGTAAGGCTGACTTGGGCCGAGGTGGACCTGTCTCGGGGCGCCACCTGGCGAGGGTGCAAGGAGTTGCCAGCTCCGGCCGAGGCGGACTCCTCCTGGGTGGACACCTGGCGAAGTGGCAGAGGAAGGCTCGACTTTGGCCGAGGTGGACCCGTCTTGGGGTGCCACCTGGCGAAGGAGCGGGAGCGCCCGGCTCGACCTTGGCAGAGATGGACCCTTCTTGGGGCGCTACCTGGCGAGGGAGCAGGGGCTGCCAGCTTCGACCGAGGTGGACCCCTCCTGGATGGATACCTGGCAAAGTGGCAGAGGAAGGCTCAACTTCGGTCGAGGTGGATCCGTTTTGGGGTGCTACCTGGCGAAGGAGCAGGAGCGCCCGGCTCGACCTCGGCAGTGGTGGACCTGTCTTGGAGCGCCACCTGGCGAGGGAGCAGGGGGCTGCCAGCTTCGGCCGAGGTGGACCCCTCCTGGGCGGACACCTGGCGAAGTGGCAAAGGAAGGCGGTGGACCTGTCTTGGGGTGCCACCTGGCAAAGGAGCAGGAGCGCCCGGCTCGACCTCAGCAGAGGTGGACCCGTCTTGGGGTGCCACCTGGCGAGGGAGCAGGGGGTTGCTAGCTTCGGCTGAGGTGGACCCCTCCTGGGTGGACACCTGGCGAAGTGGCAGAGGAAGGCTCAACTTTGGCCGAGGTGGACCCGTCTTCGGGTGCCACCTGGCGAAGGAGCAGGAGCGCCCGGCTCGACATCGGCAGAGGTGGACCTATCTTGGGGTGCCACCTGGCGAGGGAGCAGGGGCCTGCCAGCTTCGGTCGAGGTGGACCCCTCCTGGGTGGACACCTGGCGAAGTGGCAGAGGAAGGCTCGACTTCGGCCGAGGTGGACCCGTCTTGGGTGCCACCTGGCGAAGGAGCAGGAGCGACCGGCTCGACCTCGGTAGAGGTGGACCCCTTTTGGGTCGCCACCTGGCGAGGGAGTAGGGGCTGCCAGCTTCGGCCGAGGTGGACCCCTCATGGGTGGACACCTGGCGAAGTGGCAGAGGAATGCTTGACTTCGGCCGAGGTGGACCCGTCTGGGGGTGCCACCTGGCGAAGGTGCAGGAGCGCCGGGCTCAACCTCGACAGAGGTGGACCCCTCTTGGGGCGCCACTTGGCGAGGGAGCAGGGACTGCCAGCTTCGGTCGAGGTGGACCCCTCCTGGGTGGACACCTGGCGAAGTGGCAGAGGAAGGCTCGACTTCGGCCGAGGTGGACCCGTCTTGGGGTGCCACCTGGCGAAGGAGCAGGAGTGCCCGGCTCGACCTCGGCAGAGGTGGACCCCTCTTGGGGCGCTACCTGGCGAGGGAGCAGGGGCTGCCAGCTTCGGTCGAGGTGGACCCCTCCTGGGTGGACACCTGGCAAAGTGGCAGAGGAAGGCTCAACCTCGGTCGAGATGGACCCGTCTTGGGGTGCCACTTGGCGAAGGAGCAGGAGTGCCTTGTCCCGTGCAGGAAATTTTGAAAGAAAAATCCACGTGGCACCGACGGCATCCAGCTGGATTTGTCACACATTCCACGTCAGCGATGTAGCCATATCAATTATTATTATATATTATATTTGTAGTATAATAATATAATATGATATGATATAAGATGTAATATTATGAGATTTTATTGATGGATATTTTGGCCATCCAAAAATTTCATTTCAATCAAAACAGCATCTTGATATGGCTAGAAAACACTTTTGGAAAAAAGCTTCCAAATGGTGTTTTTTTCCAAGTAGACCTTTTCAGATTTTTAGCAAAGTTAAAATAGCTTCTCGAATTTTTATCAAATACTGCTATATCATTCAAAAGTGTTTTTGGAGGGTTGAAAGTACTTTCTAGCACTCCAAAAACATAGCCAAATAGGGTCTAAAACCCGAATCTAAGCATGGAGCTTTTGTGAGAGTTGACTAGAACCAAAATTGAAATATATGATGGACAAATGAAGTCCAATATCTTGATGCGTTAGAACATTAATACTTGGATTGCTCTTTTTGGATAAATCACCAAAAAAGCAAATATTAAACGCATGCTAGCATAGATTACTTTCTGTAGCGAAGACATGAGAACACAAAATATGGAAGAAGATTGGTTGAAAAACTTGGATCCGCATAATCATACCCAGCAGGCTCTCCAAGAATTACTTGACTATCTTGTCTCTTTCTTTCTTCTCTCTTCTCAATTTCTCTTTTCTTGGCAGCTCACTAGGATTTCTTTCTTGAGATTTCTACATGAGATATCTGAAAAATAATTCATAGCACACTTAAAAACCTTCACCCGCTCCTATTTGTAATAAAAGGAGTTGACCGAGGGTGAAATCCTAGTACTCACATGCCACCCTAGGAAACCCTTGGTTTGTGGTGCCTACTAGCGATAATACCTAGCATGTGGCGGCCACCTAGGAAGTGCTTGGTGCATGGTTAGCCATCCTAGGGTTTCTAGTGGTGGTTTAGCCATCTAGGGTGAACCCTAGGAGGTGGCTAATCCATGTTTGGGTTTGGGTCTAATCCATAAACCAGCCCATTAAATGTTATGCTAGCCCATATGAATCAATCCGTATACCAAGGGTTTGACTTACGTGTTCAATTGATTGAGTTGGAGTTTTTTGAGTGTTAAATGTATGCCCATAAGCCAATTAAGCCATGTAATACTTTTTAAGGGTATAGTTTGTAATCTTGACTCATTAATAAAATAAAGTTGGGTTACTTTTTTTATTCATGTTATGTTTGTGTCTATGAATCGGCCAAGGAATTAATAAAATGATGACATGTATTATCAAGAGTTCAGAATTTGAGATGTATCTTTAGTGATTAATTCCTAAATTGCTTTCGATTGATGGATCATCATGAGAACGGTGATTGATCCATTTAGATTGGTGCTTGGATTACTTCCATTTGATAGATAAGTCTTGAGTCTACAACATGGTGACACTAAGCGAGAGTACAGGTACTTGTTAAGAACGAGGGTACTGAGTGTGATCAATATGAGAAGTCACTTGGATGGCTATCCACTCGTCAGTGACTTACTCGATGCTATAGTAGTGTGACTGGTCCTTTGACTTGCGATGCCTCAGCTATTCATAATAAGGCTACTGTGGTTTGATTGTACATAAACTTGGTCTCTAGCTATTTGGATTCTTGTGGTGCATGTTGGCTGTAGCAGGTTCGTTGTAAGAGTAGGGTGTGCACTTACATGGAATCTGTCATCCTTAGTAGAGATGAAGTAAGTTCTATGTGATCTATAAGATTGAATTCCAGAGATCTCGGTCGAGGCAGTTTGAATGGTGGAAAGGAGTTTCCACAATTCCTAAGAACTCAAGACAATAGATTTGACATATGACAGATAACAAGATTTGACGAGTAATCCATAATCTCTATCTTGTCGGGACTTTGATAGAGGGGCTATATCACATAGTAACTGTATGTAGAGGTTCACTTTCTATTCATTTGGATTGCTACTACATGGTGCTAGGCGCCACTGATGGATTGTGGGATTTATGAAGATCATCTTGATGATCGGTGATCCTTATTGGGAAGAATTAGAATTGTTCCAATCTATTGTAAGGAGTTTCAATGATGTTGTGATAGAGATTGCAATATATCTCACTACTAGACTGAATAGAACCTATGGGGTCACACACATAAGGAGTTGTGATTGATCATACTATTGAATTTAGCATGCAATTGTTACAATTAAGTCATTTAATTTAATTTAATTGAATCAAATGATTGGGCTAGGTTTGAGTCAAGTTAAATTGGATTTAATTGATCTAACCCAAGTTTGAGTTTGACTCAATCTAATTTTGAATTAGATCTGAATTTAAATGAGGATGGAATCCCATCTCACTTGATCTTTGACCAAGTCAAAGGTTGGACTCCCCAAATACTTGGGGTGTGAGGGATTTTGTGCTCTAAGGAGGAGGCCGCCCCAAATTTGTGGTGTGAAGATATTCATGCCCAAGAGGAGTTCATGCCCAAGCCCTTCTACTTGCCTGCATGAGGAGAGTCCTCATTTAAGGCTTTGACTGGTCAAGGGTTTTAGAAATCCTAAATTCTATTGATTTTGACTAGTCAAAGCAATTCTTATTCTTAATTGGAGTTGGACTCCTAATGGCTTGAATAGGAAGGACTCCTCATGCCCCAAATCCGATTTGTGTGCCATAATTCAGCGTGAGAAACCTTTCCCATGCATAGAAGGAAAAGTGGGGCGTCCCCTTGAGGCGTGGAAAGGAGTTTGACTCCTTTTGGGTTTTGGAACAGGGTTGTAGGGTTTTTCATGCCTATAAATAAGTGCTGCCCCAAGCCTTTTGAGACAATTTTGAACAGAATTTTCTCCAGAAAATTTCTGAAGCTCCTCTGCTCTTGGACGGTCTCTTTCCTCTCTTCCTCTTCTCCATGCCCAAGTTTGTGCTACATTTATTCCTTCTTCCTCCACGAGTTCAAGGAAGTTGAACGTGCAAATCTTTGAAGAATTTAGCAATCAAGAGAAGGCTTTTACAAGGGTGCTAGTACCCCAATGAAGCCAGGATCTCAAGATCAGTCAATGATTCCGTGTGTATACCTGTAGAGGCTGGGTACGTTCGCGGCTTCAAGAAGAATCAAGTTTTTTGAATATCATCAGCTAGTAAAAGGTATGCAAGAAGATAGGATGTTTTTCTACTTTTATTTTCATCACAAAATCGGGTTTTGTTCCTATTCTATTGCGAGCATGATCTTGCTCATATTCTCCTTGAATCATGAACTCTAGAGACTAGGTTTTGGAGCGATTTATCGTTAGTTTTTAATTTATTTCGCTGTACATAGTAATGCATGGTCAAGGGAAACTGAAAAATTTCTTTTAGTAAGGACTCGAGAGTAATTCAAAGAAATACAATCAATGTGTGGTTGTCCAATGAAACAAGGTAGACCAACTTCCTTATATATATAGGAATGTATAATTATGCTAATCCCTGGTGATAGAATGGACAGAAAAGTGTCTATTCATGACAACTATTGCTGCAATTCAGTCCCTCAACCTTCTATCCTCAATGGACCATGTGGAAAATATATGTACTATCAATCTAGAAGGTAGACAATTTCATGTTCCAACCTTGGATCATGTGTTCGAGACAACTGAAAACTGATGCACATCAATTTTGAATATCATGTTGCTATATGCAATGTATATAATATTTTATAACATGAATTCAGTTCGATTAAAATGCTGCCTGGTACCAAGACACATGTCTCTTTGATGTGGATAACATGCCATAGGTAGATTCCTTGCTGGATAATTCTTATCTCTCATAACAAGACAGAAACAAGGCAGGGTAAACTAGTGAGCTCTCTATTAAGGATAAATTCCAGGGTATTGTGGACATTACATGGCTTTAGCCCTAAATTATTGAATCAAAATGACAGTGGGTAGTCATGCTCTCGAGTCAAGGGACCACTTGCTTGTTGTACATACGAGATTGATATCTCCAACTCCCATGGTGTTTTCCAAGATACGGTCTTGTTGCATTGACCATTTAGTATGAAGCATATCCATTGTGCTAGTGCATAGTCAATTATTTTATGACTATGAAAAAACATCCACTCCAATCTCTTATAAGATACAGAATGGTAGCCATATGAATGCCATGCCGAACCTTACCTGTAGTTTTGAACAATTTTCAAGTGTCCAAAATGATCTGATTCTCTTGATGGATTACTCCACTTACACTTGGTCATTCTGTCCAATGGTGATTTGCAGACTTTTTTCCTGCTCAGAGGCCAACTTCTGACACAATCCTCTAGCTGTTGGCTTTTAGTTCATAACCTTCTTTCAACAATATATAGGTAATTTCATTAATCATCTTACATCTTGGCTATGGTTTTAAACTTACATGTACATGTCATAGTGAGGAACCTAATCCACTTATATTAGTCAGCTTAAAGTATTCAATGCAATCTGAACCATAAATTGGCAAATCTATCTGGTGCTGCTAACAATTTGTTTTGTCATCATTTCACTTGTTCATTTGGAATGGGTGACGATTGTCTTAAGCAAGGTTCTCGGTACTAGTTCTGGGACTCGTACCGGTGATTGGCTGGTACAGTATGGTATCGGTACCGTACCGTATCAACATGAGGCGTGCTAGTCAAAACTGGCACACTAAAAATTTTTTTGTTGTTTTTTTATTTCTTTTGATCTCAAGTAATTTTTTAGGATTTTTTAAATATTTTGAGGTCTAAATTGATGTTTGTTGATGCTAATTGATGTTTACTAATGCTAATTGATGTTTGCATCACTTTAAAATACTCTTAATCATGTAAAATGTGAATTTGATTTTCTAGAAAATAGTCAAGTAAAGAATTGAATTAAATTTTAGAAAAGGAATAACAAGAATAGGATCAAGAACACTAACATGATCAAGAATACCTTTTTAGGACTGAATTCTTTCTCATTATATTTCTTTTTTTCAAAGACGAAGTCAAGAAATTCTTTCAATAATTCACTCTCTTGTTACTAGAATCATAGCAATTCTTCACTCGTTTTGATGGTTGCATTAGTTCAATTAATAATGGAAGTGGTCGAGGAATTAGGACATCCATTGATTTGTACAACTTCTTCGAGCTTGCATTTAAACTCTTCGATGATCCAATGATTGGCATATCCTTTTTAATATTAGCTTCTCACAATTTTCAACATTGGACTATGGATTGCTCATATTCTTGAAAAATCCAATCAATGGTATATCCTTTTAACATCAGTATCCTCTGAATTATTAATACTTGGTTCAGTAATGTTGTCCCTTTTAATATCAGTATTTTCTGAATTATTTTCCTACCTTGAATCCACGTTTTTTTGATTTTCCGGTGTTTGGGTGGCTTGAAAGGATAAAAAAAAGCCTTCCGAATGCTCTTTCCCTCTTTCTGTCAAAATTGAGAGCCTTTCGGGCTCTCAATTACTTAATAATAGACCCCCACCCTATCCTACTACAGTACATCCGAATTGGGCCCGAACCAGGTCCAAACCGGGCTGAACTGGCTGATTCGGCATGGTTTGGGGCTGGTTTAGGTCTGGTTCGGGCCCGATTTAGATTTTTTTCGGCGGAGGGGGAGAAGTTTCGGAGAACCATTTTTTTTTGCTCAAACTGTGCCGATTGGGCGCCGGTCCAATTCGCGCCGGTCCAATTCGGTTCAGCCCGAACCAGCTGGTCCGGCACAGTTCGAGGATCCCTGGCCTTAAGTGTCCTTGTGTGTTGCACACACTTGTATATGTTCATAATACATTTACATATACAGCTATTGTTTTGATGCTTATCCAAAAATGGAAAATTGAAACAAGAAAGTAGTGATATATATAATGTACAAAATACGAAGTAATAGAACAGGCATTAAGTTATTTCTTAGATACATTTAAGGTTACTTAAGATTCGTTTTTGGGTACTTGTGTTGATAAATAATAATGGTAACTTTTTTTGAAAACATGTTGACGATGTGCTTAAAGTGTGCATCACTTGATATTAAAACTCCCCTAAATGACACCCTGGAAAAATGTGCCAAGTTTTGGCACTTCTAGCTAAGGTCATCTTCTGCAATCTAGATAGTTTTTAAGAAGAATTGTTAACCAATAACTTTATCTTTTGTGTTATGGCTTTTAAATCACACTCATTTCAATTGGGTTATTCATTTTGATGGTAGGCTGTTAACGTGACACCAACCCTCCACCTTTTCTATAAATGTCTCGTGACCAGCATTGTTGGTATTTGAGCTTGGAATCATATGTTGATTTATGTAATAGAGGATATGTCTTTATGTGCTTAGTAATAGGCCTCCCCTCTATTAACTTTTTATTTAGATCTAACTTGTTTCTTTTGCATATTTTTTAATATTTGTTAAATGGTAGCCTATATTGTTTTCTTAATTGTTGATTGTCTACTTTAGTTGCCACTGCTGACTGTTTTGTCAATTTTATTAAGCCTTGCCAATATTATTTGGTAAGGATATCTAATATTTTCATGTTATGTGCATGCCATTGTTGTTTTATCTGATATATAAGGTTCACTTCAGTTTTGCCAGTAGGAACTCCTGGAAAGCTTGCATCCTGTTTGTGAACTTATTTTCTCTTATTGTCTTCCTTCCACTCTATCTGAAAGTTTGTGTCATCAGTTCATCCTTTTGAGTTAATCTATTTTTCTTCTATCATTCTCTTTCTTATGCATGGCAGATGTTTTTGAAGAAGTTTTGGAAATTGTCTCCTATATGACGTTTTTCTCCCCAACAATTTCATTGGAGATGTGGAGTCTTTGGCCTTTGATGGTAGATGCTCTTAATGATTGGGCTATTGATTACTTTGAAAGTAAGTGTATACATCACAATGTGCTTATTGCCATTGTTTGTATTTTCTGAAGCTTCTATATTCTTATTGTTGACAAAGTTGCTTCTCTCTTCAATGGGGTAAAGGGTTTCTGCTTAGTAGAGCAGGATTTCTATTAAAATTCCTGCATGCTGATGTTGGCATCTTATTTTATGTTCCATATGTGCTGTGAATTTTGAATATACAATTTGTGGACTTTTGATGGTAATATACTTGATGATTTTCTGCTTTGCTGATTATGCTAAATCTTTCTTAATTTTTTTTAAAATCTTAATTTGTAGACTATTGATTAGAAAAGTATAACTTTGTAAAAAAAAATTCATAATTTTTGCTAATTGAATTCATTGAATTCTTCACGAGTCATTCAAAGTTGTTTTTGATTTACTGGAATATTTTTTTCTGGTTGGGATGGATTCGGTAAAAGATGCATGGTATTCACTAGGATGTATGACTAATGAAATTTTAATAACACATGATTGCATTTGGTTAAATGCATGGGATATTAAAAAAAATTAGAATGCCATTAAAGTACATGTTTGTTCTTGTGGTACATACATCAAATATGATGTAATTGGAGCTAGTCATTATGGAGCACATGTAGGCCTGTCACTGTTTCAAACTTTTAGCCAAAACCTGATGCCCTTAATCTACCCTTCTTGTGTTGGGTTCCGGTGGTGCAGTGGAAGAAAAGGTGTTTCAAGATTTTCATTAAGAACACCTGGTGCACCGAAACCCTAATGCCTAGAATCTCTTGATAATAGTAACCAAAATGTAAATTTAATGACCAGGATAGTTGCATACCTATTATTTGTAGTCTTCTAACTGTTGATTTTCACAAGACAAAAGTATGTCCTCCAATGGTGATCCACAAGGACCGATCCAAGGACATCGCACCTTTTGCAGCTCTGACGAATTTTTGCACCAAGAATTTCTTATCCTCCAATTGATCAAACCCTCTTCGAGAACTCGTTCTTAACCTTTCAGAACCTCCTTTAGGCTTTCAATTCTCCTTCCTAAAGACCTCCTTAACTCTTGTTTTAATAGGTATAGGCTTGTCTTAAAAGAACAAACCCTTGTCGTAATAGGTATAGGCTCTTATCGTACCTCTTCGTGTGATCCACAGATCACCCGCGTGTGCCAAGAATTCCATGGCAACCCATGCCCATTCAAAAGGCCATACAATCCTTTAATATACGCGCCAAGAAAGATTAAGGGCTGATCTTATAGCCATATGGGTATGAAACCCAAAGCAGGACCTTGGTCTTGCATGCCAAAAAACAAGTGGGCATGTGCCCTACTTCAGATTGGTGCCAAGAGTCCCATCCAAATGGTGTGGATAGGGCTTGAGGCACCCTAATCTTGGCTTCCTCTAGATGGCTTGACCTAATCTAAGTCCTCACTCAATTAGGTTAGTGAAATAGCAAGGTAATTGATCAAATCCAATTTGATCAAATGAGCTGGGATTTGCCATTTGCTATCATGCTTACCGGCAACCTAATTGGATCCATTGGTCCAATCAACGATTCCATAATAGGTCCTTGGTTAATTTTCTAATGTGTGTGATCTATTGGGTCCTACATCTAGCCAGTAGTAGGTTCGGGTGCATGTTGACTTAATTTGATTTGAACTCTTCTAATTGATTAAGGTCCAATCCATGCCGACCCGAGTTTAGCAATTAAAACTCTTTTTAAATACGTCAAGATTGACGTATAGTAACAATATCAAGACTACTCAAAAGATGTGAATTTTGGTGGAAATACCAAATGTATGTGTTGTGTGCTTCTAGCCTGGATGCCGAAGGTTACTGGAGAGATGACACTCATCGTGGGTCTATACCTACAAGCAAGGTTTTAAATCCAGTGGGATGGGAATGTCTTGGTTTTTTTATGAAATGGAACGTCCCGGCGTCCCACCCCGTCCCGACACTCGGGACAGGGGAGTCCCAAGGCGTCCCGATTGGGATGCTGGGACACTGGTGGGATGTCCTTTCTAATATATGGGATGGTATCCCGTCCCGGTATCCCATGGAATGTCCCGTCGGGACATGAATCCTTGCCTGCAAGAAATCTCCTGAAAGTTGCTCCGGCAAGGACCCTTCGATGCTCAAATCAGGAGGGTGTAGGCAACAGGAGGGAGCAGAGACTAGGGAGAGGTGTCGTGCATTACCTTAGGGGCATTCAGGAAACCCCTTTTTATATGCAAAAGATAAGGGCATTTTCGAGATGAGTTCTAGTGGGTTTGGTGAGAGTGATAGGGCCAGAAGATCTCATCACATGGACTGTCGGGGGATCATTCCGTTTGTACAGAATATCTACTTTCCATTAAGGGACTCTTGCACGAAACTGGCCATGCCTCTTAATGGTGACATCAACCTCTGTATGGGACTGGTCACGCTCTTAATTGTGAGGATTTGCTGAGGATTGTGGGATATGGCCTCCTGATCATGTAATTAGGTAGATGGAGTTGGGTATCGATCGAACCAACCTTTAGACTGTCCAAGGGAGTGCTGCTTGAGAGTTCCTGCTCGCTATTAGGTGCAAGGACCCCAGGTCGATCCAATAGCCTTTATCGAGGATGAGGGTTGGCCAGGCTGAGAGACTCGAGGTGTCATTCTGCTTCTTCCGGAAGATGGCGGGTCTTAGATGCCGGAGGTGAGGCTTGGCCCGTGAAGCTTCGGGATGCTAAGAAAGGGGTTGACCCCACATCATTTGCCCCCCACTCCTTAGTCTGAGTATGGAAGGTCTCAGACTGGAAAGTAGCTCTAGATGTGTTTGAGGGATGCTGGTGCTGGGCTGAAGCTGAGGCTGATGTGGTCTTTGAGATGAGTGCACATTAGATTGGTGATTAGGAGGTGGCCATGCATCGCATTTATGAAGTTCCTTGGAGAACATTTATTGTGGCCTTTCCCTTTAAAAGGAGCTCTGGGTTTGCCTTCCCCACTATCGCTTGGGTTTAGTGGGGGGAAGGCCTTGTGCGCTAAGAGGCAATTTCCGGTGTCAGAGTCTGGGATCACAGTGGTTCTTTGACACAGGGTGAAGATCGATGGATCCAAGTGATTTGAAGGAGTTGTGCAGAGCCACAAAGAAATTGAAGAAGTTTGGCTTATCGGTGGGGATAGCACTTGCCCAGTTGGTTCAACCACCTTCGAAGGAGCAAGGATTGGAGGAGCATGCCTAGGAACTACTGTCACTAGATTCTTTAGATGGGCCAATGGTGGCTGAAGACCTAGTTCAACCCCTCTTTTTGCTTGTTGATTTGCAAAGGCTGCATGAAACCGACCCTGCACTCTACAGGCACGGTGCATAACAATTGTCATCCAGGTACGTGACTTGATATACTTTAACAATCCTCCCTTTAGGATTTCTTCAACAATGACTCATTTTGTAGTTTGGCCATTACCTCGACTTCATAGGATCAGTTGAGGCGGTGGAGATGAGGGTGGCGATAGATGAGGAAAGGACTGCTTTTGTCGGGAGGGATGCTTATGAGGTTGAAGTATGGGCATCAAAGGCGGAACAGGAATTTTTGTGAGAGAAGCACGTTGATGCTGTAATGGACGGTGCTAAGAGTTTAGCGAAGGAACTAATGCAGGCGAGCGAATGACTTGTGCCGATGTGCAAGCAGATGATCGATGCCTGCCAGCGAGAAGTTCAAGCCATCGAGGCGTAGATGGAGATTGCGAACAAAAGAGGGTTTCCATGCTGAAATCACGGACTTGGAGGATTCTCATGCTAGAGTCCATTGGTTGTGGGACGAACTCCAGTCCGTGAGAGAGGAAAGCAGATGGCTTTGGGGCGAACTCTAAGAGGCTCGTAGTCGGATCCATGGCCAAGGATCTTTGAGCCAGGAGCAGGAAAGAGTCCGTCAAGTGGAGCAGGCCCGGAATGAAGCTTTGGTCGAAGCCCAGTTCATTCGTCAAGTGCTCGAAGAAAAGAGTGTAGTAGAGAGGACATGGGCCTACAATCTTCGTGCCGAGGAAGCATGAGAGATAATGGCTTTAAAGGGCAAATTGAAGATAATGGAGAAGACCATTGAGAGCTTGAAGAACATCGTCAACGAGTGTGTGCAAGAGGTCAAGATGCTGCAGAGCAAGTCGGTGATCGAGGCACCTGGGTGTAGCCGACACTCGGCTTCGATACATAGAAAGAGGCTTACAAGACTGGGTTTGAAGAATGTAAGGCCTTAGCGGTATAGATGTTTCCATTAGCCGAGGCGAGTTTATTTTAGATCCCTATTTTGGCAATTTCTCATGCCTTAGCCATCCTCTGCACCGACCGACACCGAGGGTGATGACCTTTTTCTTATTTGTTGGCCTGTGTTTGCTATAGTCCAAATCTTTCCATTCCTGTGCCCATGTAATTAGGTGGCTGAAGAATGAATAAAATTGAATGTTCTCTAGCCATGTCTTGGCATTATTTCCGGGGATTAACTGTCCGTTGTTGGTTTGTAGGCCTTGATTTGTTCCAAGTTCAGTGGATCAATCCTCAGTACTTCGTTAGGTAGGTGCGAGCCTTTGCCGTGGTCTTCCTTTGGCCTTTTTATTTAGGTGACTAAGGAACATTTCGATTGAGGTACACTAGGACGAGGGTGGCATCGAGTCCATTGGGTCAGTGTTTGAGGAAACGTCTCGTCGCTAGTTTTATGGGGAACGAGGGGCGAACCTTAATGCAGTGCAATGGCCAAGAGGGGCACGGAGCTCGAGGCAGTACGGGCTGCTCATGCTTGTGGAAGATGAGGCGTCAGGACATGCCATCTCCAATCGCATTCCATTCATGATCCACGAGAGATAAGGTTTGACCTGTCTCTGTTTGCCACGTGTCAGGCATCTGACGGGGGTGGTCACTTTGCCATTGGATTTGGGTTGTTGAAAGGCGTTATAAATAGTAGAGACCTAGTCCTTGCTGGATGTTCTGCTTTCTTTGCTTTTATATTCTCTCTTCTTCTCAAGGGCTCATCTTCCCGTCAGTCACATTCTCCGGTGATTGTCCATATCTTTGTCGCCTGACCTAGGTTCTCCCCATGGCTTTTCGGACCTTCCTTTATCGCTTTCTTGGCTTTAGCATTGCCTTTCCCCTTTTTGTTTTTCTCGCATTCGAATCTATGATGTCAGTTTCTTCAACAAATTTTTGAATCAATTTTTCTTGATTTTTGTTTGATTTTTATAGATGAGTAAAACTTTTGGTGGTTTGGTCGGTTCCTAGTCTTCGAAATAGGAACCGGTCGAAGCTCATGTTTCAATCGAGGCTCCAAGGACCTCCTTGAAACACGAGGATTCTGACCTGGAGGAGTTTCCTCTTGCTAACTTCCAGTTTGAACTTGAGGGGGTGGATTTGAGCCAGCTTCGACATCGGTATCATATCCTATTGGAGTTCGGGCTAGAGGTTCCGCTTTGGACTGACTGGCCCAGATCTCTTTATGAAGAGTGCTTCCGGGCCAGACTGAGGCCTTCTCTTTTTGGCTTTTTCATTAAACTCCTTTAGTTCTTTAGAATATCTCCATGCGCAGTCGTACCGAACTCATGGCGGTATATCTATGATTTCATGGTAGTTATCTTTTGGTCGGTGTCCAGCCAACCACTTCTCTTTTTAGATCGTTTTTTCTTTCGGGAAACATCCGTCTCTTCGGGTGGTGGTATATTTGTCCTCGGAGGAGGCAGGGTGTTTGCCCTCTTCTCTGAGGCTCTCCTTCAGTGCATCAGTTTCATAAAACATCTGTCTGAAGATTGGGAGTTAGAGTTGTGGGGTGTCCCTTGGCACCAGGTGGTTCGAGCCCCAACCCTTTGCAAGGAGGAAGAGTAGTATAGGTTTATTCTTCATTTTGAAGTCTATGAGCTGAGGGTCCTTTTGTCCGACAAGACCCTCTTCGAGGTGGGCATCAACCGGGCATGATGGGGAAGTGGGAGATGGTCCCTGTTGCTTATCTTCTTTTTCTAGGGTATTTGCTTTCATGCTTTTAACAATTCTTTGGTTATTGCAAGCATGGATCCCTCGATCACGAAGAAAGTGAAGCGAGCGCGCGAAGACTGGCATGGTCGAGGCTCCTTCGGAGAGGTCAAAGAAACTTTGGCTCTTCTCTTGTTTGCGTCCATCGGCTGAAACTTGTCTTAGAGCTGCGAGGGTGGTCCTTGCTATGGCCTTGGGCCCCCCATCGACCACCACTCCAATGACAACCACCAACGATTGCCCCTAGAACTGGGGAATCTTCATGTGCGGTTTGGGCATCTTCATCTGCCCCCCAGCTCGAGGGCACTGGGCTAAGTGCCCCCGCCATTCAACCTATAGGGATCCTACCATGGAGAATTGGGGGGTCCCTCGGGAGTTGTTCAAGCGCATCATTCTCGTTGATGTCAAGAGGATCGTTGGGGAGGGGGCCTCCCACCTTCGAAGGGGATCATTCAGACTTTCCTTCAGGTGTTTCCTGTCCTTTTTCTCAGATTTTGGTCTATTTTCTTTCAGTTGTCTTACCGTTGTTTCTTTTCTTGCAGCTAGCCCACTACATAAATGACTATTTTGAGTTGTGGGGCTATGTTGGAGGGATTGAAAGGAAGGTGGAGGAGCTTCAGGCATAACTCCTTGCCATCGAATTGGCCAAATCCTCCGTTGAGGTCGAAGCTGGCCGTTTGAAGCAGGCGGTCATGAAACTTGAAAAGTTCTCTTTGGAGAAGCGGCTATAGGCGGAGAAGGGAAAAGAATTGGACATTGCGCTTGCTGAAGCATGCCGTTGGTTGGCCAAGGTTGAGGCTCGGGCAACGATAGCGCGCTCAAGAAGGCGTGGAGGCCTACAAAGCCTCCAATGACTGTAATAATGATGAGAGGATCAAGTACTTTGCCATGACTTACCTCATTGGAAAGAACGAGGTTCGATCCAAGATGGCTATTCGCTTCCTAGGTCTAGACGTGACATTCATGTGGAGTTGGAGGATGACGATTAATTTGCCTGAGCCCGAGGCTGCTACGGACCCTCTTGTGGTTGCCGAGCCTCCTGCACCAATTGCATGAAATATAATTTTTGTTTCCTTCAATGTAGCTTCGGTCTGTTCTCATGCAGATCCATATTTTGTAATGGCCTTTGTGCTTACCTTTTTGGAAATATCAATAAAACTTTTCCTTTTTAACCTGTGGTGCATTGTGCTTTGTTTTCGTGGTCATGTATTCTTTTTTACGTTCTCCCGTAGTTTGGGACTGTACGTCCACAAAGTCGCTGATAGTGTCACTTAAGTTGCCATTCTCGAAGGTAAATGTTAGGCCAGCATGGTGGCTTCACCATTAGCTCACCTTGCTCGATCGAGGGGCCACAGATTGTGGCGAATCGCCTTTGAGGGTTTTCATCGACCCTGCTTAATTGGCCCTCGACTTTTGGTTTGGCGGAGGGTCTTATCGGTTAGCCCTTATCGTTGAGCCGAGGGTCCTAGTAGTTAGCTCTCGACGTATTGGGCATCATTGGGCGCCTTCTACAAGGACATGAGAATGGACTTCACACAATCAGTTGATAATAATATCATTTTACTCAAGAAATTGCATTATTGATAATACACAGATTTTTTGAGTTCCAAGGGCGAGGCAAGGGTGTTATATCCAGTTACGTCAAGCAGTATATTCTAGGTTGGATGACCTCTTCCACCCTGTACAGTTCTTCCTAGTTCGGAGAGAGCTTTTCTTGGCCGGTTGGTTGAGATACTTCGGCTCGTCGTAGCACTAGGTCTCCGACCTTGAAGAATTTACTGTGGATCCATGCATTGTAATATCGGGCAACCCTTTGTCGGTAGGTCTTCATTCTTATGGTTGCTCATTCTTGAACCTCTTCCAGGAGGTCCAGATTTGCTCTAAGGCGTTCCGAGTTACTACCTTTATCAAAGTTTTGCACCCAAGGAGACAAGTCTTATCTTCAATGGGATCATCGCCTCGGTCTTGAAGGCGAGGTTAAAAGATGTCTCGCGTGTCAGGACCCTTTGGATGGTTTGATAGGCCCAAAGGACATGGTGTGATTCTTCGGCCTGCATCCTTTTTGCATGGTCCAGTCGGGTCTTGAGTCCTTGCAAAAGAGTTCTATTAGCCATGTCGGCCTTCCCATTGGCCTGGAGATGGTTCAATAGAGGTAAAATAATGGATGATGCCTAGGTTCTTGCAAAATTCAGCTAATTTGAAGTCACTGAATTGATGGCCATTGTTGGTGATTAAGATCCTTGGAAGGCCAAAATGATAAATAATGGACTTCCAGATGAAGTCCTTCAGCGTAACTTCCATTATCTTGGCAAGAGGCTTAGCTTCTATCCATTTTGTAAAATAATTAATGGCCACCAGCAAGAGCTTTCGCTATCTAGGAGCTTGGAAAAAGGGTCCAAGTATGTCCATACCGTACTAGGAGAAGGGCCACGGCACGCTTATTGGGGTGTGGCATGGCCGGTTGTCGTATATTTGAGTAGCGCTAGCACCAGTCATATCTCTTGACCGTATCAATGGCATCTTGTTGCATGGTAGTCCAGTAATATCCTTACTGTAGAATCTTGTAAGATAAAGACTTGCCTCCCACGTGATTCCTGCAAATTCCTTCATGAACCTCTTACAAGCACTTCAACAATTGTAATGAAAGACCTTTTATACAACCTATCCTTGTGAAGGACATAACGGGGAGCTTGATGCCGTATCTTGCGGGCTTCCCCTCTGGCAGTAAGGGTCCTGTCGTGGAGATTCTGAGCTAATGGATCGATCCAACAAGGTTCAAAATCCAATTATAACACGAACACGGGCTTTCTAATATTGGGTTCTTCCACTACTTCGAAAAAGTCTTGCATGTGCAGATCGCATGGAGTAGATACCGCTAGTTTGGACAGAGCATCGACCCAAGTGCTCCCTAGGAATTTGTTGAATATCAAAATTGCGAAAGGCTTGAATTAAATCTTTTACTTTCTGGAGATACTTCTTTATACTCTCTTCTCTTCATATTCGTTCAGCACATGGTCGACAATAAGTTGCGAGTCGCTGCAGGCTTTCAGATGTTGCACCCCTAATTCTCTAGATATTTTGAGGCCAGCGATTAGGGCTTGGTACTCGGCTTCATTGTTTGTAAAAGGGAATCCGAAGCAGAGAGCATATTGGATGTCATCTCCCTTGGGGTTGGTGAGAGTAAGTCCTGCTCCCAAGCCATTGGCATTCGAGGATCTGTCTACATATACCACCCACTGGTTCTCCAGGTTTTCTTCCATCGGATTGCCCTCCGGTTCTCCTTTGGGGATAGTGCATTCTGTCATAAAGTCAGCCAATACCTATGCCTTTATGGAGGGTCTCGATTGAAACACTAGGTCGAACTCAAAGAGCTCGAGGGTCCATTTGGCCACTTTGCTCGATGTGTCCGGTCGGTGTAAAGTCATCGAGTGGTTGATCCGTGAAAATGACCATGGTGAACCTGAAAATAAGAGCGAAGCTTCCTGGTCAAGGTTACAAGAGCAAATATTAGCCTTTTGAGCCGAGTGTACGTGGTTTTTGCATTTTGCAGGACTCGACTGATATAAAAAATCGGCTTCTGAACTCGATCTTCTTTTTGGACAAGAATGGAATTGATGGCCAAAGGGAGACTGCCAGGTACAAGTACATTTCCTTGCCTGTCTCGGGCTTGCTGAGGAGCGGGGGAATGTTGTGGTAGCCTTTGAGTTCATATACCTTTTGGCATTCATTGATCCATTGGAAGTTTGTCAACTTCTTCAATATTTTGAAGAAGGGTAGGCACCGCTCAGCTGATCTAGAGACGAATCGGTTGAGGGCAGTGACCCTCCTTGTAAGCCTTTGCACCTGCATTGCCTTTGGAGCACCCATTTGTTTTATAGCCTGTATTTTCTCTTGGTTGGCCTCAATCCCTTGGTGCAACACCATGGACTTGAGGAATTTCCTTGACATCATTCTGAAGGCACATTTAGTTGGGTTCAGCTTCATCCTATATCTGTGTAAGGTGGCTGTCTCTTTCAGGTCATCTACACGATTTCCTGAGGTGCGGTTTTTAATCAACATATTATTCACATAGAGTTCTATGTTGCGGCTGATTTGGTTTTGAAGATTTTGTTTACCAACCGTTGATCGGTTGCTCCTGCATTCTTCAAGTCGATTGATATCATCATATAACAAAACAAATCATGATTAGTAATTAAGGATGCCTTTTTCTCATTCTCGGGCACTATGCGGATTTGATTATATCTCGAGAATGCATCCATGATTGTAAGGAGCTTATGGCCTGCCATCACATCCACCAACGGGTTAATTAGGGGAAGCGGATAGCTGTCGTTTGGGCATGCTTTATTTAAGGCCGTAAAGTCGATGCACATCCATCACCTCCCACTGGCCTTCTTCACCAAGACGATATTAGCTAGCTAATCAAGATAATTTATTTTCCTGATGAACCCGGTATCAGCAAACTTTTGCACTTCTTCGGCAACAACCTTTTGTTGCTTTGGGGCGAAGCTTCTTTTTTTTGCTTTACTGGATGATGAGTAGGGTCCACATTTAGGTGGTGCGTTATTAATTCTGGTTCAATACCTGGCATATCTCTATAGGGGACCAAGCAAAGATGCCAACGTTTTATGTAAGGAAAATCACGAGTTTTGTGGCCTTGTCTAGCTTGGGGCCAACCTAGATAGTGTGCTGTTGGTTTCCGTTATCTAGAGGAATGGTTATGAGATCCTTCATGAGTTCCCCCTTTCCTTTTCCAGTTCATTTCTAGTATCCAGTCCCTCAATTGGGAAGGTATTCGGGGGTTTGACCTGGCGGGACTCCAGGTAGCATTACCTTGCCAAGGTCTAATTCCTACTAACCTTCTCGATCTTGTGCAAAGTTGGGAACCTCATGAGCAAGTAATAGGTTGAACTATTGCACCAAGGACATTCAACCCTGGTCTGTTGAAGATGACAATATATGTCAAGGGGGTCTTTTTGACCATGATGACAATATATGTCAAGGGGGTCTTTTTGACCATGAAGGCCAAATGCATTTGGGATTGTTGGGAGGCTATCACTAGTAGTATAATGGTTCCCTTAACAGGAACTGGCTCTCCTGAGAATCCTATTATTGATGCATCCACTTTTTTTAGCTATTCGGGAAAATATTCATTTTTAAGAGGGCATTATAAAATAAGATATGCACTAAACTTTCATTATCAATGAGCACGCGGTATACATTATAATTAGCTATGTTGAAAGTTACAATCATGGTGTTGTCGTGTGGGTACTGCACTTTCTCGACATCGGCCCGGGTAAAGGTGATGGCTTCTTCGACCCTATCTTTTGTTGGAGTCGATTTCTTTTACCAGCTCTCCAATGATGGTGTTGACATTTTCTGCGACAGGGTAGTCAGCCAGCTCCTCTATCCTTGGCGATGGCTTCGACAGACATGGTGGGGCCTCCTGGATGCCATGCCTTTTCCTTCGATTTTAGAGAAACCTGTCCAACTAGCCACAGCGGATGAATTCAATATTGTGTTGGAGTTGAATGCACTCCGTGTCATGGCCATAGTCGCGATGGTAGGGGCAGTACTTGTTCAGGTTGCATTTCTGGCTTAAGTTCGCAACCTTCTCGCCTTAGGTAGTTGCCCCTTGACCTGCATCAAGATTTGAGTGTGTGGAGCATTCAAAGGAGTATATTGGTTAAACCTTCTTAGTGATGGGATATCTTGCTTGTTCGGAGGACTTTGGTGATGCTACATCCAAGGGGGAGTTTTGCGGTGCCACAGGAGGATTGCCTTTTTTGCCTTCCCTTTCCTCGGTCTAAATTCCTAGGCTAAGGGCCGTTCCTTGACTACAGGACTAGATGCTGGGCTGTGCGCCTTGTATGCCTTGTACGCCTTGTCGACGTCTGCGTACTCTGCTCTGGTTAGTATTTATGAAAAGCCTATCGGCACTCTCTTTTCTAGGGAAAAAGGGGCACATTTGTATGCTTTTCATGGCGGTCTTGGTGATCGCGTGGTCCAAGTTGTATACTTCCAGAGCCGTGGTATTGAACCGGCTCGTATATGACCTGAGAGATTCTCATTTTCCCTTTTGATGTTCATTAGGGAGTTGGAACCTCGTGCAGCCTCTTATTGCTGACACATTGTGCGATAAAAGAGTGACTTAATTAGTTGAAAGGATGCACGGAGTTTGGCTTCAAACTCAAATACCAGTATCTGGCTGCCTTTCTAAGGGTGGAAGGAAAGGCCCGGCACAAACCCCGTTAGTGGCTCTGTGGAGGAGCATTAAAGCCTTGAAACTTTTCAAGTGATCCGCTAGGTCAGTCAATCACCATAGGTCTCCAACTGCAGCATCTTGAAATGCTTGGCAGTGGTTCTTGCATAATGTGAACTCCAAAGGGTGGATTAGTGCTGAAGTTGAGTCCCTTGCCTGTTTGGGACCGAACCTTGCAAGGCTTCAATATGCTAGTTCAACTCCTAGAGCATGTGGTCTAACTCTGTCTTGTAATATGTACCTTGAAGGGTCGAGGTGGCGATCGAGCTGGTGTCGATCTCTCATCCGATCGAGGTGAGGGAAACCTCTCATTGCCTGTCTGGGGCTCTTGAGCATGTTTTGACGAGTGCATCCCTCCCGTTTGGAACTCCATGGGAGGGAAGGTTGTTCTGGCTGTAATGTTTTCGACACTGCCTAACCATGGCACAATGTTATCCGGACTACTTCCAGCGATGATGCTTTTGGCGTGGCTTGGTCTTGGCACTGGAACATTTGGACTGCTGCCATCAATGCCTGAATCTGTTGGAAGAGCTGCTCTATTCGATCGGGTTCTGCTCGGCCCTCCTGATGGATAGCACCAGGCCGAGGTTCTGGGGGATGACTTTCGACAGGCTGGCTAACCTGCCTGGATGTGGTGTTGGAATGCCGGGGGAGATGCCTTTGCGCGGCATGGAGGTTTCGCTCTATGTTGCTTCCAAGAAGTGGGCTTGTCCCTTCCTCTAGCATCAATCTGTTGTCGTTACTTCCCTCTCGGATGCTTGAGGTTGCTAGAGAGATGGTGCTTACCGTGGGGCTGTACCTACAAGAAAGCCTCGGCAGGAAGTTGCTCCGGCAAGGACCCTTCGATGTTCAAATCAGGGTGCAGGCAATAGAAGGAAGAAAGGTGGGTGCGGAGACCAGGGAGATAAGTGTCGTGCGTTACCTTGGGGGCCTTCGGGGAATCCCTTTTTATAGGCAAAAGAAAAGGGGATTTTCAAGATAAGAAGCCCTCAGTGGGTTTGGTGGAAAGTGACGGGATTGAAGATCCCATCACGTGGGCTATCAAGGAATCATTCCATTTGTACAAAATACCTGCTTTTAATTAATGGGGACTGTCTCCTATGCGGAATTGGTCATTCCTCTTAACGGTGACGTCGACCACTATATGGGATTGGTCATACTCTTAATTGCGAGGATTTGCTGACAATTATGGGATATGGCCTTATGATCATGCAATTCGATGCGTTGAGATGAGCGTCGGTCGAACCAACCTCTGGATTGTTTAAGGGAGTATTGCCTGAGAGTTCCTGCTTGTCATTAGGCATGAGGACCCAGGGTCGGTCCAAGAGCCTTTATCGAGGATGAGGGTTGGCCAAGCTAAGAGACATGAGGTATCATTTTGCTTTTCTTGGAGGATGGCGGGTCTTGGCTACCAGAGATGAGGCTTGGCTAGCGAAGCTTCGGGATATCGAGGAAGGGGTTGATCCTTACATCAATACCCTTCAGCGATAAGTTACCAAGCAATTCAATCCTTCGACATCCCACATCCTGAATATGTTTGAACATGAAATCATGTCAAACTCAATTACATATTCTTATCAATTATCCATCAATCAATGACTCCTCCAATGATGAAACATTAGAAACTCTTTAATTTTTATCCTGCTCTGGCTAGAGACCTGCAGAGTATCTAGAGATGATAACACATAAGATGACATCTTTTACTGGGAGTGATTGATTACTTATTGACCGACTCAACCTCCATACACATTCTACCATATCCAAAACATCTCGTATATGACTCAGTCATGAATGAGTATGAATCAAAATATGGATTCATGTGCATAAGGTTTTATGGTGGTCTCAGGTTTAAAGATTAATTGCACAACTCTCACTTAGAGAACCTTCTTTTAACATGCAAGGCTCCATAAGATGTTCTTTATTGATGGGTCAATTTAGTGAACTTATTCTCTAATGAACATCTTCATCTTTGTATTAGTGTCTTACACAAGTGATTGTAAGATCAGGCATCCTCTTCATCGAGCATACATAAGATGTGCCAATTTATCCGGAACATTGATCTCCAACTCAATGTTCCTATAATTAGGAATGTTTTAGATTAGGGTTTTAGGATTTTAGGTCTCACTAGCATGAACTCTTAATGACCCTAAAACTATCGTCCTAATTTATAAGGTTCATTATAATCTTAATGCAATAAGATAAAGCTGCAATGATGAATCAAAATACCTCATTTCATTAATAAATGAATAATGTTATTACATAAGTTGGAAGATTACATGGAAAAGTCCTATCATATCACTCATGCGATTGGCTTATAGGGCACTACTCTTTCATCTCACATACATGGTGATTGTGTTGGTTATTGTGAGACGTCCCTTGGTCAGGTTGCTTCTCTAAAGTTTCTTGCAATGGATATGCATGCCCTTCACTATTTTTTAATCCATGAGTTGGATTATATGTCATCTTCTAAACTTAGGAAAAATGTTTTCATAGATTGAGAAACTAAACAAAAATTCAGCCATATTCTCCAATACTAGAATACTATACACTTTTCTTTATCTGTAAATAAGTATTTCTGCTTGATCTGAGTTTATCAAGTCAGCATTTTTAAGAAAATGGAGCATGTATCAGCCAAGAACTTTGTCCTGGGTATAGATCAATAAATCCCTGATAATACATGTAATGAACCAAAATCTGTAATTAATATTATGCACAATAATGGGGATTATCGTACTTTCTTGGAAGAGATTAAAACTTTCTGCAACTTAAAAGTTGGTAAGTGCTGTTCTCCCATTAGAGAGGAGGTTGGATCTGTTTCTTGCAGTCGATGTTTGGTTGCATCTGATGTTCAAGTGTTTTGTCTGAAGGAGATGTCAACCTATATTAACAAAGCATTTATGAGGCTGTTACAAAGTTCATATAATTTCAAGCAACTGGCATGTATTGGCTGGGACTCTACAGAGAACTGAAACTTATGGCAACGCCATAAAAGAACCATGATGTTTTGTAGGATTTAGGGATTTTTGTTCGAAAAGATTCTTCTTTGGCTACAAAATTTTCAGTTTATGGAGTTCTATTTTCATGATAATATGAACATGAATGAGGGTTAATTAGGTAGCTTCGGGTATCTGGCGGGTATACCAATTTTAAAAGGGATGGGTTCGTAATTTTTGGTTAAATTTGTAATCGGTTTTGGATAGATAGATTTTTAAATGGGTTCGGATATGGGTAGGGCAAATTTTGTGGGTACCCTACCCGTTGCCATCCTTAGGTGAAGAGTTGCGGAGTGCGGTCCGACACGACAGAGGGTGGGGGAGAGGAAGAACATGAGAGAGGAAAAGGGAGAGGGAGGAAAAGAGGGAGGGAGGGTCACGGAGGTTGCTGGAGGGGTTCTGCCCTCTAGACTCCTTTTTCAAACGAAACAGGGGCCTCTTACCCAACTTCACCTAAACTTTGCAAAATAAAAAAAAAGGAGGCCCGTATCCCTGTTTTGAACGAAACAGGTCTGGAGGGTGGAGTCCCTCCAACCCTTCATGGCCCTCCATCCCCCCCCCCCCCCCCCCCCCCCCCCCCCCCCCCCCGCTCTTCCCCCTCTTATCTATTTTCTTTTCTTTTCTTCTCCCTCTCCTCCTCCACTGGTTTCTCTTATTGAATGCTGGAACCATCTCAGTTTGCTGCTGGCATGGCTTGGTATGCCTCAAACAGGGCACTTTGGGATGTTTTAGCATTCCCTGTGTAGTTCCATCTAAGTTAGATATGTGCTAGGCTTCCATGTATTTAATTGCTTTCTTTCTTAATTTGTTATATGCTCTCAGTGTTAACTTGAATGTTCAAATTTCAGCTAGCAATATTTTCCATATAAGTCTTTTGGCATTTCTCTTTCTTCCATTTTTAAATGCATCTTGAGATTTTACAGGGTTTTTTTCATGTAGATATTCTCGTTCCACTAGACAACTACATATCCAGGGGTACCGCACATTTTCTTACATGTAAAAATCCTGACTACCAGCAGAGCTTGTGGAACATACTTTCATCTGTGAGTCATATTACCTTTTTTTAACTAGTTCCATCTTCCTGGAATTTCTTTTCTGTTCTTCCCCACATAACCATAAATATTAGAAGTCTAATCCCATCAAATTTGTTTTCAATATAAAATTAATAAATTCTAAATGTTGTGAAGATCAGGTTCAATTAATAAATCATGGAGGCTGTTAGATTGGATCCCTTTTAGATTAAATCACAGACTGTAAGATTTATTTTATAATTTGTTAAAGAATTTTAAAATATATAATAGAATTTGAAAATTGAAACAATGAGCCAATTATAATTAGATTGAAGAAGAATTAAAAGCTACACATGATTATTAGTTTCCACCATTGTAAACTTTATGCGGCGTCTAATGATACAACTATCTTGTCTAGTTACCAATTCAAGTATCATTTCAGGTAGGATATTTTGGGAAGAAGGGAACCACATTTTAGCAACTGGTTGTAAATATACACAAATTTTGATATACGATTTTAACTTAATTGCAAAACTTCTTTTTCTTTGTTTTTATAAGTCAAAAGCCATATCAAGCTTTCTAACTTTATGTGCTTATGTTTAGGCTTATTAAAGATAAATAAGGAGCCATTGACGTTTTCCCAGAATTATTTGTAAACCTCTTTGGGATAAAAAATCTCTTTTGTGCAATTCCAAATGTGAAGTCAGTCTACGTATCTTACTGGTGAAACTTAATACTTGAAATTCAATATAACCCTTGTTTTCTTCTTCTAAAAGCTCCATAGTCCAAGAAATTATATAATGCAGACTTCCACATGATTTAATATATAAATAACATTCTCAAGCTGGATCTCGTGATCCATGATAAGATCTAGAACTTTTGATCCTTACTGACACTGATCCAAAGATGATCCAAAGATGAGATGCAGATAATTTATGGCCATCTTGACAACATTGATTCTCATTGCTGTTTATACTTGATCAGAACAAATATTTATGAAGATTTTCTTTTTTTGATGCAAATCAATTGCGAAACCTATTTATTATACGTTATGCAGATTATGTCGGACAAAAACATTGAAGATACTGATATTGAGCCTGCACCAAAGCTTATTGAAGTGGTATTCCATAATTGCAAAGGTCAAGTGGATCAATGGGTTGAGCCATATCTCAGGATTACAATTGATCGATTGCGACGAGCAGAAAAGCCATACTTAAAATGTTTGTTAATACAAGTGGTAAGGGTGTATTTGAGATGTTGGTGTTCTTATGTCCCAATCTTGTTTTTATGTTCTTATTGGACATGCTGATAGCATATTATCATAAATCTGAATTGTGGTATCTGGCCCATAAATTTTAGATTTGGCATCTTAAAGCTGCCCAACCATATAGACAAGCATCTTCTTTCTGAATTATGGTAACTGTGGGTAAAATAAGAAACCAATCATATATGCTTATTCTGTATATGATTGGTGGCTACAAGTTTAGTGGCTAATTTGACTATGAGCATATTTGTCGTGGGTGCTTGGCTAGGCATGTAGGTGTGGCCTGTCCAGGAGACGTAGCATTGGGCAAGGGCCTGCCCTTTTGGACACCCACCTGGGTGATCTGGCACTGCTTAGGAAATCCTTTTTGATGGGATGTTTGCTCAGAATTGTGAACCAATCCAACCCAACATGGGATAATCCATCTACTCTCCCTGCTATCCTCTCTTTCTCCTTTATCTACTCTAAAGTTAAACTACTTTATGCCATTAAGTTTGGATTTGATGTCATTTGTTATTATGAGTTTTCTATGCCTGCTTTATTCTAAATCTTGTTTATGCTGCAGATTGCAGATGCTCTTTATTACAATGCCTCCTTCACACTTGGGATTTTACATAAGCTTGGGGTTGCAGCAGAAGTTTTCAATATCTGGTTCCAGATGCTACAAGTAGTTAAAAAGAGTGGTTTACGTGCAAATTTTAAAAGGTCAGATTACTCGCTCTTCCTTCCCCCATGCTCTTTTCTTTATTTGTTTTCTCTATGTCATCTGTGGCCCTCCTGTTGACATCAACAACCTCTAATAATTGCAGAGAACATGATAAAAAAGTTTGCTGCCTGGGATTGACTTCACTTCTTGCCCTCCCTGTGGACCAGTTACCAGGGGAAGCTTTCGAACGTGTCTTCAAAGCGACACTTGAACTGCTTGTCTCTTACAAGGATCAAGTTGCAGGTGTTGCATCTCATTGCCCTTCTCTGCTATAGCTTTGTATTGTTTCTCAAGGGATCTTTTCTTTGATCCCTCATATTGGTTGCAAGATGGCTTTGCATTGAAAATGTTATGCTGCTATCATTTTGTTGTTTTCTGAGAAGCATCTTCTTATGTATAGTCATGTTCCGTGTTTCAGTTGGCTACACTCTTCTTAATCCTACCAGCTCCATCTGTCATACCTGAAAAATTTAATCTGAAGTTCCAAGTGTCCTTATTCAGGTTATATTTTGCATGTAGGATTTGTTCTGCTGTCTATTCATCTCTAGATAATTTTTTGATTGATTGCTTTAATCCAGCATCAACTTTTGTTTTTGTATTTCATTTTACAGTGTGGTATATTAAACTCCCCATGTTTCATCATTTCTTTTGCTTTTCTTACCCTTATTTTGCTTCTTCTGATCATTATGAAACTAAATAATCTCTGCTTACACCTGTTGTTGGGTTTCGCTGGACAGAGTCTATGAAGCAAAATGATGTCGATGATGATGATATGGATGGCTTTGAAGCTGATGAGGAAGACGAGGAGGAAGATGAGTCTGACAAGGAAATGGGAGTTGATGCTGAGGATGGAGATGAAGCAGACAGCCTCAAGATCCAAAGGCTAGCTGTGGAGGTTAGTAGTATAAGCCGCAAAATCTTGTTTTAGAATCGTGTTTTGTCTTAATGTCAGTCTAGCATCAAGTGTTTTATCCTCCTAAGAGGATATTTGGCTTTTGTCAGTTCAGAGATTTGTCTTCATGTTATTTAATTGAAAATATTTTTCTTATAAAATTGTTTAGATATAAACTTTTTAGTCTCAAATTGGTTGTTAATTAGAGGGCCAATGCCAGAAAATTCCAGGTTAAGACCTTTCATTGTATTCAGGTTTCAATTCCCCTCAGATATTTTACCCTTCATAACATCTTGGGAATGCTTTTTTTTTGGTTTTTCATAAATTTTTCCAATTGTTTATGAGAACTAAGTGGATTTGTTGTTGCACAACCTTCTCTCTCTCTCTCTCTCTCTCTCTCTCTCTGTGTGTGTGTGTGTGCGTGTGTATTGCAGCTTTACCTTTTCCCTTTTTTCTTCTTCCCCTTGTTCTTGGCATCTTTCGACCTCATTATATTCTAAGTTTTACTTAGAAACCTGGATGCTTACAAAGCATTGTTTCATGGTAAATTTAGAAAAACTGCAAAAAGTTTATTTAGTATGAACCAATTAGCTGATAACTTTTACCCCGTATATTGGGTTATTTCTGTGAATCATAGTGTGATCCAATAATCTTGAGTCTTTAATGGATGACTATCTACCAAACCTTAACATCAAATCACTGTTATAGAAGTTTACTCAATATTAGGTTTTAGGACTTCAACAAACTAAGTTCATTAACTTGGGGATTAACCCTCAAAATTGCTTTCCAATTGTGAAAACCTAGACAAAGTGAGAAGGACCAGATTGAAGTACAATCAGAATCCATGCCCTTTATTGGTATAGCTCAGTCTCACATTATGGTATATTCAGATGAGCATGTCTAAGGCCCTGTTTGGGATTGCTGTTGCTAGTAGAGCTTTTGGAGGTTCCAGAAGTAAAGCTTTCGAGAAGTAGAGCTTTTGAAAGTAGAGTTTTATAAAAAGTTTTTTGTTGTTCGGTAACCACATCCACATTTATAAAATACTTTGAAACTTTAATATATGTTTCGTAACTAAAATAAAAAAGTGCCTTTGGTATGATAATATGACGATAAAAGACATTGCATAATATTATATAGTGGACAATAATACAATACAATATAATATAATATATTAAAATATTATTATATTGTCTAATATTATTATCATATAATATAAATATGATATTACAATATAATATAATATTTTTTATAATATAATATAATGGATTATAATCTGATAAAAGTTTATAATATAACAGATAATAATTATATTATTATAATTCAATATAATATAATTATATAATATACTATTATTACATAATAATACTGTACTAGATTATATTATATGTTTATAATATAAATATTATTATATTCTAAAATATTATTATATTCTAAAATATTATTATATTCTAAAATATTATTATTATGTTATATAATATTATTATCATATAATGTAATATAATATAATATTATATTATATTACAATATAGTATTAATGTAATTATAATGTAATATTAATTAATGGATTATAATCTAATCTAATAATAGGTTATAATATAACATATTATAATATAATAATAATATAATATAATATAATATAATAATTAAATATTATTAGATTAGATTGTGTTTTTATGATATAATAATACTATAATAGATTATATTATATGTTTATAATATATCATAATATTAATTTATTATTATACTATATTATATTTATAATATAATAATCTAATATGATATGATATAAGATGTAATTATGATATTTATTGGTGGGTATTTTGGTTATCGAAAAGATTTCATTTAAATCAAAATACCTTTCCAATATTGGTCAGAAAGTGCCTTTGGAGAGGCTCCCAAATTGAGCTTATCCCAAGTAGACATTTTTAACTTTCTGGCAAAGTCAAAACAACTTCCTGATTTTTTTACCAAATACCTCTATACCATGCAAAAGTACTTTCTGGCACTTCAAAAGCTTAGCCAAATAGGACCTAAACCATGTGTTCATAAACACGTTCTTGTGATATATTGACCATTTGAAAATAATATATACTTGAATGAAAAGTGTTATTAGTTTCTATTAACATGAGGTAGTACATACAAGTATCAAAGCATATACTGTCCAAAAAGAAATCAGTGTCAAGTATGTCATGTTTAATGTCTGAGTTGCTAGCTACTGCAAAAAATTCAAATCAATGCAATATTTGGACATTTAATTAAAGCAATTTTCAAACTGAAGTTTTGGTGTTAATGTCTCTCTGTCAGCTTGGACATAAAACCTTAATGATTTTGATGTTAAATCATTTTCTTTGCTATTAAACATTTTTCTTAATAAGATACACACTTCCTCATGTACATGTAACTGGTGCCTTGCTTGGGTGATATATAAAAAAATGTAAACCCAACTTATAAAATATTAATGCTGTGGCTTGAACTTCCATCTGAAACTCTGTAATTGAAGTCAATTTCCAATTTTGGCTGTTCTAAACCTAGTGTATGTTTCAAATTTTTGACACTTGTACAGCCAAATTTAGTGGAAATATGGGATGTTTGTGCTTCTTTTCCATTTATTCATTTCTTTAAATGCTAAGAAGGATTTTCTCTAGATTAGACTAAGACTGCAAATTTAAGAAAACTGGAATAGTTTCAACATCAGATTCTAAAGAAATTCAAGAAAATGTAACCTTTTTTGCTGTGGTTTCACTATCCTGAAGCTCAAATCTTGTGTACTGGTTTTCTGAATGTCCATGGCATTATCAAAACATAGATATTGCAAAATAAGTCAGGTCTAAAGTTGGAATGACTCAGCAGGCCTCAAGCCGGTCAGGTCCATTTGTAACCGTTAGTTATGGGAAGAGGATTGAGTGTGCTTGTCATATGCAAATGAAGCATGATGCTGTTGAATTATTGTTGGAGGTCACATGGAATGGTCCATGTTGACTCAGGTGTTAGGATTGACATGCAGGACTGAGATGGAATATTTTGCTTGATCTTTATCACATGGTTTGAAGATGTAGTGGCTAAAAGACCAATTGGAATTTCATTGGGAAGCACTTCTGATGATAACCTGTTGGCCACACAATTTGATCTCTGCATGGTGTGACTAATGAAGTTGTCTAAACAAACTAGTATTTACTATGTTATGTACTATCGAATATATTGGATGCCTATTTATTTGTGCCATACATTTAAAAAATGGATTGTGACAAAGCATAATCAATATGAGCATTGGGGCCTCTGATTCATCATGCCTCGTGATCTAAACCAGCAGAAAATGGTTCCTGGCCACAAAATTTATGGTTTTTTCCCGTCCCTACATGGACATTGCGCTACACTTGTGAGGTGTGTATAACACATTCTTGACAGCTTTGATCTTGTTTTGCGCAAGAAGGGAAAAATCGAAAAAAAATACGAGATAGAAAGGGGAAGAGCTAGGGCTTCTCTGAACATTTTTTTCGTTGCCTCCAGGTCCTCAAGTCGTGCTTGCTACCTGTTCCACTGTTCCCACAGTTCTTTTGTTTGGGACAGACAATTGCAAATAATCTAACCACCTCTCTTTCCATTCCATAAGGTAATCCTGGCAGATCTGTTAATGGGCATGTCCATCACCTTTTGATAGGCATCAGACATGATCATGTTTAGCCCTTGCAGTCTGCAGGTATTTTAGAGAGTCAGGGAGGGAATTGAGTGAGTTGGAGAGGAGAAAAGAGAGATCTGAAGCCATGTAGGGAAAGCCAGGTTAAGTTGATTAGATCTGGTCTAGCGAGGGCCAAGCAGATTGAACTTTATGTTGGAGAAAATTTCAAATTGTCCTAAGCGATTCGTTCAGCCTTCGGAAATAAATCAAGTGGTTTGGCAACATGGACACTTGACTCCTGTGTCTATATCCAGGTAATGCTGCCAGCAGCTGAGTTCCTTATGACATCGAGTAATGAAGTTGGGAAGGTCTTTAATAGAAATTATTGTCACATAGGACTAATTGGGATGACAAATACATGGCTGTGGTTTGTTTACACCTCTGTTGACTTCATTTAATTTTAGCGTTCTGTAGGTTTTGGATATCAATCCTTTGGATGTGATACATGTGCTCTTAAGGAGAACCAAAACTGATGATATATTCATTATTGTAAGTTCTACCTACAGTCAAGTGCATGTTTGATGCACCGAGGTGCCTAGGTCAGTGCACTGCTCTGGAATAAAGCGTGCTTGTGTAGGTATTGTGCCTTCTGTCTTTTGTATGTTCGCTGATGCTATTTGTACACTTCAATTGTAAAATATTTTGCCAAAATTTCCTGAACTTTCTTACTGCTAAAATTTCACTTATACCTTTAATGAATCCAGATAATCTGGTTTTCACTTCTGTTATTTGCATAATTTTTGATCCCCATCATCATTCTTAAGGTCCTTGGAGTTTATCTCATTCTTTATGATTAAATTACTGTATTTTTGTTCATGGCAAAATCAGGCTAAAGCATTCCAGTCGAATGGTGAGGATGATGATTCAGATGATGATTTTACTGATGATGAAGAGCTACAATCACCGATTGATGAGGTGGATCCTTTTATTTTCTTCGTGGAAACAGTCCAAGGTAAGCATTACCTTTACAATTCTAAAATCAGTTCTTACTGGCTCTTGTCAGTTTCTTCTCGTGTAAATCTTAAAAGCACAGAAACATCTGACATGTAACAATCATGTTCAGCTGTGCAAGCATCCGATCCAACTAGGTTCCAGAACCTGATGCAGACCTTGGGCTTCTACTATCAAGCACTTGCCACTGGCATAGCTCAACATGCTGATCAGAGAAGAGCAGAGATCGAGAAAGAGAAGATGGGGATCACAACTGCGCAGTGATGATTATTGTTGTGCAGATTGGATTTGTCTTGGTATTCTTGTTGTTTACCTTTTCCTCGGTTGGTTTAGAACTGAGGTAGGTTGCAGAGTTCCATGTATTGGTTGGTTCTGTTCTTGAGAACCTTCAACGGCATGGTCTTCCTGAGGCCTGATTGTTAGGGCTTGTTCCGGGTTCATACAATTTTTGCTTCTCCGATGGCAGGAGAAACGGAGATGACAGATTCAAGGTGAGGAATGATCTGTTGTCTACGGTAGTTCTATTGGCATTTTAATTGATGGATGTGACAGCTCCGGTTGAGGTTGTCCTGCCTAAGAGTGCCTGTTGTTTTATCTTCTTTTTGTTGTTCTCTCCTTTGGAAGTGTACAAACTTTATTTCTCGGGAGGAATTTCCCTTTGTCAGCAAATCTGTCATCGAATTTTGATTTAAGCTTTTTAGTTGTCTGTGTTTCAAACTGGGGGTTCTACCGGTATAGTGTATATGATATCAGTGCTCGAGGACAAAATAGAGGCTTGAGAGAGGCTGTGCTACATAATTTTGTGGCGTCAAAACTATCTTATTAGTTGTTGAGGTCCAAGTCACTACGTGCATTAGTGTTTGTATTCAAACCATCTATATTCTTTGAATGGTCTTGATAATTGGAGATAGGATTTGTTGAATTGGGATATATATGTATATATATTAGAAAAGATTTTAAAGGTATATGATACATGATGTGATTTCTTTATACTAACCCACTGCTGGCATATATGAATTGCAAGGTGGCACACCATAGTCTAGTGGATCAAGGTACTCACAATCTTGTAGCGGACTTTGGTTTAACAATTATTTACATGTAATTTCACTATCCCAACTTCCAATCTAACTTTGTAACTTAATTGTTCTCATTATTTTGTTGGCCATCTTCAAAGACTCCTTACATATACCATTCAATGTACCGGCCGGGTACATCGTCATTCGAAATGAGTGAGGTAGAGGGTAAATCTTAATTGAAAATAATCGGACGTGCCGGGTCTCTACTCTGTTCTGGTTCCTAGAAACATTCTTTAGTATCTTGTTTCATAATCTTCAACAGGATGAATCAATCACTGGCAGTGATCACAATTACTTCTGTTTCTTTTCCCCCGAGCTGGCCGGCGAGTGGTCCAGGTATCCACCTTGAGCTGTGTCATGGGAAGTCCTTGCGTTGGCCTGCAAAAGTTCAGTAAAGCTTGAAACTGATTTCAAAGTTTATCTTGGTTAGAGCCAAGCTTGATCAAAATTGGCTCAATTATACCCTAACATCTTAACCGTGGTTTAGGGTATAAATGATGGCCAAACCAACCGCAAGATGAACCGCAAATGGAGTTCCAACCCCACGATTTTTACTAAAAATGTTGCTGCTTACTAAGATCTTTAAGACTCGTAAATTGGTGGGCTTCATGTTCCCTTCCCCTCCACAAACATAAAAAAAATAGAACAGACATCTTCAGAACGTGACTGAAGAAATCAAAAGGTTGACATGGAAAAAAAAAAAAAGATGCAAAGTTTATAAATTGTATGACTTTGATGGAGCAAAGAGTGTTTCTTCTTCCGACTTCCTATGATGATATTGCTCATTAGGTCATCTAAGCTCCAATTGGTAAGTTTCTACATGATATGTGGAGGAACTATAAGTTTCTACGCATCATTCATATAAAAGGCAACATTTACGTGATTAATGGACATTAACAAAACTTTGGTCTTAGAAAAATTATCAAAAAATGCATGAAGTTGCAGTCAAAGTCTTAACCTTATGTTTACATCACATCTCAACTATATAGGGGGTAGCTAAAGGTAAGTATTATGTAGATGAAATTTGATAGAATCACAGCAGATGAGAATCATATGACTTTGACTAAGATTAGATAGAGTGGCTATGAAATCATATATAGATAGAGATCTAGGGCAAAAAGATAAAATGTGACCATGAGGTGGAAAACTAGCCCAAACAACTAAGTCTTGAGTTAATCTAATAGAAGATTAAGGAAAATATACCAGTCCCATATTCTCAAAAATAAAAGACTATGTTAACCTAAAGGATTGATTTTGATGATCATAAAACAATTATGTTACTAATGGTTGTATGCCTTGGAGTAGCTTTGAATACCGAGAGAAACATGAAGAAGCTTAAAATATCAAAATATCATAGTTGAAGAGAAGTTCGAAGTTGTTTAGAGGCTTCTGCAACAAAAGAGTTGACTCTAGTATGTTAGGAGTCAATCTTTAGATGCCAATAGGCCAAATTGTAGGAGATCAAATCTTCTAGACATCAAAAGTTGTCCCTAGTTGCAGAGGAGTCGATCCTTGCACTTTAAGAGTTTGGCACTTGAAAGTCGATTGGCATAAGCCAGGAGGACCTCTAAAGTGCTGTAGGTCAAAAATAGAAGTGCTTTAATTTAACCCTCGACCCCAAGAAGTAGGCGTTGACTTCAAGTTTTCAGGAGTTGGCCCTTGAAGTGTAAGAGTTGAACCCTAAAAAGCCACATGCAAAGAAATAGAACAGTGGATTTTTTGATCCTTTTATAGGCCAACCCTGAAAAATCAGGAGTCGATCCTTGAGGACTAGGAGTTGACCCTTGAAGAGCAGGAGTCGACTCTTCTGGTTTGACATCACAGTAATGGCTAATTTTCAGCATGAGCAATCCATATTTATTGCTTTCCAACCACTCGTCTATGGGCTTCAATAGTCAATTTATTCTCCAGCAATTCTTCATTAGATAAAAGGCTTTCTAAATTTAAGAGAAGATAGAGATTTTGAAGGAAGAAAGGTTTTACATTGAAGAGTATTTAATACAAGTATACAATCCTCCAAAGAGCATTCACTACCATATAATTTGGGAAGAAAGTTCAAAGGCCTATTTGAAACATCCCTCCATTTCCAAAAGAGATCCGAAAAAGATATATCAGCTTAATTCATGAAGCATTTGTATTGCAAATATTTTTTTATTCTCCCTTTGTATCTGGTGTGAGTCTTAAAGGGATTTGAAACTTGGGGAAAGGCTTGGTCGTGCCTTAAAATGGGTTGATTGTACTAACTTTGGAATAAGCTAGGAATTGTTTGTTGGTGAGGAATTGGTGGTGATTGTAATCATTATTGAATGGTTAATGGATTGAAATTCTTAAAAAGAGAATCTTGGAAAGTGGATATAGATGCTGGGTTTGGCATTGAACTACTATAAAAATTGTTATGTTTGTGGTGCTTGTGCTTATTTTCATTGTTACTATTTTTTCATCATTGCTTTAGCTGCACTTATTCTTTCCCCCACTTTACAAATTGTTGCTCAGCTAAGCAATCCAAAAGTGGAGATGCATTAGATTTTTCAAAAATCTTAAGGGCTATTTACGGCAGCAATTTCAATTTTCAAAGTGTTTGTGATGGCAAGTGGCAAGTATTAAAAGAAAATATGATTAGTAATAAATAATTGTGCCCTATAAGTCAATCGCATGGTTGATACGAAGGAACTTTTCTATTTTTTTTATCATCCTACTCAAGTAAATGACATTTATTATTTATTAATATAATGAGGTATTTTGTTTCATTATATGCTTCATCTTATTAAAGATTATGATGAACCCCATGGTGCTACCATAGAAACTAAAGATAATTAACTCTGATTCAACTATAGTATAGACTATGGTGAGGTAGGCATCAAATCCTTGAGGACCTTTAGGATGGATTGTATTCAACTTAAAAGGAAGATAATTATGTTGAAATAAAGTTTTGTTTTAGAGTTTTGTAAACAAAACAAAAGAAAATGAAAAAAAAACTATTGATAGAGATATATGAGAGAACAAGTCTCAGGATTTTGAATTTGTTTTTAAATACATATTTATATCAAGCAATCAAAATTACTAATAACTACAAGTCTTAGTGATTAGGAAAAGGTACTTTATAATTAAGTTTCGAACATAGCTTATCTCGTTGAGTATGAACATATCCGTAGATCATGACTTGTCTCTATATAGTCATAAGCTATTCAAAAATGAATATCGCAAACAAGAAAAAACTACTATCTAAACACACAAACATAAGAACATAAAAATATTTAGGCTTTGCAGCATTTTCATTATTATTTAAAAAGAAGATTGCCTTACAAGTTTAGATAATTGATTGCATAAATAAAAGATCTACAATAAATTCAAAAATAAGATAAAAATCTAGTTTTTGGGACTTCATCTACTTCTCCTAGGATGTGAAATTTAGTCGCTCATGGATGGAGAATAACTCATTGCCAAGATGTCCACTTAGTTGTTGAAGGGTTGTGGCATAACTCGAGGAAGAAGAAGAAAAATAACTACGCTGCATTAAGCTTGGATCCTCTACTTAGCCACCCACAAGGACTCTCTTTTGTGCCGCTCAAGAGCTTCCTCTCTCTTTTCTCTCTATAGTAGAATCATAATCTGCTACTTACATCTCGACAATGAAAGCATACCTCTATGGCTCCCCAAGGACCTGTTTATAGATTTCAAGGGCTCCTCAAGAATCCTAGGCACCTATTTTCGTATTTTAACACCCTCTTATTTTTTTTTCTTCTTTTGCTTTGGTCCTTATTTCTTTCCTTTTTGAAATCGCATGCCCGCTTTCTCTTTCTTTTTCCCCTTAGCTATCCAAAACCCTAGGAATTCTACTCTAGAAAGACTCCTGGCACCTCCTCTTATTTTCTCATGACATAAATTAGAGCTTCCCATCTTTTCTCCTTAGATTTGGTGCCTCACATCTTGGCCCTTGCATCTTCCTTCACGCCAATGCCCTTTCTTTGTTTGGATTTAACATCCCAACCAAAAGAGTCCAAGGAGTTTAGTCATTGAGATTTAATGCCCCATATTTCCTTTCCTATTTTGGTTTCCATTGCAACTCCAAGTAATTAGACCACCTAAAATCCTAGAGTCCATGGGTTTTAGGGTTCCTCCCTAGTGCCTCTCCTTTTCATCTTTAATCTCCATGCCATAAATAATTTTGGCCGCCCACTTCTTTCAATAAAAACTAGGCACTCAAAACTCTCTCCTTGTTTGACTTAGTGCTCCATCTTAACCCCCTAGGAGTCCTTTTGAATGTGATCTCCCTTCCTTCTCATGCCCTACTATTTTTTAGTTTTCAAATTAGTGCCTACATTCCTCCTAGTTTGGACCTCATGCCTCCTAACTCTTTCTTCCTTGGATTAGCACCTAGGATTTCCTTCTTTAGACCAATTCCCATGCCTCCTTCTTTCTTAGATTTGATCCCCCATTTAATTAGGATTCCTAATTATTCCACGCTTTTTCTCATGCCCTTCTCTCTTTATTTTTGGTGCCCCCACATCTCACGCCAACACCTTCTCTTCCTTTTTTCTTTTGGTGCTCTAAACTAGGAATCCTATGGGATTAGGATTCCTTCTTTAGAGTTGGCACCTAACTAATCCTAAGAGTCCCTAAACTGAAGGATTTTAGGAGATTAGCACCCTCCTCTCTTGCCTTATCTACTCTTCATGCCCAAGGCCTCATGCCAATCCCCTTTTCACTTTAATTGGTGCCTACTCTCCTACCTATTTTGTAGATGTGGCACCATAATTCACTCTAACTCCAATTTAGTGCTCTAATTAGGTTTCCTTGTGGTTCTATAGAAGGCTTAGGCATAGACTCGGGCTTCTTCCTTGGGTTGGAGCTTTATATAATTGTTGGGGATTTAGTCTTCATGATTAAAGTACTTGACAGAGAATATATAAAGTATCAAATATTAAATAATAAAGAATAAATATCAAGGATTTTAATACTTTTTATATAATATTTATGCATTGATCACCCCATAACTTAGGACAATGATTTTAGGGTCATAATAAGATCATGCTAATAAGATATAAAACTTTGATAGCCTTGATATAAAATGTTTCTAGTCATAGAATTATCGGATCGGGGATCTATGATATCAAATATACCAGCACATCCTATATATGCTTGATGGAGAGGGTGATTGATCTCACAATCACTTATATAGAGGTACTAATACGAGAAAATGGGTACTCGTTAGAGAATGAGTTCACTGGATTGACCTACAGAGAGAATATTTAATAAAGTTTTATTAGCTTATCAATAGATGGTTCTCTAGTAGGAATGGTGCAAGTGATCTTTAGACTTGAGATCACTATGATATCTTGTGTACATGAATCTATATTTTGGTTAATAACATAGTATAACTTTTTGAGATATGTATGGATATTCTAGGTATGGTGAAGAGTGTATGAAGATTATGAGTGGTCAACAAGAAATTGATCACTCCTTGTAAGAGGAGAGAACATCCTATGTGATCTCATAGAATGATGACTTAAGAATCTTTTGTTGGGAATTGTGTCCAAAAGCCAATCGCCTGGGTTGTAGGCAGTTGTGCTGAGTATTGTATTCATTTTATGAATTAATAAATTTATCATTTTGGCAGCTCATCACATATTGTATTTTCCTTTAATGAACTCTTTCCATGTGATGAAGTCCTTAGGGCTACACTCACTTCGATACAGAGAGGATGTATCGACTGGTCCTTAAACCCAGTTCACAACCAAAGGATATATTGTACTAGATGGCAATATATCAAGTATAGGTTGTTGCAGTTCACATCGTTTGGTTGTCCTCTTGACCAAATGAGTGTGGTGACACTGATGTGATCTGCAAGTGGGATATATCATATCTCATTGAATGTGACTCCGTGAAACCCCTTTTCTGCCCAAGGGATACTCACGATAGGATATGGGTATATGTGTCCCTATGACCTGAGGTCATCACGGTTGCTTGCAAGCAACTCCCTGTGCTTTGGTGCCGGACTACCCGGATTTTTAATCCGGCAACGGAAGGTTTCTGGGTACAGGCAAGTACTTGTGGAGCAGTGATGGACCAAAATGGAATTGACCTGTCCGAACAGTTTGGATTGAATGTCTCGCCGTATCTCAATTTAGCAAATCCTCGGCCGGGGTAGCCCTAGTGAAGAGTCACTAGGCTTGCAAGATTGAGACACGTAGTCGACTGACTCAGTTTGGGTTGGCAGCCCAATATCAGTCGTCCTGAGCATTAGAGGTCAAAGGGATGAATTATACAGTAACCATATGCCAGAGGTTCGATAGTATGCTCCCGCATCTTCGACCTATCCGGACGCCGGGACCCATTGCTAGATGGTTTCCTGTGCTGGTACTGGAATTGTTCCAGTGCTACCGTTTAGGTTCGAACCTATGAGGTCACATGCCACAGAGGATAACTCTCTGATCCGGATATCGATTACGATTGGGAATCGTCTCGGTTTTATGGTCACGATATTTTTTGAGCACTCTTTTCCCGGTCTTGCCCTTGTTTGTGTTAACCAGAAATTGTTTCGGGCTGACCAGGTCTGCGCCAGGATTTTTCTGAATCAATTTTGAACTGATTCAGAGCTAAATTTGGCCTCCAATTGGTTGTGAACCAATTGAACCAAATTTAATTGGGCTTGGACCAGTTCAATTAAATTGAACCGAATTTTTTGGGATTGAACCTTTGGGTTTAATTGATTTGAACCCAAAATTCCTTGAACCGGTTTTTCTTTTGAACCTTTGGTTTTAATTGGATTAAACCCATTTTGAACCGTTGTTTTTTCTTCCCGTAACCGGTTTACACGGTGATTTCACGCTGGGCGAATTCCTAGCATAAGAAGCCCAATCGGCGTCCTTTTGGCTACCTGTTTTCACCGGATGGGCGTCTCTTCCTCCTCCCTAATGCCCCTTTTTTAATTAGTCCTAATGGCTGTTAATTGGAGCTTAACACACCGACATCTTTTGGCCTCCCAGCAACTTCCTTTTCTCTTTCGCTGCTGCTCCTTTTATAAAACCTGTAGTCCCCTGGTTCAAAGGTCTAGACGTCACCGTGTGCGAGGTGTTTATGCTGTGAGAGTTCTTCTTTGCTTGCAGAATTTCTTTCCCTTTCCACCGGTAAATTGAGAGCTGGGATTTGGTGAGTGAAAGGAAGAGAAAACAACCCCTAATCCCTATTTTCTGGTGCTCAAAATTGAAGGAAGAAGAAATTCTGTTTTGCTGAAAAACAGTTTCAGAAATTATGTTTCATTCCCTCTTCCCTTCCACCGTTCCATGTCTTCCGGCGACTAGCATCGACCGAGAGACGGATTAGAGCTAGCCCCTAGCGTGTTCCCCCTCTTGAGAGTGTTCAACCGAGCATTTGGAAGCCGGATCGACCTCCTTGCAGCTATTTTTGTGCTCTGTTTTTCTGGTTGCAGGTTTTTCAGGTTGCTGAAATTCTGGTGCTGTTTTTGGTTGAAAGGAAGCATATCAAAACATTGAATCATCTTCTCCCCTTTGAAGGAAGGTCAACCAACTTGTACCCTAACTTTTGGTGCTGGAAGGGAGATCCACACGTTGGCAATATCCTCTATTTTGCAGCAGTTTTTGGTGAAAAGAAAAGCAACCTGTCAACGTGCTGGAAGTAGAATACAACAGGAATAAATTTATTCCTGTTATCCCAGCAATTCCAGCTATATACCAAGGCTATTCCAGGCAGGAATAAGGTATGGGTTTCGATTTTAAATTCATGCATGCGTAGATCTATGGATTTAAAATATTTTATAAACATTACATGCCCATATTATAACATGTTTTAGTCTGTACATGCTTCCAGATCATGTTAGATCCTGCATGGAGCAAGTTTTTCCGCTGTGCATTTTAAAATTATTTTAAAATACTTACCTGCTCCCTGATGTTGCATGCTTAGGGTAGGCACCTGCAAATGAACCTTTTAACTTTCATCTTTAGCCAGAGTAGAATGAAAATCAAGAAGAATTTCTCATATTTCATTAATTGAGTCATCAACTTGGATCAAGATATATATAGTTAGGTATTTAGGCTTAACATGAATCCATGCCCATAGCCTTTCTGGGATGTTATGCAATTGAAGGATTGAACTGTATGGTAATTCACCATGAAAGGGTATTTTGATAATTTTATCAAAATTTTACATCTTCTAAAAAGTCATTGTAGGATTGCTTAACATTTGCATGGACCTTTAGAGATCAGCAAAGAGTACCTCAGCAAGATTTCACATCGATTTGAAATTATTTGGGATAGCAAATGCTAAACCCTAGCAGGACTAATCATCAAACCTAGGTGCAGAAAATTTTGCAACTTAGATACTTCATGCACTAGCCTCCATTTTGCACACCACCTGATTTCTTGAGCCTCTAAGATATGGCTCCATTGGTTTCAGACTTGAAATGCTTCTCCAAGGAGGAATCCTGGAATTTGTGGAAGTTTGGATAATAGCAAACCCAATCCTAGTTGGATTAGGGTTGTCTAAGCAGCAAGAACTCCAACCCTCCAACCAAAATTTTGGCATCGAGAACCCAATGCTCCAACTCCTAATTTGGCTAGGACTCCTTTTGTTTGGGGAGTCTTGGCACCCCCTTTTTTTGCTTCAGATGGGCAAAGAATACCTAGTGGCATGAAGACAAGTAAGGAGAGAATCCCAAGTAGTATGGACTCCTGTGCTAACATCTGTTAGCACCATACCTTGTATGCTATTTCTCCTTAGCGCTTCACCTAATTTTGGGACTAGTTAACCTTATGCGTAGGGTCTCTTGTGTGCCTCCCTTCTAGTATTTTTGGTTGGCAAAATAGCAAAGTAGTGGAAGATAGAGTCCTTGACATGAGAAAGTCTTGGTGCTACAACTTTCCTAGTGCTAGAACTTCTAGCGCTATTCCCTTTGAGGTGTGATATTTCTTGGGGCTTGAGGCCCTCTTAGACAGTGTGAGGAGAGGGAGAGAGAAGAGAGAGAGGGATTAAAAGAGAATTGAGTTACATTATGATTCTGTCCACTTAGGTTTACATGAGATGCCCTTTTATGGACCAAAGAGCTCTCCTAATCCAAATAGGACTAGAAATAATAACATAAACCTTAACTCAAAATTCTCCCAACGCTAATCTAATTAGGAGAGTACTCATCTAAGCCTATATACATCTATGACTTGACCCACTCTCACACCTACTTAGATCTAAACATGATCCAAAATGGATTAGCCTACTCAAGATCCAAAATCCTGGACCTGGAGCTCATTGAGGGATGAACCTCTATCCTAGGATCAAACCAGTTCTAGTCCTAGGATCCAAACTAGTTCTAAACTCTTGGAGCCATCATCATAGCTCTTCTCCTGGCCTTCCATGTCTTGGAAGCACCACACTATGCCAACAATCTCTATCTTGGTGCCCCCAAGCTTTGGCAAACCTTGCATGATTAGTCTGCATGATCCTGCTGCTGCTATGCATCCTAATAGCTCCCCATGCAAACTTTATCACTGATTCCAATCCCTTCAGCCCTGGAGGCCTTTGAAATGACCTCTTATGCTTGGACTGAAGATCATTACTTATATCTAGGTACCCTCTTGTACCATGTTGGCATCTTTCTCTTTTACACCTATACCAACCATTATTTCAGTTTTTCTTAGAGGGACTGCTGCTTCCTTGTTCGAGCTCATACCCACCTCTCTTTTCTAGGGCTCGTCTCAGCCTTCTCATAGGTATCAGAGTTCCCTCTTGCCACAACCAGTGCATATGATACCATCTTCCTAGGGCCATGCCTCTCCAGTGCCTGCACATCCTGCATAGATCCATGTAGTGTCATTATCATTGGTGCTAGAGTTTGGCACCTTTTCTTGCACCTCTTGGCTCCGAACCTATGTCAAACCTTCCTTCACATGTGGAGGTACCTATAGATGGTGCTACACCTGAATCTCGACTCTTAGTATTTTTGCAAAAAGAAAATTATAAATAGAAGTTAGATATCCAATGGTGCCCTACTAGACCTCCTGCTGTTCATTTTCCACTAATGCTATTTTGGATTCTCTTGACCTTCTGAGCTCTTTTGAAACCACCAAGAGGAAGTCTGGTGTAGAATGTAAAATGAAACTATGCAACCCTAATGGAGATTAGCAAATGATTAACCAAGCAATTCCCTATTTGCATATAAACAACTCAACATAAACTATCAAAGAGATTTAGTGAAGAAGCTCGAAGGATCTAACATAAACCTAGTGATCGAGACTCTCAGAATAAGAAAGGAATAGGATCAGAAAAGAACCACGCAAGCCAAGCTAGGTCTAATTTAACATTGCAGACTTAATCAACACTAGACATACCTGACATTGGCCCTTCAATTAGAAATAGATTCACTCTTGAAGAGGTCTCCCGGATGACATGAACATAATACCACTGAAGGCCCCTCTTGTTTTCTGGATCTATGGCAAGTAAACCTTCCTCTTGAAGCCGGAATCCCGGAGAACCCTGCAACAAAGAAACCCTAAGATGAGTGACTTAACAAGCAATCAACTAGAGAAAAGAAAGAAGGGTGGAAGAGGCATTGAAGGAGATCCATCTAGGCATCATGGTGGAATGCTTGAAGTGGAGTAGGTTGGTCGCCTTGTGATGATCTTCTTGATTCACCCTTGCACGCTGGAGCTAGTTTGAAGTTATGAAAGAAGAGGAAGTCTTTGGCATTGGGAATGGAAGAAGGAAAGATTAGGGTTGGCGTGGAGGAAGAGAAAGGCTAAGCTACCACATAGACACATAGGAAAAATAACACATAGAAGAAAAATACCAACTTCATTCATTTAACCATCATTTTCAATGGGGCATCCCATAGCTTAAATAGAAGCCTTACAACATTTTAAAAATTTGAAAACCCATAGGATTAGGAGGATTACAAGGGGGGTTGGAGGATATGGTGGCATTTGTTGCTTGAAATGTGGGGAGTTGGAGGATATGGTGGCATTTGTTGCTTGAAACTCCTTCAAAGCTTGACATGTGGTGCAAGGTGGGGACCACTTGATGAGGTGGCGGTGTCCTTTGGAGCTCTTGACATGTGGCATAAAGTGGGGACCACTTGTTGAGGTGGCGACATCCATTGGAGCTTTTGACATGTGGCACAAGGTGGGGACCACTTAATGAGGTGGCGGTGTCCTTTGGAGCTCTTGACATGTGGCATAAAGTGGGGACCACTTGTTGAGGTGGCGACATCCATTGGAGCTTTTGACATGTGGCACAAGGTGGGGGTCACTTGATGAGGTGGCTTCTTCTTGTCTTGATGCTTCATGGACTCATGGATTGAGCTTGATTTAATTGGACCCAACTCTCAATTGCAGGGTTAACTAAGATATTAAACCAGACCCAACATGGACTCGAAATTAACTACAAGATTATTTGGACTCAAAAAAAAGAAAAATTACAGGACTTCTCTTTTGCTACTCCAACCACAAGGACTCGGACTTGACCTGAATTGGTTGGAGTCTTTTCCTGATTCTAGTGCCCACATCAAAGTCCTCACCCTCTAAATTAGTAGTCAAACTCAAAGAATCAGATCCTTCCTTTTCTCCCATGCACTTCTTTCTAAGCAGACAATCCCACTTAGACTGAGTTGCTTCATTACATTTGAAGCACCTTGCCTCCTCATACCTTTCCAAGACTTGGACCGTCCCCTTTGCTTTCTACCATCCTTTCCTCTCTGGGCTTTTTTCCTGCAATAAGAATCTCCTAGAAAACTCCATGCTTTGTCATCCATTCCCTCTGCTCGTTGGACTTGAGAACTAAAACTATCTTCTCATGGTGAGTGTCTCCTTACTATACAATAGAGTCATCACTAATGGATCAAAGCTACTGGGCAATGAGCATAGAAAGAGCAAGTTTTTGCCCTTCTCTTCAATCTTCACTCCAAGGTTCAACAAATCCATGCTCATCTAATAGAACTATTGAATATGCCTATCTATGTCCTCGCCTTCTTGTATCGAAAGGCTATATGTTACTTCTTTAGCATCAACTTATTGCACATGTTCTTACCCATGTACATGTTATGCAACCTTGACCATAACCCCTTGGGTGATCTCTCCTCAAGCACACTGTACAAGACTTCATCTACCAAACATCCCCTGATCATCGAACATGCCTTCTTCTCTAGCAAACTCTATTGCATTTCCATTATATCCTCTAACTTTTCCTCAAAAGCCAAATCCAATCCAAGTTGGACCAGTAAATCCTCCATTCTCATGCTCTATTATCAAGAAGCTTCCCTTCCCGTTGAACTTCTTAAACTCTACCTTCATCGTGCTACTTATGATGATACCAAAAATCAGCCACAAACAAATTATGAAGTAGAATTGAGAAGGATATTGTGGAATGGGGTGTGCAGAATTTTTGTATGATGTTTCTTGTGCTTCCATACATCACCTGGCTCTGAAACCAATTGTAAGACCACTTAACCTTTGTATGGACCTTCAAAGACTAGCAAGGAGTGCCTCAGCAAGATTTCATGTCGATCTGAACTTGTTTGGGATAGCAAATGCCAAACCATAATAGCACCAATCTATCAAAAACTAGGGTAGGGTTTCATGTATATATATTTATTTTAATATTTTTTAGCAGAAATATATCAAATTAAAATTCTTTTTAATAAGAAAATATGCATTAGAATAATCTAAAAATACCTACTAAGGATCTAGACATGATATGCATAGGAAGTAACTGCTGAAATTTAAAAATTAGTATACATCGATTGTAGGGTTACGATTGTACAGTAGAAGAATGGATTTCAAAATTTTTTTAATATTGAAATCATAGTCAATTGAAATCCTAGATCCAGGACCCCTTGACTATATCAACTAATTAGGATAATATATAAGGGACTTAGAGGAATACCTATATGCTGTATCCTAGTATTTCCACAAGCATACAAGTGCATGCCCTCCATACAGGAACTGGATCAAGGAAGTACTCCTTCTAGTTTGCTTACCGAATTTCTCCTCCTGATAGCCTAGATAGCCTTTCTCCTCTTGTCAACTTTTTTGCCTTGCTAGGACCTATACCCTATTGAAGGGTACCTCTAGACCTCTCTAATCCATCTCTTAAATTTTTTTGTTTTTTCTAATTCCCTTCTTAAGCCCTTATCTTAAAGGGGCAAACTTGTCTTAATCTTGAAGACTTGTCTTAACAAAGGAAGAGGATTATTCAAACAATGTCAGATGCCTTGGACTCTTCCATCGAGATCCTTATATAGATAGAGAGGAGGCACCAACTGAAAGGATTATGCCCTAAAGGCCAATCAAAATGTTGTATTTCGATGGGATTTTCTTTTGTATCCAAAACCAGTGTACTGACATTATCAATTAATAAAGGCATTTTATTTTCATCATATGCTGTGTCTTATTAATTTTATTAAGATATGATGAACCCCATAAATTAGGGCTATGGTTCTAGGGTTATGATGAGATCATACCAGTGAGACCTAAAGCCTTAAAACCCTAATCTAGAATATTCCTGGTCGAAGGGATATTGAGTAGGGGATCAATGTTTCCGGTAAGACCAACACATCCTATGTATGCTTGGTGAAGAGGGTGACTGATCTCACAGTCACTTGTATTTGACACTAATACTAGGATGTGGATTCTCATTAGAGAATGAGTTCATTGAATGGATCCAGCTTGAGAATATCTAATGGAACCTTATCTGTTTGTCAATAGATAGTTCTCATAGTGGGAGTAGTGCATGTGGTCCTTTGACCTGAGACTGCCATGGTACCTTGTATGCATGAATCCATACTTTGGTTCACACTCAATCATGACACTGAGTCATGCATGGGGTGATACTGGGTATGGTGGATTGCATATGGAGGTTGTGAGTAGGTCAAAAAGGAATCGATCAACCCTAGTAAGAGGGAAGCGCATCCAGATGATTTCAATCAAATGAAGATTCGAGAAATCTTTGATCAAAGTATGAACATTAGAAATAGTTTCTAATGGTTCATTAATGAATCATCATTATCAGATTGAACAAGGAATGAATATGAAATTGGATTTGACAAGTATCCATATCCATAGTCATATTCAGGGTGCAAGTAGATCGAAGGACTGAATTGCCTGGTAACTCACCACTGAAGGGTATTTTGATAAATCCACCAAAATTCCTCATCTTCCGGGTAGGCATGACACGTTGCTAGACATCAATATTGTTTTGTAGGTCTTCATGAACCAATTGATTTGGTTTCATGAATCAATTCTATGTGTGATTCGAATTGGACAATTAGGTGAGCCAATTTGACCTAATTAGGTCAATCGGGTTCGATCGGATCGAATCGGCTCAAACCTAAACCTACTGCTGGCTAGATGTGGAACCCAATGGGTCACACACAATAAATACTTGGCCAAGGAAGTCATTCATGATGGGGAACTAATATGCATGCAATTTTTTTTATATGTTTTATATGTGTGGTTGAGTGATTAATTCTCGAATTTTAGATTAAAATAAGTTGTAGGGAATTTTATATGAATTTTAGAAGATCAGCATGCAGATTAGGACCTAGAAAAGTAGAAAAGAAGGATCGCCGGGGCTGAGAAGCCTCGGTTAGGGCAAGTTCTCCTACAATAAAACTACTGGAAGTAGAGGGGTGTACCTGACAATGTCTGTGAAGATCGCAGCAAAAGGGTCTCTCGTTCCTCGACGGATGTGGCCTGGAAAATCGAGCCAAAGACCCGCGGATACCCGGCTTTCTGCTCAGTGATCCGATTGAGGCTTGGCTGGAGTCGTTGGATTCGTAGGAACTCGGGGACCTGCAAACGACCTATCAGGGGTTAGAAAACTCACAAAGGAACAAGAAAACAAAGGAAAAACAACAAGGGAAGGCTTCTTTTGGAGTGGGCGTCCAGGGATCTGGAGGGTTTGTTGGCAGCAGGAAGATGATTGCAAACACCGGGAAGAAGAACTCTCACAAACCCCTTTATGCACACAGCAGGGTATCACACCACTCAATAGAAGAACTCAAGGTTTTCATTCATCAAAAATTCCCCTCATACAAGAGGCTAGGGTCCCTTAAATAGACCCTTAACCTTGGGCTCCAAGTAAGGGCACATTAGTCTTTACATGAGAATCCTTTTCCCTCTCAAACCCTAGCTAGAAAATAAGGAAACATTAGGTAGAAAAAATCCCTAAAATTTCTCTTGACTTGAACAACACTCCAAGGACACCTAGGGGGGCGTGTTGGGCTTCTAGGAGCAGCAAGGGGCCGGCCCAAAGGGGCCCGGGTGCATGGGTTTGGGCCTCTGGAAGCTGGGGTGGCCTGGTAGCCAGGTAGCAGGAATATTCCCTGGTATCTTGCTTCTTAGGGGCTTGGGCTTGGCGCCTGGGCTTGATTTCTTTGGGCTAGGATGCAGATGGACCTCTAAAATCATGGATTCCTTGGTCTATGAATATATTTTGCCATCTGGAAGGAAATCTGGGCATCTGGAGGGCATCTGCAAGAAATCAGGGTTTTCTGAATTTTCCTCCTGGGGTCTTCAAATCTTCAAGCTGGGTTGGACTTGGGCTATACTTCCATGTCTTCAATCTAGTTGGACTTGGTCTTCACTTGTATGATATAGTCTTGAGTCTTCAGTATGCTTGGACAGGACTCAAAAAAATAAAATTAGCTCAACATGAGCTGACTAGCAATGGACTGAACTAGCTCAACATGAGCTGACTAGTACAGAAGTGAAATAACAACTAAAAATACTCAAATAACAACTAAAATGGACTCAGATGAGCTAAGCCCTTATTACAGATGGACTCATAAATTATTGATCAATTTACAGAGGGTTGAGAAGCCTCTGCCTTATTCTGGTGCCTTTGGTGTCCCCACCAATTCTCCCGGGGTGGGAGGAACTCGACCCTGTCGAGTGAAGGTCAGACTGGCTCACATATCTCTCGAGAAGGTCTGGGTTGAGGCATTGCAAGTCCTCTCGAGAAATCCATGAATCGTCCGACTCTGGCCGGCCTTGCCATCGGACCAGGAAGCGTTGATAGACATGGCCCTGGGTCGTGATGGCTTGATCGTCCAAGATACGCTCGATCCGTTCTCCTCTCTCAGGCCAAATTTGTTTGTGGACACTCTAGGTTAGGGTCACTCACAATGAAAAGGAATAGGCCCAAAGGCCTCACAAGGTAGCGCTGCCGGTTCCCTATACTCAACCAGGTCTGTAATATTGAAGGTAGAACTAATGCCCAAATCCGAAGGCAAGTCTAACACCTAGGCATTTAATCCAACCTTCTCTATCACTTTAAAAGGTCCGGCTCTGCGAGCATGAAGCTTCTTTTAGGCCTAAGCCTAACCAAGATAGAATCCACTACATCAAATTCTTTGATCCATCTTCGGGAATTAGCCAGTTTGTTTAACATTAGTGCGGGTGGTGAACATGTTAGGCACATGCAGACTCCTAACAAGATGATGCAAAGGACTCAAACTAACACCTAATACACTCGACTTTGCATTCCTATCGAAGGAAATTTATTAGACTTTTATGGGCCTAAACCTAAGAGACTATAGACTCTCTAGGTCTGACCCTAGTGTGGTGTGCATAAGAGTATTTACAATGGACTCCAAGCAAATGCCAGAGGGTATGCCAGAAGTATAATGCAAACCTAACATGCGTAATGAATGCATGTAGTACGCTAATCTCTGTTAAATGCAATCTAATAATCCTAGAAATGCTGGAGGTGTCAGGAAAGGGCAGAAAATAGGAAGTGGGTTCAGAATTAGTTTGGTAGGGTAGGAAAAAAGGTTCAAGGTTAGTTGGATAAAGTTCGATATAAGAAGGCATGTCAGGGACTAATCCTAGACTAATAAGGCTAACCTTATGAGGTTGCGGTATATCTATGGGGTTTGCATAATGGAATGATGGGTTACTAATCTCAGGGAAGAGGTCCCTAATGGGAACTATAGGAGGAGGCTCATCCTGAGGGTACTGATTCAAAGAGATCAGGTCCTTAATAAATTCTTCTGGTTCTTGTATTTTAGGACTAGACTCTATAATTTGGCTCTCCTCTTCGGTTTCCTTAGGTAAGGCTCTAGTAGCAGTACCTAGGTTCTCTTCCTCTATTTGTTCTTTCACTATAGCTTTAGGTTGGATGTGGTCAAGGTCAACTACCTCTAGGTTGGCTTCTACCTGGGTATCTATTAGGTCAGCTAATTCTAGGTCATCTAAAGGTGTCTCCTCTTCTCCTTCATACTCATCCACTAGGCTCGCATCAGCTTCATACACTTCCGCGTTAATGTAAGCCTTGTCAATCTCAGGAATGGTTGGAGAAGGTCGGCTAGGGAAAAATTGGCTAGGTCCTGGTCTCTGATTATGGGTACTACTCCTAGTAGGTTCAGGTTGTATAAGAGGTAGTGGCTCACTATTGGGTTCATATTTAGGGATACTAATCCTATGGGGTTCAAGTTGACTAGAAGAAGCATGACTAGTACTAGGTTGATACTTAGGGGTTATGGGTTCTCTAGGCTCATAGGACAAGGGTGCAGATCTATGGGTCATGGGATTATAGGATCTGGGGTCATAGGATTTTGGGTCAGCTCTATGATCAGGTTCTAAGGATGGATCATGGTATGGGGTCCTCCTAAGGTTGGGCTTCCTATATGGGTCAGGATATTGGGTTCTCCTAGGGTTGGACTCCCTATATGGGTCAGAATATTGGGTTCTCCTAGGGTTGGGCTCCCTATATGGGTCAGAGTATTGGGTTCTCCTAGGGTTGGGCTCCCTATATGGGTCAGAGTATTGGGTTCTCCTAGGATTGGACTCCCTATGTGGGTCAGAGTATTGGGTTCTCCTGGGTTCAGTATCATAATAATGGTCACGGTAAGGGGTTCTTCTAGGTTCAGTATCATAATAAGGGTCATGGTAAGGGGTTCTTCTAGGTTCAGTATTATTGTATGGGTCAGGCTGAGGGGCTCTCCTAGGTTCAATCTCTCGGTATGGATCAGGGTTTGGGGTCCTCCTAGGTTGAGGATTGTAGTACGGGTCAGAATAAGGGGATCTCCTAGGTTCGACCTCATGGTATAGATCAGGGTTTGGGGTTCTCCTAGGTTGAGGGGACTCAGGATCTGGCTTAGATTGTGACCCATGGGTTCTTGCTATGGTCCCTACACGGCCTCCTAACTGGTCAAACCTTTTGGCAAGATGGTCAATTCTATTGTTGGTTTGGGTACCAGACTGAGTTAACTGGGTAGTCATCTGGGCCATTTGATCAGCTAGGGCTTTTATTTGGGCTTGTAAGTTTTCCATGGGTTCAGACATTTGTGAAGGAGGTGGGTGATATGAAACTCCTGATCTAGTGCTCATACAAGACTTGATCTGACCGACTATAGCTGACTAGACCTAGAGTCCAAACTAGATGCTCAATCAGGGTGGCAAACTAGCCTATAGTAACCATGTACTCAGCCAGGCAGGTGTAAGGGGAGTGTTAGGTCCCTGATTGCCAATCCTAGACACCAATCAGAGATTGGCCAGGTAGGCGGACCAGCACACAAGCCCTTTGGGATTGAATCCCTAAACCACCGTTCTAGACACTGAGCACAAGGCACACACAGGTTAACTTGACACAGTGATCTAACACTAGCCCGGACCCGACCAGTTGGTGTCCCTAGCCCACTAGGGCAAATTAAGTCTAATTAATTTTAGGTTAAGACTTGGGACTGAATGCAAGGGATGTGGTTTTGGGCTAAGGAGAGGTGATCAAATCCTCCCCCCATCTGATATAGCAAGAGTGCCCTTAAAAGTAAATTATGCAATGATGGCAGGCAGATGAGGATGCAAATTAGGGTTTAGATTTTTTTTTTTTTTTGGTATTTTTGGAAAATATGTATTTTTTTTTTGGTATTTTTTAAATAGAAGAAAACTTGCAAATCATGGCCTAATATACTGGAAATATACTAAAATTAAGAAATATGCAAAAACTCCTAAACAAAACCCTAAAACTTCCAAACTTGTCTTGCTAAAAAAAACAGAGCCAAAAATTTGCAGGCCCTATTTCGGCTTTCAGAAAACTCACAGGCCATAATAAAATCTAGAAAAAATTTTAAAATTACTGTGAATTATGATAAATCCATGAAAATAAATTTCATAATTTTTTGAGTTTTTATCAGGGAGAAATAATTAAAATAACAGAGTATATACAGACTGAACAATTGCAGAAAACAAGCCCTAATCTGAGCTCTGATACCAAATGATGGGGAACTAATATGCATGCAATTTTTTTTATATGTTTTATATGTGTGGTTGAGTGATTAATTCCCGAATTTTAGATTAAAATAAGTTATAGGGAATTTTATATGAATTTTAGAAGATCAGCATGCAGATTAGGACCTAGAAAAGTAGAAAAGAAGGATCGCCGGGGCTGAGAAGCCTCGGTTAGGGCAAGTTCTCCTACAATAAAACTACTGGAAGTAGAGGGGTGTACCTGACAATGTCTGTGAAGATCGCAGCAAAAGGGTCTCTCGTTCCTCGACGGATGTGGCCTGGAAAATCGAGCCAAAGACCCGCGGATACCCGGCTTTCTGCTCAGTGATCCGATTGAGGCTTGGCTGGAGTCGTTGGATTCGTAGGAACTCGGGGACCTGCAAATGACCTATCAGGGGTTAGAAAACTCACAAAGGAACAAGAAAATAAAGGAAAAACAACAAGGGAAGGCTTCTTTTGGAGTGGGCGTCCAGGGATCTGGAGGGTTTGTTGGCAGCAGGAAGATGATTGCAAACACCGGGAAGAAGAACTCTCACAAACCCCTTTATGCACACAGCAGGGTATCACACCACTCAATAGAAGAACTCAAGGTTTTCATTCATCAAAAATCTCCCTCATACAAGAGGCTAGGGTCCCTTAAATAGACCCTTAACCTTGGGCTCCAAGTAAGGGCACATTAGTCTTTACATGAGAATCCTTTTCCCTCTCAAACCCTAGCTAGAAAATAAGGAAACATTAGGTAGAAAAAATCCCTAAAATTTCTCTTGACTTGGACAACACTCCAAGGACACCTAGGGGGGCGTGTTGGGCTTCTAGGAGCAGCAAGGGGCCGGCCCAAAGGGGCCCGGGTGCATGGGTTTGGGCCTTTGGAAGCTGGGGTGGCCTGGTAGCCAGGTAGCAGGAATATTCCCTGGTATCTTGCTTCTTAGGGGCTTGGGCTTGGCGCCTGGGCTTGATTTCTTTGGGCTAGGATGCAGATGGACCTTTAAAATCATGGATGCCTTGGTCTATGAATATATTTTGCCATCTGGAAGGAAATCTGGGCATCTGGAGGGCATCTGCAAGAAATCAGGGTTTTCTGAATTTTCCTCCTGGGGTCTTCAAATCTTCAAGCTGGGTTGGACTTGGGCTATACTTCCATGTCTTCAATCTAGTTGGACTTGGTCTTCACTTGTATGATATAGTCTTGAGTCTTCAGTATGCTTGGACAGGACTCAAAAAAATAAAATTAGCTCAACATGAGCTGACTAGCAATGGACTGAACTAGCTCAACATGAGCTGACTAGTACAGAAGTGAAATAACAACTAAAAATACTCAAATAACAACTAAAATGGACTCAGATGAGCTAAGCCCTTATTACAGATGGACTCATAAATTATTGATCAATTTACAGAGGGTTGAGAAGCCTCTGCCTTATTCTGGTGCCTTTGGTGTCCCCACCAATTCATGATTTAATTAGGGTCATAGGATCCTAATTGGTTAGCCGGATTACATACTAGCATATGTAAGCTAACCAAATTCCTAACCCAATTGGATTGGGTCCGGTTGCTTGCTAATTGGGCTAACATAATTATGGAAAACCTAAATTAGGTTGAGTCCTAAGTGGGGCTAGCCTAATCAGAGCTAAATATGATTTTAATTTAGATTTAAGGGCATTTTAGGCATCATACATGAAGAGTCCCAATGGCATGGGACTCTTGGTACCTTAATGATACCTTAACTTCAAAAGGGCACAGAATGAGCTATAGATCTCTGATTTGAATATAATTTATATGGTCAGAAAGAAAATTTTATTCTCTTTCCAATGACACCCATATTATCTATGTTTTGACTAGTCAACATTCTTTGAAATTTATGTGGAAGAAGGATGGCGCGCGCGGTGCATGAAGAGTCGCAACTCTTCATATGGCACGCGGTTCTGATGAAGAGTACTTCTGCTATCATGACTCTTCATAATCTTCGATGTTTGAAGATTGAAGAGGCACCTCTTGGCTTCCTAGGGACTGGTAATTGACATGTGGCAAGTGAGAATTCGTCCAGATAAAAGAAGGGACGTGAATAAGGCCTTCGGTGCATGAATGGGCTTATTAGATATGATTTTTCAAGCCAGATAACTTCTCTTCGGTCTTGAAAAATCATATCTGATAAGTTGATGGAAGGACATATCACATGCCCCTCTTGTATCTATAAATAGGGGACGATGAAATGAGTCTGATATTTAAAAAATATGAATTCCACCGAAGTACTATTCTGAGTGTCTCTCTCTCCCTCCTTTTTTAAGACAAGACTTGTCTTGTTAAGACAAGGTCTTTTTTACTAGGACAAGGCTTTGTTTTAAGACATAATCCTATGGGGTCCTAGAGGAGGGTTGTCCTAAAATCAAGAGTGGTTTAGGAGAGTGTCTTTAGTGCCATACAGTAGGACAGGGTGTACTACAGTGGTCAATAGACCAAAGGCTACCGAAAGAGTTCCACTTCTCCAAGCAACTTGAAGGAGTTCTTCCTTGGTCTGAGTTTCATGTGGATCACCATTAGAGGGCGAACGTTTGGGCACCTGGTGGAGAAGAAGGCTGAATCAGGGTTTTCTTTATCGGATTGGATACTAGCGGTTCAAGTTGGTCCATAAATTCTAGTTTATATTATATATGCATATTTGTATGTTTTAATTCCTAGTAAGGAGGTCTTGGGATAAGGGTTTGGTAGTGGTTTCATAATAAATTCTTGAAATCCACGCTTCTACCGTGGTCACCAAAACCCAATAGTGGTATCAGAGCCACCTTATTAGGGCTAAATCATACAAAATTTAAAGTTGCCCAATTTTATAGGACTCTTGAGGTTGCCCATTTTGGTAGGACTCTACAAAATTGAAGTTGACCAATTTTGTAGGACTCTTGAGGTTTTCCATTTTGGTAGGACTCTACAAAATTGAAGTTGACCCATTTTTGTAGGACTCTTGAGGTTGCCTATTTTGGTAAGACTCTACAAAATTTAAAGTTGCCCAATTTTGTTGGACTCTTGAGGTTGCCCATTTTGATAGGACTCTACAAAATTAGAGGTTGCCCAATTTTGTAGGACTCTACAAAAGTTTAAAGTTACATATGATTGATATGTTTATGCATATATGTATGTCATTGGTTAGGGTTTTCACTTAAACCTTAATCGATATAGAGATTTGTTTAGCTTTCTAGTCATCATACTGAAAAAAGGTTGCTCTGGCATAATGGTGGATCCATTATGTGGTAGATGGTTGTCCTAGCATAATGATACACTTGGCACATTATAAAATGATTTATGATGCATGGTTGATGAATGGTTATATGTAGAATGTGCTTATTTTAATAATAAAGCCCTCTTTTAAAATTATATTAAGTTGTAGTGTCATATACCAAAAGAAAAATGATCTAGATGATTAGTTGATCATTCGGTGTCTAGGAAAAGTGGTTCATGATCGGTAAAGAGGACGTGGTTTTTAATTGGTTCCGTTGACTGACTTGGCTAATTTTTATTGGTGTCTAGGAAAGCAACGGGGGGACTCCCACTACTCTCCCTCTTACCTGGCCGATAAGATTAACTTAATTCTTGATTTTTATGCTTAGTATAATATTCACTACATTAGGCCTTCCTTCATGCCAGGTCATTATTATGTTATGATCCGTATTAGGTTTGTTGTGTACACACAAGGCCTATTATGGTGACTAACACAATTTTGGCTTGGTGCATTTGATGCTTATGGCATGATTTAATATAATACTTTGTTGTGTACACACAAGGGTATTATTATTATAATCATGACTATAAAGGAATGAAGGGTCTTACTTAACTAAAATATTATAGTTTGTTGTGCACACACAAGGCTATTAATATTTTAGAGGCCAGGATATGTTGAGAATTGTATGAATTACAATTGGAAAGAGTTTTCCTAGCTTTGAACTTATAAAAGATTTGTTGTGTACACACAAGGTCTTTTATAAGAAATTAGGATCTCAACCCCACTAAGAAAACCAATTAGGATTTCTCGATCATCATATAGAGGGTTATGATGCTTGATAAAATAGTGGGAGACATAATTAAGTTAAAGTCCTAATTTAATTATGTTTTGTCAACATTGGTTGTTTGCTTATATTATGTTCTTTGTTAATGTAGATTAAATGGCCTCTTCACTCTCACTCCGTAGTATACTTGATGCCAATAAATTGACTGGATCGAACTATGTTGATTGGTTGAGAAACCTAAAGATAGTACTCAGCCAGGAAAAACTTTTTTACATTCTTGATACCCCTACCTTGGAACCTTTAGGAAAAGATGCCTCGCAAGAGAAAAAGACCACATACAAGATGTGGCAAAATGACTCACTCACTGTCAAATGTATCATGCTTGCCTCTATGACCAATGAGTTGCAGAGGCAACATGATAGCATGGACACTAACTCCATACTGCTCAATCTAAAAGAGCTAATAGAGAACATAGTCGAACTGCTAGATGTGAGATATCTAAGCAGTTGTTCCGTGCGAGAATGACAGAAGGTACATCCGTACAAGACCACGTACTGATGGTTATTGACCTGATCACTCGATTAGGTCAATTGGATTTTGTTATGGATGGGGAGTTGAATCAGGATTTGATCCTACAGTCACTCCCGGAGTCATTTTCACAGTTTGTTCTTAATTATCATATGAACAAACTTAACACTTCTTTGCTTGAGCTGTTAAATATGTTAAAAATAGTAGAGAGCCATTTAAAGAAAAATAAGGCTCCACTTCTTCTTGTGGATGGGATCAACAAGAAGAAGTCAGGCAAAAAGGGTTCCAAGAGGAGATTGAACCCAAAAAGGGGCATCAAGAAGAAGAAAGGAAAGAAGGCCTCCGGACAGATGACCTGCTTTCACTGTAGCAAGCCGGGTCATTGGAAGAGGAACTGCAAGTCTTACCTTGCAGGTGTGAAGCCTGGTGCATCGGATGCACCAAAAGGTATGAAAGAAGTTCATACTATTTTCTCATTGGATTCTTCCATTTCAAATACTTGGGTATTGGATACCGCCTGTGGTCATAATATCTGTAAATCTTTGCAGGGGCTGTAGAGGCTTAAAGTATTAAAGGAAGGAGACTTTAAGCTCTACGGTGCTGGAGGAGAGTCCATCCAAGCAGAGGCCGTAGGGACTTATATCTTGAAGTTACCTTCGGGGAAGATTTTAGAGCTGAGAGATTGTTACTATATGCCTAAGGTCATTAGAAATATCATATCTGTACCCTTATTACTTAGACAAGGTTATACTATGAATGTGATGAGCAATGGTTGCTCAATCAGCTTTTTTAATAAAATTATATGTTATGGCATATTTTGCACTGGTCTTTTAACTCTATCCACTAATGACAATATACTTCATGTAAGTAACAAATGAAATAGAGATGATATAAACAATACTTTACTCTGGCACTTTCGGCTTGGACATATTAGTGAGACTAGGATTAGCAAGTTATACAAGGAAAATTTTTTTAATCCTTATGATTGTGAATCATTAGGAACTTGTGAATCATGTCTCATGGGTAAAATGGCCAAGACTCCATTTAGTGGACATAGAGAAAGGACAACTGAGTTATTAGGACTCATACATACAGATGTATGTGGGCCTATGACAACTCAGGCCAAGGGTGGATACTCTTATTTCATCATGTTTACTGATGATTTTTCAAGGTACGGATTTGTGTATCTTATGAAACATAAGTCCGAAGCCTTTGATAAATTTTTAGAGTATCAAAGTATGGTAGAGAAACAAACAGGAAAAAGTATTAAAATCCTTCGATCAGATCGAGAAAGTGAATACTTATCCACCGAGTTTCTCGATCACCTTAAAGAAAAGGGGATTATCTCTGAATGGACCCCTCCTTACACACCACAATTAAATGGTGTTGCTGAAAGGAGGAATTGTACCTTATTAGATATGGTACGGTCTATGATGTGCTTCACAGAGTTACCTATTTTCTTTTGGGGATATGCCTTGGAAACCGCGGCTAATATCTTAAATAGAGTACCATCTAAATCTGTCTCTAGCACTCCATATGAGATATGGAGGGGTAAGAAACCCAATCTTAAGTATCTTAAGATATGGGGATGTCCAGCCTATGTCAAAAAAAATTTTGGACATAAGATGGATGCTAGAGCAGATAAGTGTTTATTTGTAGGATATCCTAAAGATAGTATAGGATATATGTTCTACCACCCTACTGAAAAAAATTTTTTTGTCAGTAGGCATGCCACTTTTCTAGAGAAAGAGTTCATCCTACAAAAGGGCAGTGAGAGAAATAATGAACTTGAAGAAGTTCAACAAATAGATACATCTCAACCAAATGATAACATAGTTAGTATAGAACCAGAACACACCACTCCTATCCGTAGGTTTGATAGGGTGCATCATGCACCTAAGTGGTATGGGTTCATTATTGAAAATAATGAAGCCCGGATCATTGAAAATGATGAGCCTCTAACCTATACGGATGCTGTCATGAGTAGGGACTCAGACAGATGGCTGGAAGCCATGAGATCCGAAATGGACTCCATGTATGTCAACCAAGTATGGACTTTGGTTGATGCACCAGAGGGTGTTAACCCTATTGGATGCAAATGGGTCTATAAGAAAAAGATTGGGGCAGATGGCCAAGTCAAAACTTATAAAGCCAGGTTAGTGGCTAAGGGTTTCAGACAAAAATAGGGAATAGATTATGATGAAACATTTTCTCCTGTTACTATGCTCAAATCTATTCGGATTATGTTTGCTATAGCAGCATATCATGATTATGAAATCAGGCAGATGGATGTGAAAACCGCATTGCTTAATGGTTTTCTTGAGGAAGAGGTCTATATGTCACAGCCAGAAGGTTTTATCTTGGAGACAAAACTTAATCAGGTATGTAGGCTGAAAAAATCCATTTATGGATTAAAGCAATCATTCAGGAGTTGGAACATCCAATTTGATAAGACAGTCAAAGAGTTTGACTTTATCAAAAATGAGGATGAACCTTGTGTGTACAAGAAGACTAGTGGGAGTGCCATAGTTTTCTTGGTTCTGTATGTGGATGACATACTCCTCATTGGGAATGATATCCCAATGTTACAATCAGTCAAGGTATGGTTATCTAAACAGTTTTTCATGAAAGACTTGGGAGAAGCATCCTATATACTGGGTATCAAGATCTATAGAGATAGATCTAGGAGGATGCTAGGCTTATCCCAATCTAGGTACATTGACCAAGTGCTAAAGAGATTTAGCATGGAGGGAAGTAAAAGAGGTTACTTGCCCATTGGTCATGGCATACATCTTTCTAAGAAGATGTCTCCTAAGACACCTGAAGAAAGAAATAGAATGACTTATATACCTTATGCTTTGGCTGTAGGATCTATAATGTATGCTATGTTATATACCAGGCCTAATGTGGCATATGCCTTAGGTATAGCCAGTAGATTTCAGGCTAATCCAAGAGAGGATCACTGGAAGGCTGTGAAAAATATTCTTAAGTACTTGAGAAGGACTAAGGATATTTTTCTGATATACGGAGGATTTGATCTTAAATTGGAAGCTTATTCAGATTCTAGTTTTCAATCGGATCCAGATGATAGCAAATCTATTTTAGGATATATTTTTACCCTAAATGGAGGAGCTGTAAGCTGGAAGAGTTCTAAACAGTAGACTATAGCTGACTCAACAACTGAGACAGAATACATTGCTGTTAGTGAAGTTGCCAAGGAATCTGTCTGGATGAAGAAGTTCATCTCAGAGTGTTGGGCACTGTTCCGGAGATTGAAGGTCCAGTATCACTTTACTGTGATAATATTGGAGCCGTCGCTCAAGCTAAGGAACCTAGAGCTCATCACAAATCAAAGCACATTCTAAGATGCTTCCATCTCGTTCGAGAGATTGTTGAAAGACAAGAAGTCTGCATTAAAAGAGTAGAAACGAAGAACAACATAGCAGACCCGTTCACTAAGGCTCTACCACAGCGGGAGTTTGATCGCCACCTCGATTATATGGGGTTAAAATTTAAAGGCGATTGGCTTTAGTGCAAGTGGGAGATTGAAAGGATTATGCCTTAAAGGCCAATCGAAATGTTGTATTTCGATGGGATTTTCTTTTGTATCCCAAACCAGTGTATTGATATTATCAATTAATAAAGGAATTTTATTTTCATCATACGCTGTGTCTTATTAATTTTATTAAGATATGATGAACCCCATAGATTAGGACTATGGTTCTAGGGTTATGATGAGATCATACCAGTGAGACCTAAAGCCTTAAAACTTTAATCTAGAATATTCTTGGTCGATGGGATATTGAGTAGGGGATCAATGTTTCCGGTAAAACCAGCACATCCTATGTATGCTTGGTGAAGAGGGTGACTGATCTCATAGTCACTTGTGTTTGACACTAATACTAGGATGTGGGTGCTCATTAGAGAATGAGTTCACTGAATGGATCCAGCTTAAGAACATCTAATGGAACCTTATCTGTTTGTCAATAGATAGTTCTCATAGTGGGAGTAGTGCATGTGGTCCTTTGACCTGAGACTGCCATGGTACCTTGTATGCATGAATCCATTCTTTGGTTCACACTCAATCATGATACTGAGTCATGCATGGGGTGATATTGGGTATGGTGGATTGCATATGGAGGTTGTGAGTAGGTAAAAAAGGAATCGATCAACCCTAGTAAGAGGGAAGCACATCCAGATGATTTCAATCAAATGAAGATTCGGGAAATCTTTGATCAAAGTATGAACATTAAAAATAGTTTCTAATGGTTCATTAATGAATCATCATTATCAGATTGAGCAAGGAATGAATATAAAATTGGATTTGACAAGTATCCATATCTATAGTCATATTCAGGGTGCAAGTAGATCAAAGGACTGAATTGCTCGGTAACTCACCATTGAAGGGTATTTTAGTAAATCCACCAAAATTTCTCGTCTTTCAGGTAGGCATGACACGTTGCTAGATGTCAATCTTGTCTTGTAGGTCTTCATGAACTAATTTATTTGGTTTCATGAGTCAATTCGATGTGTGATTCGAATTGGACAATTAGGTGAGCCAATTTGACCTAATTAGGTCAATCGGGTTCGATCGGATCGAATCGGCTCAAACCTAAACCTACTGCTGGCTAGATGTGGAACGCAATGGGTCTCACACAATAGAGACTTAGCCAAGGAAGTCATTCATGATTTAATTAGGGTCATAGGATCCTAATTGGTTAGCCGGATTACATACTAGCATATGTAGGCTAACCAAATTCCTAACCCAATTGGATTGGATCCGGTTGCTTGCTAATTGGGCTAACCTAATTATGGAAAACCTAAATTAGGTTGATTCCTAAGTGGGGATAGCCTAATCATAGCTAAACCTAATTTTAATTTGGATTTAAGGGCATTTTAGGTGCCATACATGAAGAGTCCCAATGGCATGGGACTCTTGGTACCTAAATGATACCTTAACTTCAAAAGGGCACAGAATGAGCTATAGATCTCTGATTTGAATATAATTTATATGGTCAGAAAAAAAAATTTTATGATCTTTCCAATGACATCCATATTATCTATGTTTTGGCTGGTCAACATTTTTTGAAATTTGCGTGGAAGAAGGATGGCGCGCGCGGTGCATGAACAGTCGCAACTCTTCATGTGGCGCGCGGTTCTGATGGAGAGTCCTTCTGCTATCATGACTCTTCATAATCTTCGATATTTGAAGATTGAAGAGGCGCCTCTTGGCTTCCTAGGGCGGGTAATTGACATGTGGCAAGTAAGAATTCGTCCAGATAAAAGAAGGGACGTGAATAAGGCCTTCGGTGCATGAATGGGCTTATTAGATATGATTTTTCAAGCCAGATAACTTCTCTTCGGTCTTGAAAAATCATATCTGATAAGTTGATGGAAGGATATATCACACGCCCCTCTTGTATCTATAAATAGGGGGTGGTGAAATGAGTCTGATAATTAAAAAATATGAATTCCACCGAAGTACTATTCTGAGTGTCTCTCTCTCCCTCCTTTCTTTAAGATAAGACTTGTCTTGTTAAAACAAGGTCTTTTCTACTAGGACAAGGATTTGTTTTAGGACATAAGCCTAAGGGGTCCTAGAGGAGGGTTTTCCTAAAACCAAGAGTGGTTTAGAAGATGTCTTTAGTGCCCTACAGTAGGATAGGGTGTCCTACAGTGGTCAATAGACCAAAGGCTGCCGAAAGAGTTCCACTTCTCCAAGCAACTTGAAGGAGTTCTTCCTTGGTCTGAGTTTCATGTGGATCACCGTTGGAGGGCGAACGTTTAGGCGCCTGGTGGAGAAGAAGGCTGAATCAGGGTTTTCTTCATCGAATTGGATACTAGCGGTTCTGGTTGGTGCCTAAACTCTAGTTTATATTATATATGCATGTTTGTATATTTTAATTCCTAGTAAGGACGTCTTGGGTTAAGGGTTTGGTAGTGGTTTCATAATAAATTTTTGAAATCCATGCTTTCACCCTGGTCACCAAAACCCAACACCAACACATCCCTTTCTTAGCCATTTATCTGATATATTACATATCAGATAAGTCCCTTCAAATTAAAGGAGTCCAATGGAAAAAAATGTGTGATGAAATGCCATATAGATATGACATGTCGATATCTCATGCTCTAAGAGATGTCTTCTCGCATTTCTTCAAATAAATCATATTTATTTGGTACAATTCCAAGAGATGTAGGCCTAGTCAATAATCCCAATAGGCATATTGTAAGGAGATATTTTGTAGGCATTAGTGATGCAACTTTAAAATTTTTTTAACCTTGCATTGCAGCGGAAGGCTAGATTAATCATATTAATCAACATATAATAATAGAACATTTCTAATATAGGCCTACAAATAGGATCATGTATGAATATTAACATGCAAATGAAAGAAAATACAAGCACATAAAGTCGTGCATCACATAGAACCACTCTATGTTCGATTCACTTGCTAAAGCATACTTCTTTAGCAAACTCACTAAGAACTTTACCTTTAATCCGATACGACACTTGCCAGGTTGAGGAAAAGCTCACCAAGGAAGACAACCGCTATAGAAGCTGCACACATGTCCAACCTCTACAGGTTATCCACACCGGAGTTCTTCCTTGACCTTCTTCTTTTGAAGTGCTAGCTTTGCCGGAACAAATTGGCTTATGGACTCTTCTTCTTCTTCTTTGGGATGCTCCAAGAGATGAAGAAGTACTATGGAGGATTTATAAAATGCACTCAAGAATCCTTTCCAAGATACTCTTTCCAAGCCTAGAACACTAGGTAGCACATACCCAAACCCAAACCTTTCTTCCCCATACAAAGGTTTCAAGCTCTCCTTCTTCTTTTCTTTTTTTTTCCTTTTTAAAAAAAAAATTCCTGTAAATAAATTTTAGAAATGTCTCTCTCTCACGTCCTCATCAAGCCCCCATATGTAAGTAAGTGGGGAGAGAAGAAAAGGAAAGAGTTACATAAGTTATGGGATTGCATAATGATGGGGGGTTACAAAAGATTCAAGGCCACGAGAGTTACATCCTTTTAAATTCAAACTAAATTTTAAATTTAAAACTTAAATCAAAATTTGAATTCATATTCAAACTTAAATCTTAAATGGGATGTAACAATTTATCCTAATCACATTAGACCTAACCCAAGTCCAAATTGAATCACATTTGATTTGACCTAAACTAAATTGTTCAATCAAATTGAGTTAATTAAGCAATCACATTGTCACTAACCCTCTATATAATCACCAACATTTAGTAATTAAAACCTTTGTCACAATATTTATAACATGATGTGTCAACACTTGTCAAATCATCAAATCCCTATAACTGAGTCGATTCATGATTCTAGTTGACTCCGAAATGTAGATGCATAATCAAATTATCCAGAGTCCAAAATGATTCTCAATCATTCAATAGCCATTAGGTCAATCTAAAACTCCTATGGTGTGTGATCCCATAGGTTCGAACACTAAGCCGGTAGTATTGGAATACTTCCAATACCAGCCAAAGTCGCCATCTAGTAATGATATCCATGTCCAGATAGGTCAAAGGTTGCAGAGCAACTATCAATAACTAAATGGATATGATAATCATATAATACATTCCTTTAACCCTCAATGCTCTGGATGACTTAGGATTTAACTACCCAACCCTAGAATAGTCCATCACAATATGTCTCAAACTCAAAATCCCTGTAACTGCTTACAAGGACTACCCTGACCAAGGTTTTACTCAATTGAGATAAAATGAATCATTCACTCCAAACTCTTTTAGAGGGGCTAATCCCATCTTGATCCAACCACTGCTACACAAGTACTTGACTGTACCCGACAACCTTTCATCACCAGATTAGAAATCCGGGTAGTCCGGTACCTAAGCACAGTGAGTTGCTCACAAGCTATCATGGTGATCTCAAGTCAGAGAAACACTTATATCCATATCTTGATGCGAACTACTTTTTGGCAGAAAGAATGTTCTACAGATGGGTCATGTCTAGTGAAGTGTCATACACAATACCTGCTTGCCATACCAGTGTCTCTACACTCCTTAGTTAAGAGGACAATCAACGACTATGACACACAATGACCTATGCTTGATACACTATCATCCTGTGATAATGTATCATTTGGTTGAGGACTAATTTAAGAACTAGATGATATATCCTCTCTATAATAATTCAAATTAGTCCTAAGAACTTCATCACACAAGAGTTCATTACAAGAAGATGTAAAATATGATGAACAGCCAGAATAAATATTTTATTCAATATAATTCATATACAATTACAACAATAGCTCAACCATCTACAAGTAAGATGATTGGCTTTGGAACACATTTCCCAATACATATGAATGGATAGGCTTATCTGAAAAAGGTGATCAGTAAGCAGGACTCTAGGTCCTTTCTTTATGCACCATTGACCCATGCGTAAACACCCTTTCATGCCAAAATAAGATTAGCATCCAAAATAAACCATTTGATCGATCAAAACATATCCATATGGGGCATGGAGGAGAGAGAGGGGGAGATAGACTTTATCCTGTAAAAGTGATTCATCTGTAGAAGGTCCTTTTGCATGTCAAAAATATGCCACTTAATCTAGCACCATCAAAAGTCTCATGCCCTTGGGACTCTTGCTATTTGGTATGGATAAAGGCTTTTAGGAGTCCAATTTGGCTGCTTCACTAATGACTTAATCTAATTTAAGTCCCACTTAAATAGTTAGCCCCAATAGCAAGCAAACAAATCCAATCAAATTAGATTACGAGTTAGGCTAGCCAACATATGCTAGTATATCAATTAGCTAGTTAATTAGGATCCTATGACCTAAATAAAAATATAATTGACTTCCTTGATCAATGTCTTAGTATGTGTGACCCTGTAGGATCCACATCTAGTGAGTAGTAGGTCTAGGTTTTTGTTGATCTAATTTGATTAGAACCCGAGTAATCAAATTAGGTCAAAACCATGTCCACCCAAGTTATCAATTTGGACCTTCTTTCTAATCGACTCATGAATTAATCATTTTAATTCATGAAAACTTACAAGACATGATTAGCATCTAGTATTATGTCATGCCTACTAAGAAGATGAAAAATTTGATAAAAATTATCAAAATATCCTTCAATAATAAGTTATTATGTAATTCAATCTTTCGATCACCCTTTATCTAGAATAAGTAAGGGGTATAGAAATTTTGAAAGAACAGTACTCTAAAAGCCAATCATATTTTTTATGAAATAGGAGCTTATCTATAAAATTCTCCTGACTCATGTGTGATATTAATAAAACATATTTTATTTCATAATATACTGTCTTATACTTTGTTGTTTTAAGATTATGATGAATTCAATAAATTAGGACAATGATTTTAGGATTATGATGGAGTTTATAATAGTGAGATCTAAGATCCTATAAATTCTAATCTAAAATATTCCTAGTCATAGGATCATCGAGTCGAGGATTGATATTTTCGTAGAGATTAGAAAATCCTTTGTATGCTCGATGAAGAGAGTGGTTGGCTCATGACCACTTATGTAGGGACACTAATACAAGGATTTGAGTGCTCATCAAGATATGAGTTCACTGAATTGATTCATCACGAGAACATCTAATGGAAGTCTTACTTATCAAAAGATGATTCTTTTAGTGAAAGTTATGCAAGTGATCCTTAGACCTAAGATCACCATGGTATCTTATATATATGAATCCATATTTTGGTTCATACTCATTCATGACTTAGTCATGTATGGGATGTTCATGGATATAGTGAATTATGTTTGAAGGTTATGAGTAGGTCAACAAGAAATCGATCATCCCTAGTAAGAGGAGTATTTATCCCATGCAATCTCATCAAATGATGACTCAGGAAGTCTTTGATCAAAGCAGGATAAAATTAGAAAAGGATTTCTAATCTTTTATTGATCGAGTTTTTATTAACAATTTGAGGTTTGAATGAATAAAGTATGAGGGTTTGATAATTTTTCATACCTATCACTTATTTGGGATAAAGGAAGATCGAAGGATAGAATTTCACGGTAACTTACGATTGAAGGGTATTTTGATAACTTTCATCAAATTTCTCATCTTCTAGGTAGGCATGATACATTGCTAGATGTTAATCTTATCTTGTAGGTTATCATGAATTAAATTGATTGAATTCATGAGTCAATTTGAAAGATGGTTCAAATTGGTAGCTAGGGTTAGATTGATTTGATCTAATTTGATTAGTTGATTTCTAATTGAACTAAATCAATATAAACCTAGATCTACTGCTATCTAGATGAGGAGCCCAAAGGGTCACATACATTAAAGAATTGATTAAGGAAGTTAATTTATATTTTTATTAGGGTCACAGGATCTTATTGGCTAGCTAATTAACATACTAGCATATGTTGGCTAGCCTAACTCCTAACATAATTAGATTGGATTTAAATACTTGCTATTTTGCCTAACTAATTTAAGTGGGACTTAAATTGGGTTGAGTCTTAAGTAGGGCAGTCAAATTGAGATTTATCCTGATTTTATAGCCTTTATCGATTGATTAAACCAAGAGTCCTATGGGCTTGGGACTCTTGGTGCCAATATTGGCATACACACACATTAAAGGTGCAAAAGGATGAAGTATCCATATGCAATTAAATCAGCTTTTTGATGATAAGCATTAGCCCCTATCCTCTTTAATAGATGCCCATTTAGACTAGATTTGATCGATCAAATTATGTAATTATGGGCATGATTTCATGAAGGGTTACAATGCTTGGAATATATTATGCATGGGATGGGCTAGAGTCCTGCATATCAATCACATTTTTTTAGATAAGTTTCTTTAATTTATACATCTATTAGGGTGTTGGACTAAGTCTTTAATTCTAAAATTAAAGACAATTATCAGTTTTTTTTGAAGAGTTGTGATAAGTAACTTTTGGCACAAAATATTAGTGAAACAACATTTCACTTTGCACCTTTCTACCTAGAGACTCCTTCTGCATGAAAGGTCTTATTGATATGTTAAATATCAGATTAGGAATTGATGAAAGGGTGTATTAGGTATATCCTCTCTTCCTATTTAAAGGTTTTGATAATTGAAATCAAAGTATTCAGAGTTTGTCCTAATAACTCTCTTCCTTCCCTTGTTAAGATAAGTTTTTTATTTTAAGACAAGTCCACCATTTTAAGATAAGAGCTTAGGAAAAGAATTAAAAAGGATAATAGGATAGTAAAAGAGTTCTCAAAAATGTTTTGAGGTACTCTTTGAAAGGAAAAAGATCCTGGAAGAGAAGAAAGGCTGCTAAAGGAAAAAAGGCTGCCGGAAGGAGTCGAGCAAGAAAGAGGAGTGTTTCCTTGATCCAATTCCTATGTAGATCATCTTTAGAGGGCATACACTTGTGTGCCTAGTGGAATAAAGGTTATTAGCATTATAGGTATTCTTCTATTTCCTAATATTTATCTTGTTAATTGATATAGTCAAGGGAGCCCTAGGTCTAGGATTTCGGTTGACTAGGATTTCAAAGATTAAAATTTTAAAATAAGATCTTCCACTGTGCAACCATAACTTGATAGTGATATCAGATCCACCTTGATTCATTCAATTAATAGTCAAATTAAATATTTGGATGATTATGTCTAGCATAAAAGTTGTAGCATATGTTGATTGATGTATGCCACTGATTAGGGTTTCACTTAAACCTTAATTGACAAAAAGATTTGTTTAGATTATTCAGTCATCATTCTGAAATATGGTTGTCTTAACATAGTAGTGGATGTCTGCTATGTTATAAGGTTGTCTTAGATTGATGACATATTTGGCACATATGATGTTGTGGTATGCTTGTTAGATAGTTTGTAGTATTAGGATGTACGTGAGACCATGAAAGCCCTTTTAAAAATTATATTTAGTTATAGTATTATAAAATCATAATGCAAATCCATTTAGAATTTGATTAATCAATTGGTATCTAAGAAAGTGGTTACAGGAAGGTAAAGAAAATGTGGTTTTTAATTGGGTCTATTGCTTACCTGGTTAAGATTTTTGGTGTCTAAGGCAAGCACGAGGTGCCTCCCACCTTTCTCCTACTTACCTGACCAATTCGATTAATTTAGACCTTGATTTGGAAATTCTAATTGATTAAAACACTACTAATTATCTTCCTTCATGCTAAGCCAAATTTATGTCAAAAACTATAGTAGGTTTGTTGTGTAACACAAGGCCTACTCTAGGATTTAATGTAAAATTAGTCTTGGTGCATCTAATACTTTATAGCATGATTGATGGTGTTGCTTTATTATGTAACACAAGGGCAACATTATTCAATCATGACTATATGAAAATGAAGGGTCTGACTAAACTAAAATATTATAGTTTGTTGTGTAAACACAAGGTTATAAGTGTCTTAGAAGCAGCTGTCATGTTAAGAGTTGCTTGGATTGCAATTGGAAAAGAAAATTTTCTATCCTTGAGTCATAATTGTTTGTTGTGTAAACTTAAGCCATTTATGAAGAATTGGGATCTCAACCCCACTAAAAAAATCATGTTAGGGTTTCTCACTTGCCATAGGTGAGGGCTATGGTATTCATAGAAAAATAATGGAAGGCAATTAGATTGATAAGTTCTTATCTAGTTGTGTATATCATCTTGAGTGGTCTGCTTATACATTATTCTTTATTTATGTAGATTAATATTATAGCTTCTACTTTATCACTACGGGATATTTTAGATGCCAATAAGTTGACCGGTAATAATTATATGGATTGGTTAAGGAACCCAAGAAGTATCTTAACTTAGAAAAAAGTATCCTACATCCTCGATTCTCCTGATCCAGATTTGATCGGAGATGATGCTTCGAAGGAGGAAAGGACCACATATAAAATGTGGTAGAATAAAAGATTAAATATCAAATGCATTTTGTTAGCTTCTATGAGCAATGAATTACAGAGGCAACATGAAAAAATAGAACCTCAGTCCATACTGCTCATTCTTAAAGAACTTTATGGAGAGCAAAGTAGGGCTACTCGATATGAAATATCGAAGCTGTTATTCTGAGTATGTATGAGTGAGGGCTTATCTGTTTAAGTCCATGTACTAAAGATGATTAACTCAATCACTCGATTAGGTCAATTAGGATTTGTCATGGATGGAGAGCTTAATTAGGACTTGATCCTACAATTACTCCCTGATTCCTTCTCTCATTTTGTCATGAACTATCATATGAACAAATTGAACCTTTCATTACCAGAGCTACTTAATATGCTTATGATAGCTAAGAGCTATTTTAAAGGGGACATGGCTTATCTTCTTCTAATTGATGGAAAGAAAAAAATAGTAATGAAAAAGGGTTTAAAGAGAAAGTGGAACCCTAAGAAAAGCATCCAGAAGAGGAAGAAGGAAAAGAACCCTCTATTGATGGAACCTATTTTCACTACAGCAAGCAGGGACATTGGACGAAGAATTGCAAGTTATATCTTGGTAGTTTGAAGCATGATACTGGTGGAGCATCAAAAGATTTGTACATGATACAAACTAAATTATCATTAATACTTCAGCTTCTGATTCACGGGTATTGGATACCGCATATGGGTCTCATATATGTAAGTCTTTGCAGGAACTTCATAGAATCAGGAGCTTGAAGAAGGGTGACTTCGAGTTTTATGGTGAGTGGTGAAGCCATCCAAGTGAAAGCTATGAGCACCTATCTATTGTTATTGCCTTCAGACAAAATTTTAGAATTGAAAGACCGTTACTATGTTCCAAATGTTATTAGAAATATTATTTTTGTACCCTTATTATTACAACAAGATTTTAAAATTAATATAAAGAGTAATGGATGCTCTATTTCTCATTCTAATAAGTTTTTTGGAGCTGGTTTATTTGTTAATGGTCTTTTAGTTCTTTCACTCAATGATAAAATTTTACTTGTTAAAAATAAGACAAGAAAGAGATAAGATGTCAATGTCACCTTCTCTAGCATTGTCGATTAGGTCACATTAATGAGTCTAGGATAAACAAGTTATACAAAGATAAATTCTTTGATCCTTATGATTATCAATCATTAGGAACTTATGAACCTGTCTCATGTGTAAAATGACCAAATCTTCATTTATTGGTCATGGAGATAGGGCAACCGAGTTATTAAGGTTAATACATACAGATGTTTGTCAACTCAAGCCAAAGGAGGATCTCTTATTTCATCACCTTTACTAATAATTTATCTAGGTTTGGATATGTGTATCTTATGAAACATAAATTTGAAGCCTTTGATAAATTTAAAGTGTGTCAAAGTATGGTTGAGAAACAAACTAGAAAGAATATTAAAATTGTTCGATGAGATCAAGGAGGAGAATACTTAATTAGTGAGTTTCTTGATCATCTTAAGGACAAAGGCATTCTCTCAGAATGGACACCTCCATATATACCATAATTAAATGGTGTATCAGAAATGTGGAATTATACCATGTTAGACATGGTAAGGTCCATGATAAGCTTCACTGATCTTCCTGCATCCTTCTAGGATTATGCCCTAGAGATTGCTGCTTATACACTAAATAGAGTACCATCAAAATCAGCAGCTAGCACTCCATATGAATTATGGAGAGATAAGAGGCCAAGTCTTAAATATCTTAAGATTTGGAGTAGCCCAGCTTATGTTAGAAATGTATTTGGACATAGCTTAGTGCTAGGTAGATAAATGTAGGTTCATAGGTTATCCTTGAGAAGGTATTGGATATCTCTTTTATCATCCTATTGAACAAAAGGTTTTTTCAGTGGGCATGCCATTTCCTTGGAAAAGAAATTTATTTAAGGAGATAGTGGGAGGATACTTGAACTTAATAAAGTACAAGATCAACAACCTACTCCTATAGCTAATCAACCTCAAATTCCTCAACCACAAGTACCTATTAATAAGGTACCACCAAAACACATACCTCCTCTCCGTAGGTCAGAAAGAGTCGGGATGTACCTCTCAAATATGGTTTTGTCATTAGAAATGACTATGAAGCCAGCATAATTTAAGATGATGATCCTGTGATCTATATGGAAGCTGATAGAGTAAGACTTAGACAAATGGCTTAATGCCATGAAATCTGAAATGAACTCCATGAATACCAACCAGGTTTGGACCTTGGTTGATCCACCTGAGGGAGTAAATCTAATAGGGTGCAAATGGGTCTTCAAAAGAAAGATTGGAGGAGATGGCCAAGTAGAAACCTACATGGCTAGGCTAGTGGCAAAAGGTGCTAGTGGCAAAAGGTTTCAAATAAAGACATGGAATTGACTATGATGAAACATTTCACCAGTAGTTATGTTCAAGTCCATTAGAATTTTGTTTGCTATAGCTTCATACAATGATTATAAAATATGGCAAATGGATATAAAGACTGCCTTCCTTAATGGGTATCTTGAACAAGAAGTATATATATCACAACCAGAAGGGTTTGTCTCAAGTGGGAGACCAAACCAAGTATGCAAGCTTAAGAAATCCTTTATAAATTAAAGCAAGCATCGAGAAGTTGGAACATCCAATTTGATGAAACAATTTACGAATTTGGTTTCATCAAAAATATGGATGAACCATGTGCATATAAGAAGATAAATGGAAGTGCCATTGTCTTTTTAATATTAGATGTTGATGATATGCTTATTATTAGGAATGATATTCTAATGTTGCAATCGATCAAAGCTTGGCTATCTAAACAATTTTTCATGAAAGATTTGGGAGAAGCATCATATATACTAGGTATAAAGATCTATAAGGATAGATCTACGAGGATGCTCAGCTTATCTCAATCCAGATACATTGACTTAGTATTGAAAAGATTCAATATGGAGGGAAGTAAAAGGGGTTACTTGCCCATGAGTCAAGGCATACATCTTTCTAAGAAGATGTCTCCTAAGATACCTGAAGAGAGACAAAGGATGAGTAAGATTCCTTATGTTTCAGTTGTAGGATCAATCATGTATACCATGTTATGTACCATGCCTATGTTGCTTATGCCTTAGGCATAGCAAGCAGATTCCAGGCTGATCTAGGGGAGGATCATTGGAAAGCTATGAAAAACATTCTTAAGTACTTTAGAATAACTAAAAATATTTTTCTAATATATGGAGGATCATATTTAAAAACTAGAAGGCTATATTGACTTTAATTTTTAATTAGATACAAATGATAGTAAATCCATATCAAGTTATATCTTTACTCTGTATGGAGGTATAGTGAGTTAAAAAAGTATCAAATAGTAAACTGTAGCTGACTCAATAACTGAGATATAATACATAGCTACTAGTGAAAGCGCTAAGAAAGCAGTTTGGATAAAGAAATTCATCTCAGAATTGGAAGAAGTTTCTAAGATACAACAACCAGCGCTACTTTATTGTGATAACATTGGAGCTATTATACAAATTAAGGAACCAAGATCTCATAAAAAATCCAAGCATATCCCAAGACACTTCCATCTCATTCATGAGATCATTGAAAGACATGATTTTAGAATGAGTAGATACAAAGAACAATATAGTATACCCATTCACTAAGGCCCTGCCATTTAGATTGCATGGGAATTAAATACATGGGTGATTGGTTTTAGTACAACTGGGAGATTGAAAGAATAGTATCCTAAAGTCAATCATATTTCTTATGAAAAAGGGACTTATCTATAAAATTCTTGGTGGGGACACCTGAGGCACCAGAATAAGACAAAGGCTTTTCAACCCTCTATGAATTGATCAATAATTTATGAGTCCATCTGTAATAAGGGCTTAGCCCATTTGAGTCCATTTTAGTTATTATTTGAATCTTTTGAGTTGTTATTTCAGTTCTGTACTAGTCAGCTCATGTTGAGCTAGTTCAATCCAATGCTAGTCAGCTCATGTCGAGCTAATTTTATTTTTTTTGAGTCCTATTCAACCATATTGAAGACTCAAGACCACATCATACAAGTGAAGACCAAGTCTAACCAGATTGAAGACATGGAAGTATAGCCCAAGTCCAACCCAGCTTGAAGATTTGAAGACCCTAGGAGAAAAATTCAGAAAACCCTGATTCCCTGCAGATGCCCTCCAGATCCCAGATTTCCTTCCAAATGCCAAAATATATTCATAGACCAAGGCATCCATGATGTTAGAGGTCCATATGCATCCTAGCCCAAAGAAATCAAGCCCAGGCGCCAAGCCCAAGCCCCTAAGAAGCAAGATACCAGGGAATATTCCTGCTACCTGGCTACCAGGCCACCCCAGCTTCCAGAGGCCCAAACCCATGCATCCGGGCCCTTTTGGGCTGGCCCCTTGCTGCTCTTAGAAGCCCAACACGCCCCCCTAGGCATCCTTGGAGTGTTGGCCAAGTCAAGAGAATTTTTAGGGATTTTTCTACCTAATGTTTCCTTATTTTCTAGCTAGGGTTTGAGAGGGAAAAGGATTCTTATGTAAAGACTTATGTGCCCTTACTTGGAGCCCAAGGTTAAGGGTCTATTTAAAGGACCCTAGCCTCTTGTATGAAGGGAATTTTTGATATAAATTAAAACCTTGAGTTCTTCTATTGAGTTGTGTGATACCCTGCTGTGTGCATAAAGGGGTTTGTGAGAGTTTTTCTTCCCAGTGCTGCAATCATCTTCCTGCTGCCAACAAGCCTCTCAGATCCCTGGACGCCCACTCCAAAAGAAGCCTTCCCTTGCTATTTTTCCTTTGTTTTCTTGTTCCTTTGTGAGTTTTCTAACACCTGACAGGTCGTTTGCAGGTCCCTGAGTTCCTACGAATCCAACGACTCCAGCCACGCCTCAATCGGACCACCGAGCAGAAAGCCGGGTATCCGCGGGTCATTGGCTTGGTTTTCCAGGCCGCATCCATCGAGGAATGAGAGACCCCTTCACTGCGGTCTTCACAGACGTTGTCAGGTACACTCCTCTACCTGCAGTAGTTTTATTGTAGGAGAACTTGCCCTAACCGAGGCTTCTCAGCCCCGGCGGTCCTTCTTTGCTACTTTTCTAGGTCCTAATCTAAATGCTGATCTTCAAAAATTCATACAAAATTCCCTACAAATAATTTTGATCTGAAATTCGGGAATTAATCACCTAACTCCACATGTAAAACATACAAAAAGAATTGCATGCATATTAGTCCCCCATCAATTCTCCCGACTCATGTATGATATTAATAAAAGGTATTTTGTTTCATCATATGCTATGTCTTATACTTTGTTATTTTAAGATTATGATAAATCCCATAAAGTAGGGCAATGATTTTAGGATTATGATAGAGTTCATAATAATAAGTTCTAAGATTTTATAAATCCTAATCTAAAATATTCATAGTCATAAGATTATTGAGTCGGGGATCGATGTTTCAAGAGAGACCAGCACATCCTTTATATACTCGATGAAGAGAGTGGTTGGTCTTATGACCACTTATGTAGGGACACTGATACAAGAATGTGGGTGCTCATCAGGGTATGAGTTCACCGAATTGATCTATTATGAGAACATATTATGGAAGTCTTACTTGTCAAAAGATGATTCTCTTAATGGAAGTTATGCAAGTGATCCTTAGATTTGAGATCACCATGGTATTTTATACACATGAATCTATGTTTTGGTTCATACTCATTCATGACTTAGTCATGTACGAAATGTTCATGGATATAATGAATTGTGTATGAAGGTTATGAGTAAGTCAACAAAGATCGATCATTCATAATAAGAGGAGTATTTATCCCATGTAATCTCATCAAATGATGACTCAAAAAGTTTTTGATCAAAGCAGGATGAAATCAGAAAAGAATTTTTAATCTTTCATCGATTGAGTCTTCATTAGTTATTTAATATTTGAATGAATAAAGTATGAGGGTTTGACAATTTTCCACACCCATCACTTATTTGGGATAAAGAAAGATCGAGCGATTGAATTGCATAGTAACTTTCCATTAAAGGATATTTTGATAATTTTTATCAAATTTTTTATCTTCTGAGTAGGCATGATACATTGCTAGATATCAATCATGTCTCGTAGGTTATCATGAATTAAATTGATTGATTCATGAGTCAATTTGAAAGATGCTTCAAATTGGCAGCTAGGATTAGCTCGATTTGATCTAATTTGATTAGTTGGTTTCTAATTGAACTAAATCAACAAACTTAGTCTACTGCTAGCTAGATGAGGATTCCAAAGAGCCACACACATTAAGAAATTGATCAAGAAAGTCAATTTATATTTTTATTAGGGTTATAGGACCCAAATTGGTTAGCTAATTAACATACTAGCATATATTGGCTAGCCTAACTCCTAAACAAATTAGATTGGGTTTAAATACTTATTATTTGGACTAACTAATTTGAGCGAGACTTAAATTAGGTTGAGCCTTAAGTAAAGTAGCCAAATTAGGATTTATCCTGATTTTATAGCCTTTATCCATTGATTAAACCAAGAGTCCCAATGGCTTGGGACTCTTGGCACCAATATTGGTGTATGCATACATTAAGGGGTGCAGAAGAACTAAGAGTCCTTCTATAATTAAATCACCTTTTTGGTGATAAGACTTAGCCCCTATCCTCTCTAATAGTTGCCCATTTAGATTAGATTTGATAAGTCAAATTATGTAATTATGGGTGTGATTTCATGAAGGATAGTGACACTTGGAATATATGGTGCATGGGATGGTTTAGAGTCCTACTTATCAATCATCTTTTTTTAGATAAGCCTTTCTAATTTATATACCTATTGGGATGTTGTACCAAGTCTTTAATTATATAATTAAATACTAATTATCAGTATTTCTCAAAGAGTTGCGATAAGCAACTCTTGGCATAAAATATTAGTGAAACAATGTTTCACTTTGCACCTTTCTGCCTAGAGACTCCTTCTGCTTGAAGGATCTTATCTAATATGTTAAATATTCAATTAGGGACTGATGAAAGGGTATATTAGGTACCTCCTCTCTTCCTATTTAAAGGCTTCAGTGATTCAAACCAAAGTGTTCAAAGTTTGTCCAAACAACTCTCTTCTTTCCCTTGTCTGACAAGTCTTTTATTTTAAGACAAGTCCACTATTTTAAGACAAGGGCTTAGGAAGAGAATTAGAAAGGATAATAGGATAGTAAGAGAGTTTTTGAGATAATCTTTGAAAGAGAAAAAGCCCTAGAAGAGAAGAAAGGTTGCTAAAGGAAGAAAGGCTACCAAAGGAGTCAAGCAAGAAAGAGAAGTGCTTCCTTGATCCAATTCCTATGTGGATCATCTCTGGAGGGCATACACTTATGACCTAGTGGAATAAAGGTTATTATTAGTATAGGTATTCTTCAATTTCCTAATATTTATCCTATTAATTGATATAATCGAGAGAATCTTGGATCTAGGGTTTTGGTTGAATAGGGTTTCAAAGATTAAATTTTGAAATCCGGTCTTTCACGGTGCAACCATAACCTGATAAATTTATCAAATTCTTATACTTTATTCATTCAAATCTAATAATAAAGACTTGATCAATAAAATATTAGAACCCATTTCTAATTTCATCCTGTTTTGATCAAAGACTCCTTGAGTCATCATATGATGAGATTACATGGAATAAATTCTCCTCTTACTAAGAATGATCAATTTCTTTTTGACCTACTCATAACCTTCTTACACAATCCTCCATATCCATGAACATCTCATCTCATACATGACTTGGTCATGAATGAGTATGAACTAAAACATGGATTTATGTGCACAAGGTTCCATGGTGATCTCAAGTCTAAGGATTACATGCACAACTCCTGATTTGGTGACATCCACTGACGTGGAGCACACAAGCGGCTACGATAACCCAGACATGGTGCCTCAGCTCCCAGCCGAGGCCAGGCTCATTGGACGAGCCCTCCATTTGAGGCTAGCACCCTACCGAGGTTAGCTCCCAGTCGAGGCCAGGCTCATTGGGCGAGCCCCCCGTCTATGGCCAGCTCCCTACTGAGGTCAGCTCCCAGCCGAGGCTGGGCTCATTGGGTGAGCCCCCCGTTTGAGTTTAGCTCTCTGTCGAGGTCATCTCCCAGTCGAGGATGGGCTCATTGGGCAAGCCCCCAGTCTAAGGCTGGCTCCCTGCCAAGGTCAGCTCTCAACCGAGGCCGAGAACATTGGACAAGCGCCCCGTTTGAGGCCTGCTCCCCATTGGGGATGTGTCCATACCCTGGAGTGGAGCCCCCGATATGGAGTTCCTACTAGAGGAATAGATATTTGAATTATGGTGAAGCAAAGCCTAGCCACCTGCAATCTTCTACAGGCGGGCCAAAGGTACAACGTGGGTGCTCCCAGACCCCATGCCTAGTGATGTACTGCCATGTCCATAGCTGTACCACCAATAGCCAATGACGGTCGTGGCGTAGGACTCAAAGCTTCCCCAAGTAAAGAATCCGACCAAGGCCTCGAGACCTGCAGCCCTGGGCGGTCTCTCCCGAAATAGAAGCGCCCCTCCTATAAGGTGCATCGAAGCCAAGAAGAAAAGGAAGACTTTCTTGGCTCGAAGCATGACCCGAAGGCCCAAGAAAGGGAGGACTCTCTCTCTCTCTCTCTCAGGCTCCCCCAAAGCCACAGGGGTCCGACCAGGTCTCTGGAGGAAGGTAAGGAAGGCAAGCACATGGGGAAAAGTGAGGGAGAGGTAAGTAGGTAGGCGACCCATCACCGCCGGGCGAACCACCGGCCTGAGAAGTCTCCCCGTTCCCCACTCTCGATCCCTCCTCTTTTCCAATTTTTTACATTCCTGTTCTCGAGTCACACCCTCCCGACGGACAGGTCCCCCAAGCCCTACGCCATGGAGGTCTTGTCTGTTCTCCTCGATTGTCCCACTAACTTGATCATCGAAGTGTCCTTGCTAGAATCCCCGACCTGGGTCTTCCCTATCTTGCAGGAAGGAAGGAAGAGGGCTGGCACGGTCGAGAGTGGGCAACCACGGAGCGGGATGGAGCGGACGGGTCCCTGGTCCATCGTGGTGCCTGACAGTGATGGGAGGATCCCTCGGCATGACCGAGCTATAGGCAGCAACGATCTTGGTGGCAACAGATTGGCACACCAGGTAGGGTGAAGTTTTCAAGATCCTGGTGACCAATAGATTGGCATGCTAGGAAGGGAGAAGTTTTCAAGATCCTGGCAACCAACAGATTGGCATGACAGGAAGGGGGAAGCTTTTAAGATCCTGATGACTAACATATTGGCATGCCAGGAAGGAGGAAGTTTTCAAGACCACCCTCAACTCTGGGGGTAAGACCAGGGGTACAAAAAAAAGGGCTGTGACCAGAGTCCGACGGGTAACTCTCTCCCTGTATCACCTTCATTATATGAAAAGCTGTGTGATAGATCCACAGGGAAAGCTTCCATCTCACCATCAATGGCAAGTCTCGTGGCCTAACACCTACTGTTGAGGCCAAAGTCTAAGGGATGCCAATTGGGAAACCCTAAGGGTCCTGCCTTTATCGCTTGACTCTCAGCTCAGCCCTTGCCATGCTCACAGTCTGGAGATTCCGTGGTGACTCAACGCAGTCTCGCCATCTACCGCGAGGCTCATAGTTTGGCAATTGATGTGTTGATAGTCTGGAGATGTTGACGTAGCTTTCGAAAGGTCTCGCCATTTGCCGCTTGACTCTTAGTTCAGCTCTTGCCCTGCTCATAGTCCGGAGATGTCCGTGGTGACTCAATGCAGTCTCGCCATCTACCGTGAGGCTCACAGCTTAGCATCTACTAAGCTAATAGTCCAAAAATGTCCCCGGGAACCCCATCAATCCCATGGTCCACCACCTGACTCGTAGTGCGGGCAACTGATGGGCTTATGTTGAAGCCCCAAGCTTGGAGTAGCTCGCCACCTCATCAAGGATGTAAGACTCCTTCCTTGATTATTAAAACTCACCTCCAGTCCAACCTTGTCTTTCGCTTGTGCAGGGACTCATTCAATCGACATCGAGCCAACCTAAGCTTGGAAACTTCCAAAGCCCGGCACTTTAAGCTCGAAAACTCTCGAAGCCTAGCACTTTAAGCCCGTAAACTCCCGAAGCCCGGAAGTCTATGTCTGTAAACTTATAAAGCATGGTGCTTTAAGCCTGGAAACTCCCGAAGCCTGACACTCTAAGCCCAGAAACTCTCGAAGCCTAACATTCTAAGCCTGAAAATCCTTGAAGCCTGGCACTCTAAGCCTGGAAACTCCTGAAGCCCAGCTCTCTAAGCTCGAAAACTTACGAAGCCTGGCACTCAAGAACAGAAGCTCCACGAGCCTCCCGTTTCTGATTGCCTTGCCCATAGTCTGAAGATGTCCGTCGAGAAACCCCAGAAGTCCCGACCATCTATCGCCTGACTCACAGCTTGGCGCACCCCACCTCTGGCATTAGGCTTCTCAGCCTCCAGCACTAGGCCTCTCGGCCTCCTAGCCTCCTCCACCAGGCCCCTTGGCCTCCTTCATCAGGCTTCTCAGCCTCCTGCATCAGAACCATTGGCCTCCTTCATCAGGCTCCTCAGCCTCCTTCATCAGGCCACCCGACCTCCTTCATCAGTCCACCCGGCCTCCTTCATCAGGCTCCTTAGCCTCCGGTGCCAGGCCCCTCGACCTCCTTCATCAGGCTCCTCAGCCTCCGGTATCAGGCCTCCTGGTCTCCTCCACCAGGTCCCTCGGCCTTCTTCATCAGGCTCTTTAGCCTCTGATGCCAGGCCCTTCGGCCTCCTTCATCAACCTCCTCAACCTCCAGCATCAGGCCTCTTGACCTCCTCCACCAGGCCCCTCGGCCTCCTTCATCAGGTTTCTTAGCCTCCTACATCAGGCCCCTCGACCTCCTTCATCAGGCTCCTCAGCCTTCGACATCAGGCCTCCCGGCCTCCTTTATCAGGCCTCTCGGTCTCCTTCATTAAGCTCCTCAACCTTCGGTGCCAGGCCCCTCGGCCTCCTTCATCAGGCTCCTCAACCTCTGGCATCAGGCCTCCCGGCCTCCTCCACCAGGCCCCTCGGCCTCATTCATCAGGCTCTTTAGCCTCCGGTGCCAGGCCCCCCAGCCTCCTTCATCAGGCTCCTCAGCCTTCAACATCAGGCCTCTTGGTCGCCTCCACCAGGCCCCCTGGCCTCCTTCATCAGGCTTCTTAGCCTCCTACATCAGGCCCCTCGACCTCCTTCATCAAGCTCCTTGATGTGGGACAAGACTAGGAGGATTGTTGGAGAGCTAAGAAGTCTCCTGGGATTAGGGTCAAGAAGGGGATAACTAGGGCCTCACATCCCGTGATGTTTTGAAGAACAAAGGAAAAGGGCCTCACACCCCACGATGTTCCCAAGAATAATGAAAAAGGGCCTCACATCCCGCGATGCTCGAAAGTGAAGGAATAGGGTCTCACACCTCGCAATGCTCGAAAGCGAAGGAATAGGGTCTCACACCCCTCGACGCCCAATGGTGAAGGAATGAGGTCTCACACCCCTCGACTCCCAATGGTGAAGAAAAAATGGGCCTCACACCCTCTCCATTTGGGGAGACCGAAAAGAAACGCTCTTTTCTAAACACTCATCTTTATTCACCTAATTTTTATAAATGACTAAGGATGGTATTTATAGACTTTCCAACCCTCTACAAGATGAAGATGAAACCTATCACAATCCTAACAAACTTCAAATAGATGAAACCTAATCTAAAATAAACTTGAAACACTTGTAACTAAAATAGATTCAAACTAATCAATACATCCAAATTAAAAAATTTAAATATAACCCAAATTCATCAAGATCCATCCATGCTGAGCTACTCTGGAATTTGTGCAGGCCTGATAACTGTACAGAAAATTCTTGCTCTGAGAAGCATGGAGCTCTGAGAAGCATGGAGCTCTGAGAAGCATGTTGGTTTGAGATTTGTGCAAATTCTTCTCCCTATGATTGTGGAGCAGAGGGAGGCGGTGGACTCTTTGGCCTTGCATGCCTGCTCCTGGGAGGTCTCTTTAACGGAGAAGAGGTCAAGCTGGGAGGCATAGATGCTTTGTAAAGACCCATGTTTTGAGCCTTGTGGGCTGAAGTTGGCAGCCCTTGCCAACTTCATCCAGAACCTAGGAAAAAAAAAGAGAAAGAACTGGAACAGGGGAGGTGGTTCATCCTTATCCAGTTGGAGATTTCACCGAAGGTTTCGAAGAGAGGAGTCATGAGTGATGCGGGACTAATATGCATGCAATTATTTTTGTGGATTTTATATATGGGGTGAAGTGATTAAATCCTGAATATTGGATAAAAATAAGTTGTAGAAAATTTTATATGAAATTTAGAAACTAAGCATGCAGATTAGGACCTAAGAAAGTAGTAAAGATGGATCGCCGGGGCTGAGAAGCCTTGGTTAGGGCAAGTTCTCCCATAATAAAATTACTGGCGGCAGAGGGGGTGTACTTGACAACATCTGATGCACCTGATGAAGATCGTAGAGAAGGGATCTCTCGTTCCTCGATGGATGTGGCTTGGAAAACTGAGCAAAGACCCACGGATACCCGGCTTTCTGCTCGGTGGTCCGATTGAGGCTTGGCTGGAGTCGTTGGATTCGTAGAAGCTCGGGGACCTGCAAACGACTTGTCAGGGGTTAGAAAACTCACAAGGGAACAAGGAAATAATAGAAAACAACAAGGGGAATAAAGTTTTGGAGGGGGTGGCCAGGGCTCTGGAAGGATGGTTGGTGTCAGGAATCTGTTGCAACTCCGGGAAGAAGAAAGCACCAATAAAACCCCTTAAGCACAAAGCAGGGTAGCACAAAGCAATTGAAGAGAACTCAAGTTTTAATTCATATATCAAAATCAATCCTCATACAAGAGACTAGGGTCCTTTAAATAGACCCTTAGTCTTGGGCTCCAAGCAAGGGCACATTAGTCTTTACATAAGAATCCTTTTCCCTTTTAAACCCTAGCTAAAAAATAAGGTAACATCAGATAGAAAAAATTCCTAAAAATTCTCTTGACTTGGTCAACACTCCAAGGATGCCTAGGGGGCATGTTGGGCTTCTAGGATTAGTAAGGGGCTGGCCCAAAGGGGCTCGGATGCATGGGTTTGGGCCTCTGGAAGCTGGGGTGGCCTGGTAGCAAGTAGCAGGAATATTCCATGGTATCTTGCTTCTTAAGGGCTTGGGCTTGGCGACTGGGCTTGATTTCTTTGGGCTAGGATGTAGATGGACCTCTGGAATCATGGATGCCCTGGTCTATGAATATACTTTGGCATCTGGAAGGGAATCTGGGCATCTGCAAGAAATCAGGGTTTATGATTTTCCTCCTGGGGTCTTCAAATCTTCAAGCTGGGTTGGAATTGGGCTATACTTCCATGTCTTCAATCTGGTTATACTTGGTCTTCACTTGTATGATGTAGTCTTGAGTTTTCAGTGTACTTGGTCAGGACTCAAAAAAAATAAAATTAGCTTAACATGAGCTGACAAGCATTGGACTGAACTAGCTCAGATGGGCTAAGCCCTTATTACTGATGGACTCATAAATTATTGATCAATCCACAGAGGGTTGAAAAACCTCTATCATATTATGGTGCCTCTAGTGTCCCGACCAATGAGGGGCGAGGGAGGTGGTCGGCGACGTGTTGGGATGGGATACGACTCTGATCGACGAGGTTTGCTTCCCAAACGGCAAGGGGAAGTCTTTTGTTCTCTCTACAAATATTTTTCTCCCAGCTACTACAGTCGATTCTGAGGATGATCCATACCTTCGGTGGTGGCTCTCGATGGCGTGTAAGCAGGATCGATGAGGTCCCCATGGAGGTGGCCGAGAGGGGTTCTTTCGAGATGGGAGAGGTGGAGTCGTCACTGTTCTCACCGTCTTCATCCTTGACGGTGCCTTTCTTGGGAGCCGGCAGGGGGCTGGCGACGTCGAGTGCAGCATGGGCGAAGAAGGAGAAGGGGGCATGGTGGAAGGAGGCGATGGAGAGGATGAGGAACATTGGGATCTCGGCTCACATCAACTCCGGGTGGGAAGACGACCCCCACGAAGAGGATCCTCTACTACATGGGAAGGATCCACGAGATCCATGAAGTTCGTGGGAAGGAAGGGGTCGGCGGTATCTTGTTAGAGGCGAGGGAGGAGGTGTTATGCCGGCGAGACCATTCCGGGTTTTCCTATTTTGGGCAGTACGGGAGAAACAGAGAAGAAGAAGGATTGAAGAGTGAGAGGAGTTCGGTGGAGATGGAGAGAAGAAAAGAATGGGAAAAATAAAGGGGGGCCACTCTATTCCGTGAGAAAAAAAAAGAAAAGAAAAAAAAAAAAAAAGAGAAAAGGAAAAAATATGGAGAGAGAAACCTACCTGAGAGTCCATCGCCAGGATGGTTCCCGGTGGCTAGAGCTACCGTCGGTGGCTCACTCGTGAGGTCCCCCACCATTATGGGCGAGGAAAGAGGAGAGAGAGGAGAGAGAAAGATGAGAGAGAGGAGAAAGAGAGGAAAGGATCGTTGTTGTCCTTGGAAGATCAGATCTAGGTTTAAATTGTACTTGTTGGTGGATCCTTTTTGGTAAGTTATCTTGACCTCTGATATTATATGCCAAATATGTTTGAATTTCTGAATTATTAAATGCGTGTAATATATTTTAATTTGCATTGGATTGCATTGGATTGTATTGGATTGCATTGGATTGCATGCATTGTGTTGGTATTGTCGCTCTCTAGTCTGACTATGATCATACAAGGACCTAGTCTCCTTGTGGACCTCCAGCGGGGCGATCATTGGCACATGACCGATGAGCGGTATGTGAGTCAGGAGCTAGTTGCCTTATTTTAGCCATGCGTGGTAGGCACATGTAGAGGATGCATGTTTCTCGTGTGATACTCAGAGCTAGTTTTCCTTGTGGGCCTCGAGTGGGGTGATCACTGGCACATGACCGATTTCGGTATGTGAGTCAGGATCTAATCTCTTGTGGGGCAAGCCACGGGCCGATCGTGGCCATAGTCAAAGGGACTAGGAGAGTAAAAAAAATAGTTGGCAATCCATAGTCGTGTCGGTATTGGTTGTGATTAAGTATATATATTTGCATCATATTGCTGGATATATATTATTATATTAATCGACATCTTGTTGTATGATGTGTTTGTGCTTGCTATTTATTAATGGCATATTTGTGTATGTATACTAGAGGTGTTGATAACTTACTGAGCCTTTGTAGCTCACCCCTATTTTTCTATATTTTTGTTGCAGATCCGGAAGATCAATTGGGCTTTGGGATCAGTCAGTGAGGAGCTAGGATATAGGTGTTAATCCCTGAGTGCTTGGATATTGAATTGAAGGTTAGGCCTGGCATGATCTTTAGGATGATACCTAGGGTTGTGCGGCCGGTCGCATAGCCGATCCAGTTCTGGAATCGGGACGTGACAGAGTGGTATCAGAGCAAAGGTTTAAGATCAAGATGACTTAGTTAGTGAGAGTTGGGTAGAAGTAGGATTTTGACTTATTTAAGTTCCTTTGATAGGTGTATATTATAGTTTCAAGGATTTTGTTAAGTGTAGAAGGCTTGTAAAAATAAAATGATTAAAATTTCCTAGCTAAATTTTTGGAAGGATAGTACTGAGACTAGATAATTAATATATGGAAGTGTATTTTGAGTTATGTCATGGATTTTATTTATTTTGGGAATCTAATTTTGATAAAACTGAAGACTGTGATACAGGCGATTAGAAATTAATAAGATGATTATTAAGGCATGATTGATTTATATCGAAGTTTGGATTATGATCTCTTGAGATCGATATAACTGATTAGGATGTGATTCAAATGATATTGAAGTTTAGGTTGTAATCGCTACGGACTGTAATATATTTTAACTTAGTATTAAGATTAGTTAGGATATGATGGATTTAAAGTATGGATTTATAATCTCTAGGTAGTGTGCATAAGAATTGACCTATGATTTGCCCAATAGAGGAATATGATTTTTGTAAAGAATTGATCTTGGATAAGTATAAAAGGCTGAATGATTTAGTGTAGATACTGAAGAGCTAAATAAGATATATCTTCATCTCTGATAAATGGGTTTGATCAAGCTTTAGAAGTAGTGGATTGGAAGTATAATATGTTGTGGTATGCTAAATATGTGTATTCAGTTATTAATTAAATGATATGGATGAAGATCATGATAGCTTGTAAGTTTTGTTAATTTCTAAATTATAAATTTAGGAACCGTTACAAGATATTTATGATGTAGGTTATGAAAGAGTTTATTGAGATTAAGAAGGAAAATTTTTTGATGAATATGTATAGGGATGATTATTGAAAATTATGTAATGAAAAATGTGTTTGGGATAAGGTATAGATTTATTGGATTTAATATGGGCATGACATGCATATTTTGGTAGAATCTTTGATGGTTTATGTTAGCAGTTTTGGATAGTATTATTTGATCTTCTATATATATTGGAGATTATTTGATATGTTAAACTCCAAGTCAAATTTAAGATCTATGAGAAGATTTAGATTGCCTTGTTATTAATGTTACTTTGAGTGAAGAAATGGTATCGAAAAGTATTAGAAAATTTGAAAAGTTATATTAGAGTGCACAGCAGAAGTGTGGTGACTAAAGATATTAAGATCAATTTAAAGTATATTATGATGGATGAATGTGAGGCTCTTATTGGGATTATTGAATTTGGGCCAAATGGTATATATGAGCTTTGGATCATGTATATTTGAGTTTCGAAAGACCTAATTTTGTTTTTAAATTTCGAGGATGAAATTTTTGTTAGGAGGGGAGAATGTAAAGATCCATGTTTTGGGCCTTGTGGGTTGAAGTCGGCAGCACTTCCGACTTCATCCGAAACCCAGAAAAAAAAGAGAGAGAAAGAACGGGAACAGGGGAGGTGGTTCATCCTTATCCGGCCAGAGATTTTGCTGGAGGTTTCGAAGAGAGGAGTCGTGAGGGGCGAGGGAGGTGGTCGGTGACGTTTTGGGATGGGATACGACTCCGATCGACGAGGTTTGCTTCCCAAATGGCAAGGGGAAAGTCTTTTGTTCTCTTTATAAATATTTTCCTCCCAGCTCCTACTGTCGATTCCGAGGATGATCGATACCTTCGGTGGTGGCTCTCGATGGCATGTAAGTGGGATTGATGAGGTCCCCATGGAGGTGGTCGAGAGGGGTTCTTCCGAGATGGGAGAGGTGGAGTCATCGCTGTTCTCGCCATCTTCATCATTGACGGTGCCTTTCTTGGCAGCCGGCAGGGGGCTGGTGACGTCGAGTGAGGTGTGGGAAAAGAAGGAGAAGGGGGCATGGTGGAAGGAGGCGATGGAGAGGATGAGGAACATCGGGATCTCGGCTCACATCAACTTCGGGAAGATGACCCCCATGAAGAGGATACTCTACTACATGGGAAGGATCCACGAGATCCATGAAGTTTGTGGGAAGGATGGGGTTGGCGGTATCTTGTTAGAGGTGAGGGAGGAGGCGTTATGCCAGCGAGACCATTCCGGGTTTTCCTATTATGGGCAGTACGGGAGAAACAGAGAAGAAGAAGGACTGAAGGGTGAGAGGAGTTCGGTGGAGATGGAGAGAAGAAAAGAATGGGAAAAATAAAGGGGGGGCACTCTATTCCATGAGAAAAAAAAAGAAAGAAAAAAAAAGAAAAAAGGGAAAAGGAAAAAATATGAAGAGAGAGAAACCTACCTGAGAGTCCGTCACCGGGATGGTTCCCGGTGGCTGGAGCTGCCGTCGGTGGCTCACTCGTGAGGTCCCCCACCATTATGGGCGAGGAAAGAGGAGAGAGAGGAGAGAGAAAGATGAGAGAGGGGAGAAAGAGAGGAAAGGATCGTCGTTGTCCTTGGAAGATCAGATCTATGTTTGAATTGTACTTGTTGGTGGATCCTTTTCGGTAAGTTATCTTGACCTCTGATATTATATGCCAAATATGTTTGTATTTATGAATTATTAAATGCGTATAATATATTTTAATTTGCATTGGATTGCATTGGATTGTATTGGATTGCATTGGATTGCAAGCATTGTGTTGGTGTTGTCGCTCTCTAGTCCGACTATGATCATACGAGGACCTAGTCTCCTTGTGGACCTCTAGCGGGGCGATCGTTGGCACATGACCAATGAGCGATATTTGAGTCAGGAGCTAGTTGCCTTATTTTAGCCATACGTGGCAGGCACATGCAGAGGATGCATGTTTCTCGTGTGATACTCAGAGCTAGTTTTCCTTGTGGGCCTCGAGTGGGGTGATCACTGGCACATGACCGATTTCGGTATGTAAGTCAGTATCTAATCTCTTGTGGGGCGAGCCACGGGCCGCTCGTGGCCATAGTCAAAGGGACTAGGAGAGTAAAGGAAATAGTTGGCCATCCATAGTCGTGTCGGTATCGGTTGTGATTAAGTATATATATTTGCATCATATTGCTGGATATATATTATTATATTAATCGACATCTTGTTGTATGATGTGTTTGTGCTTGCTATTTACTAATGGCATATTTGTGTATGTATACTAGAGGTGTTGATAACTTACTGAGCCTGTGTAGCTCATCCCTATTTTCCTATATTTTTGTTGCAGATCCGGAAGATCAATTGGGCTTTGGGATCAGTCAGTGAGGAGCTAGGGTATAGGTGTTAATCCCTGAGTGCTTAGATATTGAATTGAAGGTTAGACCTGGCATGATCTCTAGGATGATACCTAGGGTTGTGTGGCAGGTCGCGTAGCCGATCCAGTTCTGGAATTGGGACGTGACATGCTTGGAAAGGCTTCTGGCGGTTGGGCGGATTGGCGGTGGAGGGGCGTTTGGCCGGCTCCCCGCGAAGGCCTCGGACAGGGTCTGCAACTACTTTCTTGCCGAGAATTGTACGTACGGGGAGAACTGCCGGTTCTTGCAGTCATGGTTTATAAGTGATAGCTTCTCTCTTTTGACCCTTCTCCATGGGCACCAGAAGGTGATTACAAGGATTGCACTTCCATCAGGGTCAGACAAGTTATATTCAAGGAGCAAAGATGAATCCGTTCAGATCTGGATGGGCGGGACGGCCGGGCGGCATGGTCGCTTGGCCATGGGTCTTCCGGACGGGAGGGAGCGACTGTGGGGTAGGGCGGCGGCAGTGCGAGGTCACGTGTGGTGGATCCAAGAAGAGGCGGTTTGGGGCTGGGAGGAAGAAGATGATAGGAATAGCTAGGGATAAGTCTGGAATAAGTTTGGAATAAAATAGGAATAGCAAGGATAGATGGAAAAAAAAATAACAAAAAAAAATAAAAAATCTAGAAAAGAAAAAAGAAAAATTTGGATGGGTTTTGAAGTCCCTATCACTCCTCAGCCTTCAGCATCATCCTGCAGGAGTCGAAGGTTTGGAATAGACTTAAGATGGCCCCGAGCACATACCTCCCTGTTCTGAAGATTAAAGAAGGAAAAAGCATGGAGGAAAGAGAGGAGTGCACTGTGGAATGTTATGCATTGGCACTCAAAAGGTCCCTTAAAAAGGCATGGTGGTAGGCCCTTCATAGTAAAGACCGTTGCTTGCCTCCGCTTCATCCCGATGTAGAGCATGTGCCCTTTCGACCCCCTATCCAACAGGAGGTCACCACATGGCCCCTCAAGATGCCCCATATGTGCAAAGCTCGTGGTCGTTGCTTCAATTCAAATGAAGCAGTTATGTTACCTCAGGGGAAACTGAGTAGAGAGTCGCCATATTTGTACCAGGGGCACGATTTTCGGGTCGCAGGTGCCCGAGGCATTAATGGCAACGTAGGAATATCCCTCATATCAGCGGGCTCATTACTCCCTTCACACCAAGCACTGCCACACCCTCAAGGCTCCAGAGTAGGGGGCATCTGATATGGTGACATCCGCTGACGTAGAGCACACGGGCGGCTACAACAACAAAAGTCTTGCCACCCGGGCATGGAGCCTAAGCTCCCAGCCAAGGCCGGGCTCATTGGGCGAGCCCCCCGTCTGAGGCTGGCTCCCTGTCGAGGTCAGCTCCCAGCTGAGGTCGGGCTCATTGGGTGAGCCCCTCGTCTGAGGCCGGCTCCTTGCCGAGGTCAGCTTCCAGCCGAGATCGGGCTCATTGGGGGAGTCCCCTATCTGAGGTCAGCTCCCAGCCAAGGCCGAGCTCATTGGGTGAGCCCCCCGTTTGAGACAAGCTCCTTGTCGAGGTCAGCTTTTAGCTGAGGCCGGGCTCATTGGGCAAGCCCCTGTCTGAGGCCCGTTCCCCGTCGGGGACATGTCCATACCCCAGAGTGGAGCCCCCGATATGGAGTTCCCGCCAGAGGAATAGATATTTGAATTATGGTGAAGCAAAGTCTGACCACCCATAGCCTTCTGCATGCAGCACCAGAGTTACAACATGGGCACCCCCAGACACCATGCCTGGCAATGTACTACCACGTCCACAGCTGCACCACCAATAGCCAACGATGGTCGTGAAGTAGCACTCGAGCTTCCCTAAGTAAAGAATCTGACCAAGGCCCTAGGACCTGTAGCCCTGGGTGGTCTCTCCTGAAATAGAAGTTCCCCTCCTATAAGGGGCATCGAAGCCAAGAAGAAAAGGAGGACTTTCTCAGCTCGAAGCATGACCCGAAGGCCCGAGAAAGGGAGGACTCTTTCTCTCTCAGGCTTCCCCAAGGCCATAGGGGTCCGACCCATCCTTCGGAGGAAGGTAAGCACGTGGAAAAAAGTGAGGGAGAGGTAATTAGGCAGGCGACCCAGCACTGCCAGGCGAACCACTGGCCTGAGAAGCCTCCCCGCTCCCCGCTCCCCACTCTCGATCCCTCCTCTTTTCCATTCTTTTACATTCTTATTCTCGAGTCACACCCTCCCGGCGGACGGTTCCCCCAAGCCCTACGCCGTAAAGGTCTTGTCTGTTTTCCTCGATTGTCCCACTAACTTGATTATTGGAGTGTCCTCGTCGGAATCCCCGGCTTGGGTCTCCCCTGTCTTGCAGGAAGGAAGGAAGAGGGCCAGCACGGCTAGGAGCGGGCAACCACAAAGCGGGATAGAGCGGACGGATCCCCGGGCCATCTGATGCGGAACGATGCGATATGGTGTAAGATGATCTAATTTTAGTTTAAGATGTTTTAAAGAGCAATGATCATAGCAGTAAAGCAACTAAACATAACAGACTAAAGAGATTAAAGAAAGTAACTAACTACTTACCCGCAATCTGATCCGCAAGCTATAGAGAATAAGGACCCGACGACTAGGAAACCATCTAAGATTAGGCTATTCCATGCTTCAACTACCAAATCTAATGAGAAAGGATTGGTTGCTTATCCCAATGGAGATTCTCTTTGACTCAGGATAGATCGGCTGCTTGGTCACTCCGATCTCGCAGTAGGATGAAGATCGGGACTCCATATTTTAGATCTATCATCAGATCTCGGTTCGAAAGCAAAGGATCCGTCCTCTAAAGTCCTTGAACACCTAGGATCTGCAGAGAAGGCAGCAAACAAAACTTTAAGAATGAAGTAAATTGGTTCAAAATGGAAAAAAGGAAGGGTTGGTTGCGTAGAGCTTGAAGAAGATCGGTAGCAGTTTATCAAATCCGGCAGAACCTCCACTCAAGGACCTCACCACCTTGAGCTCTCAAGGACCTCCCCACCTTGAGCTCTTAAGGACCTCCCCGTCCTTAGAGAAAAATACTAAAGCCTAACCCAGCTTTGTGGAAGAAAAAATGCATTTTATTTCATGAATGAATAATAATCCTTACAAGGCGGGTATGGGGTCCTATTTATAGGGTTCTTCACACATGAAGATATCATAGGACTCCTTTGAATTCAAATTACATTTAAATTTAAATTCTAATTCAAACACTCCTTGGCTTCTTGGCATCTTCCTTGAATTTGAAATTTAAATTGGCTCTTCTTGGCTTGGGCGGTGAATGAGGTGTTCCATGGATTAAGAAGAAATGTGCGACAAAAAATAATGAGATGGCGCCTTAATTCCTTCTCAATTAGTGCTAATCCATCCTTGGCGTGAACTCCTTCCGGTTTCAAATTTGAATGGTAGGCAAGATAATAAAACTCATCTTAAATGTTGAATGGATTCCATGAAAACTTGAACTCCTTTGAAATTTTGATGAACCTCCACTTGTTCTTGGACTCTTCTTTGAATTTAAATGAGGATATCTCCTCCTTTGAATTTGAAAGTAGATAGAAGATAACTCCTCCTTTGAATTTTGGATGTAGATAGAAGATAACTCCTTCTTTGAATTTTGGATGTAGATAAAAGATTACTCCACTTATCTTGGACTCAATTTGAATGAATCATGGGTGGGCGTCATCTGGAGTGGGCGACAATGAGAGGGGGGGTGCTAGATGAAAAGCAGAGTCCTGCTTTACTCCTCTTAAATGGGTGCCTCCTTGAAATTGAAATGGGTGATGAAAAAATAAATGGGATGGGGCACCTCTCTTAGATAAGGATGACTTTGTCCAGATGTCTGGATGTCCGGATATCTGGATGTCTGGATGTCCGGATGTCTGGATGTCCGAATGTTTGGATAAAAAATTTGGACAACCTTTTTTTGACCTAGAATTGATCTACAAGGTGATGATGACTTGGGTCTTGGATACTTATGACACCCCTTGACTTATTCAAGCACTAATTACAGGACTCAAATTGGATAATTCACCAACAAAGTAAATTAATACTATTTACAAGACTCTTAAACCAATTGATGGACTCAATGGACTCAATTGGTAACTCAACAAACCTAATTGACCAAATTATCCTCAATTTGATCAAATTACAACTCAATTTGACCTAATTACAAACTCAAAACAATTGGGACTCAAGTGTTCTTTGTGAAGAACACATGGACTTACTCATTGGTGATCCAAATTGAATTGAAAAAGGTTTACTTTCTCTTCCTAGCTCTTGTGTCCTCACCAATTCTCCCGGGGTGGGAGGAACTCGACCCCATCGAGTATGGGTCAATTCAACTCTGATAATGTTCTAGCAAGTCATGGTTCAACTTTTGAAGATCCTCTCTGGTGATCCAAGAATCCTCAAACTCAGGTCTCCCTTGCCAACGAACCAGATATCTTTGGTAGTTCTTATTTCTAGTAGTTATGATCTTATCATCCATGATCTGCTCAATCTTTTCTCTCATCTCTGGTAATTTGGCTGGTAGATATTTTGTGATAGGGTCACTCTCAAAGGTGGAATCAGGCTCAAATGGCTCACTAGGTATCACCATTGGTTCCTTAAACTCGACTAGATCAGATATATTGAAGGTTGGACCAATACCTAACTCAGATGGTAATTCTAGCATATAAGCATTCAGTCCAATCTTTTTTATAATCCTATATGGTCCAGCACTACGGGCGTGTAGTTTTTTCATGGTTCCGACTGGAAACCGTTCAGGTCATAACCTGATCATGACGAAGTCCCCTTCGTTAAACTCTTTAAATCTTTTATGTAAGTTAGCCTTGTGCTCATATGATTCATTGCTCTTTTTAATTTTGTTACTGATTTCTTTATGCAATGCTTTAACATGTTGTGCAAATGACTCTATGGACTTTGTGACTCACTTGACAAAAAAACAAACTCAACTATGTAATCCTATTGATGAGGAATTTTATTGGACTCTTAGGGTCTAAAGCTAACAGACGATTGATTCTCTAGGTTTGGCCCTGGTCTGGTGTGCACATGAAAAGTTACCATGGATCCCTAGCAAATGTCATAAGGTCTTCCAAAAGTAGGTAGCAAAAGAGATGGGCTTTAAGGGCTCATGCAACCTGGTAATCTCTTCAAAATGAAACCTAATGGCTCTAGAAGCATGATAAGGGAAGGGTAGGAAATAGGAATCGGAGTCTTGGGGTAACTTAGGGGAAGCATGAAATAGACCTTGGTTACTCAGGATGACCTTAAGATTTGAATATTGATCTATTGGTGTAAGATCTATGGCATACGGGATGCTTCAAGGTGGTGGAAGGTCATCTGGAAGGTCTTGAAGAAGTTCATCTTGAAAGTCTTCTAAAATAATGTCGACCTCCTAGGGTTGTTCCTCAGGGACTTGAAGGAGGTCTTGTGTTGAGGCTAAAGGATTGGGTTCTTCCTGAGGGCATTGAGTTACGGGAACCAAGTCCTTACTAATTTCCTATTGTTTTGATGTTTCAGGACTAGGCTCAACAATCTTTTCTTTTCCAAGGGTTTTCTTAGGTAAGGTACTAAAGTTGTCCTCCTCGAAGTCTTCTCCTTCGTATTCATCCATCAGGTTTTCTCCAGCTTCATATATTTTCACTATGGTTTCAGCTTGAGTAACCTTCTAGTCAATTAACTCTGAGTTTGCAATAGATATTTCCTCTTCAGGGTCAAACGGGGTCACAGGAGTAGGTTGGCTCGGATTAGGGTTTAATTGGCTTTGATGAAAATTAGGTTGACTCTGTTGTATAATGGGTCGACTCGGATGGACTAGGCTAGATCCTAATTTTTGATAAGGGGTACTAATCCAAATGGGTTTTGGCCAATGAATTCTGGGTCCAGGAAAAGTCGGTTTAGGTGAACCAGGATTAGTTCGGGCCCTATGGGTTCTTTCTAGGTTATCGAGTCGCTTATCTAGTCGATCATATTGTTCATTGAAGGTCCTCAGTAAAATTTTTATAGTGGACTCCATGATCAGATTGGGTTGGGTTTGGCCTGCTCTAATGGTCATGCAATGCAAACATTACAAAACAACCTAAGTCTGGGCTCCTAGACCTAAGGGCCAATATAGTGCTTAGTCAAGGTAATAACCAAGACTATAGTAACTTCTCGATTGGCCACGTAAGAGGGGGGTGGTAGGAGGCTCCCCTTACTTTTGTGAGGTCCTAATTAAAGAACCACCAGTTCACTTAGGGCATTTGCCTCTGGACCTCTAGTCTTAGACACCAATTCTCAGAAGCACACAGAAGTGACTACTACAATGGATTAACACGTATATAAAATCCGACTTGTTGCTGTCCCTAGCTTTAAGTGCTACTCGATTTTAATTAAGGTTTAGGAGTATGCAAATGGGGTTGGTTGTTTTGGGCTAAGGAAAGGGTCTCAATCCTTCCCTTATGTTATATTGCTTGCCCTTAAGTGTTTTCAAGTAAAATGAATGCACAACCAAGATAAGATAACACTAGCAATTCAAAATTTAAACTTTAAATTTCAAATTTTAAGTTTAGATTTCAGATTTGAATTTTAAATTTTAAAATTTTAAATTTTAAATTTTAAATTTTAAATTTAAACTATATGCTGAAATTCTGAAATAGAAATGTTCTCAGGCAGCAATCAGGCTTGCAGAAATTCTATAGACCGAATTAAATCTTAAGAAAATACCAAAAAATAAAACCAAATGTAATAAATCCAATGAAATAAAAATGAGAATTTTTTGATTTTTTTACATGCATAAATAATTAAAATAACAGACTATGTACTAGAATAGACGGGATGTAGAAAATTAACCCTAAAGATGTATTTCTCTTCATTTTCTTCTTCAGGGGTCAATTCACAGTAGTACCCTAACACATCATAGGAAATTCCCTTTGAATGGGATGTGTGGGTTTTGCAGCCCTACTTTTTTCTATGACCGGACAGCCATGGTGAAGCACCCGATTTGAGTACTTAAAGAGAATTCAACAAGCATGAAACCCTAATCTAACCTAATGCTCTGATACCAAAAAAATGATGCAGAACATAGCTCTGATACCAATAAGATGATGCGGAATGATACGATATGGTGTAAGATGATCTAATTTTAGTCTAAGATGTTTTAAAGAGCAATGATCATAGTAGTAAAGCAACTAAACATAACAGACTAAAGAGATTAAAGAAAGTAACTAACTACTTACTCGCAATCTGATCCGTAAGCTATAAAGAATAAGGACCTGATGGCTAGGAAACTATCTAAGATTAGGCTATTCCATGCTTCAACTACCAAATCTAATGAGAAAGGATTGGTTGCTTACTCCAATGGAAATTCTCTTTGACTCGGGATAGATCGGCTGCTTGGCACTCCGATCTTACAGCAGGATAAAGATCGGGACTCCAGATTTTAGATCTATCGTCAGATCTCGATTCGGAAGCAAAGGATCCATCCTCTAAAGTCCTTGAACACCTGGGATCTATAGAGAAGGCAGCAAACAAAACTTTAAGAATGAAGTAAATTGATTCAAAATGGAAAAAAGGAAAGGTTGGTTGTGTAGATCTTGAAGAAGATCGGTAGCAGTTTATCGAATCTGGCAGAACCTCCACTCAAGGACCTTCCCGTCTTGAGCTTTCAAGGACCTCCCCGCCTAGAGCTCTTAAGGACCTCCCCATCCTTAGAGAAAGACACTAAAGCCTAACCCAGCTTTGTGGAAGAAAAAATGCATTTTATTTCATGAATGAATAATAATCCTTACAAGGGGGGTATGGGGTCCTATTTATAGGGTTCTTCACACATGAAGATATCATAGGACTCCTTTGAATTCAAATTACATTTAAATTTAAATTCTAATTCAAACACTCCTTGGCTTCTTGGCATCTTCCTTGAATTTGAAATTTAAATTGGCTCTTCTTGGCTTGGGTGGTGAATGAGGTGTTCCATGGTTTAAGAAGAAATGTGCGACAAAAAAAATGAGATGGTGCCTTAATTCCTTCTCAATCAGCGCTAATCCATCCTTGGCATGAACTCTTTCCTGTTTTCAAATTTGAATGGTAGGCAAGATAATAAAACTCCTCTTAGATGTTGAATGGATTCCATGAAAACTTGAACTCTGAAATTTAGATGAACCTCCACTTATCCTTGGACTCTTCTTTGAATTTGAATGAAGATATCTCCTCCTTTGAATTTGAAAGTAGATAGAAGATAACTCCTCCTTTGAATTTTGGATGTAGATAGAAGATAACTCCTCCTTTTAATTTTGGATGTAGATAGAAGATAACTCCACTTATCTTGGACTCTATTTGAATGAATCATGGGTGGGCATCATCTGGAGTGGGCGACAATGAGAGAGGGGGCGCCAGATGAAAAGCAGAGTCCTTCTGCTTTACCCCTCTTAAATGGGCGCCTCCTTGAAATTGAAATGGGCGATGAAAAAATAAATGGGATGGGGTGCCTCTCTTGGATAAGGATGACTTTGTCTTGATGTCCAAATGTCTGGATGTCCCAATGTCTGGATATCTGGATGTCCGGATGTCTGGATGTCCGAATGTCCGGATGTCTGGATGTCTGGATGTCCGGATGTCTGGATGAAAAAATTTGGACAACCTTTTTTTGACCTAGAATTGATCCACCAAGATGATGATGACTTGGGTCTTGGGTACTTATGACACCCCTTGACTTATTCAAGCACTAATTACAGGACTCAAATTGGATAATTCACCAACAAAGCAAATTAATACTATTTACAAGACTCTTAAACGAATTGATGAACTCAATGGACTCAATTGGTAACTCAACAACCATAATTGATCAAATTACACTCAATTTGATCAAATTACAACTCAGTTTGACCTAATTACAAACTCAAAACAACTAGGACTCGAGTGTTCTTTATGAAGAACACATGGACTTACTCATTGGTGATCCAAATTGAATTGGAAAAGGTTTGCTTCCTCTTCTTGGCTCTTGTGGTCTCTCCTGAAATAAAAGTTCCCCTCTTATAAGGGGCATCGAAGCCAAGAAGAAAAGGAGGACTTTCTCAGCTCAAAGCACGACCCGAAGGCCCAAAAAAGGGAGGACTCTCTCTCTCTCAGGCTCCCCCAAGGCCATAGGGGTCCGACCCGGCCTTTGGAGGAAGGTAAGCACATGGGAAAAAGCGAGGGAGAGGTAAGTAGGTAGGCGACCCAGCACTGCCAGGCGAACCACCGGCCCGAGAAGCCTTCCCCCTCCCCGCTCCCCACTCTCGATCCCCCCTCTTTTCCATTCCTTTATGTTCTTGTTCTCGAGTCACACCTTCCTGGCAGATGGGTCCCCCAAGCCCTACGCCATAAAGGTCTTGTCTGTTCCCTTTGATCGTCCCACTGACTTGATTGTCGCAGTGTCCTTGTCGAAATCCCTGGCCTGGGTCTCCCTTATCTTTCATGAAGGAAGGAAGAGGGCCAGCGCAGCCGAGAGCAGGCAGTCACAGTGCGTGATGGAGCGGATGGGTCCCCGGTGTTGGGAATTGTGTCCCAAAGCCAATCGCCTTAGTTGTAGGCGGTTATACTGAGTATTGTATTCATTTTATGAATTAATAGAATATTATTTTTTTTGGCAGCTCATCACATATTATATTTCCCTAAATGAACTCTTTCCATGTGATGAAGTCCTTAGGACTACACTGACTTCGATACAGAGAGGATGTATCGACTGGTCCTTAAACCCTGTTCACAACCAAAGGATATATTGTACTGGACGGCAATATATCAAGTATAGGTTTTTGCAGTTCACATCGTTTGGTTGTCCTCTTGACCAAATGAGTGTGGTGACACTGATGTGATCTGCAAGTGGGATATGTGATATCTCATTGAACGTGACTCCGTGCAGCCCCTTTTCTGCCAAAGGGAAACTCATGATTGGATATGGGTATATGTGTCTCTCTGACCTGAGGTCATTACGGTAGCTTGCAAGCAACTCCCTGTGCTTTGGTGTCGGACTACCTGGATTTTTAATCCGGTGATGAAAGGTTTCTGGGTACAGGCAAGTACTTGTGGAGCAGTGATGGACCAAGATGGAATTGACCTGTCCAAACAGTTTGGATTGAATGTCTCGCAGTATCTCAATTTAGCAAATCCTCGACCGAGGTAGTCCTAGTGAAGAGTCACTAGGCTTGCGAGGTTGAGACACGTAGTCGACTGACTCAGTCTGGGTTGGCAACCCAATATCAGTCGTCCTGAGCATTAGAGGTCAAAGGGATGAATTATACGGTAACCATATGCCAGAGGTTCGATAGTTTGCTCCTGCATCTTCGACCTATCCGGACGCCGGGACCCATTGCTAGATGGTTTCCTGGGCTGGTACTAGAATTGTTCCAGTGCTACCGTTTAGGTTCAAACCTATGAGGTCACATGCCACAGAGGATTACTCTCTGATCCGGATATCGATTACGATTGGGAATCGTCTCGGTTTTATGGTCACGGTATTTTTTTAAGCACTCTTTTCCCTGTCTTTCCCTTGTCTGCGTCAACCAAAAATTGTTCCGGGCTGACCAGGACTGTGCCAGGATTTTTCTGAATCAATTTTGAACTGATTCGGAGCTCATTTCGGCCTCCAATTGGTTGTGAACCAATTGAACCCAATTTAATTGGGCTTGGACCGGTTCAATTAGATTGAACCAAGGGCTTTTAATGGGATTGAACCTTTTATTCTTTGGACCGGTTTCTTTTGAACTGGTGATTGTTTTTTTCTCTCTCATGTGACCGTTTACACGGTGTTTTCGCTGAATTTTCTGGCGTCCGATTGAAGGCCAATCGATCGAATGTTTTGCTGGGACTCTTCTCCTCCCTCTCTCTTGGTTTATTGCTGGTTTAAATCACCGTTTAGTGGCTTGGTTAATGGATTTAACCAAAGCCTCTTCGATTCCCAGCATTTTCCTCCTCCCTGCAGCTTTTTATAAACCTCTTCCTGCGCCCCGTTTCAAAAGAAAAAGATTCACCGTGTGAGAGGCTGAAATAAGACGTGAGAGGTCTTCTTCCTTGGAGTGGGTGTTCTTCTTTAGAGAGCTTTCCTGTTTACCTTTGAATCGGTTTTTGGGCTGAAGTTTTTGTGAGAAATTGGGAGAGAAAGTGTTCTTAATCTCCTGTTGCTATTGGTGCTCAAATTGGTGAAAGATAAAATCTGTTTTGGAGAAAACTGTAGCAGAACTTGGCATTCTGCTTTTCTTCTTCCTCCCCCCATCATTTCATGGTCTTCCGGCGACTAGCATCGTGCGAGAGACGGATCAGTGCAAGCCCCTGGCGAGTCCCCCCTCTAGAGAGTGTTCGTTTGCGCACTTGGGAGCCGGATCAACCTCCATGCTGTTGTCATTTTCTGTTCTGTTTTTCAGGTTGCAGAAATTCTTGTTGCAGAATTTTGAAGAGAGGAAGAATCAATCCAAATGACGTTGGATGATCGATCCTTTTGCATTCCCTTGAAGGAAGAATTAGCAGGAAGTTCCCTTGCTTTTGGTGCTAGAAGTGAGACCAAAAAGTGGGCCAATTTTCGTTTTGGTTTGCTGCAGATTTTGAGGAAAAGAGAGACCATTTCAACGTGCTGGAAGAAGAAGAAGACAGGAATAAACTTATTCCTGTTATCCTAGCAATTCCAGCTTTATACCAAGGTTATTCCAGGCAGGAATAAGGTATAGTTTCTAGTTTTATTTTTCATGCATGCCTAAATCTAGGTTTATATAATTATTTATGAATATTACATGCCCTTGAACATGCCTAGTTTTGCCTATACATGCATCCGGAATATGTTAGATCCTGTGCGGAGCAGGTAGTTTCCGCTGTGATTTTAAAATTTTTTAAAATGCATACCTGCTCCCTGCTATTGCATGCTTAGCGTAGGCACCTGCAACCATGTTACTAATCCTTCACCCGGGCCATCGCAATGCCCAATGGCGACGGGAGGATCCCCCGGTGCGACCGAGCTACAGGTGGTGGCGATCTTGGCGGTAATAACTCCCACTTAGAAAATCATCTTTTGACAAGTAAGACTTCCATAAGATGTTCTTATGGTGGATCAATTTAGTAAACTCATTCCTAGATGAGTACCCATGTCCTTGTATTAGTATCCTTACAAAAGTGGTTGTAAGACCAACCACCCTCTCTATTAAGCATACATAGGATGTGCCAATTTTACTGGAAATATCGATTCCCAACTTGATGATCTTATGACTAGAAATATTTTAGATTAGGGTTTATAAAAATTTAGGTCTCACTATTATGAACTTATATCATAACCCTAAATCCATTATCCTAATCTATGGGATTCATTATAATCTTAAGATAAATAGTATAAGACAACATATGATGAATCAAAAATCTTTATTAATAAATGTCATACATGAGTTGGAAGAAAATTATAGAAAAGTTTCTACCACATAAGACATATGATTGGCTTGTAGGATACTATTCTTTCATCGATTTCATCAATACATGCTATAGATCAAATCTACAAAACCTATGAGATTAGATCTCATACTGATGAGGACATCATATCAGACATAGACTTCAAGCTTCAATTTGTTCTCTAAGTCATGTGTTGGTCAATTTTCGTTAAGTCCTGTAATGAAGTCCAAATTTTGTGAGTCCTGTAATAAAGTGAGCCAGTTGGGTTCACTAAGTCAGTGGAAGTTCCTTATTTAGTCCATTAAGTCTTGTTTATCTTTTCAGTGAGTCCATTTATTTATTTAGACCTATTTTGAGTCTTGTCAGTTAGGCCTTTTTGAGTCCATGTGATTTTATTCAAGAGGAGGACCCTTGGACCCACACTCAAGTCACCAGCCCAACTTCTGGACTCCCTTCATGATGCCTAAGCCCTCCAGGAGATGGTGCCCCAGCATACCAGGCCCTAGGTGCCTCAAGCCCACAAGCTCACGTGTTGAATGGTGCCCAGTCCAGATCCCCAAGGAAGTGGTGCCTAGATCCAAGCCCTCAAGCCCATGGCGTCCTCCCCTCCCAGGCCCACTGCAATTGGTGCCCAAGCCTTTGACCTAGTCCAAGATCCCCAGGCTTTGACCCAGTCAAAGAAGATTTCATCCAAGCCCACCAGGGAGTGGAAAAGTCAAAGCAGCCCAAGAGGATTTCATCCCAGCCCAAGTCCATGGAGAAAAGTCAAAGCTTCCAAGTTCTACAAGGAGTCCAATGACCAAGTCCTACTAGAATTTAGGCCTCTTAATTTCAATCAAACTTTATACTCCTAATTCTAGTTAAACCTTGTACTCCTTGTCCCATACAAACTTGTAATCCAATTTTGACAGGAAAAGGGCCTTGGGTGAATCTATAAATACCCCACCCCTCCCTGTCTTGTAAAATAATCTCTTTTCATGAATTAAAACTCTGGTGAATCTTCTTGTGACAATTGTGTTCTTTGAAAGTGTGTGTGTGAGATTTGAGTGCCCTAGCTTTACAAACCCTAGCCATTGCCCATCCAAGCAAGAGCCCAAGACGCCCACCATCAGCCCTCCAAGAACCAGATGCCCAAAGCTTCCTCCAAGGCCGCCAACCCCTGCAACTCCATCTTCCAATCATCCTTCAGCTCAATCTCCAGTTTCTTATTTTTTCCTTCTTGTTTGCCTCTAACCTTTGATGTTTGTAGGATCCCTCAGGTGAAACCATCCTTGGATGAAGTTTTCTTTGTCCCCGAACCAATCTGATAAAAAGTCAATGGATTCGCGGGAAAGTGATTGGGACATCCAGGCACAGATCTGAGTGGAGCAATCTGGTGTGGGCACCAGAATCCGACAGAGGCTCCTCAACCCTTTGTGGATGTCCAATTAGGGTTCCAACTTTTTGGGTCTTGTAATAAGGCTTCAAGCCTAAACTGTGTAATTTTCTTTAGCTTTGAATTGAGTCTCAAGTATCTATGTCTAGTCCTGTATTTTGACCAAGTTGGTCAAGTCGAGTCATGTACTGAGCCCAGTCCCGTAATGAGTCTAGTCCGAGTCTATTTGAAGCAAGATTGGTCTTGAAGTCTAGTCACTTTTTTTGAGCCAAGCCATGAAGGAAGCCAACTCAGCTCAGGGGACCACCTCTTCATCCTACATGGCGCCACTTCACCATGCCATGTGGGTGGCACACAATTTAGATTTTGGATGCCAAAAGGCGGGACACATCACTTGATACACTCCCTTTTTCCCTCCCCCCTATCAAGCAATTTTCCAAACATGGGTGGCCGACCAAGGAAGGTCAAAGGGAGTTAAAGTTTGGAGAATTCAAATCCCTTGCTTCGAGCCTCCAATCAAGCTTTCTTCCCAAACTACTTGAACAACTTTGGAAGGAATAGCAAGATCCATGGGCTCCTCCACTTCCCACTCCCCATATCATGCCTTGTACCAAAGGTGGAAGCACAACCAAGGAAAGGAGGAGGACACAAGCCTTTCTCGAAGCCTCACATCAAGCCACATTCATGGTCGGCCAAGAAGGAAGAAATTTTGAATTTTTGGGCACCCCATCAAGAAAAGATTTGTAATTTTTATTTGAAATTTAAATGGGGTCCTAAGGTGCCTATAAAAGGGACCTTACCCCTCCTTTGTAAGGAAAATTGATGATGAATGAAAAATACAAGTTTTTTTGAGAGCCAAATTCTCTTTAGTTGCCTTCGTTCATTAGGAATGTCAATCTCCATGAGGGAGCACCTTCACCTTCGGGCGTCGAGAGGTGTGAGGCCTCAAGTTACCATCTCTTCTGCAACTCCATCCTCTAACTTCTAGTCAGAGTCCATTGGGATCATCCAACGGGGCGCCTAACAAGAAGAACTCTGCCATCACCACATCAACTCTCTTTCCTTCTTCTATTGTTTTCTTTTGATCGGACCCTAACTCTTCCTTTTGAATGCTCACAGGTCCTCCAGGTACCACGAACACGGAGTCAGTCTCCCTTGCCTTCGTGACCTTCGGACTGAAAATCGGCACATCCACAGGGTTGAGGGCTCGATCATCCAAGCCGCATCCATGAGAGCGAGTGATTTCGGCATTGGGTGCTTCGGATCTTTGAGGTTTGCTACCTTGACTCCTAAGTAGGTATTGATCTGAGAGCTAAGTTCTATGGGGTTTCTTAATCCCGGGATCCTCTTTTTATCCTTGTTTAGGGACTTACTTGCTTGCTTGAAGTTCTTGTTAGTATAGAACCCTAGATCTACTCTTACTTGTTCTCGGGAATCCAAAAAAAAATCATTAAAACTTAAAAATCACAAAAAAAAAAAAATCACTTGCATCATTCTTCATCTTCGCATCTAGTTAGTCCCCCATCACGATCTCTTCTACAACCACTAGAAATCATTGCCTAGTATATTACACTTAATTCCCATCTTTTTTTGTCTGATTTGTTGAAGTTGAACATGTTCCAAATAGGCCTTCTTAGACCTAAGATCCTGATTTTCTTTTCTTTTTGATTGATCTATCATGTGGGTTGGATGCTAATTGATATAGGATAACCCTAACCTAATCTAGGCTAATTTCAAAAATCAAAACCATAAAAAAAATCTAAAAATATTTGCTTGCTTTAATCTGATTTTCTTCATCTTCATCCCTTGCATATCATCCTGCATCGTATTAGAATCCCATCTCTCATCACATACCTTATCACAGGTCACTAATCTCCATTACTGATGAATATGGTAATGAATTCTTTAAGTCACCTCATAGCCATACAAGATTTTCAGCCTCTACTTCAAGTAGATACGAAGCCATGAAGTAGATCATCCTTCTAGGATTGCTAACACCTTGAGAAGGCCATTGGAGAAAAATCCATGCTCATACACCCCATGCCAAATATTTTCTTTTAGTTTTTTCTCTTCATAAAACACCCTTAGAAGCCTTTCACACACCCTACATCTTCTCCTCTCATGCACAAAAAAATCCTAGATTTTCTTTTTTTTGGCATGGAGAAAGAAGGATAGATAAGGCTAAGGTCAGTAATTGAATCCCATTCAAACTCCTCCAACTTGAATTCCAAACTCATGTTGAATTTAAACCAAACATAATCTTTATCAAAAGGAGAGAAAGAGTGGGTAACAATACACTTTTGGTGTGAGAAATCTTTATGCAAACTCATAATTTGCATGAAGAATGGTGTGGAGAATTTTTAGGATGATGCTAGGCTTGGATTTGAATTCTAATTCAATTCAAATTGAGTTTTAATCAAATCAAATTTGGTTTAACCTATTAAAATAATTGAGCCTAATTTAATTAGGTCTAAAATAATTTAATTAAATTCTAATCTAATTAAAAATCAATTGAGCCTAAGTCCTAGTCAAATCAAAAATTAAGTTTTCTTAGCGATTAGGACATTATATAACCTAATCGGGTCAGACCTAACTGAATCCAATTCAATTAGACTTGACCTAAACCTCTTTGCTCAATCAAATTGAATCAATTAGTAATCTAATTACTAATTAATCCTTCTATAATTCATTAATACTTAACAAATTATTTCTTTACAATACTTGTATAAGGTTAATTATCAAGCATATTGATAATTATACCCTTGAATGATTTTTAATCATTATCAGTCATCATGATTAATCAAAAACTTCTATTATATGTGATCCCATAGGTTCAAATACTAAGATGGCAGTATAGAAATAAAATTTTAAATTAATCAATATGATCATCTAATAATAGTACCCAATGTCCGAATAGGTCAAATGATTGCAAAACAACATTCAAGAATCCAGGCATATGATTATCGTATAATTCATCCCTTTGATCCAATGCTTAGGATGATTTTAGAATCAACTACCAACTCTTAAATAGTATATTTGAAGGGGTCTCAATCTAATAAATCTTGCGACTCCTTATAAGAATTATTCTAGTCAAGGTTTTACTAAATTGAAACACAACAAAGCTTTATCTGCAATAACTTAGAGTGGCCAATCCCATCTTGACTCACACCGACTTTACAAGTACTTGATTGTACTCAAAAAATCTTTATTACTGTACTAAAAATACAGGTAGTCTGGCCTCAAAGTATAGTGAGTTGCTTGTAAGTCATCATGGTTATCTCAGATTTGAGGGATACTTTATCCATATCCTTCTACGAGATACTCTTAATAGTAGAGTACTCTATCAAGTTGGTCATGTTGAGTGAAATAAACTTCTATACTCATCTGCTTGCTATACTAGTATCTCTACACTCTTTGGTTATGAGGACAACCAATCCATTATTGGTTTTCTCCTAGGAACAGGACATTGCAATTAAACAGGCATCAACAGCTTGTCGCAGCGAAAGAAGATATAAAAATAATTTATATCTAATCATGCAATTCATAAATAAATCTAATCTATTTATCATAAATTTATAACATGCTGAATAACATGAAAAAATATTAGATCTGAAATAAAAATTATTTTAAGTACAAAATACTTACCTGGATCGCTATCTGGGATTGCTTTGAAAAGCATGCAGATCAGCTACTGAAAAGCCAGGATTCTGTCGGAGCTGCAATCGCCCGACCTCTGCTGGTATCCACACGAAGCTTTAGCAACCGAGTCGTAGAGGGCACCAGATTGCTAGATCCTTGTAGCCCTCTCCTCTTTCAGCAAATCGTCTGCTTTAAAAACTATGTTGATCCGAATCTGGACCGGCTATCAGCTTCTGTCTTGCAATCAGAGTGCAAGACTTTTAGACCTCTTACTATCTACTTCCTCTTTCATAAAAGACCTCTCAAAACTCTTGAAGATCACAAGGAAGAAATAAAGTGGAAAGGAGAGAAGAAGAGATGGCACCCAGGAGAGAGATTGTCTGGGGAAGATGCCCAAACTTAATTCATGCCAAAAGAGAGAGTAAGTTCGGCCACCCCCTCTCTTCTCCCTTTTATAACTTTCATGATAAATCTTCCCAAATATTACACGCCATAAACAAAGGTGTTTGGTTTGGTTTTGGTTTGAATTTTAAGAGGAGTGGAAGAGAAGGACTCCTCCCTCTCTTAATTTCTCCACGCCTAAACTTTATTACCGCCTTCTTTATTTTGTCATACAAAATTTTCTCCCAATTCTCCACACCAAAATGGGATAAGCCTCTTTTATTTCTCCACCCCTAAATAAAAGGAAGTAGATTTATCTGGTTTAGGTTTTAAGAGGAGTAGAAGAGAAGGACTCTTCCTCCTCTCTTATTCTCTCATGCCTAAACACAATTACTGCCCACTTATTCATGCACGCCTAAACACAATTTCCGCCTATTTATTCACACCAAAACTCTTTTGTCATCCAAAATAAATGGGACCCACTAGAATGGCATGTGGAGGGAGGGGGAGACAAGGAGAGAGAGTCCCAGTCTAATTGGACTCTAGGTCTTGGTCCAAATGTAATGGTTTTACAATCAAACTGAAGCCAATTTTAAATCCGATTGAACCATCTCGAAGCAGACATTGACCCGAATCAATTAGGATTAATTAATTGAGTCTAACTCAATTAAATTAAATCTAATTTAATTTAATTAACAATTAATCCATAATTAATTAATTGTAACATTTATAATTAGGTCAAATATTAATTGTAACACTTACAATTAAGTCCAAATTGATTTGCTGATTGGTTACTTGAGCTCCTAATGTGAGTGACCCCTCAGGTCCTATCCTGTCTGGTAATGAGACATGCTATAATCTCCATTATACATCATCAAAACTTCTTTCGATGGACTGAAACAATTTCAGCTCAACCCTAATTAGGATCATCGATCCGAGAATGATCCTAACGGGTTCTCATAATTCACCAGTGACACCTTGCAGTATGTAGTGGCAACCCAGCAGAATAAGATTGGAACCCCTAGGTATAGTTACCATGTGATTTTGTTCCTCTATCATAATCCCGACATGATGTTGGTTATGGATACTCGTCAAACCCATTAGTCATATGCTTAACCTAATCGACTCAAGTCCAATTATGATACTAATGAAAATATCTTTTCATTATCACCCTGCTATGGCCATAGACTTCTGAACTTAGTCTCATTAAGCTTGCATAGGATTATATCTTGCTACTAAGGCTGATAGATCCCTACAAGTGAACACCCTACTCCTATAATAAATTTACTGCAGCCAACAAACATTGCAAGGTCTCGTATGGATAGGAACCATGTGATTGTGCTGTCAAACTACAGCAACCTTATTGTTGAGTAGCCGAGACACTCTAGGTTAAGGAACTATTCACACAACTACAGCATCAGAAAGTTATCGATGAGTGAGTACTCATCCGTATAACTTCCTGTACTTGGTCATGCTTAGTACCGTTGATCTCTATCAACTACCTGCACTCTCACTTCAGTGTCACCACACTGTAGGTTAGAGACTCATCTACCCTAAAAGGGAAGTGATATGTGCACCGATTTTAATGGATCAATCACCATCCTCGTGATATTCCAACAATCGGGAGCCTTAGGAGTTAATCTATAAAGACACATGTCTCAGATTCTTAACTCTTGAGAATATGTGTCATTGTCCATTAACTCCATGGATGATTCATAGACACAATAATATGAATGAAACTAATGCCCTTTATTAATAAAAAAAATTAAGTACAAAGTTAATGCCCTAAAAATTATAATGTGTCAAGCTAACATGGCTTTCAAGGTATACATCTAACATCCATATAACACACGATGACCTATACTCGATAAACATCATCATCTTAAATAACAACACATCACTTGGTCACAAATAGGTTTAAGAACTACATAATAAATCCTCCTTTATTGAATAGAAGTATTTCTAAGAACTTCATCACAAAAGCGTTAAAAGGAAGATGCACAAAATATGATGAACTGCCAAAATAACTTTTATTTATGGATAATTCATATATAAATTATAATGAGCTCAATCCTTTATAACTTAGATGATTGGTTTTAGGATAAATTTCCTAACACAATCATCAAACCTAGGTATAGAAAATTCTACAACCTAAATACTTTATGCACTAGCCTCAATTTCATACCCCACCTAATTTCTTGATGTTGGGACTTGTATCCTAATACCAATTATCTAGCTTATAGATGGAGGTATTATTGTCAATGTATATGAATTATTATGAATAAAAGTTATTCTTTGGCAGTTCATCACATCTTTCTATAATGAGCTCTTGTGTTATGAAGTCCTTAGAACTATATCTTATATGATAAAGAGAGGATTTATTGCATGGTTCTTAAACTTGTTCATGACTAAATGATACATTATTATAGAATGATGATATATCAAGTATAGGATATTGTATGCCATATAGGTTGGTTGTCCTCTTAACCTAGGAGTGTGGAGACACTAGTATGGCATGTAGGTGAAGTACAGGACATTTCACTAAATGTGACCCACCTGCGGAGCACTTTTCTATCCAGTATTGCTCGTGAAGGGATATGGATATAAGTATCTATCAGACCTGAGATCACCATGGTGATTTGTAAGCAACTTGCTGTACTTTGATGCCGAACTACTTGGATTTCTAATCTAGTGATGAAAAGTTTCTGGGTGCAGTCAAGTACATATGGAGTTAGTGTGTGAGTTGAGATGGGATTAACCCTTTCAAGTGTTGGAGTGAATATCTCATTATATTTCAATTTAGCAAAATATTGGCTAGGATAGTTCTTGTAAGGAGTCATAGGACTTGTGAGGTTGAGCATATTATAGATGTACTATTTAAGGGTTGGCATTTAAACCTTGAAGTCATCTTGAGCAATAAAGATCAAAGGGATAAATTATATGGAAACTATATGCCAGAGGTTCCTGATTGTTGCTCTATAACTTTCAACCTATTTGAATGTCAGGTGTTATTGCTAGATGGTAACTTCGATTGGTATAGGAATTGTTCTTGTACTACTGGCTTAGTGTTCGAACCATGGAGTCACATATAATAAAAGTTTCTACTTGATTTGATAGCTGGTCAATGATTGAGAATCGTTTCAAGATTTAATTATCAATATGATTGATACTTGACCTTGAATTGACACTTCCAAGTGTCAACACTTTGGTAAGCGGATACTTGAAATTTTTTCAAGTATCGATTCATCAATGTTGCAAAACTTGTAACAATATTATTTTACTAAAAGTTGGTGAACTATTAGAGGATCAATCGATAATTAGATTGTCGGTTAACTCAATTTGATTGAATGGTAAAATTTAGGTCAACCTAAATATGATTTGGTTTGAGCTCGAGATCAATTGGATTGGACCTAATCCAAATATCCTAGTCCATGATTTGAATTTAAATTTTGAATTCAAATTTAAATAGTTTTCTAAATTTAAATTAAAATCTAAATTTTGAATTCAAAAATTTGAATTTAAACACTTAAATTTTTGAATTCAAGTGATTAGAAACCTCCCTCCATATCTCTCCCTTATTCTCTCCTTCCATCTCTCCCTATCTCTCTCACCCTCCTAACCACTTAGGTGCCTATATAGTATGGGTCGTGTTGCCGCCTGATTGTCATGGCCTACAGCTCTGGCATGTTACCACCATGTCGGGTGCCTCCTCCTCCCGCTCGGCCTGCAAAATAGAGGAGACCCGAGCTAGAAATTCTGGCGAGGACACTCCGATGATCAAGTCAGTGGGACGATCGAGGAGAACAGAAAACCTCTGAGATGGAAAGCTTGGGGGACTCCCTCGCCTCAGGGGGTGACATGATAATGTATTCAAATAATATAAAGAACAAGATAATGATGCTTGAATGGCAGAAGGAAGGAATGGAGAGTGGGGAGCAGGGAGGTTCTTCGGCCAACTCCTTGGTCGCTGAGCTCTCGGGGGGCTTGCTCATTTTCCTCTCCCCGCTCCTCCTGTGTCTGCCTCTTACCTTTCTTACCTTGCGCCTTCGGGCTCTCCCTCTTTTCTTTTTCAGGTCCTCCTTTTTTTTTTTCTGGGGGCCATCTTTTTGCTTGGGGTGCTATTTTTCTTATGAGTGGTAGGTGCTAGGCCCCTGAGACCCGGGCCATGGTGGGATCTTTTCATTTCTGGAGGGACCATCCAGGCATTGCAGAGCCTATGGCTTGGATAGGATTCTCCTTCTGGGGGAACTCTGGGTCTAACTCCATGCAAGCCAGTATCTCTTGACTGTATGGGGGTGGACGTGATGGCATATGGCTGGACCTCAGGTCTGACAGGGCTTGCCTTGTTCAGAGCATGTGGGCGATGTGTTACAGAATTGGCACTGGTGGTAGGGCATGTGCCACTTCTCGAGGACTGCAAGTGACAGGGACCACGGTTTGAATTCTCACCGATCTTTCCCTCCTCCACTACTGGTGGGAATTCTAGCCTTTGCATGGCTTGGAAGGACCTCGCGAGGGGGTCCTCCTTCAGTAGCATGAGCTTGACCCCAACCGGGAGCTGACCTTAGATGGAGGGCTCACCCGTGAGCTCGACCTCAATTGGGAGCTGGCCTCCGATGGAGGGCTTGCATTATGAAGTCTGCCTCGATCGGGAGAGCCAACTTTATGAGCTCTGCTTCGATTGGGAGCTAGCATTGGATGGAGGGCTCACTTCATGACCTCAAACCTGGCTAGGAGTTGATCTCGGTAGGGGGGCTGACTTCAGCCACATGAACATGATCCTAGTCGGGAGCTGACCTCAGACGGAGGGCTCGCTCCATTAGCTCGACCCTGGCTGGGAGCTGACCTTGACAGGGGACTTGCCTCGGCCTTCTACCCAGGAGCCGCATCTAGGTGGTAGGCCCCATCCATGTGATCGTTGGCTGGTAGCTGTGTAGGCTCCACATAAATGGATGTTGCCACATCAGATGCTCCCCACTCCTGAGTTCGGAGAATGAAGCATCGCTTGGGGCGATGGGAGTAACAACCATGCTGACATGGAGGGACACACCTTCAGCATCGTTAATGCTTTGACTGGCCATGCCTTGAAGGTCGTGCCTTTACATTAATGGGGCATTGCACTCAGTTTCCCAATGCAGGGACCATCAATGCCCTAGCTGGATTAGGATGCCCATCTCGTGAACCGAAGCATCAGGAGACACCTGGAGTTGACATGCGATGACTTCCAGTTGGTTGCATGATCTTTCAAAGGCCTTCTGGCATAGGGAGCCAGAGTTCTGCAAAGCTTCCTTTCTTCTTCTTAAGCACCCTTCTGGTTCTGGTGTTGGCCTCCATGTTTGCCCTCTTCAATCCCTCTCCTTTGGCTTGCACTGAGGGAGGGCTTTTGGTGGACTTTAGGATTTTGGCTCGAGACCTAGAGGGCCAAATGGAAGCTCTCCAGGAGCGAATGGCCAGTGCCAAGGTGAAGGCATATGGTTTGGAGAATAAATCCACTGAGCTTGAAACTTCTCCCTCGAATATGAAGGGGGAGAAACTTTGGTCATGCCATTGGGGCAGAGAAAGAGGCTGCCTCGAAAGTGGAGGCATCAGAGCCACCTCTTGATTTACAAGATCAGAGTTTTACAGGAGGAGGTGGTGGCTTGGGTCGTGGTCGCTGTGAAAGGGGCCACAACCATTGTGGTGTTAGTAGGACCATCCTGATGCGGGGCTACTGTAGCTGCCCTTGGAATCACGGGATCGGTGAATTCTAAGAAAGATGATGTGGTAGAGGTAGAGCTGATGCCGGGCTCTAGAAACCTGGTGAGCTCCTGAGTAAGGGTGCCCTCCGTGGTGTTTTCTGCACCGATCATGGAGGTTAAGGTTAGAGCCCTTTGACGGACGCCGGGCCAATGCCGAAGGTATCTGCTCGCCATTCGGGTGGGGAACAGAGATGGGGCTTCAGTCCATCCACCCTTCATCCTGTATCTTAGGATTTCAGGAGGTTTCCTGGTATTTCAGGAGCCTTCATAGGATGTAAGAGACTTTTGATCAATGAAAACGTCCCTTCTTTTACAATTGCTATTCTATCTTTCCTTTTTTTTTTATCCATCCTGAATCCACTGCTCGGCTTCTTGGACTATTGGGGGTCTCAGCTCGGTCTTCCCGGGCTACTGGGAGTCTCTCCTCAGTCTTCTTGAGTTGCTGGGAGTCTCTTTTTGAAGTGAGGGATGTTTCGATGAGGGTGGTTTTCTTTCTTCTCCCTCCAGTCAGAATGCTTCGTGTTCCCTTTTCTTTGCTTGTCATTTTACTTTTCTTCAGCTTGAACTACTTCTGGGGCAATCCCCTTAGCTTATCAAGCCATGAATCAGGTGGCAAACGATGGGACTTCAGAAATTCCTCACCAACATCCCTGGGTTGTAAGCAAGGCAATCTGTCGCAGGGCTTCTGGAGTATCTCGACTCGGTTCATCGCACTATGAGTCAAGGGACAGATGGTGGGACTTCTGGAGTTTCCCGGTAGACATCTCTGGACTGTAAGTAAGGCAGTGGATGTTGGGCCTCATGAGTTTCCCGGCATATAAGTGCCAAACTGTGAGTTTCACAATAGATGGCAGGGTTCCAGGAATCCCTAACTGCACCTTAAGACTGTGAGTGGGGTGACTGAGCGCGGGTCTGTCGGAAGAACCCAACTTGGAGACTACCCAGATACGGGCCTCTTGGTAGATAGCGGGTTGACTTGTCATCGCCTCGAGGCCGTGAGGCCGATCGAGAAGTTCAGACTCGATGGAGCGGGTCCGGCCTGGAATGGCCAAACCATGAGTCATACGGTAGGTGGCCGGTCACCCTACCACCACCTCCAGGCTGTGGGTTGAATTGGTGAGCATGGGCCTGATGGGGGGGGCTTGATGCTATTGATGAGGATGCTGAATTGTGAGTCACATGGTAGATGGCAACTTGGTGCCATCTCCGGGCTATGAGCTAGGTTGAGGAAGGTGGGCCTGATGAAGGGCATGGCTGGTTTGGAAGTCGCCATGCTATGAGTCCCATGGTAGATGGCATCTGGGTGCCACCTCCAGGCTGTGAGCACGATTGTGGAAGGCATGGGCCAGATGGAGGGGCCCGTATTGTTAATAATGGGTGTTGAGCAGTGAGTCACGCGATAGGTAGTGGGTTGCCCTACCGCCACCTCTGGGCTATGAGCTCAGCAATGAGGAGCACGGGCCTGATGAAGTAGGCCTGGCTCACTAATGAGGAGTCACTGTGCTGTGAGTCTCACAGTAGATGGCATCTTGGTGCCGCCTCCGGGCTGTGAGCATGGCTGTGGAAGGAGCGGGCCTGGCGGAGGGGCCCGCATTGTTGATAAGGATGCCGAACTGTGAGCCACGTGATAGATGGCAACGTGGTGCCACCTCCGGGCTGGGAGCTCAGCTGAGGAAGGTGGGCCTAATGAAGGGCCCGGCTAGTTTGGGAGTTGCCATGCCGTGAGTCCCGTAGTAGACAGCATCTTGGTGCCGCCTCCGGGTATGAGCAAGGTTGAGGAAGGCGCGGGCCTGATGGAGGGCCCACATTGTTTGTGAGTCGCCATGCTATGAGTCTCACGGTAGATCGCATCTTGGTGCCACCTCCAGGTTGTGAGCATGGCTAAGGAAGGCATGGGCATGATGGAGGGCCCACGTTGTTTGGGAGTCGTCATACTTTGAGTCTCACGGTAGATGGCATCTTGGTACCGCCTCCAGGCATGAGCATGGCTAAGGAAGGCGTGGGCCTGATGGAGGGGGCTTGGCATTATTGATGAGGATGCCAAACTGAGTCACGCGGTAGATGGCAACTTGGTGCCACCTCCGGGCTGTGAGCTCGGTTAAGGAAAGCGGGCCTGATGAAGGGCCCGACTGATTTGGGAGTTGCTATGCTGTGAGTCCCGCGATAGATGGTATCTTTGTTGCCCAGGTGGCTACCCAAGAGCGGGGTGAATTGGTAATTTAAAAAATTTAACTAGATAATGTGCAATTAAAAATCTCTTTTAAAGTGTTAGGTGCTGTGGCAGATTAATGATTTGCAGAAGCTAAATGAGAATGAAGAAGCACAACACAAACACACAATATTTATAGTAGTTCGGAGCAATCCAGCTCCTACGTCCACTACCTAAGATACCACTTAGGATTTTCACTATATTCACACCCGAATACAGTAGGATTGTTTTACAGGATCACAATCCAAAACCTCTACACTTTGATTTTAATAGGATCACCAAAGAAAACCCAACACCCTTTGGTTTTAAACAGGATTACCAAAGAAACCCAACTTAGTTTTCACAGGATCACCAAGAACCTAACTTGGTTTTACCAGGATCACCAAGAACCCAACACTTAGTTTTTATCAAAGGCTCAGCAAGAACTTATTTGGTTTTTCAAACGGGCTCACCAATAACCCATCAATTTAGAAATGAATTGAAATAAATGCAATAATAATGACAAACTCTAGTTGTTGGATAGTTGTCGGTGCAGCTTGAGAGAAGTCCACTTGAATGTGCTTCAAGGCACTTTAATTGCTTCAGTGGCTTTTTTCCAAATTACTTCAAGCTTCAGATCAGAGTTGGTGAAGACTTGAAGACTGACTTGAATGCTCTAGTGCTCTTTTCCTTGTTGGTAGGTAGGATATTCAATGAAGCTTTCAAAACTTTGAGGAACTCTCTAAAACTTGATTCAAAGAAGTTCAAAACCCTCAAATATAAGGTCTTTCATCACTCCAAGACAATTTGAGATGTTGTAGACCGTTGGGATGAGACATATGATACTTGGAGCACTTTTTGGCATTCAAAAAGAAATTCTAGAACTAGCCGTTATGTACCGAAGATGATATTCGAGTCGGCTCAGATTCCTTCGAGTCGGCTCGGATCCTTCGATTCGGCTCGGATCCTTCGATTCAGCTCAGATCCTTCGAGTCGATAGGTCAAGTCGCCAGTTCTTCAGTGCAGTCAGCTCTTTGTCTCGGGTGCAAGACTTCACTCTGGACGAGTCGGCTCTTTATAGCTCGGGTCAGCTCGAACTTTCATCTTTGAAAATCTTGAACTCAAGGAGTCGGCTCTCTTGAACTTTGGTCGGCTCTTCTTCTCAGGTTCTGAAATCTTTACTCTGAAAGAGTCAGCTCGTTGCAGTTCGAGTTAGCTCGCTTTCTCAGGTCTTCAAAATAAGGTCTGGCAGAGTCGGCTCTTTCTGGTTTGGGTCGGCTCGCCTCGCTTGTTCTCAGGAAACTTCAAAACTGGACTCTGAAAGAGTCGGCTCAGACTTATTCCAGTCGATTAGGATTTACTAGAGTCGGCTTGGATTGCTTCGAGTTAGCTCGAATTGCTGTGTACCAGAATCCTTGTTGCATGCCATGAATTAGAGTCGGCTCTTCATTATACTGGGTCGGCTCGAGTGACTTCTTCAGGATTTTTACAATTAAACTTCAAGAAAACTCTTGCCAACACTCTTACAATTTTCATGCATACCAATTCAAAATAAATTTAAGACACACACACATAGAAGTAACCTTTTTTACAATTTTTTTAAAACTTTTTAATTGAGTTCTTCTTTACAAAATCAGATTACAACACAACTCAAAACAAGAAGTAAAGATGTAGGAGTTGAATTTTGAACAAATAAATCATCCTACAAAAACTTGTAAACCACTTGAAGAGTTGTTAGAAATCAATGTGCAAGCTCCAATGTTTGGTTATCATCAAAATCACTTATGGGGTCAACAATCTTGGTGCCGCCTCCGGGCTGTGAGCATGGCTATGGAAGGCGCAGGCCTGATGGAGGGGCCCATGTTGTTGATGAAGGGTGTTGAGCCGTGAGTCACGCGGTAGGTAGCAGGTTGCCCTGCCGTCACCTCCGGGCTTTGAGCTTAGTGGTGAGGAAGGCGGGCCTGATGGAGGGCCCGGCTTGCTGGTCCACCAGACATTGAGTCAGACGGGGATGTCCCTGCATAGATGAAAGATGAAGTTGTGCAAAAAAGGGACTTAGACAACTGAAAAAATGTTTTACATCATCGGTGGCACTCTCTTAAGTTACTCGCATTGTTGATTCATGAGCATCGGGGTCGGTGAGGTAGCATGCTTCATCTAGTTAGATCTCGAGCACCCTTGTTAGGGTCCTTTACAGGGGTTGCGATAGCATGCCATCTTCCACCGGTGGGCTGCCCCTGGGGTCATGCCCCCGTCTCTTGTTGGTCTGTCTAGCTGCGGGTCGTGCAATGGGTGACATCCCGCCACCATCTCCCAATCGTGAGCGAGGCTGTGAGGCTTGCCTTTGATAGTGATGCAAGGCCTTCCCCTGTAGGATTGTGATATAGTTTTCATATTGCAAGAGTAGTGGGGAAGAGAGTTACCCGTTAGGCTTATGGGAGATGATGGAAACCTCCACGCATAGGGGAATGCCTGGATTTCTTTTTCTTTCTTTGGGCGGGCTCCCAGGAGGGATCTCTCGTATTCCCCACCTGCCCCCCAGGGGATGGCTTCTGTCACCTCCGGTGGTCGAGGAGCTTGGATCCTTAGCTTCGATTGGGATCCCCTACCTGGCATGCCAATCTATGGTTGCAAGGTCCGTCATGCTTTCTCCCCTACCTGGCTCGCCAATCTGTGGTTGCCAGGTCCATCATGCTTTCTCCCCTACTTGGCATGCCAATTTGTGGTTGCCAGGTCCATCATGCTTTCTCCCTTACCTGGCATGCCAATCTGTGGTTGCTAGGTCCGTCATGCTTTCTCTCCTTCCTGGCATGCCAATCTGTGGTCTCCAGATCTGTCGTGCTTTCTCCCCTTCCTGGTGCACCAATCTGTTGCCTCCTGGATCATCGTGGCCTGCAGCTTCGGTGCATCACCACCGCATCGGGTGCCTCCTCCTCCCACCGGGAGTGCTCTCCCCCTCTAGGGGAGTTGGCTCTTTGGCCTGCTCGGCCTGTAAAATAGAAAAGGCCCAGGCCGAGGTTTTTGGTGAGGACACTCCGATGATCAAGTTAGTGGGATAATCGAGGAGAATAGAAAATCTTTGAGATGGAGAGCTCGGGGGACTCCCTCGTCTTAGGGGGTGACATGATAATGATATTCAAATAACATAAAGAACAAGATAACGATGCCTGAATGGCAGAAGGAAGGAATGGAGAGCGGGGAGTGGGGAGGTTCTCCGGTCGATTCCTTGGCTGCTAAGCTCTCGGGGGGCTTGCTCACTTGCCCCTCCCTGCTCCTCCTGCGTCTACCTCTTACCTTTCTTACCTTGCACCTCCGGGCTCTCCCTCCTCTTTTCTTTTTCTGGTCCTCCTTTTTCTTTTTTTAGGGGCCTTCTTTTCACTGGGGGTGCTATTTTTCTTGTGAAGGGTAGGCGCTGGGCTGTTGAGCCCCGTGCCATGGTGGGATCTTTTCATTTCTGGAGGGACCATCCAGGCGTTGTAGGGCCTGTGGCTTGGACAGTATTCTCCTTCTGGGGGAACTCTAGATCTAGCGCCACACGAGCCGGCATCCCCCGACCATATGGGGGTGGACATGGCGGTGTATGGCTAGACCCTGGGTATGGCAGGGCTCATCTTGTTCAGAGCATGCAGGCGGCATGTTGTAGAACTGGCACTAGTGGCAGGGCGTGCACCACTTCTTGGGGACTGCAAGTGGACAGGGACCGTGGTTTGAATTCTCGCTGATCTTTCCCTCCTGCACTCCTGGTAGGAATTCTGGCCTTTGCATGGCCTAGAAGGACCTCGTGAGGGGGTCCTCCTTTGGTAGCATGAGCTCGACCTCGGCTGGGAGCTGACCTCAGATGGAGGGCTCACTCGTGAGCTTGACCCCGACTGGGAGCTAGCCTCAGATGGAGGGCTTGCTTTATGAACTCTGTCTCAGCCAGGAAAGCCGACTTTATGAGCTCTGCTATGGTTGGGAGTTGGCATCGGACGGAGGGCTCGTTTTATGAGTTCAACCCCAACTAGGAGCTGACCTCGACAGGGGGCTGACTTCAGTCGCATAAACATGATCCTGGATAGGAGCTGACCTCAGACGGAGGGCTCGCTTCATGAGCTCGACCCTGGTTGGGAGCTGACCTCGGCAGGGGGCTCACCTCAACCTTTCACCCGGGAGCCACATCCAAGTGGCGGGCCCCACCTATGCGGTTGTTGGCTGGCAACTGTGTAGGCTCCACGTCAGTGGATGTTGCTACATCAGGTTGCTAATGGGTTGTATGGTTGATGAGATTAGAGAGGAAAAGAGCTAGAAACTAAAGAAAAAATGCTAGTTAAAAAAATCTTCTACCTGAGAGAGAGTGGGGTGTGTGGGGGGTTTGTATAAGGAGAAAGAGTATCTCCTGGACTAGGTTTCTAGATATTTAGGATTGGAAAGTGAGTTCCACCTCAAAATCCCATCCTCCAATAGGTTATTCTTTGGTTCCTAGAGTATCCCAACATCTAGAAGAAGAAGGAAAATTTGCCATCAAGGTTCTAGAGAAGCTAGAACTCCGTAAGAGCTAAACAAGCAATAGCACCTATATGGATCACCTTTAGAGGTCAAACACTCTATGTGACTAGCAGAGTCTTAAAACCTCTACTTTTTAATAGCAACTAGCATTGTCTACTACTGAAAGGTAATGATGTGATCATTGTATTATGGTATAATCTACAGCAACAGGTTTGTATATATATTCATTTTATATTTCAGCTTGTCTTTATATGCATATTATCATGACATGATCCTATGTAGGTTATTTGTAGAAATGTTCTAATGTATGGCTAGATTAAATAGTTTAATCTTGTAGTTTTCTTTGCTTTTATGTTTCAAAAATTTTTGAAATGTATGCATGAAATAGCCTAGGTTTTTCAATATTGGATCAGAGCATTGATTCATATAGCACGATAATCATGTATATAAAACTGAAATATTAAAATGATTTCTCTTTTTCCTTAGTACTTGGATTGGGTGGATTCACCGAGCCATTCAGTCATAGAAAAGAAGTAGGGTTTAAAGGCCCTCTCTTCCCATTTAATGGGATCTCCTATGGCATATAGGGGTGCCACTTATACCATGATCCATGAAAAAGAATGTAAAAAGGATTAGATTAAAAAATACTTTAATCTTAAAAATCTTAGATCTGAAGATTATATAACATATTTAAATAAGATGTAAAAGAAGTTTATGATGTGTTATGTTAAATAGATTAGCATAAAGTTCAAATCTAGAAATGGATTATTTTTTGTCATCCTATAGGTGTCAATAGTTGGCCTTGAAGTGTTGACACTTGGACCTGGTGAGTTAACACTTTCTCCTACAAGTGTCAACTCAAGTGTGCAGACTGAAAGAATGAGTCTCTGTTCGTTCTCTATGAGTCAATGTCACAGGATCAAGTGTTGACTCACTGTGACTTGATTCATGGAAGTGTTGACTCAGCTTATGAATAGAATATTCAAAAGTTGAATTTATTATGAAAATATTTTATAAATTAAAATTAAAAATATTTTAATTTAATAAGTTAATGAACTTAATTAGGAATTAAGTTTAAATGATTAAAAGATCTAGATTTGAGAATGAAAGATCTTAAATCATTTTCATAAGCATTTGGGTTCATGGGTTAGCTCAAGTCGGGTTCATTAATTGGGTTAGACCTAGAATTAGAAGAATGTGGACTTAAGAAGAAAAAGTTAAATCTAATTAAGTGTTTAGTTAGACTTCTTTCTCTCTTAGATCATTCATAATAGTTGTAGTTTGATCAAGTCCATACTTCTAATTGGACCTGATTATGGCTTAGTAGTGAAACTCGAGTGTTTAGGCTTGTCTAATTGAATCTGGTGAATCAATTGGTATCTAAGGTAAGTTTGGCAGTTATGATCATAGTTCTTGGGGCTACCTCTTACTTGGCCAACTTGTTTGGTATTTAGAGATTAATGGTGGAACCCTCCCATTGATCTCACTTACCTGGCCAATATGGTCAATCAAGTTTGATCAAGATAGCCTATTAATTTGAGTAAACCCATGCCATTAAGATTAATCATTTGACTGATTTAGGTGCCCTTGAATCGCTTTGTGTTGAATCCTTTTCTATGACTCAAGAAAGTCAGTGGAAGGATTCTTGACTTATTAGTTTATGTCTTCTCTATTTCATCTATCACATATAAGTTCAAATCCTCTAAATTATTAGGTCCTTAAAATGATGAAGTTATGGAGATGACTAAGTCATTGCCTCCTATTAAGTGAATGGTAATGGGTTTAATAGTTGGATAATCATTGGAAGGCCCATAGGCCTAGTATTTATTAGGCTATTGAAATTGCCAATCATAATATGATATCTTAGTATGACTCTCTTAATGGTGATCAGGTGGGTCGGCCATAGTCGGGCTTGACTATTCATTGGTTAAAAGCATTGAATTTTATCATGTTAATGGTTGAACCTAACCAGGACTTTCAGTGGAAGGCTTATAGGCCAACTGAAGAGATATCTAGGACAAAATTGATTACTATAAGTTGTTTGGAGAAACAATTGATTTAGAACCTACCTTTAGATGCATATGGATGGGCTGGCCATAGTCGGGCTCATGTGTAATCTATAAGATTCTAGTACCCACCAAGGAATTAATGTAATTTGTCAGATTAGAGGTAGAGGCTACCAATTTGAATAAAATAGTGGGAGGACCTTTAGACTAAGGTCCAAGTCTTTAAGATTAATAATTCATATACTAATTGGTTTTATGGTTCTCTTATCAGATAATGGCTACCAATTTGTAGCTCAGGCATTATTGGATAATGACAAGCTCATGCATTCCAACTTTGATAGCTGGTACCTAAAGATTAGGATCATCCTGGAGCATGATAGGATCCTTTATGTGATAATGGATCCAGCACCTAAGCAGCCTACTCCCAATGCTCGTGGTGTGGTTAGGGGCACTTATTAGAAGTGGCTCTCTGACTGGACTACTATGTGATGCATTATGCTGGTGGCTATAAACGACTAGTTTAGTCACAAGTTTGAGGAAGCCCAATTGAAATTTTTTTTTCAAAAGTTGAAGAAATCCTTTGGCATACCTGATGATATTGAGCGGCATAGAACTTTTTATGTTTTTGTTAATTCCTGGATGTGTGAAGGGGCATCGATCACTGATTATTTTTTATTTATTATTATTTTTAATTTGATGGTTAAGTGTCTAAACTCCTACCAAGTTATGAGGGTGTCAATTTTTTTTATAAAAATTGTCAAAAATTTTTAAGTTTTTTTACATTTTTTTATTTTTTTATTTTAACTTTTAAGTTTTATTTTTTTATTTTTTTTTGATTTTTAAATTATAACCATGCCTATGGTCCCTAGCAACGGTGCCAAAATTTGATCGTCATCATAGGCGATCAAGAATAATTCACGAACTCAACTCTATAGCTAGGGTGAATTGGGATCGTATCCTCAGGGACCTTAGGACTAAGTTATGATTTAAAAAGAAAAAAAAAAATTATTGTGGAAAAATAAAAGTAAGCAAGAAATAAACTACTCATAAAGTGAAGCGAGTGAGAGCGAGTTTTTCAAGAGAGGAAGAGTGATTTGCGCCAAATTGTATTTTTTTTATGACTGAAATGTAATTAACTTTAGGGATTTTCCTGTCTTCCCTTAGCATGCCCCATACCTGTAACAGATCATGGTGCATCTTTGGGAGGCACTAGGTATCCAACTCTTCTTTTCTCGGTATATCCCGTATCTGTAATAGGTCACGGCGCGTCTCCGAAATTTTTTTTAATTTATTAAAATTAATTCAATGAAAATAAAAACCTACTCTAAGAATACATAGTAGGAACCAATCATTAACATGTAGTATAGATCTACAAATAAAAACAAAACTACCAAATAGATCAAATCTACTTATCTATTATGCTACTCCATCTTCATCGGATTGGATCTGATGGATGCTTGGGGTTTCACTGGAGCTACGTATGCACTTGGCCTCTACTGGTATCTGCACAATGGTTGCCTGATCGAAGTCTCAAGGCCATCGAAGTACTAGTACCTTGCAAGCCTTGCTTCGATTGTTGGATCAAATCTCCCTTCCTTCTTATTTTTTTTTGCTCTATATTAGAAATCCAAGAAAGAAGATAGATCTCTTCTCAAGAAATCAAGGAAGAATATTTCTCTCTTTCTTGAATTGAACCTTTCATTCAAGATCAAGAGAAGGATGATGAGCAATGGAGATTTTCTCTCTCTTTTTATTTTTGTGTGGTGGAGAATATCAAGAAGTATGTGGCGATATCAAGAAATGAAATATGATCTCACATTGAAAGCCAAGAAAAAAGGTCGTGCACCATCTAATTTTTGGGCCTCATATTCTTTTTTTATTTCTTAGGCCATATCACAATTTTTCTCTCCCTAAAATCCCTTCTCATCTAGGATTAGAACAAGAATTTTAAATCAAATTCAAACTCCTAGAACTAGATGGATAAGGATTAGATTAAGGGAGAGAAACTAGAAGCACCCAACATCCATTTGTGCATCCCACCTATTCTTTCATGCCAAAGCCATCTTCACATGAAAAATAGGGGCACTAGTCCTTCTTTCTTACATGCACAAGAGGGAGAGAGAGGTGTGGGGAGGGAGAGAAAATTAGTTAGGATTAGTTAGAAATTAGTTCAACCAACTAACTAATTCTAACCAACTAGGAAAGAAACTAACAACCAAATTCCTAACCAATTTAGGTTTTGGTTTAAATCTATAACTAATGAGGAATAAGATCTTAATATAATTTGGACTAATAAATCCAAATATTATAGATTAAACCTAACTAAATTAAATTATATTTAATCACCTAAGATTAGGCAATCAATTAGGTCAAATCAAATTAGCTTGCAATAATTGTAATAAGGTTAGTCCAAAACCAAATTAGACTATGTCATCACCCAAACTCAACTAAATCAAATCCAATTCAATTTATATTGAGTCTAGTCATAATTAAATGATCAAATTATCTAATTAAATTATAACTCTTGTAATAAAGTCTTCCTTGTTAAAATTAGCTGGTGACAAAATTAGCAGGTTCCAAATTTGTAACCCTTACAAATTTAGAATTTCTAAATATATAACTCTTATATATTTTGATCCAACTATATGATCAGGTTAAGCTCTTATTGTGTATGACCCCTCATGTTCCATTCTACTGGTAGTGAGATATACCATAATCTCCAGCATAGTATCATTGAACTCTTTCAATGGACCGGAATAATTCCAGCTTATCCCATCAAGGATTTCTGATCCAAAATGATCCTAGTGGGTTCTTATAATCTACCAATAATTCCTAGTAGTATGTAGTAGCAACCTAGTAGAATAAAAGAAAGAATCTTTAGGTATAGTTATTATGTGATTGAGTTCTTCTATCGAAAGTTTCGAAAAGATGCAAGTCATGAAAACTTGACAAACACTAAGCATATGTCATATGCCAAGTTTAATTGGCATAAGTCTAATATGAAACTCAAGGAAGCTCTTTTCCATCCTTGACCTACCATGGCCATGGATTTTCAAACATAACTTCTTAAATTGCATAGGACTATACCTTAACTACTAAGATCGATAGATTTCCTATAAGTACACTTCCATTCCTATAGTAAACCTACTATAGCCAACAAACATTGCAAGGGTCCAAATGGCTAGGACCAATATTTTGTGTTATCAAACTACAACAATTTTACTATAAGTGGCCAAGGCATCGCAGGTCAAAGAACCACTTATACAACTATAGTATCAAGAAAGTTACTAATGAGTGAGTAGACATCCATGGACTTCTCAAGATGGTCATGCTCCATCATTCTTTAATGACCACCTACACTCTTATTCCAGTGTCTCCACACTGTAGACTTAAGACTCATCTACCTTAAAAGGAAAGTAATCCTACATCGATCAAACTAGATGAATCACCATTCCTATAATATCCTATGATCGGGAGCATGTAGAAATTAATCTATAATGGCCATGTCTCAAATTCTCAGCTCTTGAAAATATGTGTCATTTTTCATTATTTTTTTGGATGGTACATAGACACATCATGTTTGAAAAAATAGTCCAAATTAAAATATTAAGTATAATTTAATATTTTAGAATTAAAATATGTGTCAGCTGGATTACTTCTAAGACATACATCTAGCAATATCTTGAGTTGATACTTCATCACTAGGTATCAATACTTGATCATGCTGGCTGAAACTTTGCATACCAAGCTTCTTCCTTTTCTAGATCTTTTCTAAAAGTTGACTTACCACTTCCTTCAATCGACATTTGACCTATGCCATCTAAAAAATATGTGCAAAACCTGAAATTTTGAAGCTTTTACTTGATTTCTTCTATTCTAGCTTTTAAGTTTTCAATAACTCATGATGTTCTTGGCTTTTCCATATTATGAAGATATCCAAAAACATGTAATTATCTTACTTAAGGATTGATCATTTTAGCCCAACTTCTATTTGATTTGAAGAGTACCTGAAATATTGGTCTCGAAACTTTAATAAAATATTAGTACATCATATATACTCAAATGTTTTGTTATTCGTCAAATAAATTAAGGCAAGTGTCAATAATCTCTCTCTTTTTGATGATGATAAAACTTTGAGTATGTAAGCATATAAAGTTCAGAGTATCAGAGCATGTGAATTATAATTATGAATCTTGGAATTAGAATGAGATTGAATTTTCAATTTATCAAGGTATCAGAGTAATTTATTGATCATATTCCTTAAAATAACAGAGCATGATCATATCAAAATATAATTGCTTATTGTTGCTGCCAAGATCGTCGTGGCCCATAGCTGCTGCCAGTGCCGGAGTGCGCTCCTCTCAGTGCCTGCCGGTCCTCTGCTCCTGGACCTACGAAATAGGGGTTAGTGACCCGAGCCGGGGTTTCCGGCGGGGACACTCCGATGATCAAGTCAGTGACGATCTAGAGAGACAGATCCTCCTGGTCGGGCCCCTCTTGATGGACTCTGCACTAGGAGGAGTGAAAGATGTGTGTAGGCAAAAACGTAGCAGGGAAAGATTAATGGCGGGGACAGAGGGGTTCCCTGTCCCTCCGCTTCTCCTTGTTTCCCTCGTTTTTCCTTTGCTATGGTGTTGGTGGTGGTGCTTTGCCCTCTTTATCAAGCTAGCACTTGTGTTGGAGGTGGATCGTGGTTACTGAGTTGTTACTGGTGTGTTACCTCCCCCTTTCGGGGGTGCCGATCGTTCTTTGTAGTTGAAAGTTGGCCGTTTGGAGTTTGTCTCGGGATCCTCGCTGGGCTGGCAGGCGCGTTCGGTAGGATTTCGTGCTGTGGACGGAATGCCTTTTCTGACAGGTGGTAGGGGAAGCTTCCATTCCTTTTGACATCCTCTCTGGTCACTCCCTTCCGGGAAGCCTGGCAGAGCCTCGATCCGGGGGTCGCCTCCTAGGGGTGCGTGCTCTCTGGCTAGCCCATCCCTTGGGAGTACGATCAGACAGGTAGATATGGTGGCATGGGGGGGGCACCGTTCCGTGGTCCTAGGGAGGCTCGCCGGTGTCTTGGGATGACAGGGCTTGCTCCGGTCTGAGAGCTTCGAGCTCGTGCGGTCACCTTGGTGGAGGAGGGGAGAGTGCGAGCCCGGTCTAGAGGGCATGCACTCGGAGAGGCTCCACATCGGCGGGTGAGTGCTGAGCTCGACCTTGACCGCAGGTTACTAGCCTTCGAGGGTCTCGCTCTGGAGGGTGGAGGACGGACCCAGTCCAGAGGGTGCACGCTCGGAGAGGCTCCACATCTACCGGTGAATGCTGAGCTCAACCTTGACCGCAGGGCACTAGCCTCCGAGGGTCTCACTCTGGACGGCGGAGGACGGACCCGGTCCAGAGAGCTCGCGCTCGGAGAGCCTCCACATCGACGGGTGAGCACTGAGCTCAACCTCAACCGCAGGGCACTAGGCTCCGAGGGCCTCACTCTGGAGGGCGGAGGACGGACTCGATCCAGAGGGCACATGCTCGGAGAGGCTCCACATCGGTGGGTGAGCACCGAGCTCGACCTCGATCGCAGGACACTAGCCTCCGAGGGTCTTGCTTTGGAGGGTGGAGGATGGCTCTGGCCTAGGCATCCCGAGCTCGCGGGCATGACTTGGCGGAGGATGGAGCTCGACTCGTGGCCTAGTAGGAGCTCAACAAAGCTCGGCAAAGTGATCCGGGCTGGGGCGTCACCTTGGCATCAACCGTGGCGGCCTCCCTTAACGTGGCGCCCGTCAGCTACCCATGTCAGCGGTCTTCACCGCATCATTTGCCACCCACTTTTGAGGCTCGTTAGTGCACGGTGCTCGGGGCGAAGGGAGTAACTTCAGTGCTGACACGGAGGGGCGAAAACTCGGTGTAGTGATGGCCATGGTCACTGGCGCTTTGAGGGGTGGCCCCACGGGCCAGTGCGGGGGTGCCACGTGGCCGCGTTCGAGGAGCAGTTAACGCTGGCATAGAATTTTGACCGATTGGGACTCCTTTTTTGCCGATGGGCAGCACGTGGTGCAAATCCGTTAGCGAGGGGGTCACAACAGCAAGGATTTGATGGGCCTTTTCGAAGTGAAAAGAAAAATTTTCTTACTCAAAGTTCCCTTTCTTTCAAATCTTTCGCGCTTGTCACAGTGTCTAAGCCTTCCTTCTCTGCGGTCTGCATCCGTTCTTCTCTTCTCTAGGGGTCCAGACCGGCTTTGTCCTTTTCCTTTCTCTTCTTCTGGGGTAGGCTCCTTCCTTCTCAGTCCAGAATGTCTCATCTTGAGTCTTTCACCAGAAGGGTGGTGCTCTCCTCCTCCGATGAAGAGTCAGAGGGAGAGTAGTTTAGGATTAACATGAGATCGACCCTTCTTGCGCCCCCTGTGTTCGTTAGGGAGCTAGAGGTCATTCCTTCCCTTCCTACATGTTCTCCTCTTCTGCTTAAACCAGCCCCCGAGCCTATCCGGTCAACAGGTCCGGGCGGGGTCACTTTGACGATTTTCATCGCGGAGTTGGAGGCCATCCGGGATGCCTATGGGATCCCGTCTTCTGTTCGACTCATGGTTCCCCGCCCTGGGGAGCGGGCACTTCCAGTGGACCGAGGCGTTTTGCCTTTTATGAGGGGACCTTCTCCGGGGGTCTCTGATTCCCCTTCCATCCTTTCTTCTTATTCGTTCTGAATAATTATCGTCTGGTCCCCACCCAGTTGGTGCCGAACGCCATCAGGGTGATTTTCTCCTTTATCATACTCTGTCATGTTCACGGGTTTGTTGCACGGTTCTCCTTGTTCAGGGCATTCTTCACCCTGAAATGCCACCTGACCAAGGACGGGTGGTGGTCTCTGTCTTTTCGCCTGAAGGGAATCAAGCTCAAGCTTCCCTCTTCCATCAAGGGATGGAAGAGCAAGTTCTTCTTTGCAGACGTCGAGGGGGTCGACTGGGCCTGGGGCGAGCCAGATCGGTCCCCCAACCGGATGTCTGCCATCGAGGCAGCCGATCAGGATGATTATGATCAGCTTCGCACCGCTCAGATCCCCTCTTTGGAGGTCCTGCTATCGGAGCAGAACCTTCTCGACGCCAGGGTCGACTCATCGGCAGGGCCAGGTAAGTTCAGCTCCTTCTTCCATATGCATTTTCTCTTTTCTCCATTTTAGGCTGACCTTCTAAGCTCCTGTGTGCAGAGTTGATCCTTCCGGAGGGTGAGCCGTTGTCGGTCTCCAAGAAGAGACCGTCCACCAGAGTGGTTGCTGAGCCTCCTTCGAGGTGGGCCCAAGTTGAGGGAGTGCTGACATCTGCTCCTGCCATGCCGGTCGCCTTAAAAAAAAAAGGAGGTTGTGGGAGACCCCGCGTGACGGGTGAGGCCACAGGTAGAACTCCGTGCTCTGGAGCCTATGGCAGCCATCCCGGCTGATGCCGAACTCCCTGTCCTGGAGCCTGTGGAGGCCATCCAGGCTGATGCCATTGCTGATGCTGTTTCGCTCCATCCTCCGGGTTCGAAGATGGTCAAAGCTGAGGGAGGAGAGGCCCGCCCTGCAGATCCTCTGGCGACGGGGGTTCCGACCATGATAGTACCGGATCCTCGACAGGTTCTTAGGGGTCCTACCACCAGAGGGGCGGGTGTGCTCGCCCCTCGGGAGAGCAGGAGAGACGAGGCGAGGCGCCGCCTTCCATTCAAGCTGGGGTCGGAGAGCTCCTTGGCTGACAACCACACCCTGGCTTATCGCATGATGGACTTCTCCATCCAACCATGTGACCGGGAGGAGATGGATGGGCTGCCGATTGGAGCCGTAATCGATAGCATCTTCCCCCACCTCTACACAGTAAGTAACCTCACCTCCTCTCTCTCTTTTTTCTTCTCCCCCCCCCCCCTTTTTTTTTGACTTCTCACGTGGTGCAGATGGGTGTCGAGGCCCTATTCATCAGGAGCTGCTACCGAAATTGAGAGCAAGCTGAGCAGCGACAGGCGACCGAGATCGAGTCACTGAAGGCCGACTTGGGGAGGAGGGCTGACTCTGAAGGGGCGCTTGGCCAACGGGTCAAGGACCTCGAGAAGCAGCTCGCCAACTCTGAGGGGTGGGCGATGGAGCTCCAGGAGAACCTTGACCGTGAGCGGGGGGAGTCGAGGAAGAAGACTGAGGAGCTTGCCGACTTAGAGCAGAGGTAGGGTGTGGTCATCGCCGAGGTGGCCCGACAGGAGAGGACCGCCCAGTCCCTTCAAGCTTGACTGATGGTAGAAGAGGAGAAGTCCACCGCGGCTTTGAGGGTAGTAGACGAGGTGGCCAAGTTGGTCACAGATGTCAGGCACGAGGTGGCCGCGGCAAAGAAGGAAGCTGGGGAGGCGGTGGAAAGGTATAGGGCCTCGGAGGAGTTCCTCGCCGAGATCCAACAGACGGCGTCAAACTCCTTCTTCAAAGGCTTAATGTACTTGCACCGCCTGGTCGAGGAGTTCATCTTGGCCGAAGGTCGTAGCCATCTTAACTATCCCGGTACTTCAGACCAGGGGGCGGGCATTGAGGAGGCTGTGCCAGCTGATCCTGAAGCCACGCGGTCAGAAGCCCATGCTGATGGAGACTCCCAGCCCGGCGATCCAGCTAGCAGATAGTCATTTTTTGCTTCCTTTTATGCCTTGTTCTTTCTTTGTATTTAGCAGGGCCACTCGGCATGTTGGGGGCTTGCAGGATACTTGTAATTGACACTTAATCAATGAAGTGCAATCTTTCCCGCAATCATTCTTCTTGTCTGACACATCCTCTCTTCCACTTTCCTTTTTCTCTTGTCTTTCTTTTTAATGTATGGGAAGATCAGAGAGGGCACCTCACCTTGCATGGGGTCGAGTTATTAGACTTCGACATCAGCAAGTTGGGTGCAAGTTGATGGCACCGAAGAGCTATTGAGCTCGAAGGTCTCTTGGCCGGAGGTCTGAGCTCCGATCTTGAGCTGGCATCCTGGAGCTGGGCTCGAGGACATGGATGATTGAGAGCTGCGTGGCTCGAAGGTCTCTTGGCTGGAGGTCTGAACTCCGATCTTGAGCTGGCATCCTGGAGCTAGGTTCGAGGATGTGGATGATTGAGAGCTGCGTGGCTCGAAAGTCTCTTGGCCGGAGGTCTGAGCTCCGGTCTTGAGTTGGCATCCTGGAGCTGGGCTCGAGGATGTGGATGATTAAAAGCTATGTGGCTCGAAAGTCTCTTGGCCGGAGGTCTGAGCTCCGGTCTTGAGCTGGGCTCGAGGACGTGGATGATTGAGAGCTGCTGAGAGTGGTAGCTTCGATAATGCTATACTTCCTTCTTGTCCTCTCTTTCTTTCCTTCCCCGCTCTTCTTCTTTCTCTTTTTTTTTTTGTTTTTTGTTTGTTGTTTTTTTTTTTTTAGAGTGGGGAGATCAGAGGAGAGGATGCTGGTTGTACCCCCATTGTGTTCTCTTTTTTTCCTTCCCCTCTCATCTTCTTTTTGAGTGGGGAGATCAGAGAAGAGGGTTACCGGTCTTGATTGCCTTGGAGCTAGGCTCGAGGCCTTCCTGGACGTGGAGCTAGGCTCGGGCCCAGGGGGTTGCCTGAGATCTTGGCTCAGGTCTTTGGCACCTTGGAGCTAGGCTCGAGGCATTGATGGGAGCTACGTGGCCCCATGATCTCTTGGCATCTTGGAGCTGAGCTCGGAGATGTTTGAGATAGAGAGCTGCTTGGCTCGAGGATTCTACTACATCCTGGAGCTGGGCTCGGGGATGTTTGGAATTGGAGAGCTACGTGGCTCGAAGATCCTTCTACATCCTGGAGCTAGGCTCGGGGATGCTTGAAATTGGAGAGCTATGTGGCTCAAAGATCCTTCTACGTCTTGGAGTTGGGCTCAGGGATGCTTAGAATTGGAGAGCTACGTGGCTCAAAGATCCTTCTACGTCCTGGAGCTGGGTTCGTGGATGCTTGGAGTTAGAGAGATATGTGGCTCGAAGATCCTTCTATGTCCTGGAGCTGGGCTCGGGGATGCTTGGAATTGGAGAGCTACGTGGCTTGAAGATCCTTTTACATCTTGGAGCTGGGCTCGGGGATGCTTGGAGTTGGAGAGCTACGTGGCTCGATAGCCTTTTGGCATCCTGGAGCAGGGCTCAGGGACGTCGTTGGTATTCTCTTGTAGGATAGATAGACACTCGCGCAAGGAAAAACCATTGTTATTACCATTGTTGGAAAACCTTACATTATTGATAGTATTTCTGCAAGTTGCAGGCATTCCATGTTCTGGAGAACCTGACTTCGTCGAGATCCTCGAGGTAATAGGCCCCTTGTGAGAGGGCTTCAGCTACTTTGTAGGGGCCCTCCCAGTTCGGGGAGAGCTTACAGCACTCCCTAGGTTGGGACGCTTCCGCCCGCCATAGCACTAGGTCTCCGGGCTTGAAAGCTTTTGTCCGGACGCGGGCATTGTAGTACCGGGCAACTCTTTGTCGGTAGGCCGCCATTCGTAGGCGGGCTTTGTCCCTTGCTTCTTCAAGGAGGTCCAGGTTTAGTAGGAGGTGCACTGAGTTCCGCGATTCATCATATTGCTGCACCCGCAACGTGGGCACGCGAGCTCGACGGGACAACCGCTTCAGCACCGAAGACGAGGTTGAAGGGTGTTTCATTGGTTTCTGTCCTGGGCATTGTGTGGTAGGCCCACAGGATGCTCGGGAGTTGTTCTGCCCACATGCCCTTAGCCTGGTCCATTCTGGTCCGGAGTCCTTGGAGGATGGTTTGGTTGGTCACCTCGGCTTCCCCGTTCATTTGGGGGTGAGCTATCAAGGTGAACCGGTGTTGGATATCGTGGGCTGCGCAGAATCCTTCAAACTCGTGGTTGTCGAACTGTCGCCCATTGTCGGTGATGATACAACAGGGGAGCTCGAAGCGACAGATGATTGACTTCCAAAAGAACTGGCGGACATTGGCTTCTGCTATCCGAGCTAGCGACTCCGCCTCGATCCACTTGGTGAAGTAGTCGATCGCCACCAGAAGGAACTTTCACTGTCCGGATGCTGGGGGGAACGGTCCCAAGATGTCCATTCCCCACTTGGTAAAGGGCCAAGGGGCTGAGAGCTGGGAGATTGGCGCCGTCGGCTGACGCTGGATGTTGGCGTGGCACTGGCATTTGTCGCACCTCTTGATGAAGTCGGCGGCGTCCTCCCTCATGGTCTCCCAGAAGTACCCCTGGTGGAGAGCTTTGTAAGCCAGTGTTCTCCCTCCCACGTGGTTCCCGTAGAGGTCTTCATGTATCTCTTGGAGCATAAAGGCCGTCTCGGCGGGCTTGAGGCATCTCAGGAGTGGATAGGAGTAAGATCGACGATAGAGTTGGCCCTCCATCAGGGCGAACCGAGAGGCTTTCTTCCTGACGAGGGCGGCTTCTGTGCGGTCTTCTGGTAGGGTGCTGTTAGTGACATACTGGATATACTTGTCCATCCAGCTCGGCTCGGGGGTGACTTGATGTACCTCCGTCTGGTTCTCGTAGCTGGGACTTTCAAGGTGTTTGATGTAGGCGCGTCCCAACGATGAGTCCGACAGAGTCGCAAGTCTGGACAGGGCATCCGTGCATGCATTCTCTCCTCGAGGGATGTGGAAGATGCTGAAGCATCGGAGGCCTGCCATGCTTGCGCGGACTTTCTCCAGATACTTCGTCATCTGGGCATCCCTTGCTTCATATTCCTCGGAAACTTGTCCGGTGACAAGTTGGGAGTCGGTGAAGACTTTCAAGTCCTGCACACCCAGCTCGCGGGAGACTCTTAGGCCTGCGAGGAGTGCCTCGTACTCTGCTTGGTTATTGGTTGCGGCAAATTTGAAGCGGAGGGTGCATTCCGCCACAACCCCATCATAATTGGTCAGGATGAGGCTTGTTCTGCTCCCGCCGGAATTGGATGCTCCATCTATGTGGAGGATCCAGGGCTCTTCTCCGGGCCCGGGCTCCATTGCTGTCTGCTCTGGCTCCTTGGCGAACCCGGTGCACTCAACCACGAAGTCAGCCAGGACCTAGGTCTTTTGTGACGACCTTGGCCGGTACGCTATGTCGAATTTGCTGAGCAGCATAGACAACTTAGCCAACCTCCCGGATGTCTCAGGTTGGGTGAGGATAGTCCTTAGTGGTTGGTCCGTCACGACCACTATTGGGTGTGCTTGGAAATAGGGCCTGAGGTGCTTAGCAGAATTATTAGTGCAAAAATGAGTTTTTCGGAGTGAGTGTACCTGATCTCCATGTCATGGAGGATTTTGCTGGTGTAGTACACCGGCTTTTGAGACTTGTCCTCGTCTGTGCGGATGAGAACTGAGCTGACCACTCCCGGTGTCATCGCCAGGTACGGTAAGAGCTCCTCTCCCTCCTCCGACCTGGAGAGCAGCGAAGGGGAGGCGAGGAAGTTCTTCAGTTCTTCGAAGGCTGCCCTGCACTCCTCGGTCCAGGTGAAGTCGTGCATCTTATGCAGCGCCTTGAAAAATGGCAGGCAATGGTTGACCGACCTCGAGATGAATCTACTGAGGGTGGTGACACGTCCCGTCAGGCACTGGACCTGCTTCTTGGAGGTTAGGTATTCCATGTCGATGATGGCCTGCACCTTCTCCGGGTTTTCTTTAATGCCCCTTTGGGTGACCATGAAGCCAAGAAATTTTTTGGCCGCCACCCCGAAGGCGCACTTCACCGGGTTCAGCTTCATCTGATGCCACTACAGGTTATGGAAGGACTTGGTGAGGTTGGCTACATGGCTCGAGCTCGGCCTGCTCATGACGAGCATGTCGTCCACATACACTTGCAGGCTTTGAAGACCTTGCTAACCAGGCGCTGGTAGGTGGCCCTTGCATTCTTCAGGCCAAAAGGCATCATCCTGTAACAGTATGTCCGCTGGTCGGTGATGAAGGCAGTGTGCTCTTCGTCCTCCGGATGCATGCAAATTTGACTGTACCCGGAGAATGCATCCATGAAGGAGAGCAGTCAGTGGCCCAAGGTGGCATCCACCAGCTGGTCAATCTTCGGGAGAGGAAAGCTATCCTTCGGGCAAGCTTTATTGAGGTCGGTGTAGTCCACATAGATCCTCCATTTGCCATTATTCTTCTTGACCATCACTACATTCGCCAGCCAGCTCGGGTACTGGACCTCTCGAATGAAACTGGCAGTCAGGAGTTTATTTACCTTTTCTTTGATGGCTGCTTGCCTCTCAACGGTGAAACTTCTCTTATTCTACCGAACTGGCTTATGCTTTGGGTCGACACTCAATTTGTGAGTAATGATGTCAGGGGGAATACCTGGCATATCCACCGCTGTCCAGGCGAACACATTCGCATTCTCCCACAGGAATCCCAGCAATTAGGCCCTCTCCTCCTTGGGTAGCTGGGCTCCGATCTGCACCATCTTCGCAGGATCGTCTCCAAGCGGATAAGAAAGTAGACGCTCGACCGGGCCTCCCCTGGGGTCTTGGGCCCTTTGGTCAAGGTCGTCCGCGCGGGGGTCGTCCTGAGGGACCTTGGCCCCAAGGAGAGTTTGGAAATAATGCTGCACTGGCTGGGGTGCTCCTCTCATCTCCCCGACACCGTAGGGAGTTGGGAATTGTACAAGTAGCCTCTTGGTGGAAACAACGGCGTCAAGCAAGTTGAGCCTGGGTTGACCCAATATCACATTGTAGGCGGAGGGAAGCCTTACAACCATGAAAGTTATCATGACGGTGCTCTGCCGAGGTGGGATTCTGGCAGTGACCGGGAGAGTGATTTCTCCTTCTACTCTCACAGAATCGCCTGTGAAACTGATAAGGGGTGTGTGCACGGGCCTAAGTTGATTGGGGGAGAGATTCATTCTAGAGAAGGCATCATAAAAAAGCACGTCTGTGGAGCTTCCACTATCAACCATGATGCGCGTTACAAGGTGCTTCGCGATCGTCATTTCGATGACCATGGCATCATTATTTATATTTTTCCCCCCCGTCCTCCCCTTCCCTCATAAAGGGGAGTACATTCTTAGAGTCCCCTACCCCCCGGGCCTTCTTGGACGTGCGTGCCGCTCCCCAGGAGATCATGCCCACCGGCTTCTCGGTGGGGCGGTTATCAATGGCTGGAGCTGGCAGGAGAGCGACGAGCGCCTGGAACTCCACTTGAGGTCTGCCCCCCACGAACCTCTTGAGGTAGCCTCTCTTAATGAGTTCCTCAATCTCCCACTTAATGTTGCGGCATTGCTCGGTGTCGTGGCCGTGGTCGCGATGGAAGTAGCAGTACTTTATCTTATCACGACCGGCCGTGGTCCTCAACGGAGGCAGGCACCTCAAGTAGTCCTCGCCCTCACTCTCCATAAGGATCTTTGTCCTCGAGGCGAGGAGAGGGGTGTAGCTCTCCTCAGGGACAGGGGTCCCTCTTAGTCTTGGCCGGTCCCTCCAGGAGCTCTGAGCCTGGGGTGCTGGCTTCTGGGTCCCGGACACTTCAGCAGGGGTCGCTTTCTTCAGGGGTCCTCTGTCGAGCTCCCACCTCGTACGGTCCGCCTCCTCGGCACGGATGTACTTTTGGGCTTGGAGAAGGAGCTCGGAGTAGGTCTTGGGGGGCTTCTTATCTAGCGAGTAGGTCAGGCAGGAGGTCCTGAGCCCTCACTTCAGTGCCAGCATGGCAACTGGCTCTTCAAGATTATAGATCTCCAATGCGGTAGCCTTAAAACGAGCCATGTAGTCCTACAAGGGCTCAGGTCTTTCTGCCGGATGGAGAAGAGGCTGTTTGCCTCTCGTGGCAACTTCCTGCAAGCATCGAAGTGAGCCACAAACTTCTGCCCTAGTTGGGCAAAGGAGCTGATGCTCTTTGGCTCCAAATGGGTGAACCACACCCGGGCTACCTTCCGAAGAGTAGCAGGAAAAGTGATGCAGAGAAGAGCATTGGTGGCCCCCTGGACCCTCATGAGAGTCCGGTAGCTTTTCAGGTGGTCTAGGAGGTTGGTGGTCCCATCGTAAGGATCCACCTGTGGCATTCGGAACCGGTGTGGGATCGGCGTCGCTTGGATTTCTTGGAAGAATGGGGGACAGGCGTCGTAGCCCGCTGGCTCACTAGCGGAGCCCAGCATATTGGCAAACCGGTGGGCAAACTCCGCCAGCCTGCGCTCATGTTCCTCCAGGCACCTTTCCGCCGTGCGCTTGACGGCTTCATTAGTGGACCCCTCCGCCGAAGGAGACGGAGAAGGTGACATGGATGCATGGCACCCGTGGCATGGGGTCTTGCTTTTCTTGCCTCGGTGGGGTCTGGGCACCTCCCGCCCGAGGTTTGGTGAGTGGCTCTCTCTGTCAGCAGAGCCAGCTCATTGTCTTTTCGTCGGAGCATGATGGCTCCCTCGGTTGTCAGTGGTGGCCCGCGACTGTGACGGCCTTCCTTAGAAGGAGCGCGGGCTATCGCGGGGAGCCGCGGCATGTGCCGCTGGGGTCCCTGGCTATTGGTGGGTAGCCACAGACCGGTGCTGGTGCTGAAGCTGGCGTACTGCCATGGCAAGGACTTGCATCTACCAGGCAAGTGCAGCCAGCTACGCTTCTAGTGGTGGTGGCTAGATCGGAGCGGGTGGCTCTGCCTCTTGGTGGTGCGGGTTCTCCCGAGAGGGGGAGTCCCCTGCATGACTGGTGGAGGCTTCCCTTGCCCTTGTCGTCACCATCCTTCCGCCTAGCTCATTTGTGAAGAGATGGAGGGTTTACCCCCAACCTGGCACACCAATCTATTACCGCTAAGACCATCGTGGCCCGTAGCTACTGCCGACATCGGAGTGCGCTCTTCTCACTGCCTGCCGGTCCTCTGCTCTTGGACCTGCGAAATAGGGGTTAGTGACCCGGGTCGGGGTTTCCGGCAGGGGCACTCCGACGATCAAGTCAGTGACGATCCAGGGGAACAGATCCTCCTGGTTGGGCCCCTCTTGATGGACTCCGCACTAGGAGTGAAAGATGTGTGTAGGCAAAAACATAGCAGGGGGAGATTAATGGCGAGGATAGAGGGGTTCCCTGTCCCTCTGCTTCTCCTTGTTTCCCTTGTTTTTTCTTTGCTGTGGTGTTGGTGGTGGCGCTTTGCCCTCTTTGTCGAGCTTACGCTTGTGTTGGAGGTGGATCGTGGTTACCGAGTTGTTACTGGTGTGTTACCTCCCCCTTTAGGGGGTGCCGATCGTTCTTTGTAGTTGAAAGTTGGCCGTTTGGAGTTTGCCTCGGGATCCTTGCTGGGCTGGCAGGCGCGTGTGGCAGGATTCCGTGCCATGGATGGAACGCCTTTGCTGACAAGTGGTAGGGGAAGCTTCCATTCCTTCTGACATCCTCTCTGATCGCTCCATTCTGAAAAGCCTGGCAGAGCCACGATCCGGGGGTCGCCGCCCTAGTGGTGCGTGCTCTCTGGCTGGCCCATCCCCTAGGAGTACAGTCGGACAGGTAGTTATGGTGGCATGGTGGGGGGCGCTGTTCCGTGGTCCTCGGAAGGCTCGCCGATGTCTTGGGATGGTAGGGCTTGCTCCGATCTTAGTGCTCTGAGCTCGTGCGGTCACCTTGGTGGAGGGGAGAGTGCAGGCCCGGTCTAGAGGGCGCGTGCTCGGAGAGGCTCCACATCGATCGGTGAGCGCTGAGCTCGACCTCGACCGCAGGGCACTAGCCTTCGAGGGTCTCACTCTGGAGGGTGGAGGACAGACCCGGTCCAAAGGGTGTGCGCTCGGAGAGGCTCCACATCGGTGGGTGAGCATTGAGCACAACCTCGACTGCAGGGCACTAGCCTCCGAGGGTCTCACTTTGGAGGGTAGAGGATGGACCCAGTCCAGAGGGCACGCGCTTGGAGAGGCTCCACATCGGTGGGTGAGCACTAAGCTCAACCTCGACCGCAGGGCACTAGCCTCCGAGGGTCTCACTCTGGAGAGCAGAGGATGGACCCAGTCCAGAGGGCGCGTGCTTGGAGAGGCTCCACATCGATGGGTGAGTGCCGAGCTCGACCTCGACCGCAGGGCACTAGCCTCCGAGGGTCTCTCTCTAGAGGGCAGAGGACGGCTCCAGCCTAGGCATCCCGAGCTTGTGGGCACGACTTGGCGGAGGACGGAGCTCGGCTCGTGGCCTAGTAGGAGCTTACTCAGCCCGGCAAAGTGATCCGGGCTGGGGCGTCGCCTTGGCATCCGCCGTGGTGGCCTCCTTTAACGTGGCGCCTGTCAGCTACCCATGTCAGTGGTCTTCGCCACATCACTTATAATAAAATGATGTATCAGAGTATTAATGTATTAGAATTATAAAGACATGCTTGAATGTCAATATTTTAGGATATTTACTATGTATCAGCAATGTATCAAGGAATGAATCAATGTATCAGAGCATATGTTGATATACTAGAGCATGAATTATAGAAGTTTCAATATATACCAAAATGTATCAAGGCATATCACTATACAAAATTAATGTATTTGGGTTTATTACTAATGTATCAAAGTAGATCAAAAGATAGAAAATAAGGATTAAATTTTTAGTTCTCTCCTTTTCATATGTAATTATGCATTGAACTTTTATTTGCTTATATATTTTATTTGCTTATATAGAGCATATGTTGATATACTAGAGCAAGAATTATAGAAGTTTTAATATATATCGGAATGTACTAAGATGTATCATTATACAAAATGAATGTATCAAGGCGTATTACTAATGTATTAAAGTAGATCAAAAGTTGAAAAATAAGGCTTAAATTTTTAGTTTTCTCTTCCTTTAATATGTAATTATGCATTGAGCTTATATTTGATTTACTTATATAATTAACACTTTCTACTCCCACTTTTTGTCATCATTCAATCAAATAATACAATAGCTTAAGTCTTTGCTTACCATTAACATTTCTACTCCCCCTTTTTGTTTTAAGCTCCCCCTATTTATGTGCATAGTCAATTGATATTAAAAACATTAGAGAGCAATCATCATAGAAGGACGGAATTTTATTCATATAGAAATTTCATGATACACAAAAGTGAAGATAACATAATGTATATAGGATATATATTAGTACAAAATTGATATTTTATAGACACTAGAATACAAAATGCATGTACTGCAAAACATCAAGATACAATCAAATGGATAAGAATAAGACCTAGGATCCTATGGATAGTATCTATGAGGCTAGTCCTCATCTAAAGGGAAATCTATGACTATAGGGGCCATGACTCTAGAAGTTGAATATTTAGACTTCTTATGAGTCAAGCTTTTGGTTCTACTAGAGGGACTAGAGCAGTGAAAGCATGTATGTGAAAATGTAGAACCCTAGAGGCTAGTTGGGCAGGATGGTCAGGTGGTGGGTCTAGCTGATCAATAGTATTGTCATGGAGTCCCTGGATCGGCTGGTCGGAGCTGCTGCGTCGCAGGACCGCTCCTTGGTTCACCTGCAAAACAGGTCCCTTGCCAGAGTTGTTCCGGCGGAGGACACTCCAATGCCTAAGTCAATGGCGGATTCCAGCTACAGAATGGGAAAGATGTCGAGAGTGGAAGAGAAAAAAAGTTCTTGGAGATTGAAAGTGTATGTGTGCAAGATTATTCACGCGTACCTCTCGAGCCATCCTTCTTACCCATATTTAAAAGATGGCCTTCGGTCTATGGCCCACTCTTTTCCCGGAGATCATGGGGGGCCAATCTCTTCCATGATTGGCGATCGTGGGTTGTCAATGAGCGGTTCCAGCCAGATCGGAGGCGTGGCTGCAAGAATTGCGTGCCATGATCATGGCATGATAAGTGTTGATTGTAACCGTTGGTTACAATTTCCTTTTTGGAACAGATTGTGGTTTAAGCTTTGGGTTTCCCCTTGCGTGGGCCGAAGGCTTGGTATTTCCTCGAGGTCGGAGATCATGTCTACAGCAGGGACCGAAGTTCGTGTCTTCGAAAGTCGATGAGTAGTTCAGACTTCAGCCGGGGCCGAAGGTGCTACCCGAAGGATTGGCTTTTGGATGTTGTAGTTCGGTGTGAAGCCTTGAGTTGCTTGCAGTTGGCCTTCGCTTAGTCCAAAGTCCATAGTCCAGAGAACCGGGGCTTCGATAAGTCGAATCGGAGCTTGGTTCGTAGCTGAACCAGGATATCCCAACAGTTGTCCCCCTACTCTCAGTTGTCGAAGCGAAGATCTGCCTCTAGAAGTTAGAGTATTATGGCCTTGTCGTTTTGCTCCTGAGAGACGGCGCAGTGAATGATTACGGGACCTCTATTGGGCTGTCCATCACGATTTGAGAATCAGATCTTATCCCGTTGGATGAAGGATAGATCTTATCCTGGTGGTCAATCGCAAGTGGGCTACCCTAGAGCCTTTGCCGACCGGAGTCAAACTTTCTGAAGTAGGCTGCCTAGAGCCTTTGCCAACCATAGTCGGACTTTCGAAAGTGGGCTGCCCTAGAGCCTTTGCCGACTGGAGTCAGACTTTCAAAAGTGGGCTGCCCTAGAGCCTTTGCTGACTGGAGTCGGACTTTCAAAAGTGGGCTGCCCTAGAGCCTTTGCCGACCGGAGTCGGACTTTCGGAAGCGGGCTGTCCTAGAGCCTTTGCCGATCGGAGTCGGACTTTCGGAAGCGGGCTGCCCTAGAGCTTTTGCCGACCGGAGTCAGACTTTCGGAAGTGGGCTGCCCTAGAGCCTTTGCCGACCGGAGTCGGACTTTCAGAAGTGGGCTGCCCTAGAGCCTTTGCCGATCGGAGTCAGACTTTCGGAAGTGGGCTGCCTTAGAGTTTTTGTCGACCGAAGTCGGACTTTCGGAAGTGGGCTGCCCTAGAGCCTTTGCCGACCGAAGTCGGACTTTCGGAAGCGGGATGCCCTAGAGCCTTTGCCGATTGGAGTCAGACTTTTGGAAGCGGGCTGCCCTAGAGCCTTTGTCGACTGGAGTCGGACTTTCGGAAGCGGGCTGCCCTAGAGCCTTTGCCGACCGGAGTCGGACTTTCGGAAGTGGGATGCCCTAAAGCCTTTGCCGACCGGATTCGGACTTTCGGAAGCGGGCTGCCCTAGATCCTTTACCGATCGGAGTCGGACTTTCGGAAGCGGGCTGCCTTAGAGCCTTTGCCGACCGGAGTCGGACTTTCGGAAGTGGGCTGCCCTAGAGCCTTTGCCGACCAGAGTCGGAATTTCAGAAGTGGGCTGCCCTCTCTTTTTTTTTTATATATCTCTCTTTAGGAGAGTTTCTTTCTTTCTTTTCTCTTTCTTTTCTTTTTGTAAAAATTTGAAAGAAATGAAAGATCTTTTCTTTTACCTCTTTTCATGTATTTTCTGCGATGTATTGCATCACGATTTGTCCATAATGCAGACTCCGTAGACCACTTACGGTCTATAGGGAAGAAGTAGGGTCCGTTGGACCGTTCTGAGAGTGTTTGTTATTGATAGAGAGGACAACAGTGGTCCTTTTAGGTACGTGTTCGGATTTTCCATAGGGTAGGGTGTTTACACCATCCCTGTGCACTTTCTGTCGTGATTAAGGTAGGCTATTCAGGCCCACCTCGGCACATGTTCGGATTCACCATAGGGTAGATTATGAAAACCATCCCTGCACCTTTGATCTTTTTGGTGGCCTGGTTAGACCATCCATTGCACTCGTCGGGCATACTGATAAGGTGAGTGGATCAGACTCTCCTTCGCGTAGTTGACCGATTTTTCAGATTGGGTCATTCGGGCTATTATTGTTCAGTCGATGCAACTAGCCGTTCTGAGTTGAGTAGGGTTGAGGAGCTTTGAGGCTTCATCTTCATCCCTTCTCCAGTTGGTGGGCCGGTGTATCATCCCTACACCTCCGTTGGTGGGCCTTTGATTTGGTAATTCGGCCTCTTCGGGAGGTGGCTGGGGAACAGTTGCTTCCGACCGGGATCCCTGGTGATCGATGTACCACCCTAGGTATCCTCTCTTGATGAGATCCTCGATTGCATCCCTCAGCTAGATGCATTCTTCTGTGTTGTGGCCGTGGTCCCGGTGGAATCGGTAGAATTTGTTCCTGTTCCTTGCAGAAGAGGAGGCCTTCATGGGATGGGGCCGTTGGAGATAGTTTTCTTTTTCTATCTCCATGAGGATCTTCTCTCGAGGGAGGTTGAGGGGGGTGTAGGAGTCAAATCTTCCTCCCAATGCTTTGGGCTTGGAAGGGCTTCTTCAGCGGTCTGTATATCTGCCACCGTTGTTGTTGGGAGTTTGGAGGCTTTGCCCCCTGTTATTCTTCTTTTTTGAAGGGGGTTTCCCTTCAATCAACCATCGATTCGCCGCCTGCTCTTCGACATTGACGTATTTATGAGCCCTTGATAGGAGCTCAGCATAGCTTTTAGGAAACTTCTTGTCCAGGAAAAAAGTAAGCCTGGAGGCTCGAAGCCCCTTCTTCAGTGTTGACATGGCCATGTGCTCGTTGAGATCGGGGATCTCAAGCATGGCCGCATTGAACCTGGAGATGTAATCTCTCAGGCTCTCTCCTTCATTCTGGTAAAGGAGGAATAGTGTGTCCGTATTCCGAGGAGTCTTGCAGCGGGTCCTGAAATGCAAGACAAACAATTTTTTTAACTCGGAAAAGGAATCGATGGTACCTGGGTGCAGGCTTGAGTACCACATCCGAGTGGACTTCTTCAAGGTAGCTGGGAACGCCAAACAGTACATTGCATCCGAAGCTCCTTGGATCATCATATAGGCTTTGAAGCTGCCCAAATGGTCGAGGGGGTCGGAGGTGCCGTCGTAGGGTTCCATCTAGGAAACCCTGAAGTGCCGAGGAATGTCCTTAGCCATGATGCGGTCGGTGTAGGGTGGGCATAGATCACCCACAATCAAGTCATTGGGATCTCTTTGATCCCGCATTCTCTATTCTTGCACCCTTTCCATCTCTGATTCGATGGCTCTGAACCTTCCGTCATAATTGGGAGTCTACTTGGGCACTCTCTCCACCGGAGTGGAGTCTTCAGAGGAGGAGGAGGAAGTTTGCCTAGGCCTTTTCCTTTTTTACGGGGAATCGGCAGACCTAGGTAGCTCGAAGTTTGACCTTCGAGAGAAGGTCGAGAACGGGAGGAGGGATGCGCTGAATCCTCCCGTGGTGCTCTCCTTCTTTGGGATCGAGAGCTATGTCTAGAAACAGCCGGTGGGTTTGCCACCGGAAAGGTTCTGTCTTGGAACTCTTGAACCATGGCCATCAGGTTGGCGACCTGGTTCATAAGAGCTTGAACTGCTATGCTCCCACAACAATTATGGGAGGTGGAACATCGTTCTCCTCCGAGGGTGCACCCCCTTGAGATGGAGCATGACTCCGGCTTGTAGAAGCATTTTGAGCTTTTTCTCTTGCCATCAAAAACTTCTTTGTTTCTTCCCCTTGTTTGGGAGGGAGCTTAACAAATGTTAATAATATGCTCCCCCTACCTGGCACGCCAATCTATTGGCATGGAGTTCCTGGATCGGTCGGTCGGAGCCGCTGCATCGCAGGACCGCTCCCTTGTTCACCTGTAAAATAGGTCCCTTACCGGAGTTGTTCCGGCGGAGGACACTCCGATGCCTAAGTTAGTGGCAGATTTCAGCCACAGAATGGGAAAGATGTCGAGAGTGGAAGAGAAAAAGAGTTCTTGGAGATTGAAAGTATATGTGTACGAGATTATTCACGCGTACCTCTCGAGCCATCCTTCTTACCCATATTTAAAAGATGGCCTCCGGTCTGTGGCCCACTCTTTTCCCGGAGATCATGGGGAGCCAATCTCTCCCATGATTAGTGATTATGGGTTGTCAATGAGCGGTTCCAGCCAGATCGGAGGCGTGGCTGCAGGAATTGCGCGCCATGATCATGGCATGATGAGTGTCGATTGTACCGTTGGTTACAGTTTCCTTTTTGGAACAGATTGTGGTTCAAGCTTTGGGTTTTCCCTTGCATGGGCCGAAGGCTTGGTATTTTCCTGAGGCCGGAGATCATGTCTACGGCGGGGACCGATGTTCGTGTCTTCGAAAGTCGATGAGTAGTTCAGACTTCGGCCGGGGCCGAAGGTGCTACCCGAAGGACTAGCCTTCGGATGTTGTAGTTCGGTGTGAAGCCTTGAGTTGCTTGCGGTTGGTCTTCGCTTAGTCCGAAGTCCGTAGTCCGGAGAACCGGGGCTTCGATAAGTCGAACCGAAGCTTGGTTCGTAGCTGAACCAAGATATCCCAACAAATAGAATGGTCTACAAGAAGACTAGGATCTACTACTAGAGGTTGCTAACTTGCTGGAGGCTGATTTGCTGGAGGTGGTGATGGTGGAGAGTTTGAAGGAGGATCAGAAGGATTGGTTAGAGCTAGAGCGGGCATCAATCACTAGATACTTGCAAGTATCTTTGTGAACCTAGCCTCCACTCTCCCCAGAGCTGTTCCAAAGAATCATGTGTCTCTGTCTTCAAGCTTTGAAGGTCAATCTGCAACACATCCATGTTGGAAAAACACCTAGGGTTTCATGCATAGATTTTTTTATAATTTATAGCAGAAATATATCTATTTTAAAACTATTTTAAATAAAAAATATGTATTTAAATTAATTATAATAAATCTTAAGTAGGATCATAATATGATATGCAGTATAAAATAAAATCAGCTTGCATCGATCTACCAGATCATGTAGTAAATCTAATCTACAAATAATATGAAATCTAATTTCAACTTGATCACGGGGTGATGATTGTCACTGCTGATGGTACATGGTAAGGGCTTTGTACATCACTTCATAGCCACACAGGGTGTCTGGCCTCTACGAATTGTCCACATGAAGCTTCAATGTGATCACCTCCTCGACTACTAAATCTGCACGAAGGCCACTGGATGGCTAAAAATAATTTATTTCTTGGACTTTCTTGAGCCTCCCAAAAAATCCAAGAAGAGGATGAAGAGGTATAGATCTATAAGGATGAAAACTAAAAATAAGAAAACCCCTTTCTTCTATTTTTATCTTCTTTTTCCTCTTCCCTAAACCATAGCACCCAAGAAGATTCTTTCACAACAAAGAAGAACTCATGCACACTTTTTTTCAGCACCCTTTCTTATTAGATATCATGCTAATTTAAAGCTTCTTTGGTCACCCAATCTTAGAAGAATTCTAGGAAAATTAGCTGTGTGGATTAGGATAGGATTAAGTAGACTTTGGATGAGATTAGGAAATACTAGCCAAGTTTGACTTGTCTTTATCATTCCATGCCCCACCAAAAATTCCTCCACTAATTTTTATCTTAAAACACTAGCAAAAGGGTCTTCTTTTTAACTCATATTTTATCTGGATTCTTCAAAAAAAGATGGCATCAAGAATTGATAAGTTTTGTGAGTTTAAGACCAAGTAGAGTTAGGATAAGGCAAAGAGTTTGATTCCCAGTTAAACTCCTCCCTTTTTAATTTAAAACTTTTCCTAAACTAATCCAAATCAAATAAGAAAGAAGGAAGGGTGTGAAAACATGCTTGGCATGAATTTTAGAATTTATTCAAGTAATTGTCATGGAGAAATCCTAGAGGAATCCTAGTTGGGTTTGACTAAAGAATGGGTTTCTAATCCAATTCAAAATAGATTCCAATTAAATCCAATTTAATTTAAACCATTATAAATAACTTAACCTAATATAATCAGGTTATATTATGATTAATTAAAGTCTAATTAAATCAAGAAATAATCAGGTCCAAGTCTGAATTGAATCAAAATTAAAAATCCCTTAGCAATTAGGTCATTAAATAACCTTATATGGTGAATTCTAATTAAACCAAATTCAATTAGACTTGACCTAAATCTCTTCATTCAATTAAATTGAATCAATTAGAAATCCAATTATTAATTAATCCTCCTATAATCAATTAATTATTAATTTATAACATTTGTATAGAGTTAATTATTCATCATATTTATAATTTTACCACTGAATAATTCTTAATTGTTAGTCAGCCATCTTGATCGATCAGAAATTTTTATTGTGTATGACCCCATAGGTTCGAACACTAAGCCAGTAGTCTAAGAACCAATTCCTGAACTAATCGATGCAACCATCTAGAAATGGTACCCGATGTTCAAATAGATCAAATGCTCGTGAAGCAACATTCAAGAACCCAGGCATATGGTTTCCATATAATTCATTCCTTTGACTCTTCATAAGGATTGCCCTAGCCAAGATTTTGCTAAATTGAAATACAATAGAACATTATCTCCAATATCTTAGAGTGGTCAATTCCATCTTGACTCACCACTGACTTAACAAATACTTGACTGCACTGAGTAACCTTCCATCATTGGATTAGAAATCCAGATAGTCCAGCACCTAAGTATAATAAGTACTTGCAAATCATCAAGATGATCTCAAGTCAGAGGGATACTAATTGTTGAGATTCGGGATGGCACAGTGGAAGACTACATTTCAAAATTTTTATTACTAAAACCCTAATCAACCAAAACCCTAGACCTAAGGACCACTTGACCATAACAACTAATAAATCACTATTTAGGGTTATAGAGAAATACCTGGAGCAATACACACCTTAATTTCCACTAGGCACACAAATATATGTCCAGAGGTGATCCACATAGGAACCAGACTAGGGAAGCACTCCTACCAAGCTTGCTTATTTGACTAGGACTCTTCCTGACAGCCTTTCTTCCTTTTCCTTTGCTGGAAACCCCTACCTTCCTGTACGGCACTTAGAGATCTCTCTAAATCCTCTCTCAGAATTTGATTATCTCTCCTATATCTCTTCCTATGGTCTTATCTTAAAATGACAAGTCTTGTCTTAAAAGGACAAGCCTTGTCTTAAAAGGACAAGCCTTGTCTTAAAACAAACCTTTGTCCTAGGATAAGGAAGAGAAAATGGAAAGGACTTCTTCGAATGAATTTTGAATACATGGCATCAGATTACCAATGCCTTTATATAGAGAGTGAGAGAGTGCCTAATAAATCCTTTCCTCAGCCCTTGATAAGACTCTTCAAGCAGGAGTCCCTTGGGTGAAAAGGCTTATCCATATATGTCATATCATGCACCAAGGGACATATAAATGTCTCTTCATTTTTCTAGCATAATTCCCACTTGTCACATGGCAAATAACTGCTTGAAATAAAGATAAGGGTTAAGGGAATTGAATGGATGTATTGGAGAACCAGAACCTTCAAGTAGGACTTTTGGATTTTTGAATTTGCACCAAATATGAAGGGACGCGTCCCTTCATGGTGCGCACCACACATTCATGCCAATTCCCTTCCTATTGACTAATCAAACCCAATTTAGATGGGAATGGGGATAAGGGAGAATGTCCTAATCTTTAACTGGAAAAAGTGATTAATTGGCAGAAGGACTCTTGGTCCTTCTGCGCCCCTTAATTTTGTTGCACACCAATAAGGCACCAAGAGTCCAACTTAACTTGGATTCTTCCATAATTCCAAGATAAAGTCCAATAAAATCTAGATAAAATCAAATAACTGCTGTCCTAATTAGGACTCAATGTAATCTAAGTTTCACTTAAATTGGTTAGCCCAAATAGCAAGCTAATTGATCCAATCCAATTGGGCTAGGAGTTGGGCTAGCCAACATATGCTAGTATATTAATTAGCTAGCCAATTAGGATCTTATGACCCTAATAAAAATCCAATTGACTTTCTTGGTCAATTTTCTAGTGTGTGTGACCCTTTGGGCTGCACATCTAGCCAGCAGCAGGTCCAGATCCAAGCAGTTTTGATCTAATCGAATTCGATTGACCTAGTTTGGTAACCAATTTGAACTAATTTCCAAATTGACTCATGAATCAAACCAATTTGATTCATGAAAATATACAAGACATGATTGACATCTAGCAACATATCATGCCTACCTGGAAGATGAAAAATTTGGTAGAAATTACTAAAATATCCTTTAGTGGAAAGTTACTGTGCAATTCAATCCTTCAATCCCCCTTTATCCCGAATATGTGATGGGTATGGAGAATTGTCAAACCCTAGCACTTAATTCTTTCGAATCTTAATTTGATAATGAAGACTCAATCGATGAAAAATTAGAAATCCTATCTAATCTCATCCTGCTATGATCAAAGACTTTTTGAGTCAACAATCGAAGAGATTACAAGGGATAAGTCCTCCTCTTACTAGGAGTGATTGATTCCTTTGTTGATCCACTCACATCCTTCATGCATAATCCACCATAATCAAGAATACCCCGTACATGACTTTTTGTCATGAATGAGTATGAACCAAACATGGCTTTATGTATATAAGAAACCATGGTGATATTAGGTCTATGGATCACTTGCATAACTCCCACTATAAGAACCATCTTTTGACAAGTGATAAGACCTCCATAAGATATTCTCGAGGTAGATCAGTTCAGTGAACTCATACCCTAATGAGCACCCACATCCTTGTATTAGTACTCCTACACAAGTGGCTGTGAGACCAACCATCCTTCCATCGAGCATACATAGGATGTGCTAGTCTTTCTGGAAATATCGATCCCCGAATCAATGATCCAATGAATAGGAACATTTTAGATTAGGGTTTATAATAATTTAGATCTCACTATTATGATTTCCATCATAACCCTAATTCCATTATCCTAACCTATGGAGTTCAATATAATCTTGATAAGATGTAGCAGTATGATGAATCAACAATTACCTTTTATTAATCAATAATATCATACATGAGTTAGAAGATTATAGAAATGCTCGTACAAAGATTAACTTTTAGGGTACAATTCTTTCAATCTCCCACTTGCACTAAAGCTAATCACCCTTGTATTTTACACCCATATAATTTAAGTGTCGATCAAACTGCTATTATGGTAGTGCTTTAGTGAATGGGTCTACTATATTATTCTTTGTATCTACTCGTTCAATGACAACATCTTGTCTTTCTATGATCTCTCGAATGAGATGGAAGTATCTTAGGATGTGCTTGGTCTTTTGATGAGACCTCGATTTCTTATCTTGCACGACAGCTCCATTGTTATTAAAATAAAGTGGAACCGGTTGTTGTATAGCACGAAACATGCCCAATCCCAACATGAATTTCTTCATCCATATAGCTTCTTTTATGGCTTCACTTGCAACTATGTACTCTATCTCAATGTCTGAGTCAACTACATTTTGTTACTTTGTACTCTTCCAACTCACTGTACAACCATATAAGGTAAAAACATACCCTGTTATGAATTTGCTATCATCCGGATCTGATTGAAAACTAGAATTGTATACCCTTCTAGTTTCAACTTTGATCACCATATATTAAAAAAATATCTTTACTCCTTCTCAGGTACTTAAGAATATTTTTCATAACATTCCAATGATCCTCCCCTGGATCAGCCTGCAACCTGCTTACTATGCCCAAGACATAAGCAACATCTGGCCTGGTACATAACTTGGCATACATAATTGATCCTATAGCTGAAGCATAAGGAATCAAACTCATCCTTTTTCTCTCATTTGGTGTCTTAGGAGACATCTTCTTAGAGAGATATATGCCTTGACTCATAGGCAAGTAACCTCTCTTACTTCACTCCATGTTGAATCTCTTCAACACTAAGTCAATGTACCTAGATTGGGATAAGCTAAGCATCCTCTTGGATCTATCTCGTAGATCTTTATACCCAATATATAGGATGCCTCTTCCAAATCCTTCATAAAAAATTGCTTTGATAGCCATGACTTGACCGATTGCAACATTGGTATATCATTTTCAATGATGCGTATGTCATCAACATATAAAACTAAAAAAACAAGGACACTCCCACTTATCTTCTTATACACACACGGTTCATCCACATTCTTGATGAAACCAAACTATTTAATCATCTCATCAAAGTAGATGTTCCAACTTCTTGATGCTTGCTTCAATCCATAAATGGATTTCTTAAGCCTACTGCATTCTTGGTTTGGTCTCTAACTTGAGACAAACCCCTCTGGCTATGACATATAGACTTCTTTCTTAAGATATCCATTAAGAAAAGAAGTCTTTACATCCATCTGCCAGATCTTATAGTCATAGTATGTAGCTATGGCAAGTAATATCCGAATAGACTTGAGCATGGCAACTGGTGAAAAAGTTTTATCATAGTCAATACAATGTTTTTGTCTAAAACCTTTTGCCACCAGCCTGGCTTTGTAGGATTCTACTTGACCATGTGCTCCAATCTTCTTCTTGAATACCCATTGACACCCAATTGGGTTTACTTAACTAATGCCCAAACCTGATTAGAGTACATGGAGTCCATCTCAGATCTCATGGCTTCCAGCCATTCTACTCGTGACAGCTTCCATATAGGTTATAGGATCATCATCCTGTATGATACTGGCTTCATTATCATTCTCGATGATAAAGCAATATCTAAGAGGTGCACTTCACACTCTCTCTGACCTATAGTGAGGAGGTGTGTGTTATGGTTATTCCTGAACCTTGGGAACATCTGGTTGAGGAATTGCTTCAAGTGTAGGTTGAACTTCTTCAAGTTCAAATATCCTTCCACTGCCTCCTTCTTGGATAAACTCCTTTTCCAAGAATATGGCATGCTTACTGACAAAGGCATTTTGCTCAGTAGGGTGGTAGAAAATATATCCCATACTTTCTTTAGGATAACCTACAAACCTACACTTATCAGCCCTAGCACTTAGCTTATGTCCAAAAATATTCCTGACATAAGTAGGGCAACTCCAAATCTTAAAATACTTAAACTTGGCCTTTTCCCTTTCCATAATTGATATGGAGTGCTTTTAACTACCTTTGGTGGCACCTTGTTTAGTATGTATGCAGCAGTCTCCAGGGTATAACCCTAGAAGGATACTAGAAGATCCATGAAGCACAACTTGGATCGTACCATATCCAACAAGGTACGATTCCTCCTTTTTGCTACACCATTAAACTATGGTGTATATGTAGGGGTCCATTCAAAGAGTATGTCTTTGTCTTTAAGATGATTAAGAAATTCACTAGACAAGTATTCTCCTCCTCGATCAGATCAAAGAATTTTAATACTATGTTTAGTTTGTTTCTCAACCTTACTTTGATACTCTTAGAATTTATCAAAGGATTCAGACTTGTGTTTCATAAGATACACATATCCGAACCTTGATAAATCATCAGTAAAACTGATGAAATAAGAATATCCTCCTCTGGCTTGGGTTGTCATAGGACTACACACATCTATGTGTACAAGACCTAACAACTTAGTTGCCCTTTCTCCATGTCTAGTGATGGAGACTTGGTAATCTTATCCATGAGACAAGACTCACAAGTTCCTAATGACTCGTAATTAAAAGGTTTAAAGAAATTATCTTTGTACAACTTGTTTATCCTGGATTTACTGATATGACCCAAATGATAATACTAGAGATAAGTGACATTCACATCGTCTCTCTTTCTTTTCTTGTTCTCAACAAGCATAATCTCATCATTGAGTGATAGAATCAAAAGACCATTATAGAATGTACCACAACCAAAGATTTTCTTTGAAAAGAAAATCAAGCACCCATGGCTTGTCAAATTTATTTTATAACTTTGTTTCAACAATAAAGGTACATAAATAATATTTCTTATAATATTGGGTACATAATAACAATCTTTTGGTTTAAGAATATTGCCTGATGGCAATAATAACAGATAGGTGCCAATAGCTTCAGCCTGGATGGGTTCACTACTCATGCCGAACAGCTCGAAATCATCCTTCTTCAAGCTTCTAGGTCTCTGTAACCCCTACATTGACTTGTAGATAAGAGACCCATATTCGGTATTGATAAGTGCATATAAATTAGTAATAAGTACATTAATTTATTAATTAAATTCACTTTATTTAATTAAAATTAATATTTTTATATAGTGTTTTAATAAAAGAACTTTTTCAACATGAAGAACATGATTTTTGGGATCCAACGGCATAAACAGCACATGAATCGGACTTCAATTAAGCTGGGAAATGAGTTTTGAAGTTATCATTAAAGAATTTGCATGGAAATTGATGCAGTTGGTCCACAGTGAGCCAACCAAATGGTCCACAAAGCTTCAACCAGTCCATGGCTACCATTCTAGCTAGTCCATGACCCCTGCCCGTGGACCACAGGTCAAACCAAGCCAAGTTTTCTCCACCCAAGTTGCCGGATCTTCTTCCCTCATCGCCGAGACCCTCCTCACCGGCTGGAGAAGACATTGGAAGCCAGAAAAATCCAAGGTCTTCTTCCCATCTTGGTTGTCCTCTTCTCTCAACTCGTCACCATCGTGAGTCATCGTCTGAGCTGCTGTTCCTCTCAGTTCACCGTTCCAAGACACCGATACCCGTCCTTCAGCCGGAGTCACTGTCCATCCAAGCTGCCAGAAAATCCCAAGACCAAGCTGTGCACCGTCTCCTCCGTCTCAGGCTCTGTTGCATCCAGACAAACTTCGATGATGCTTGAGTTTGAATCAAGTTAGAGAGAATCAAATTGAGCTATTGGATCTAGCCCTTTGTCATCTTCTTGGAGGATCTGTTTGCTGAGGCTGCTCTCAAGCTTCGTCAATGGCATCAGGACTGAATAGAGAGGTCTGAAGAAAGGCTAGGTGAAGGGTCCTTCAGAAAAAGGAATCCCTTGCTTCATCATGCTTACTGATATTTATAGGCCTCAAACCTAATCGTGTACAGCTGGAGTCCAGCTATAAACGGTTAGTTTGTTAAGACATGAACATGTGCAACAAATGTTATCCATAGATGTTGAATAGTTTCGCATCACTTGAACATTAATCAGCTTTGCTTCTCCTGGGCATTAATCAGCCTTGTACCCCTTGGGCATTGATCAGATTTATGCCTCTGGATGTTGATCAGCCTTATGCCTCTTGGGCATTGATCGGCTTTATGCCTCTTGGGTGTTGATCGGCTTTGCACCTCTTGGGCATTGATCAGCCTTATGCCTTTTGAGCATCGATCGGCCTTATGCCTCTTGGGCATTGATTGGCTTGATGCCTCTTGGGAGTTGACCGGCTTTATGCCTCTTAGGCATTGATCAGCTTTGCACTTCTTGGGCATTGATCAGCCTTATGCCTCTTGAGCATCGATCAGCTTTACGCCTCTTGGGCATTGATCAGCTTTGCACCCCTTGGGCATTGATCAGCTTTACACCTCTTGGACATTGATTGGCTTTGCACCTCTTGGGCGTTGATCAACCTTATGCCTTTTGGGCATTGATCGGCTTTACGCCTCTTGGGCATTGATCATTCAGATTCAAATCTCGACCAAATCAGTTATAAGTAGACCAAATATGTCGTATCCCAACACTAGTCCCCCTAGTTTCTGAATTCATTAATTGGAAATCAGAAACTGTAAGAAGCTTCCATTCTTGGGCAGCACGCTTTGATGACGTGTCAATCTCTGATAGGGGAGGCAGTTATAAAAACCAACAGCCGTGTCATGCTATCATCATTGCAAATTTTGAAATCCACAAAAGGTCGAAAGATCTTTGTCACAAAATAAATACATCCATCCCTTCAGCAGCATGTTGCCGTCGGATTATGAATGTTTATTTTGACTCTTTAAGAAACTCTATCTTTTTACCAGATATTGTGGACAGGTGGCAAAATCTGGATCAATCCTATTATTCGAAAAAAATCTTGGACCATTGAAGGACATTATATAAGCACCATCTTCCCCAGGAAAATAGGTTTTCCACCATTTCAATTTCTTCACCTTAGGAGCAAAAGAAACCTCTCAGGTCGGCCTCTTCCTTTCTTCTACCTTTTTCTTTTAAGTTAATCTTCCTTTACTTCTTTCCTCCGCTATGGCTAGAATCTTAAAAGTTAGTCGTGCTAAAAATCCCGAAGAATCCTCTTCCCAGAAATAGAAAAAACAAGTCGAATCAGTGAAGATAGGTAATGTTAGGTCTTCTTTAACAGAGCATCAAATCTTAGCATTGAAACAATATTATAACATTTCAGATGATTATGCCGTAGTTCTTCCAAATCCTGAAGACCAAATAGATCGGCCTCCACCTGGAACTTGACAATCTATGAAGAACATCTAAGAGCTGGTCTTAGATTTTCGATTCACCCCTTTTTCCTTACAATCTTTAGATTATATCGTGTGCTACTAGCCCAACTAACTCTTAATAGTATCCAAATAATTTGCGCTTTCTTGATTCTTTGCAAGGATGCAGATATAGTCCCCAAAACTTTCCTTTTCACCTCTTTGTTCGTATTGAAGCGTGATTTCCATGGCCATGGGTGGTGGGTAATCAATCCATGCCATGGTCAAAAATTTATTTTGGGGCTTCCGTCGGCCATTCATGGTTGGAAGCCTTGCTTCTTTTACATTGTTTCCAAAATTTCTTGGGATTTTACCATTAGTCATAGAGAACCCCGATTCACTCCAAATGATGGCAAGAAAATTCTGACAGCTGAACAAGAAGACTATGAGAAGCTCATGGGGATGGAGATTCCCCCGATAAAAGAACTTCTTGATGAAAGAGGGCTTCTTTTGACCGAAATCAGGCCCAAACATTCTTCAGCTATTTCTATTGCTGATGTTATCTCTTCATTCCTTTTTTGATAATCAATCTTAATATTTGACTTTTTAATCATTGTAGATACATCAGTCATGGTGGATGTTCGGAAGCTTCGAAAACTATCGAAGAAAAGATGTGCAAAAGCCACCTCCTCCAATGAAGAAGGAATGATTAAAAAACCGAAGAAGATAAAACCAACAACTCCAACGACTTCAGCGATCTCAACAGATCCTATTTCTTCGATACTAATAGCAAGTGTATCGGAAGATGATGAAGTACCATTATCAGCATTTCTTCAACCTCCAGTACAAGAAAGACGACCAATAGAAATCTCAGGAGTTGGTCCATCATCCTTTCCTACTGACCGAGCTAATAAGGGAAAAGCTTCGATGATAGAGGAGGAAGAAGAAGAGAGAGTACCGGCTGCAAATGTTGCAGCCGACTTTCCAGTATATGCTGATGACTCGGGTCCGAATGACCTAATGCTGGCCCGTCGCCTTTTGAAGTCTATCATCATTATGAGAGATTGGGAAATAACCAAGTTTCAGTAGATCGATGACACCATTCTGTTACTTCATCCAACACTATTGAAGGTATGGAATCAACTTGTACTTTAAATAATTAAAGAGTTAATCATTTACCTTTCTTTATTAAGTCTAACTAATTTAATATGCAAATGAATAGCTTATCCATGGGATCAGCATCATGGTTGAAAGTCTAAAAAATCTTGACCAATTCTGTCAAACTATGTGTAACGAGGTGAAAGTTGCAAGGGTGAAAAAAGAGGTTACTGAGGAGCTAAAAAATGCTATGGGAAGGAAGCTAGAAGAAGAAGCAACTAAAACATCAGCTCTTGAAGTAGAGCTGAATGAGGCACGGTCAAAAATAAACCTTATGGAGTCAAAGCTAAAAAAGAAGAACAAGAAAATTCGATTGATATCTGTTAATTTGGGGAAAGCTGAAGAAAAAACTTCAATGGCTGAAAAGAAAGTTTTAGCAGCTGAAGAAAGAGCTTTAATGGCAGTAAAGAAAGCTGAACAAGCTGTTGAAGAGGCTGTTAATGAAGCCGTAAAGAAATATGTTCAGTCAAAAGCCTTTGATTATAAACTCCATGAAGTAGGAGTTGAAAGCTATAACCACGGTCGCGCCGACTATTTAAACAAAGTAAAGAAATTTTATCCCGACCTAGATACTTCAAAAATAGAGGAAGACTCTAATGAGGAAGACCCTGATGAAGAAAATTCTGACGAAGAAGATCAGGTCAGAGAACCGATCATAAATCAAACTGAAGAACTGATCGGCGACCAAACTGAAGAATCAGCACCAGGTTCTCAAATCCAAGAAGAAATGCCAATAGTTCCTACTATAAACCAGGTTGAAATAGAAGAAAGTGTAGTTGAAAAGAATGTAAACGACCAATCTATATGAATGATGTAAGAATTCATTTTGTTCTCAATATGAAATGGAAAATCTTTCTTTCTAGTAATGTCTATAGGATTGCAAGAATTCTAACTTTTATAAATGAAAAGTTTTCTAAGTATAAAATCATCAGATCAAACAAGGAAGTTTCCAAAAAAGATTGATCTAATCATGAAATTATCCGAATCAAATTAAAGACACTAATTATTATTCAAAAAAATTTAGCTAAAACCAATTCCGAATAAGTTCAATGAACAAGAATCTTTAATGAAATAAGTTGAGCGAAAAGTATAATCTCTAACTTCCCCCAAGGAAGAAATTATCTCTTACTGAACATTTAGAAAAATCAATCTCCAAATTAATCAAACCCCTAACTTACTCATAGATGATATAAAATTTCAATATGATTTACTAAATATCTTTTTCCTTTCTCCTTATATTTTAAGAAGAAGAATCCCTCATAAAAGATTTTTTTCAGATGAAGTCCCATAAGTCATCATACCAACTTTGCCAAGTGTCATCTTCCTATCAGGAGAGCAGTTGTTCGACAGGTCGTATAACCGCATTTGTCAGTATTTAAGAGATCGTATAATATTTTAATTTAAATTCAAATCAAATACCATTATGTATATATTTTATAAATGACTTTCTTTGAATCAGAAGTGGCGCACGGATTCTCACCAAATCAAGATCTTAAATGTGTCAAAATCTCAAGATATCTCAGAATTTGGACCATAAATCATGGCCATTGACATTCCCTATATAAAGAGGTCTCAGGTCCAGGTCTTTGAGCCAATTTTGTCTCAAGTATTTTGAGTTTCTTTTCTCCTTTGAAACTCTTTGCTTCAAGGAGTACTTCCAAGAAGAAATCTTCATCGTATTTGAGAAATGGAATCAGGCGATAAGAAGCTTCATCAAATACCTAAAAGGAAAGCCGGACCGGTATGATTTAAAGAAGAAAGATCATGTGTAAGAAGAAGCTGCTTGTCAAGAAGTGCTTCCAGTAAGCCGGAATTTCCCGAATATGTGGCATCTTCATCCGAGGAAGAGGAACAAGAACCTTCTGTTCCATTCTCAAAAGAACCAGAATGTGATCCATCTACTAAGCATACTTCAATAGAAAAGGGAAAAGTTCCTATTGAGGAATCATCCGGTCCGAACAATGACAAGGCCGTTCAAATGCTTGTTGCTGATACAAGTATCAATAATCTAAAGTTAGCAAAAACCATACTACAATCTACCATCCTTCGGAAAGACTGGGAGACAACAATGAAACATGGAGTGAAAGAGATTCTATCTTCCATCTACCCTGGAGTAATGAGAGTAGGTAATACCTCCCTTCTTTCCAATATAGTATACTCTCATTCTAATGATGTTACAACTCTTTTGTTCAGTTCATCAATGATATCTCCATGATTGAAGAAAGTTGGTTTTAAACAACTAACCTTCAAGAAGATCTTCAAAAGCAATTAGCAGTAGCCAAGGAGGAAAAATACAAGGCTGATGCTAATCGGACAGCTTTAGAATCAAGGGTTATCCGATCAACTTCAATGATTTTATCTTTGCAGAATCAACTGAGAATAATTGATAGGCAAGCCACGCAGCTTGTGGATGATGCAGCTAGAAGAAGAAAAATACTTTGACAGGCAGATGAAGCTATAGAAGAGAAAACCTGGGCGTACGAAGAAGTATTGAATCAAAAGTCCATAATGAAAGAGAGGATAACATTTCTTGAAAAGAAGTTGGAACAAACCGAACAAGAAAATGCTTCACTAATTCAATGGAGGCTTCTTGTGATCGAAGAATTCAAAAAATCTGAAGCCTTTAACGACAGGATGGATCAAGTGGGAGCCAAAGGCTATGAATTTGGCCAGAAAAAAGTTTGTTGTTGAATAAGAGAAAGCTTCAAGTGATCAAGTCAGCCAGAAAAAAGTTGAATAATGTTTGTTGTTGTTTCTTCTTTTTCCTTCTAGTAGTCAGAACATCAATGAAGTCTTCAATTTCTCTTCAATATACCAAATCATGCTTTCAATATTTTGGATATTTTAAGATAACATCATTGATAGAATAGTAAACCACACTGTCTCTCATCACTTGTCTCATGGTTAACTTATCAAGTCAACCTTTTAATCAATCGATTATCTTGATACTAACACATTGATGAGTTAATGAGTCAGATCAATCCAATTTGTTTAATTATAGTCAGCTTATCAGGCCAACATTTCAATTGATTAGTAAGTTATTCTAATCATTAAACATCGATGAGTTAGTGGATCATACCAACTCAATTTATCGGATGATGGTCAGCTTATCAGGCTAACCTTTTGATCTGTTATTCTGATCGTTAAACACCGATGAGTTAGTGGATCAGACCAACTCGATTTGTCGGATTATTATGGTTAGCTTATCAGGACAACCTTTTGATAAGTTATTCTGATCGTTAAATACCAATGAGTTAGTGGATCAGACTAACTCGATTTATCAGATTATGATCAGCTTATTAGGCCAACCTTTCTTTTCTCTTTTTTGTTTAGAGAACATTTTAACTTCATACTTTTCCTCCATATGAAAGGAACAAAAGAGAAAAAGTCTCTTTATTGATAGTATTTATGAAGATTTTCTACATTCCATGGTCTGATCATTGGATAACCATCCAGACTTTCAAGCCGATAAGTCCCGGGTCACACAACTTCAGTGATGCGATAAGGACCTTCCCAATTTGGAGCAAGTTTGCCCTGTTCAGTTGGTCGAGATACCATCGTTCGGCGTAGAACAAGGTCTCCAATCCGAAAGACTCAAGCCTTGACTCTTGAATTATAATATCGCTCCATCCTTTACCGATACACCGTCATTTTTAATTATGATTGTAATATGGAATTTTTGAGTAGATCTAAATCGATCCTCCTTTGGTCAGCATTATTTGATTCTTCAAAGCAATCCGTTCTTCTAGAACGAAGAAAAATCTCTATGGGCAACATAGCTTCACTCCCATAAGCAAGGTTAAACGGAGATTCTCCCGTTGTAGATCGGGGAGTCGTTTGGTAAGCCCATAAAACAGAGTTGAGTTCATCAACCCAAGATCCCCCAACTTCATTCAATCGAGTCTTCAATTCATGAAGAATTGTCTGATTAGTTACCTCAGCTTCCCCATTAGCTTGAGGATGTCCAACGGATGTCAGTTTGTGGAGAATATTATATTGAGCACAGAAATCCATGAATTTCTGATTATCAAACTGCCTTCCATTATCAGTGATAATAGCATGAGAAATTTCGAACCTATATATGATGAAATTTCTGATAAACATTTCAACTTTTGCTTTAGTGATTAAAGCTAGAGGCTCGGCTTCTACCCATTTTGTAAAATAGTCAATGGCAACGATCAGAAATTTTCGCTGTCCAAAAGCTGGAGGAAACAGACCAAGTATATCCATTCCCTATTGAGCACATGGCCAAGGAGCCATTAACTGTGTTAGCTGACTAGCAGAACGCCTTTGTATACTTGCATACCTTTGACAAGAATCACATTTTCTTACAAAATCTGAAGCATCCTTCTGTATAGTCGGCCAGTAATATCCTTGCCTTATGATCTTGTAGGCCAATGACCTTCCTCCCAAATGATCGCTGCATATTCCCTCATGCACCTCTCTAAGAGCATAATCGGCATCTGAAGGAGATAAACACTTCAATAGCGGCCAAGAAAATGATTTTTTATATAACAAGCCATCTAAGATAACATACTGAGAAGGAAACTTTCGGAGTTGTTTAGCTTATATATTATTTTCAGGCAATACCCCTTCAATCAGATATTTAATTATCGGACTCATCCAACCCATTTCTGGCTCTATTTGAAGAACCTTTTCTTTTTTAGTTATTGAAATACTTGGAGCCTCCAGATGTTCCATAAAAGTCCGACCCATTTGGTCAGGTGTAGAAGTAGCCAATCTAGACAATGAATTAGCTTAAGAATTCTCAGTTCTAGGGACATGACTGATGTCCCAAGAATCAAATAAAGCTCCAAGCTCTTGAACCTTCCTCAGATACAAAGCCAAAATGGTATCGCGAACTTCAAAATTCCCTTTTACTTGGTTGACAACTAATTGTGAGTTAGATAATACCTTTAACCTTCGGACATTTACTTCCTTTGCAATTCTTAAGCCGACTAGGAGGGCTTCATATTCGGATTGATTATTAAAGACTTTGAAAGAGAATCGGAGTGCATACTCTGTGATATCTCCATTTGGGTTGGATAAGATCAACCTTGCCCCACAACTAGAAGAATTCGAAGCTCCATCTACATGTAATATCCAGGGTGCATCAGTTGTTTCCATTTCGTCAGCTGGTTGAATTTCCTTTCCATTGTCGCTCCAAGTACATTCGGCTATGAAATCAGCCAGTACTTGAGCTTTCATTGCAGATCGAGGCTGATAAGCAATATCATACTCACTTAATTTGACTGCCCATTTTGCCATCCGACCAGAAGTATCAGGACATTGTAGAACAGTCCTTAGAGGTTGGTCGGTCAATACAACAATATGATGGGATTGAAAATATGGCCTGAGGCATTTGGCCGATATCAATAGGGTATAAACAATCTTCTAAAGTTTTGGGTACCTAGTTTCTACATCATGAAGGACTTTGCTGATGTAATAAATGGGCTTATGTGATTTATCAGATTCCTTCCTCACCAACACAAAACTAATTGCTTCATCAGATATAGCCAGATAAAGATACAAATCTTCTCCTTCTTGGGGTTTAGACAATATGATCGATTTGTCAAATACTTCTTAAGCTTTTCAAATGCTGACCGATAGTCATCCGACCAATTGAACTCCTTGGTCTATCGTAAAGCTTTGAAGAAAGGCAAACACCTTTTAGCCGAACGAGAAATAAACCAACTTAATGAAGTGATTCATCAAGTCAACTATTAAATTTCTTTCTTATTAGTTGGATGCCTCATCTCCAATATGGCTCAATTCTTTTCTGGATTAGCTTCAATCCCTCGCTTCATAACCATGAAGCCTAAAAATTTCCCAGAGGTTACACCAAAAACACATTTGGTCAGATTTAACTTCATATGATTTTGCCATAGAATATCAAAGGCTATCTGCAAGTCTTTAATATGATCATCAGATTGGTTACTCTTGATGATCATATCATCTACATATACTTCCACAGTCTTTCCAATTTGATCTTCAAAGATCTTATTCACTAACCTCTGATAAGTAGCTCCAGCATTCTTAAGACCAAATGGCATGACTTTATAACAGTATATCCCTCGATCTGTGATGAAGGACGTCTTTTCTTCATCTTCTGGACTCATTCGTATCTGATTATATCCAGAGAAAGCATCCATGAAACTCAAGAATTTATGTCCAGATGTTGCATCAATGAGTTGATCAATTTTAGGCAAAGGAAAGCTATCTTTAGGGCATGCCTTGTTGAGATCAGTATAATTTATACATATTCTTCACTTCCCGTTTGCTTTCCTTACCATTACAACATTGGCAAGCCAATCAGGGTAGTGGACCTCCCGAATAAATCCGACATCAAGCAATTTAGATACTTTTTAATTGATAACCTTCTGTCTTTCTGGGACAAAATTTCATTTCTTTTGTCGAACAGGCCGACTAAGTGGATCAACTTTGAGTTCATGCATAATCACTTCAGGAGGAATATCCAACATATCAATAGCTTTCCATGCAAATATGTTAGCATTTTTTTGTAGAAAGTCAATCAACTTCTTCCTTTGGTCTTCAGTAAGTGAACTTCCAATCTGGATAGTTTTAGTAGGATCATCTTCTATCAAAGGAGCATGAATTGTTCTTTCTATTGACATGCTTATTCCTTCAGTTGGATCCTGTAGATCCATTTGCTTAGAAACTGAATTGTTGGTTGATTGTTGATTTTGAATTGTCAAACATTGACGGGCCATCTGTTGATTTCCCCTTACTACTCCAATCCCATTTTGGGTTGGGAATCTCATCAGAAGATGATATGTCGATACGATGGCTTGAAACCTATTCAGAGCAGGCCTCCCCAAAATGGCATTATATGCAGAGGGAATTCGAACAACCATAAAAATAAGAGGGAATGTTCTTTGCTTTTGCATTGTTCCGAGGGTTACAGAAAGTGTAATTTCCCCCTCTACTCCTACAAAATTTCTGCCAAATTCAGTTAGTGGCACATGAATTCTTCGTAGCTTATCAGCTGGTAATTTCATCTTGACAAAAGCATCATAAAGCAAGACTTTGGTAGAACTTTCATTATCAACCAAAATTCCATGTACATCATAGTTCACAATTATTGTGGAAATCACTACAGGATCATTATGAGGCGTCTGAACGCCTTGTAAGTCATCATCAGAGAAAATAACACTTCCTCGAAGCCTCTTAGGGCTCTGATCATCTTCATAGTATGCTTGGTGAATCATTCCGACTGATCCATCAGTCGGTTGTTGATTTAGGAGCTCCGTCCCATCAGTGATCATTCTTGGGCCTACTGGCCTTGGTAGCGTTGCCTCAGTTGATCGGTTCTGATTTTGATTTCGAACATATCTACCCAAATAGCCTGCTTAATCAGGCTTTCGATCTCATCTTTCAGTTGGATGTATTCCTCTATATCATATCCATGATCATGATGAAATCGATAGTACTTGGCCTTATTGTGCACAGCAGGTGGAGCTCTCATTGGCCTTGGCCTTTGAAGAAAAGTTTCTTTCTCAATTTCTGTCAGAACTTTTTCTCTTGGAAGAGTTAGGGGGGTGTAAGCATCAAATCGATCGACGTAATTCCTGCCGACAAAGTTCCTCGACCTCTAACATTGCCGTTGAATTGATCGGATTCCAGGAGATCGGAATTCATCTTCCTTGGCATTCTTCCTGCTTGGCATCGATTTCTTCTCTATTTGTCACCGGCTTAAGGCTTGTTCTTCGACTTGAGCGTACTTTTGAGCACGGGCCAGTAATTCGAAATAATTGGTCGGAAACTTTTTATCCAAGGAAAATGTTGGTGCAGGGCAGTTGTCAAACGCCTGCAGCGACCAAAACCCCGACTCAGCGAGAACAGGTTCTTAGAATTCTTGGATGCTAGGATTGAGCAAGATGGGGAAGATCCTTTGAAACCTGCAATGATCAAGCGCTGGAAGGGCAGCGTGATTCCTCACGTTGCCAGCCCTCTACCGGATTTCAATCCGGGTCTTCACGAATGGAAGGGACGAACGATGGGTTTCTCACCGTGAGTCCCTATTTTTTTTTTTTTTTTTTTCTACAAGAACTTGGAACGGACGAAGTGATTCCTCACGGAATCATCCTCTCCCAACCAGGCTTTCAACCTGGTGTGCGCGAGGGGGAAAAGAAGGTCGGACAGCCTTCCACGGAAACAAACACCAAAGCACGGTGAAAAAAAATTCCAAAACGCTCTGTCCCTTTTCTTTATTCCTTGGTTCGGTTTTTAAAGCATCAATACAACCCATAACAAAGTCTTCCACGTGATTAACAGGGAGGAAAACAACAAAACAAACACAAACTCAAGACTCCAACACGCTAACTCCATGCGTGAAATACTTCAAACGGGATTTTTTTTTTTAAAACAACAAATAAAAATAAGAATAAAGATCAAGAGATCACACCACTAATAAAATTATAATAATAATAATAATACTAAAGACTCCGGTGTTTTCCCGGATCCGAAACTCCACGGGCGCTAATAGTATATTGGGCCTTCGGCCCAATTCCCAATTAATTATTTTCATCCAAAAAATGGGTCAGATTTGAAACTTGCTTCCCTTGAAGGCGTCTGGACCTGCGCACGTTTCCTGCTGGCGAGGCTGGCTGCCCCAAATCGTTATGGGCCGGAAGCTAAATCGAAACGTCTGGGTTGGGCTTCGCCGAACTATCACCGGGCTATCCTGATATATGAGGCAACTGATCAGGTTCAATATTCATCTCGATGCCCGCATCACTTTCCCCTTCCTCTGAAAAGCTTGTCCTCAAGCTTGAATTATCACCTGCATAAGGGGTTAGATGTCGAATATTGAATACATCAAAAATAAGGACATTGTCTGGTAATTCAACTCGGTAGGCATTGTCACTAAATTTCTCCAACACCTGACAAGGACCAATTTTCTTTGGTTTGAGTTTGGTGTAGGCCCCCTGTGGATATCGTTCTCTTGGAAAGAAGACCCATACCAAATCACCAACCTCAAAAGTCTGCTATCGACGCGTATGATCAGCCTTAGCCTTATACTTGGCATAATTTTGCTCTAGATTGGCTTTAACAGTTGCGTGCACCTCACGTAGATCAGCCACTCGATCTTCTATCTTCTTACTTGATTTGTTTGGCACATCAACAGGTAAAATATCAAGTGGTCCTCTTGGCAGAAATCCATACAATACCTGAAAGGGTGCAAAACCAGTAGAATGGTTCACCGAAGAATTGAACTCAAACTCAATCTTCGGCAAACATACATCCCAGTTTTTAAATTCTTGCACATTGGCTCTCAACAAGTTACCAAGACTTCGGTTGACAGTCTCGGTTTGCCCATCAGTCTGAGGATGATAGGGACTACTGAATTTTAATTTTGTACCCAATTTTTTCCATAATTCATGCCAGAAATGCCCCATAAACTTGCTATCTCAGTCCGAAACTATCGACGATGGTAACCCATAATGTCGAACAACTGCAAAAAAATAAAGATCAGCTACTTTCGACACATCAAATATCATTTTGCATGGCAAGAAACAAGCCATCTTGCTGAACCGATCTACGACTACCATAATTAAGTCTAGACCTCTCACTGTCCGTGGTAAACCTACAACAAAATCCATAGATACCTCTCGCCATAGCTCATCTGGAATCGGTAAAGGGGTATATAAACCTTGATTTGTATCTGATCCTTTGGATTCCTGACACAAACGGCATCTCTTCACAAAGGCTTTGACATCTTGGTCAAGCCCAGGCCAATAAAACCGTTGACGAATTAACCATGCAGTTTTGTCTCTTCTAAAATGTCCTTGATTATGGAGCTCCTGAATAATCAATACACGCAGTGAAGTGTTAGGAATACAGAGGCAATTACCATGGAACAAATATCCATCATGTAGGACGAAGTCAGATCGACCTCCAGCTTCCAATTCAGTCACAATGCTCTGGAAATGCTCATCTGCACGGATATCATCCTTCATGCTTTCAAACCCAAGGGTATATACTTGCATAGCACCAATCAATAAACTCCGTCTACTTAAAGTATCTACCACTTTGTTCAAAGTGCCTGACTTATGCTTGATGCTGAAAGTATACTCCTGTAGAGTACTTACCCATTTTGCATGTCTGGAGCTCAACTTATGCTGTCCTTGTAGAAATTTTAATGCTTGATGATCTGAGTACAGCACAAATTCTCGCTGGATCAAGTAATGTCGCCAATGATGCAATGACCTCACAATGACGAATAGCTCCAAATCATAAACCGAATACATCAGTTTGGCACCACCAAGCTTCTCACTGTAGAAAGCAACGAGTCTCCCATCTTGGCTGAGTATTGCGCCAATCCCAGTCTTCGAAGCATCACAATCCACTTCGAATACCTTGTCAAAATCTGGAAGAACCAACAGTGGTGCTTGTGTCAACTTGACTTTCATCTCATCAAATGCTGCCTGAGCAGTGTCATTCCATCCAAACTGATTTAATTTTAACAAGTCTGTTAAGGGTGCAGCAATCTCACTATACCTCTTCACAAACCTTCTGTAAAAACCTACAAGACCCAAAAAGGATCTCAATTTAGTCAAAGTTGTAGGTGCTGGCCAGTCCACTATCGCTTACACCTTACTTTCATCTGGAAGAATCCCATCACCAGTAACAACATATCCCAGAAAAATTAATTTGTCTACCATCCAAATACACTTCTCTGGGTTAGCAAAAAGCTGGTTTTCATGTAATACTGTTAGAACTTGTGAAACATGTTCAACATGCTCTTGTGCTGTCTTACTGTATATCAATATATTATCAAAGTATGCAACAACAAAAGAACTAAGGAATGGACACAAAACCTGGTTCATTACTCGCATAAACGTACTAGGCGCATTAGATAGCCCGAATGGCATCACCAACCATTCATACAGGCCTTCCTTTGTCTTGAAGGCTGTCTTCCACTCATCACCTGGCTTCATTCTGATCTGATGATACCCACTTTTCAAATCAATCTTAGTAAAGAACACGGCACCACTCAACTAATCTAGCATATCATCCAGCCTCGGTATTGGAAATCTATACTTCACAGTAATTCTGTTTATTGCCTGGCTGTCAACACACATACGCCATGAACCATCCTTTTTCAGCACCAAAAGTGCTGGTACCGTGCACGGGCTAATGCTTTCCCGTACAAAGCCTTTTGTCTAAAAGATCTTGAACTTGCCTCTTCAGCTCCTCATGCTGCTGCGGGGTCATTCGGTAATGAGCCTTATTCTGCAACACAGAACCCAGAATCAGATCAATCTCATGCTGAATATCTTGAAGTGGTGGCAAACCCGCAGGAAGCTCACTCCGTACAACATCCCGAAATTCCTCCAAAACTGACACCAACTCCTGAGGAAGATCATGTAGCTCCTGCTCCCCATTCTGGCCAAACTCTTCTGGCTTACTAACCAGGGCAAAATAGAAATCTTCTCCCTCTAAACTCGCCTCAAACTCCCTGCTTGGCAAACAAATTACTACCTTTTGTTCAGCCATGTCCTGTAGCGGTTTCAAGATCACTTTTCTTCCATCTGGTCGCAACATATAAGTATGAGTGTAACCATTATACACTGCTTTATTATCAAACTACCAAGGTCGTCCCAAAATGATGTGTGTCACATCCATCGATACAACATCAGCTACTATTGACGTCTCAAGCTGAGGACCAAAAGACAAGGCCAACCTATAACATCGACTGACCTGAATATCTGCATCCCGATTCACCCAGCCGAGCTTGTATGGTTGAGGATGGGGCTCAGTCATCAACCCCAATTTCTTCACAGCTTCCTCAGCAATCACATTCTCCCAACTTCCAGAATCAATAATTACCTTGCAAGTTTTACTAGCTACAGTGCACTTTGTTGAGAAAATATCGTGCCGACGCCAATCTCCACCAGCTCTTGGTGCAAGACACATCCTCCTAATGATCAGACTCTCTCCCTGGATGTGGTCTGGGTCAATCACATACATCTCATCCTCGAACTCCTTATCCTCGGGAAATTCAACTTCCTGCTCCTCCTCCATAAGTAACTGGGTACGCGCCTTGGGGCACTCATTGGCATAATGTCCTAAGTCATGACACCGATGGCAGCGAACATTAGCTCGATTGCTGCCCACCCTCTGCTGGGGACCTGAAGCCCCACTCGGCACTACAAGTCTCGGAGGAACTACCAAAGTTTGTTGCCTCACCACAGGAGGAGCACTCCTACTACCAGAACTCTACCCCGAAGACTGACCAGATAAGTTTCCTCTACTCTGGAACCCTCTATTCCGCATCAGGCTCCGCTCCACTGCTTGTGCCTGCATGTGCGCATCACCAACACTGTCAATCTGATGCAGAGCCAACGCATCCTGGATCGGGAATCGCAGACCAAGCAAATACATAGCTACCAACCTCGGTTCTGACTCCATCAATCGGTTTCGAGCCACCAGTCGGTAGAACTCTGTAGTATAATCTTCCACGCTTCGATTTCCTTATGTTAAACCATGCAATTTAGAATAAAGGACCTGTTCATGGTTCTGAGGAAGGAACTCCCGATTCATCTCCTACTTCAAGGTTGCCCATGATGCAATTGGTGGCCTCCCATCCATATACCTCCGGTAGTGCTGTGCATGCCACCAAGCCGCTGCTCGATCTCGGAATTGGATTATGATAAGCGACACTTGCTTGTCCAAAGGCACTTCTTTCAGCTGGAAAACATCATCAACCTGCAGGGTCCAATCCACATACTCATTAGGATTCAAACCACCTCTGAACTCCGGTATCTCAATCCGAAACCTGGACTCCCAACGAGTCTGATTGTCATGCACAAGCGGCGGTCTGAAATCCCTGGGAAGCGCTACATCACACCGCAGTTGCTGCCCTCTTTGCAATGGTGGTGGATCTTCAATATTCTGGAAATGGTCACCATCACCTTCTCGATGTTCGTCAGGTACATCATGATCTTGATGAGGTATAGCACGATCTTGCGCCTCCAACCGTGCCATCATTGCTTGCAAAATAGCTATCATCTGCTGCTGGGTCACCACAACGTCACGAAGAGAAGGCTCCTCGTTGTTCCGCTCCATGGTTGCTGGTAGAATTTTTTTTTCTTAATCAAGAACGGATCAAGGACAGATCAAGAATGGATCAAGGCTCTGATACCAAGCTGGTGCAGGGCGGTTGTCAAACGCCTGCAGCGACCAAAACCCCGACTCAGCGAGAACGGGTTCTTAGAATTCTTGGATGCTAGGATTGAGCAAGATGGAAAACATCCTTTGAAACCTGTAACGATCAAGCACTGGAAGGGCAGCGTGATTCCTCACATTGCCAGCCCTCTACCGGATTTCAATCCGGGTCTTCACGAATGGAAGGGACGAACGATGGATTTCTCACCGTGAGTCCCTATTTTATTATATATTTTTTTTTCTACAAGAACTTGGAACGGACGAAGTGATTCCTCATGGAATCGTCCTCTCCCAACCAGGCTTTCAACCTGGTGTGTGCGAGGGGGAAAAGAAGGCCGGACAGCCTTCCACGGAAACAAACACCAAAGAACGGTGAAAAAAAATTCCAAAATGCTCTGTCCCTTTTCTTTATTCCTTAGTTTGGTTTTTAAAGCATCAATACAACCCATAACAAAGTCTTCCACGTGACTAATAGGGAGGAAAACAACAAAACAAACACAAACTCAAGACTCCAACATGCTGACTCCATGCGTGAAATACTTCAAACGGGAATTTTTTTTTTTTAAAACAATAAATAAAAATAAGAATAAAGACCAAGAGATCACGCCACTAATAAAATTATAATAATAATAATAAGACTAAAGACTCAGGTGTTTTCCCAGATCCGAAACTCCACGGGCGCTAATAGTGTATTGGGCCTTCGGCCCAATTCCCAATTAATTATTTTCATCCCAAAAATGGGTCAGATTTGAAACTTGTTTCCCTTGAAGGCATCTGGACCTGCGCACGTTTCCTGCTGGCGAGGCTGGCTGCCCCAAATCGTCATGGGCCGGAAGCTGAACCGAAACGTCTGGGTTGGGCTTCGCCGAACTATCACCGGGCTGTCCTGATATATGAGTCAACTGATCAGGTTCAATATTCATCTCGATGTCCGCATCAAATGTGAACCTAGAGGCTCGCAATCCCTTCTTCATAGTAGACATCGCCACGTATTCATTGAGATCTGGAATCTCCAACATGGAAGAATTGAACCTTTTGATGTAGTCTCTCAAAGACTCCCCTTCTGACTATTGGATAAAGAATAAACTATCAGAATTTTTGGGCATTTTCTTACTTGTTTTGAAGTGAGAGACAAATAACTTCTCTAACTGACTGAAAGAATGAATGGTATCCGGCTGTAGACTTGAATACCACATTCTCGCTGATTTCTTTAAGGTTGCAGGAAAGACAAGACAGTGGAGTGCATCTGATGCCCCCTGAATCAACATATGGGCTTTAAAGTTGCCCAAATGATCCAAGGGATTAGACGATCCATCATACATCTCAATTTATGGAACTTTGAAGTAACGTGGAATTCTCTCCTCCATAATCTTCTTAGAAAAAGGAGGCAGGATGTTGCAACTTGGTGTTGCATCTTCTGCTTTCCTCTGCTCAACCACTCTGGCAATCTGTAACTCCAGCTTTCTGAATTTCTTATCAAAATCATTTGCTCTTGCAAGGTTTTGAACTTGAGTACTGTCTTGAGTGGATTCTTTAGATGACGTGGAACGAGATCGCGGGCATTTTTCCTTGTTCCATTTCTTGGTATGATGATGAGATCAGTGATGTTATTTTGAAGGAGATTGCTGACCTGAAGAACATTGATAAGATGAATGTCTTCTTGGACTGAGATGTCTACTTACCTGGAGAGAAGGTCGCTGGCTACTTCTTGATACAGCAGGTTGCGATGGCTCCTTCGCGGCAATTTCTTGAAGGTTTTGCACTATCGCAGTAAATACTTCTATCTTGTCAAATAGAGTGTTTAACCTTTCTTGTCCATGTTTCCGGCAGGAAGAGCTTACACCCTCTCGTCAAGAATGGGATCGTTCCCTTTGAAGGATGGGGAATATCTTCCATAGGAAGATTCCTTTTCCTACCTTTCACCATACTTCCTTCCAGATTCTTGAAACTCTTTCACTGAGTTCCCCTACCTGGCACGCCAATCTATTGCATCCAGACAAACTTCGATGATGCTTGAGTTTGAATCAAGTTGGAGAGAATCGAATTGAGCTACTGGATCTAGCCCTTTGTCATCTTCTTGGAGGATCTATATGCCGAGGCTGCTCTCAAGCTTCGTTAATGGCATCAGGACTGAATAGATAAGGCTGAAGAAAGGCTAGGTGAAGAGTCCTTCAGAAAAAGGAATCCCCTGCTTCACATGCTTACTGATATTTATAGGCCTCAAACCTAACCGTGTACAGCTGGAGTCCAGCTGTAAACAGTTAGTTTGTTAAGACATGAGCACGTACAACAAATGTTATCCATAGATGTTGAAAAATTTCGCATCACTTGAACATTAATCAGCTTTGCTTCTCCTGGGCATTAATCAACCTCGTACCTCTTGGGCATTGATCAGCTTTATGCCTCTAGACGTTGATCAGCCTTATGCATCTTGGGCATTAATCGGCTTTATGCCTCTTGGGAATTGATCGGCTTTGCACCTCTCGGGTGTTGATCAGTCTTATGCCTCTTAAGCATCGATCAGCCTTATGCCTCTTGGGCATTGATCGGCTTTATGCCTCTTGGACTTTGACCAGCTTTGTGCCTCTTGGGCATTGATCAGTTTTGCACCTCTTGGGCATTGATTAGCCTTATGTCTCTTGAGCATCGATCCACTTTACACCTCTTGAGCATTGATCAGCTTTACATCCCTTGGGCATTGATTAGCTTTACGTCTCTTAGGCATTGATTGGCTTTGCGCCACTTGGGCATTGATCAGCCTTATGCCTCTTGGGCATTGATTGGCTTTACGACTCTTGGGCGTTGATCAATGAGATTCAAATCCTAACCAAATCAGTTATAAGTAGACCAAATGTGTCATATCCCAATAGGCTCTATTTTTCTTCTTTTTCCTCCAGATTGCTGCCCATCCAGCTTGCTACCATCTTCCCATGGGATTCACCGGTGTCAACTTCACCGTCCACTATAATCGCTGCACTCCTCCATGACCGACCATCACAACTTGCAACGGTCATCAATATCTTCACCGATCCGAGTCAAGGCCCCTGTTCAAGAGTGGTCTTTGCCATGGATCCTCCTTCGTATCAGTTGGCCATGCTGTTTTCCTCTTTCGGAGTTCTTCCCATCACCACTTATCACTGCAGCACGTTGTTGGGAGATTCGATGTTCGAGGGAGTAGATCGAACCTGGATGTCCGAAGGAGTAGCAGGATCACCCCTTCGAAGAATGCATGGATAACATCGACAGATGCGGGATGACACCGAATACGTTATGTTGAATTGGCTACGGGAATGAGAATAGAGAACCGAAAGGAACTGAGAAGAGTGTCCAATGAAGATTTTCCACTGACTCTTCTATAAATAAAGAGTGATTGATCATTTGAAGGGAGCCCGTAATTTTTTTTCCCTCTTACCCTTTCTCCTTCCCGTCTTTTCTTTTCACAGACATATCTGTTCTTCCCACAAGGAGCTTAGTTATTTTTATTTTTATTTATATTTTAACTTTAAGCTCGGTTAATGACTTAGAAATTAAAACCTTTTGTAATTAGATTATTTCTTTTGCAAAGAAAAAAATTCTATTTTCTTTATTTAAATTATTTTTGTTTCAGCACTAGGATAGTTTCATTTCTTGCAAATTTATTTTATGCTATTTATATTCTTGCAATTAGGATAGTTTTTATTTTTGCAATTAAATCCTATAATTTATATTTCTGCAAGTAGTATAATTGATTTTAAATCATTTTATTTTATTTTAAGTTTTAAAGTTTATTTTAATCATGTCTGGCTAATCAAATTCCTTTGGGATTGGCGATGAAGATAGACCATGATTATAAGCCCTCTTTGTATTTCTTTTCGGGCTTAAATTTTTAAGAGTTTATATTCCCTTTTCAAACTTCTTGCCAAGTCTCAGCTATAGTTAGGTTTTAATCCCTTCATAGTTCATGCTTGATTCGGTGCAAGAAGGATGAAAGATAGATAGCTCAATAATTTATTTTTTATTTTTTTCCTTATAAAATCTTGATGGGTTATAGTTGAGTTAAATCTCTTCATAATCCATACTTGGTTATTACAAAGGAGGAAATTGAAGGGTTTTATAAAAGAAATCTTTAAAAAAGTTTTCAAAATCATTGGTCTAGTGGATTCAAAAATCCTAGATCTTTAAAATATTTATTTCTTTGATTTAATTTATTTTTGTTCATTCTTGTCAGCTTATCTAAGTGAGGGTTAGAACACAGTTTAAAAACACATTTCCTCATGGGATCGACCCGTACTTGCTGGACGTGCTACTCTGCACACTGTGTGCTTATGGTTTCAACTTAAAGTTCACATCAAAACTGGTATCCAATACCCATGAATCATAACTGAATAACTCAATGATTAGTTTGTTTGTATCATATACAAACCATTAGATGCTCCACCATCATCATGCTTTAGACTTGTAAGATACAATTTGCAATTCTTCTTTCAATGCCCTTACTTCCCATAGTGATAGTAGGTCCCATCAGCAAAGGGCTTCTTCACGTTCTTCCTCTTTTGGAAGCTACTCTTAGGATTCCTTTTCCTCTTTGAATCCTTCTTCATTGCCTGCTTCTTCTTTCCATCAACCAGAACAAGCGAAGCCTTATCACCTTTGAAGTGGCTCTCTGCTATCTTGAGCATATTTAGCAGCTTAGGCAATGACATATTCAATTTGTTCATGTAGTAATTCATGACAAACTATGAGAAGGAATCTGGGAGTGACTGCAAGATCAAGTCATGATTAAGTTCTTCGTCCATCACAAACCCTAATTGACCTAATTGAGTAATCGGGTTAATCATCTTAAGGACATGTGCCTGAATGGAAGAGCCCTCACTCATGCATGGTCAGAACAACTGCTTCGATATCTCATATGGAGCAGTTCGACTATGCTCTCCATAGAGCTCTTTAAGATTAAGAAATATGGACTGAGGTTCCATTTTCTCATGTTGCCTCTGCAACTCATTGCTCATAGAGGCCAACATGATGCACTTGATAGTCATGCTGTCATTTTGTCACACTTTATATATGGCTCTCTCCTCCTCAATAGCATCCTCTCCTATCAGATCTAGGTCAGGAGAATCGAGGATATAGGCAAGCTTTTCCTGAGCTAATACAATCCTCAGGTTCCTTAATTAGTCCACATAATTTGGATCGGTCAACTTGTTGGCATCAAGATACCCCGTAGTGAAAGAGTAGAGATACAATATAAAATCTATATTAAATAAACAACAACTATAAGTAGACCACTCATGATGATATTCATAATCTGATAAGGACTTTTATATCTAATTATGTATCCCACTATTTTATTTCGAATATCATAACCCTCAGTTATGATAACTAGAAATACCCTCTCAGGGCTTCCTTAGTGGAGTTGAGATTCTAGTCCTTCATGAATGCCTTGTGTTAATCAAAACAAACATCCATGAGTTTGAGGATAAGAAAATCCTTTTTCAATTGCAACCCATGCAACTCTCAACATAACACCTACCTCTAAGACACTTATAGCCTTGTGTCAATCACAACAAACTATAATATCTTAGTTTAGTCAGATCCTTCATTTCCATACAGCCATGTTTGATAAATGTTGCCCTTGTATCAATCACAACAAAGTAACACCACCAATCATGCCATAAAGCATAAAAATTCACCAAGACAAATATCATATCAAACCCTAGAGTAGGTCTTGTGTTAATCACAACAAACCTACTATAGTTTTTGACATGGATTTGGCTTAGCATAAAGGAAGGCAATTTATAGTGTGCTTAATCAATTTGCATTTCCAATTTAAGGTCTAGATATAACCAAATTGGGCAGATAAATGGGAGAGATGAGGGAGTCCCCCTATTGCTTTCCTTAAACATCAAATAAATTGGCTAGGTCATACAATGGAACCAATTAAAAACCTTGTTCTCTTTACCTTCCTAGAACCACTTGCCTAGGCACCAATTAGCTAATCAAACCCTAAATGGATTTGCCTCATGATTAACTTACACTATGACTAAATATAATTTTTATGAGGGCTTTGATGGTCTCAAACACATCTTAATTAAACATGCCAATATGACACATATTCCAGCAAATAAGCATTTAACCCTAATATGCATAACCAAAGCATGAGTAAAGAAACAATCCATTCACCTCACTTGTTCATGGAATAAGGCCACAACAGCACCCCAACACTTCATAGGAGATCACATTGAATGGAAAGAGAGGGCCTTTATACTCTACATAGCTCCTATGACCGGATAGCCGTGGTGACTAATCCAATCCAAAGCAGTTACTAGGAGCATAACATATCATATATGTAATATGATCTAATCATGCAAAAGTCATAGCAAAGCAAGCAATCAATACTAAAAAGACTACTAATTGCATGAATCAAGCTTGTTCTAATACCACTATTGGGATTCGAGCTAGCACAGTGGAAGATTAGATTTCAAAATTTTTATTATTAAAACCTTAATCAATCGAAACCCTAGACCCATAGAGCACTTGACCATGACGACTAATAAATCACTATTTAGGGTTATAGAGAAATACTTGGAGAATTATACTCCTTAAGTTCCACTAGGCATATAAGTGTATGCCCTCCAGAGGTGATCCACATAGGAACCAGATCAAAGAGGCACTCCTACCAAGCTTGCTTATTTGATTAGGACTCTTCCCGGTAGCCATTCTTTCTTTTTCTTTGCTAGAAACCCCTACACTCCTGTAGGGCACTCAGAGATCTCTCTGAATTCTCTCTTAAAATCCAATTATCCCTCCCATATCTCTTCCTATGGTCTTGTCTTAAAATGACAAGCCTTGTCTTAAAATGACAAGCCTTGTCTTAAAAGGACAAGCCTTGTCTTAAAATAGACCTTTGTCCTAAGACAAGGAAGAGAAAATGAAAAGGACTTCTTTGGATGAAGTTTGGAAATAAAGGCATCAGATTATCGATGCCTTTATATAAAGAGTGAGAGGGTGCCTGATAAATCCTTTCCTTTGGCCTTGATAGGACTCTTCAAGCAGAATGAGTCTCTTGGGTGAAAAGGCTTATCCATATATGTCATATCATGCACCAAGAGACATATAAATGTCTCTTCACTTTTCCAGCATAATTCCCACCTACCACATGGTAAATAACCAGTCAAAATAAAGCTAAGGGGCAAGGGAATTGAATGGATGCATCAGAGAACCAGAATCTTTTGAGCAAAAGGACTTCTAGATTTTTGAATCTATGCCAAATATGAAGGGATGCATCACTTCATTGTGCGCACCACACATTCATGCCAATTCCTTCCTATTGACTAGTTAAACCCAAATTAAATCTGCATGGGGATAAGGGAGAATGTCTTAAATATTATTTAAAAGAAATGATTAAGTGGCAAAAGGACTCGGTTTTTTTGCACCAATTAATTTTGGCACACGCCAATATGGCTCCAAGAGTCCAACTTAACTTAGACTCTTCAATAATTCCAAGATAAAGCCCAATAAAATCTAGATAAAATCAGATAATTGCTACCCCAATTAGGACCTAACCCAATCTAAGTTTCACTTAAATTGGTTAGCCCAAATTGCAAGCTAATTGACCCAATCCGATTGGATTAGGAGTTGGACTAGCCAACATATGCTAGTATGTTAATTATCTAGCCAATTAGGATCCTATGATCCTAATAAAAATTCAATTGACTTTCTTGACCAATTCCCTAGCATAAGTGACCCTTTGGACTCTATATCTAGCTAGTAGTAGGTCTAGATCCAAGCAATTTCGAACCAATCAAAATTGATTAACCTAATTAGGTCAAATCGAGCTGACCCAAGTTAGCTAATTCGATATAATTTCCAAATTGACTCATGAATCCAACCAATTTGATTCATGAAAACCTACAAGACATGATTAATGTCTAGTAACGGGTCATGCCTATCGAAAGATGAGGAATTTGGTAGAAATTATCAAAATACTCTATAATAGAAAGTTACCGTACAATTCAATCCTTCAATCTCCCTTTATCCCGAATAAGTGATGGGTATGGAGAATTATCAAATCCTAGTACTTAATCCTTTCAAATCTTAATTTGATAATGAAGACTCAATCGATGAAAGATTAGAAATGCTATATAATCTCATCCTTCTTTGATCAAAGACTTCTTGAGTCAATAATCGAAGAGATTACATGGGATAAGTCCTCTTACTAGAAGTGATTGATTCCTTGTTGATCCACTCACATCCTTCATGCACAATCCACCATATCTGAGAACACTCGTACATGACTTTTTGTCATGAATGAGTATGGACCAAAACATGGCTTTATGTGCATAAGGAACCATGGTGATCTCAGGTTTAAGGATCACTTGCACAACTCCCACTATGAGAACCATCTTTTGACAAGTAGTAAGACTTCCATAAGTTGTTCTCAAGGTAGATTAGTTCAACGAACTCATATGCTAATGAGCATCCACATCTTTGTATTAGTGTCCCTACATAAGTGGCTATGAGACCAACCACCATCTCCATAAAAAATATATAGGATGTGCTAGTCTTTCTGGAAACATCGATCCCCAAATCGATGATCCAACGACTAGGAATATTTTAGATTAGGGTTTATAGTAATTTAGATCTCAATGTTATGATTTTCATTATAACCCTAATTCCATTATCCTAGCCTATGAAGTTCATCATAATGTTGATAAGATGCAGTAGTATGATGAATCAATAATTGCCTTTTATTAATAAATAATATCATACATGAGTTGGAAGATTGTAGAAATGTTTACACAGAGATTGGCTTTTAGGGTATAATTCTTTCACTTATATCCATATCCTTCTGTGAGATACTCTCGATAGTAGAGTACTCAATAAAGTTGGTCACGTTTAGTACAATGTATACCTACATTGACCTGCATGCCATATCAATATCTCCACACTCATTAGTTATGAGGACAACTAACTCATATGGCATATAACGATCTATGCTCGATAAACATTGTCATCGTAGGAACAACATATCATTTGGTCGTGAACATGTTTAAGCACTACTCGATATATCCTCCTTTATTGAATTGAAGTAGTTTTAAGGACTTCATCTTAAAAGAATCCAAAGGAAGTGCAAAAAGAGATGAATTACCAAAAAATAATTTTTATTTTATCAATGATTCATATACACATTATAAAAACTCAACCATCTACAACCTAGATGATTGGCTATAGAACACATTTCCTAAGAATTTCCACTTGGACTAGAGCTGATCGAAGCAGTATCGAAACTCATCTTCTACTTATGGTCATCAAATTCTTTGATTTTGAGGGCTTTAGTAAATAGATTGTCCAAGTTTTCCTTTCTATCGATCTTCTAAAGTTCAATGTTACTTCAATCCACTATTTTCCAGATAAGGTGGAAGAGAGGCAAAACATGGTTAGTTTGTTGATAAGCCTTTGGTTTCTTTGCTTGAGCTATGGCCCTTGTGCTATCACAATATAAGAAAACTAGGCCATCAATTGAAGGTGCCACTCCAAACTCCATGATAAACTTTCATAGCCAAATAGCTTCCTTTGCATCATCGAATGTCACAATATACTCTACCTCACATATAGAATGGCTATAGTATACTACTTGAAACTTTTCCAACAGATAACTCCTTCATTCAGAGTAAAAATATAACTTGACATACTCTTGCTATTATCCTTATCTGACTGAAAACTTGAGTTAATATAATTGACTAGTTTCAAGTCAGATCTCCATAAATGAGCTACTAGTCTTTAATATTTCTCAAATACTTAAGGATAATTTTTATGACCTTCTAATGGTTATCACCTAGATCAGATTGGTATCTACTCACTACTCCTAGTGAGTATGTAATATCTAGTCTCGTACATGTCATAGTGTACATGATAGATCCCACTATTGAGGGCATATGAAATCCTACTCATATGCTCTCTCTCTTGAGGACTTGTCATATAATCTTTCTTTAAGAGATTAATTCCATGGCCTATCGAAAGATAGCCTTTCTTAAAATTCACCATATTGAACCGCTTCAGCACGGTCTCAATGTATGTGGACTGGGTCAACCCTAGCAATTTTCTAGATATATCCCTATAGATTGTTGGGTTACGGTTTCATAGTGGAAGACCGGATTTTAAAATTTTAATCCTTGAAACCTTAGTCAATCAAAATCCTAAACCCAGGGCTCCCTAGATTATACTAATTAACAGGGAAAATATTAGGAAATAGAAGAATACCTATAATGCTAATATTTTTTATTCCACTAGACATACAAGTGTATGCCCTTCAAAGGTGACCACACAGGAACCCTTCAAAGGTGACCACACAGGAACTGGATCAAGGAAGCACTCCTCTTTCCTGCTTGACTCCTTCTGGTAGCCTTTCTTCCTTTAGTAGCCTTTCTTCTCTTTTAGGACCTTTTTTCTTTCAAAGAATATCTCAAAACCTCTTTGAAAACTCTCTTATTATCCTATTGTCCTTTCTAATTCTTTTCCTAAGCCCTTGTCTTAAAATGGACTTGTCTTAAAATAAAAGTTATCCTAACAAGGAAAGGAAGAGAGTTGTCAATACAAACTTTGGATACTTTGGTTTCAATCACCTAAGCCTTCAAATAGGAAGAGAGGAGGTGCCTAATACACCCTTTCATCAGTCCCTAATGTAATATTTAAGATATGAAATAAGACCCTTCAAGCAGAAGGAGTCTCTAGGTAGAAAGGTGCAAAAGAAATGTTGTCACTAATACTTTATACCAATAGTTACTTATTGCAATTCTTTGAGAAAAACTAATAATTAGTCTTTAATTTTAGAATTAAAGACTTAGTCTAAATCCCAATAGGCATATAAACTAGAGAGGCTTATCTAGAAAAAATATGATTGATAAATAGGACTCTAGCCCATCCCATGCGCCATATATTCTAAGCATCACATCCCTTCATGAAATCAAGTCCATAATTACATAATTTGACTGGTCAAATCAATCCAAATGGGCATCTATTAGAGAGGATAGATGCTAAGGCTTATCACAAAAAAGGTGATTTAATTACAAGACTCTTGGTCCTTTTGCACCCCTTGATATGTGCGTACACCGATATTGGTGCCAAGAGTCCCAAGCCCTTGGGACTCTTGGTTTAATCAATGGATAAAGGTTATAAAATTAGGATAAATTCTAATTTGGCTGCCTCACTTAAGGCTCAACCTGATTTAAGTTTCACTCAAGTTAGTTAGCCTAAATAGCAAGCATTTAAATCCAATCTAATTAGGTTAGGAGTTAGGCTAGCCAACAGGTGCTAGTATGTTAATTAGCTAGCCAATTAAGATCCTATAACCCTGATAAAAATATAAATAACTTCCTTGATCAATTCCTTAATTATGTGTGATCCTTTGGGCTCCTCATCTAGCTAGCAGTAGGTCTAGGTTCATGTCAATTTAGTTCGATTAGAAACCAACTAATCGAATTAGGTCAAATCGAGCTAATCCTAGCTACCAATATGAACCATTTTTTAAATTGACTCATAAATTCAATCAATTTAACTTATGATAACCTACAAGACATGATTAATGTCTAGCAATGTATCATGCCTTCCTAGAAGATGAGAAATTTGATTAAAATTATCAAAATATCCTTTAGTAGCAAGTTACTATGTAATTCAATCTTTTGATCTTCCTTTATGTCGAATAAGTGATGGGTATGGAAAATTATCAAATCCTTATACTTTATTCGTTCAAACCTTAAATCACTAATGAAGACTCAATGATGAAAGATTAGAAACCCTTTTCTAATTTCATCCTGCTTTGATCAAAGACTTTCTAAGTCATCATTTGATGAGATTACATGGGATAAATACTCCTCTTACTAGGAGTGATCGATTCCTTGTTAACCTAGTCATAACCTTCATATATAATTTACTATATCCATGAACATCTCGTACATGACTAAGTCATGGATGAGTATAAACCAAAATATGGATTCATGTGTATAAAATATCATGGCGATCTTAGGTTATGGATCACTTGTACAACTTTTACTAAGAGAATCATCTTTTGACAAGTAAGACTTCCATAAGATATTTTCATGATAGATCAATTAAGTGAACTCATACCCTATTGAGCACTCACATCCTTGTATTAGTGTCCTTACACAAGTGGTCATAAGACCAACCACTCTCCTCATCGAGCATACATAGGATGTGCTACTCTCTCCGGAAACATTGATCCTGGACTTGATGATCCTATGACTAGAAAATATTTTAGATTAGGATTTATAAGATCTTAGATCTCACTATTATGAACTCTATCATAATCCTAAAATTATTGCTCTAATTTATGGGGTTTATCATAATCTTAAAACAATAAAGTATAAGACAACATATGATGAAATAAAATGCCTTTTATTGATACATACATGAGTCAGGAGAATTTTATAGATAAACCCCTATTTCATAAGAAATATGATTGACTTTTTGGGCACTATTCTTTCAGTCTTCTACTTGCACTAAAGTCAATCACCCTTGTATTTAATTTCCATGCAATCTAAACGGCAATCAAATTACTGTTGTGGAAGGGCCTTAGTGAATGGGTCTACTATGCTATTTTTTGTATCTACTCATTCTAAAATCACATCTTGTCTTTCAATGATTTCATAAATAAGATGGAAGTACCTTAAGATGTGCTTGGATTTTTTATGAGACTTTGGTTCCTTGGCTTGTACAACAGCTCCAGTGTTATCACAATATAGTGGCACCAGTTGTTGTATCGCAGGAACTACACCCAACTTCAAGATGAACTTTTTTATCTAGATAGCTTCTTTAGCAGCTTCACTAGGAGGTATGTATTCTATCTTTGTAACTGAGTCAGCTATAGTTTATTGCTTGGTATTTTTCTAACTCACTGCACCTCCATACAGGGTAAAGATATACCTTGATATGGATATACTATCATCTAGATCTAATTGAAAACTAGAGTCAATATAGCCTTCTAGTTTTAAATATAATCCTCAATATATTAGAAAAATATCTTTAGTCCTTCTAAGGTACTTAAGAATGTTTTTCATAGCTTTCCAATGATCTTCCCCTGGATCAGTTTGGAATCTTCTTACTATGCCTAAGGTATAAGCAACATCAGGCCTGGTACATAACCTTGCATACATGATTGATCCTACATCCGAAGTATAAGGAATCTTACTCATCCTTTGTCTCTCTTTACATATCTTAAGAAACATATTCTTAGAAAGATGTATGCCTTGACTCATGGGCAAGTGATCTCTTTTACTTCCCTTCATATTGAATCTTTTCAATACTAAGTCAATGTTACTGGATTGAGATTAGTCGAGCATCACCTTAAATCTATCTCTATGGATCATTATACCTAGTATATAGGATGCTTCTCCCAAATCCTTCTTGGAAAACTATTTAGATAGTCAAGCTTTGATCGATTGCAACATTAGTATATCATTTCCAATGATAAGTATGTCATCAATATATAATATTAAGAAGATAATGGCACTCCCATTTGTCTTCTTATATACACATGGTTCATCCACATTTTTTATGAAACCAAATTCCTTATGGTGCGGACACTAGGGCCAGAAAAAATTGACAAGTCGAACCCACATCCCTGTGGATCACCTGTGAATAAAGCCCTAAGCCCAAGCCCTAATCACTTGTAAAATAAGCTCTAAGCCCCAATTTTAAAACCTTAATTTCAATTTGGGGCTTAGTTATTTTTTTTAAAATTATGTTATTTTAGTCTAGTTGGATTTAGCCCAAACCCTATTTACCAAGTTTAGTCATGTATATATACAGACAAATCCTATTTACTAGCTTGAGCCCGTATTTAATTTTTGTTATGCCTTTTGATCGAATTGGGTTCCAATTGATCAAGTTGGGCTTGAAGTTAGTTACAATTGAGTCCTTGTAATTAGTTAGTTGGTTTTAATTAGTTATTGAGTCATGTGATTAGTTATTGAGTCCTGTAATACAAGAGGGGATCCAAATCAAGATCCCATGTGATACCATGTGCAACCCAAGTCAAGTCATGCCTTGGCGCCACATGCCAACTAATTCTTGGTGCCACCTCATCAAATCTTGGACAATATCACATGCCACAAGCTTCATCACTTGCCACATCATCTTGGACATCATCACATGCCATGTCATTTATCTTGGTCGGCCACAAGAGATTTAAGTTGTCGACACTTGTTTTTTAGAGGAGTAAAATAGGAGTCCAAGCCATAGTTTGCACCAAGAAGGGATTTGTCACCCTCCTTTCTCATTTTTGTTTTGTCGCCAAATCCAAGAAGAGTCAGCCAAGCCCATCACAAGAGAATTTTATTCCAAGGAGGTGCCCATCAAGGAGAAGATTCAAGGGAGTTTCTTGCTTTAAGCAAATCAAGTTCCATGCAATCAATAATTCAAGAACTCTAAAATTCTATTTAAAAAGAAAGCATTTGAATTTCAAATCTAAGGAGGATGGGATGCCATATTCATCCACATTGTTGCCTAATTCAAAATTAAGGAGAGGTTTCACGAGGTCTCTTTCATTTGTTGCCAATTTAAGAGAAGTAAGGAGAAAGGCCTCTTCCTTCTTGTCGCCCAAATAGGATGAAGTTGCCCTCTTGTCACCCACCCAGATGAAGCCAATCTAGTGTTGTCGCCCACTATGGATGAAGGCCAAGGAAAGATCAAGTTCAAGAGTCATAATTCCAGAAGAAGAAATTCCAAGGAGTTGCTGCCCAAGAAGAGCTAATTCTAATCTTTGTAACCCATACTTCTCATGTTGGTGGTCTATAAATACCACCATCAACCCCTTTTATAAAATTTAACTATTGTTGACCTCTGGAATGATTTTGATGATCACAAAATATTGGAGCATGTATTTGATACTAACTCTTTCAAATTGTTTAAGAGGTTTTGCAGGAAATTGGTTATCTTCAGTTTAAAATAGTTTTCAAACTGATTTGAGGGTAATGCAATTTTGTATAAAGTTTTATGAACTTGAACATGTAAAAGCCCTAGTTTTATTAATCTTGTAATCTTGTAAAATGGGCTAAAAATTATAAAAATTAAAGGTATGTAGATTAGCTTCCATTTGATTCAATGTTGAAGAGTTTTGGAGAAGCTTGAAGCATTTTTTGAAGATCTGCAAGAGCTGACTCTTGGATCAAGAGCTGACTCTTTGTGGCATGGCATGGAGAAAGTTTTAGTGTTTCAGCATTAAGAGCCGACTCTTATCCCAAGAGCTAATTCATGGAAGAAAACATTTTTTTGAAGCATGAGATCTCGAGCCGACTCCTATCCCAAGAGCCGACTCGTCCAGAGTTATGAATTTTGAAGGTCCGAGAACTCAAGCCGACTCTGCCCTGAAGAGCCGACTCTAGGTATTCATCATTTTGACTTGACTGAAGGCAATAGCCGACTCTAGCCAGAAGAGCCGACTCCTATAGAATTTCATTTTGGGCTATCTAAGACTTCGAGCCGACTCGTGGACCTCGAGCCGACTCGTGGAGCCATTTTCTGCACTCCAATGGCTAGTTGCTGAAGTTGATTTTTGAACTCCAATTCATCTCCAACAGTTCTTTAATGAATCCTTAGGCCCTACAACGGCCATATCTCTTGGACAACTATAAAAGGGATTGTTTTTGAAGGATTAAAAAATATTAGAGCATTATTGAGGAATTATCTTGAGATATTGAAGAGCTTTCAAGTTCTTTCACCTACCTACCTCAAAAGAGCCTTCAAGATAGGATTCAAAGCTTCAACAACTCTACTCCATCATTGAATCCACTCATTGAAGAATGAAAGAAGTAGCTTGAAGAGCATTAAAGAGCATTCAAAGCTAGGCTTCATCTTGATCTACATCGATAACACCTAAACAAACTTGGTTCACTGTAGTTGCTTGTTTATCATTTCTCTATCATTATTTTCTCTCTAAGAACAGCAAGGGGCTGTGTCTTAAGAGAAGGATGAAGGTTTTTAGGTGAACCTTATAAAACCTAAGTTGGGTTTTTGGTGATCCCTGTATAAAACCAAGTATTTGGGTTTTCTTTGGTGATCCCGTTTAAAACCAAAGGGAAATAGGATTTCTTTGATGATCCCAGTAAAACCAAAGTGTATAGGTTTGGATTATGAGCCTGGTAAAACAATCTGACTGTATTCCAGTTTAGGGGATATAGTGGAAATCCCAAGTGAGCTTGTGTAGTGGACGTAGGAGCTGGTTGCTCCGAACCACTCTAAACTTCTTTGTGTTCGTGATTGTTTTCTTATTGCTTTATTGCTTTTACTTAATTATTTCTGCATTGCATATTGCACTACAACACAAAAAAAATTTGAAAGTGCACATAATTATGAAAAGTTTTTAATCCCAATTCACCCCCCTCTTGGGAAGCCACCTGGGCAACAAGTGGTATCAGAGCAGAGTCTCTGAAAGTTACTTAGAGAAAAGATATATGGCACATCCCATGAGCACTTCATTGGCTGAAGGTCAATCCACAAATAGACCTCCACTTTTCATTGGAACCAATTACACTTATTCGAAAGCAAGAATGAAAATATACATTCAAGCCGTAGATTTTTATTTATGGAAGATTATCCTGAAAGGACCTCACACATCCATAATTAGAGTTAATGATGTAGAGGTTTCCAAACCAGAAGAGGATTGGGATGAGAATGATATGAAATTAGCTAAGCTGAATGCCAAAGCAATGAACTTATTGTATTATGCTTTGGATCCAAATGAGTTTAATAGAATTTCAACCTGCAATTCTGCTAAAGAAATTTAGGACAAGTTAGAAATCACACATGAAGGTACATCACAAGTTAAAACATCAAAAATCAATCTTCTTGTGCATAATTATGAGCTATTTAAAATGAATCCTAGTGAGACTATATCTGTAATGTATACTCGCTTTACTTATATTATAAATGGTCTCAAAAGTCTTGGTAGAATTTACTCGCATGCTGATCTTGTCCAAAAGATTTTAAGATCTTTGCCAGATAAGTGGGAAGCCAAAATGATAGCAATTCAAGAGGTGAAGGATCTAAATACTCTGCCACTAGATAAACTACTTGGATTACTGATCACGCATGAATTGGCTATGCAACAAAGAACTGAGGAAGATACCAAAAGAAAGAAAGCCATTGCATTTAAAGCTATAGAAGAAGATAAGAATGAAGAATCAGATTCATCAGATGATGATGATCTAGGAAAGAAATTGCCCTTGTCATGAGAAAATTCAAAAAGTTTATGGGCCGAAGAAAATCAAACAGATGGAGAAAGCAATTCAGAAAAGGAGATTTTGGGAGAGAAAGAGAAAAAGATAAAGATAAAGAGAAAGATAAAGATAAGGATCAAGTTTCAATTTGCTACGGATGAAAGAAGCCAAGACACATCTGTCCTGATTGTCTTGAAGCGAAGAAAAAGATGTTCACCAAAAAGAAGAAGGCAATGCTTGTAGCGTGGAGCGACAGTGATGAATTTACATCCACTGAAGAGGATGAAGAGACAACAAAGATTGTACAAATCTGTCTTATGGGTTTGGAGGATGAGATAAATACATCTGAACCTAATTTAGAATTCACTTATGATGAATTGCATAATGCTTTATGTGAACTATTGGTAGAATACAAAAAGGCCGGTTTGAAAATGAAAACTTTGAAAAATCAATGTGATATATTTGAAAAAGATAAAAATGAATTTGGTGAAAGAAACAAAATCTTGCAAAGAGAATTAAATTTAGTTTGTGAAAGACTTAATATTGTTCAATTTGAAAAAGAAGAGGTTTTGAGAAAAACAAAGATTTGAAAAATGAAAATGATGATTTAAAGAAGGAAGTTCAAAAACTCAAACGCTTGGTTGAAAAACTAACCTTAAGCTCTAATAAACTCAAATTAATTTTGAAAGATCAAAGAGAAACAAATAATAAATTTGGAATTGGTTATAAAGGTTCTATTTTAAATAAATTTTCTGCATCTACTTTATATGCTCCTAAATTTATTAGTTCAAAACAAGTTAGACCTAAATTTGCATCATCTCAAGCTTATTATTCAAAATCAAGAATTGTATGTTATTCTTGCAATAACTTTGGTCATAAAGCATTTGAGTGTCATTTGAAACATAATGACAAAAAGAAAATTAAGAAAGTTTGGGTTCCAAAAGGAACCTTTTCCACTAACTTGCAAGGACCCAAGAAAGCTTGGGTACCTAAATTTATTAAATGATTTTTTTGCAGGGATGTCTTGCAGCCACAAATATAAAGAAAAGATGGTATCTGGACAGTGGTTGCTCAAGACACATGATGGGTGACATTGATCAATTCTTCACCCTAGAACAGAAGGATGGTGGAATGGTAATATTTGGTGACAATCGAAAGGGAAGGATAATCGGTATTGGTAAAATTAAAATTACTCCTACTTTTATTGAAAATGTGTTACTTGTAGAGAAATTAAAACATAATCTGTTGAGTATTAGTCAGCTATATGACATTGGTTTTAATGTTTTCTTCAAGTCATCAATGTGTATAGTAGTTGATCCACTTGACTCTAGTACTAAATTCATTGGATACAGACTTGGTAACATTTATGTAGTAGATCTTAATGATCTAGCTATGTCAAGCAACACAAGTCTTGTAGCAATGAATGATAAGAGCAAGGAATCAAGTTTACTATGGTATAGGCGACTTAGTCATGCTAGTATGGACACTATAGCTAAACTTATTTCAAAGGACTTAGTCAAAGGTTTGCCAAAATTCAAAGTCAATTTTGATTATGTTTGCGATACTTGTCAGTTAGGAAAACAAGTGAGGGGGAGTTTTAAATCTAAAAAAATGATTTTACTACTAGACCCTTAGAGCTACTTCATATGGACTTATTTGGACCTACTAGGACTACTAGCCTAGGTGGTATGAAATATGGCCTTGTGATTGTAGATGACTTTTCAAGATACACATGGGTTTTGTTTATTGCACATAAAGATGAAACTTTCAATGTATTCAAAAAGTTTTATAAAAGAATTATAAATTTGAAAAATTTATCTATTATTTCAATTCGTAGTGATCATGGCACAGAATTTGAAAATCAATATTTTGATCACTTTTACACAAAGCATGGTATTGATCATAAATTTTCTGCTCCTAGAACACCACAGCAAAATGGTGTTGTAGAGAGAAAGAATCGTACTTTGGAAGAGATGTCCAGAACAATGCTTTGTGAAGGAAATCTTCCAAAATACTTTTGGGCAGAAGCTGTTAATACTGCATGCTATATTTTAAACAGAGTTTTAATTAGACCTATTATCAGAAAAACCTCCTATGAACTTTGGAATAATAGAAAATCAAATATTAAGTATTTTCATGTTTTTGGATGCAAATATTTTGTTTTTAACAATGGAAAAGATTATCTTGGTAAATTCGATGCAAAATTCGATGAGGCTATTTTTCTTGGATATTCTTTAAATAGTAAAGCCTATCGTGTTTTCAATAAAAGAACTTTAACTATTGAAGAATCTGTATATGTTGTTTTCAATGAATCTGATATTACATCTTCTAGAAAGGAAGATTTTGCTGATGATGATATAGGTACTTTAGAACATGGATTGAAAGACTTGACTCTCAAAGACAAACAATCGAGCGAACCACATGAAGAAGAGGTAAGCAAAAATCATGATAATATACCCAAGGAATGGAGGTATGTACAATCACACCCTAAAGAATTAATTATAGGAGACCCATCTCAAGGTGTTAAAACTAGATCTGCACATAGAGATGCACATGATTTAATTGCTTTTGTTTCGCATATAGAACCACATAATATAGAAGAAGCTGAAACCGATCCTAATTGGATGTTAGCAATGCATGATGAATTAAACCAATTTAGGAGAAATAATGTTTGGACCCTAGTAGAAAGACCTAATGACTATCCTATTATAGGTACTAGGTGGGTTTACAGAAATAAATTAGATGAAGATGGAAATGTAATTAGAAATAAGGCTAGACTGGTTGCACAAGGATATAATCAAGAAGAGGGAATAGATTTTGATGAAACTTATAGACCGATAGCTAGATTAGAAGTCATTAGATTGCTACTAGCTTATGCAAGTTTTATGAACTTTAAATTATTTCAAATGGACATAAAGAGTGCATTTTTGAATGGTTTTTTATCCGAAGAAGTTTTTGTTGAGCAACCACTGGGTTTCATTGATCACACTTTTCCAACTCACGTTTTCAAACTGAATAAAGCTTTGTATGGTCTGAAACAGGCACCTAGAGCCTGGTATGATAGACTAAGTTTTTAATTGCAAATGATTTTGTAAGAGGTAGTGTTGACATCACACTGTTTATTCAAAGAAGGAATAATGATATTTTAGTTGTTCAAATATATGTTGATGATATTATCTTTGGATCTACTGATGAATCTTTGTGTCAAGATTTTGCTATGCTAATGCAGGGAGAATTTGAAATGAGCTTGATGGGTGAGCTGAGTTACTTTCTTGGACTTCAAATCAAACAAACTAAAGAAGGTATCCAAATCAATCAGGCCAAGTACATCAAGGGATTATCAAAAAATTTGGCATGGAATCAAGAAAAAAAATGGAACACCCATGAGTCCTGCATGTAGACTTGATAAAGATGAAAATGTCACAAACATTGATCAAAAGCTGTACCGAGGTATGATCGATTCACTACTTTATTTGACAGCTAGTAGACCTGATATATTATTTTGTGTTTGTATGTGTGCACGTTTTCAATCTAATCCTAAAGAGTCACACATCATAGCTGTTAAGAGAATTATTAAATATCTAAAAGGCACATGTAATGTAGGTTTATGGTATTCTAAGCACACATCATTGAAATTAATTAGTTATTCTGATGCTGATTATGGAGGATGTAAAATAGATAGAAAAAGCACAAGTGGCACCTGTCAATTTCTAGGTATTAACTTGATCTCTTGGCATTGCCGCAAATAGAACTCTGTAGCACTATCTACTGCTGAGGCAGAATATGTGGCTGTTGGGAGCTGTTGTGCTCAAGTATTGTAGATCAAGCAACAACTAGAAGATTATGGTATTGTCCAATCTAAAATTTCTATCAAATATGACAATACTAGTGCTATTAATTTATCCAAAAATCCAATTTAGCACTCACGAACTAAGCATATTGAAATTTGATAACATTTTATTCATGATCATGTTTTAAATAATGTTGTTGAGCTAGAATTTGTACCCATTGAAGATCAACCTGCAGACATTTTTACTAAACCACTTAGTCTAGATAGATTTGAGAAAATTAGAGGTGAATTAGGGCTATGTGACCCATTCTGAACACTTTTTGACCTAATTTTTGAAAAATAAGAAAAAATTATCTAAATATTTCAAATTTTTCTCTAGAGCATAGGACAACCTATTTGTATGTCTAGAAACCTATAGAAACTGATTTTGACCCATTTTGACTTTTAGATTGCTTTTTAGCTCAAGCCGCCTCAAGTCAAAGGGTGCTCGGCAAGCTGACTCGAAGGTCAGGCCGAACATTTTTAAATAGGGTTTCCGTGTTTTGGTTTCATTGTGTTTTTAGGTTTTGACCATTTCCACTTAGCCGACTCCACATTCCATCCTAGGAAAACTTCCAAAAACACTCTCAAACCCCTCCAATCTTTTAATCCGAGCTAGATGGCACCCCGCAAAGCCGTTGCCAAGAAACCCTTGTGGGTGGTTCAGACAGTCACGGAAGAAAGGAGAACCAAAAGGTGCTTAGACACCTCAAATCCGGAAGAGGAACAACCAATTGAGCAAGAACAAGAGCCTCAAGCACCTAGACAAGTGATTCTTATGGGAAATCGTCAGGTAACCCCGGGTAGGTGCATTGATTTTAGCTTCTTGGAGCAAGAACAGTTACGTATTGGGGATTAGATAGAGAAACAGGGTTGGAAGAATTTTTGTCTATTGAATGTTCCTACATATCCTAACTTAGTTCGACAATTCTTTGAAAATATGTCGTTCGACGCATTTCATTTGGAAGGAACTATTAAAGGGAAGCATATAGAGATTAGTGAGAAAAAACTATCAAGTATTTTGAATATTCCAAAGGAAGGTGAATGCTATTTGGTTTTAAAAGGGAAGATGAAGACTCTTAGACTCATACTAGAAAGATATAATGTGAAGGGTGTTGTGCATGTTAGTGCCAATCAGTTGTCATTGGAGATGAGGCTGTTGCACAACATTATCAGTAGGATTTTCTTGCCCCGGACCGGGTGATTTGATTGGGTCAGCGAGCATGACCTTGTGTTTATGAGATGTCTGATTGAGGGGGAGGCCCTCAACTTATCGTTTATCATGCTCTCACATATGAGGGAGGCAGCTCGTAGGGCACGAGCCTGTCTACCATATGGGATGGTCTTTACACTATTATTTCAGGATGCCCTAGTAGATCTGACAGGTGAGGGTAGCTGACTACTGCTGCACACTGACAGGTATACTATGAAATCCCTTACTAGAATGGGATTCATTAAAGTAGATGGCTATTGAATTTGGAAGACCTCAGGTGTTCCGATTGCATGCCCGGATGATTTAGAGGATGGCACTCAGGTAGCACATGGACTTAGTGAGGAGGCAGATACACAGGCTGATGAGGCTGGACCATCAGAGCCAACTCCTACCACACCTCAATCACCAGTTATGATATCTGTAGCTGTTGGACCTGATGCAGACGAAAGACTTCAGAGAGTCTTGGAGGAGATATCATGTCTCAGATCAGACACTGATAGCAGGATTACTTTACTACAGTCTGAGATGCAGTAGGGATTTCATGATGTTATGACCTTACTGAGATAGCTTTCTACAGCCAGCCAGCATGTACCATCGACTTCCACAGCATCTAGCACTGATTGAGAACAGGGACAGGCGGCACATTCCAGTGACGTACCTTCTCATGCCACACCTGCTGATGCTGAGCCCGAGGTTGGTATCGAGGCTACAGGATTTGAGGTTGGACAGACTCCAGCTACATAGATACTTTCTACCACCAGTACCTTGGCGTTATCCTTTGACCCACCAACTGTTAGACCCACTCCCATCTTTATATCTTTAGAGTCCAAAGCCAAAGCTAAAACTAAAGTGTCTAGGACTACCACTCCTACCAGGACTAGGATTAGAGATCATAGACCTAGATTTCCTAAGTTCAAGCCTAGTCCAGGAATCTTAGAAGTTGGTTCCTCCTCTGATGAGGAAGAACCTACTAGTGATGATCCTAGCCCATCTTTTTGATGTTTAGGCTTTTATCTTGATGTTTTTAAAACTCTATGCTTGTTACATTTTGGTTGTTGTGATATAATTTTGTAGTGCCGAGGTACATCTATAATGTATTACCTATGTACTCATTTTCATATATATATATATATATATCACCTTTTATGCTACATGTCCATTCTTGTTATGATTGAATTATTATGAATGAATTTTCTATTCTATGCCTTTTGTTGATGACAAAAAGGGGGAGAACGGAGATTGTGCATGATGAAAAAGCCATAATATGAATGTTCAACTTATAATACCAGTTTATATGAATGTAATGAAAATATGAATGTTGATTCAGGTGATTCATGAAAACTTGATGAAACTTAAAAGGAATGACAATAGTAAGGGGGAGTTTTTGTTAAGTTTCTTGTTAAATTATCATAAAACTCACTTCAAATATTTGGTAATTTATAAGATTCGATACGCATTGTATAGATGATACTCTTGATACATTATGTGTTAATACATTATGTTTCGATACCTATTGCTCATATGATACAGATAATATGGTATATCGATACATATGATACTTGGTATGAATAGTGTTCAATTCTATACATTTGATACATATGATACATTGTGATACATTGTGGCACACTGTGTTGATACAATTGATACTTAATCTATGTGATACACATCATGTCCAATATCATTTGATAAATTTGAATACACTGTAATTATAAAGTATTTTTTAAATTTTAATCATGCCCAGTGTTTTGTCATCATCAAAAAGGGGGGGATTGTTGACCCCTGGAATGATTTTGATGATCACAAACACTGGAGCATGTATTTGATACTAACTCTTTCAAATTGTTTAAGAGGTTTTGCAAGAAATTGGTTATCTTTAGTTTAAAATAGTTTTCAAACTGATTTGAGGGTAATGCAATTTTGTATAAAGTTTTATGAACTTGAACTTGTAAAAGTCCTAGTTTTATTAATCTTGTAATCTTGTAAAATAGGCTGAAAATTGTAAAAATTAAAGGTATGTAGATTAGCTTCTATTTGATTAAATGTTGAAGAGTTTTGGAGAAGCTTGAAGCATTTTTTTGAAGATTTGCAAAAGCTGACTCTTGGATCAAGAGCTGACTCTTTGTGGCACGGCATAGAGAAAGTTTCAGTATTTCAGCATCAAGAGCCGACTCCTATCCCAAGAGCCGATTCATGGAAGAAAGCATTTTTCTGAAGCCTGAGATCTTGAGTAGACTCCTGCCCTAAGAGCCGACTCGTCCAGAGTTATGAATTTTAAAGGTCTGAGAACTCGAGCCGACTCTGCCCTGAAGAGCTGACTCTAGGTGTTCATCATTTTGACTTGATGAAGGCAAGAGCCGACTCCTACAGAATTTTATTTTGGGCTATCTGAGACTTCGAGCCGACTCGTGGAGCCATTTTCTGCACTCCAACGGCTAGTTGCTGAAGTTGATTTTTGAACTCCAATTCGTCTCCAACAGCTCTTTCATGAATTCCTATACCCTACAATGGCCATATCTTTTGAAAAACTATAAAAGGGATTGTTTTTGAAGGATTAAAAATTATTAGAGCATTATTGAGGAATTATCTTGAGATATTGAAGAGCTTTCAAGTCCTTTCACCTACCTACCTCAAAAGAGCTTTCAAGATAGGATTCAAAGCTTTAACAACTCTACTCCATCATTGAATCCACTCATTGAAGAAGGAAAGAAGCAGCTTGAAGAGCATTAAAGAGCATTCAAAGCTAGGCTTCATCTTGATCTACATCGGCAACACCTAAACAAACTTGGTTTGTTGTAGTTGCTTGTTTATCATTTCTCTATCATTATTTTTTCTCTAAGAACAGCAAGGGGCTATGTCTTAAGAGAAGGTTGAAGGTTTTTAGGTGAACCTTATAAAACCTAAGTTGGGTGCTTGGTGATCCCTGTATAAAACCAAGTGTTTGGGTTTTCTTTGGTGATCCCGTTTAAAACCAAAGGGAGTTAGGGTTTCTTTGGTGATCCCGATAAAACCAAAGTATATAGGTTTGGATTGTGAGCCTGGTAAAACAATCCAACTGTATTCTAGTTTGGGGGATATAGTGGAAATCCCAAGTGTGCTTGGGTAGTGAACATAGGAGCCGGTTGCTCCGAACCACTCTAAACTTCTTTGTATTTGTGATTGTGTTCTTATTGCTTTATTGCTTTTACTTAATTACTTCTACATTGCATATTGCACTACAACACAAAAAAAATTTGAAAGTGCACATAATTGTGAAAAGTTTTTAATCCCAATTCACCCCCCTCTTGGGAAGCCACCTAGGCAACAACTATTATTGATGAAATATAGAAGTTATTCTTCCATTCCTTTGTTGTGTTAGCATCGCAGGGTGTGAGGCCCTAATTTCTTTATTCTTCAGAGCATCGCGGGGTGTGAGGCCCTATTTATCCAACCATCAGAAACCCTAGCCACCTTCAAGCTTCTTCCTCCTCTTTTCTCTTCCTTTAAAATTCCTTTTTTCCTTTCCATGCCTTCTTACTGAGTGTTGCGACAGATTGTAGGTGATCGAGATCGAAAGTAACGGTGATCTTTGCCTTGGAACCAGTTGAGTATAAAGTCGAAGCCCGAAGTCGACTATCTGGCAATCCTGCCGCAAGATCCTTGAGCATCCAATTAGATCCACAACAAGAGCAATTATAATCTTCGTTGGCAAAGGAAAAACCTTTCCTCACTCTTAATTTTTTATTCTTTGAAGGTTAGAACCCTAGTTTAAGGTAGTTTCTCAATCACCAAATCCTGTTTCCTATTTAGATTTGTTAGATCTACTTTCCGGGTTTCTAGGTAGTTGACTAGTTTTGCTTTATTGATTACTTTGAGTCTTTAATCTGAAAAACCTAAAAAAATTAATCACTGTTAATCTCAGTTAATTAGTTTAATAATCAGTAGATTAGTTTTAATATTTTGTCCCACATCACCTTAATTATTTCATCAAATTGGATGTTCCAACTCCTCCTTGCATGCTTTAATTCATAAATGAATTTCTTAAGCTTGCATACTTGGTTTGGTCTCCTACTTGAGACAAACCCTTCTAGCTATGACATATAGACTTCTTTCTTAAAATATTTATTGAGGAAGACAATCTTTACATCCATTTGCCATATCTTATAATCATAATATGCTACTATTGCAAGCAAAATTCTAATGAACTTGAGCATAGCTATTAGCAAAAATCTTTCATCATAGTCAATTCCATATCTTTGTTTAAAACCATTTACCACTAGCCTAGCTTTGTAGGTTTCTACTTGGCCATCTACTCCAATCTTCTTTTCGAAGATCCATTTGTACCCTATTGGATTTACTCCCTTAGGTAGATCAACCATGGATCAAACCTGATTGGTATTCATGGAGTCCATTTCAGATTTCATAGCAATAAGCCATTTGTCAGAGTCTTTACTCTTGATAGCTTCCATATATGTCAAAGGATCATCATCTTGAATTATGCTAGCTTCATTTACATTTTTAATGACAAAGCCATATCTGAGAGTGCATCCCGCACTCTCTCTGACCTACAGACAAGAGATGTATGTTGTGGTAGTACCTTATTAATAGGTACTTATGGTTGAAAAATTTGAGATTGATTATCTATAGGAGTAGGTTGTTGATCTTGTAATTCATTAGTTCAAGTATCCTCCCACTATCTCCTTCTTGGATAAATTTCTTTTCCAAAAAAGTAGCATGCCTACTGACAGAAACCTTTTATTCAGTAGGATAATAAAAGAGGTATCCAATACTTTCTTAAGGATCACCTATGAACCAACATTTATCAGTCCTAGCACTCAGCTTATATCCAAATATATTTCTAACATAAGCTGGGCTATTGTAAATCTTAAGATATTTAAGACATGGTCTTTTGCCTCTTCATAATTAATATGGAGTGCTAGCTATTAATTTTGATGGTACACTATTTAGTATATAAGGAACAGTCTCTAGGATATTACCCTAGAAGGATATAGGAAGATCAGTGAAATTCATCATGGACCTTACCATGTCTAACAATGTACAATTCCTCCTTTTTGCTATACTATTTAATTATGGTGTACATGGAGGTGTCCATTCTAAGAGAGTGCCTTTGTCCTTAAGATGATCAAGAAACTCACTAGATAAACATTCTCCTCCTTAATCTGATTAAAGGATTTTAATACTCTTTTTAATTTGTTTCTCAATCATACTTTGATGCTCTTTAAATTTATCAAAGGCTTTGGATTTATGTTTCATAAGATATACATATCCAAACCTAGATAAATCATTAGTAAAGGTGATGAAATAAGAGTATCCTCCTTTAGCTTGAGTTGACATGGATCCACATACATCTATATGTTCAACCCTAATAACTCAGTTGCCTTATGTCATTTACCCATAAGACAAGATTCATAAGTTCTTAATGATTGATAATCATAAGGATCAAAGAATTTATCTTTGTAAAACTTATTTATCCTAGACTCACTAATATGACCTAATCAGCAATGCCAAAGAAAGGTGACATCAACATTTTCTCTCTTTCTTTTCTTGTTTTCAATAAGTAAAACTTCATCATTAAGTGAAAGAACTAAAAGACGATTAACAAATAAACCAATTCCAAAAAAATTATTAGAATGAGAAATAGAGCATCCATTGCTCTTTATATTAATTTCAAAACTTTAGTGTAACAACAAGAGTATAGAAAAAATATTTCTAATAATATTTGGAATATAGTAACAATCTTTCAATTCTAAAATTTTGCTCAAAGATAATAACAATAGATAGGTACCCACAACTTTACTTAAATGGCTTCACCACTCGCACCATAAAGCTCGAAGTCACCCTTCTTCAAGTTTCTAATTTTGTGAAGTTCATACAAAAACTTGCATATATGAAACCCAAATGTGGTATCCAATATCCATGAATTAGAAGCTGAAGTACTCAATGATAAGTTAGTTTATATAACGTACAAACCTTTTGATCTCCACTGGCATCAAGTTTTAGACTAGCAAGATATGACTTGCTGTTCTTCTTCCAGTGTCTTTGCTTACCGCAGTGAAAACATGTTTCATAAGCAGAGGGCTTCTTTGCCTTCTTCTATTCTAGAAGCTTTTCTTAGGGTTCCACTTTCTCTTAGAACCATTTTTCATTACTCTTTTCTTCTTCCCATCAATTAGAAGAAAATGAGCCTTATCTCCTTTAAAATGGCTCTCAGTTGTCTTAAGCATGTTAAGTAGCCCTGGTAATGAAAGGTTCAATTTGTTTATATGATAGTTCATGACAAACTGAGAGAAGGAATCAAGGAGTGATTGTAGGATCAAGTCCTAATTAAGCTCTCTATTCATAACAAACCTTAATTGACCTAATCGAGTGATTAAGTCAATCATCTTTAGTATATTGACTTGAACAGACAAGCCCTCACTCATACATGCTTGGAACAACTACTTCGATATTTCATAGTGGGCAGTCCTACTTTGCTCTCCATAAAGATTTTTAAGATTGAGCAGTCTAGATTAAGGTTATATTTCTTTATGTTGTTCCTATAATTCATTGCTCATAGAGGCTAACATAATGCACTTGATAGTTAGACTATCATTCTGCCATATTTTATATATGGCCCTTTCCTCCTTTGAAGCATCATCTCTAACCGAATCTGGATCAGGAGAATCAAGGATGTAAGATACCTTCTCCTAAGGTAAGACAATTCTTAGGTTCCTTAACCAATCTACATAATTAAGACCAATCAGCTTATTGGCATCTAAAATATCCTATAGTGATAAAGTAGAAGCTATAATATTAATCTATATAAATAAAGAACAATATATAAGCAGACCACTCAAGATGATATACACAACTAGATAAGAACTTATCAATCTAATTGTGTCTCCCACTATTTTCCTACAAATACTATAGCCCCCACCTATGCTAAGCGAGAAACCCTAACAAGATTTTTTTAATTAAGATCCCAATTCCTCATAAATACCTTGTGTTTACACAACAAACATTTATGAGTTCAAGGGTAGGAAATTTTCTTTTCCAATTGCAACCTGTGCAATTCTCAATATAACAGCTACCTCTAAGACACTTATAGCTATGTGTTTACACAACAAACTGTAATGTCTTAGTTTAGTCAAACCCCTCATTTCTATATAGTCATGATTGAATAATGTTACCCTTATGTTACACAACAAAGCAATACCATAAATCATGCTATAAAGCATTAGATGCACCAAGACAAATTTACATCAAACCCTAGAGGAGGTCTTGTGTTACACAACAAACCTATTATAATTTTTGACATAAATTTGGCTTAGCATGAAGGAAGGTAATTAGTAGTATTTTAATCAATTAGTATTTCCAAATCAAGGTCTAAATAAATTGAATTGACCAGGTAAGTGGGAGAGAGGTGGGAGGCTCCCCGTGCTTGCCTTAGACACCATAAATTTTGGCGAGGTAAGCAATGGATCCAATTGGAAACCACGTTCTCTTTACCTTCCCAGAACTACTTTCCTAGACACCAATTGATCAATCAAATCCTAATGGTTTTGCATTATAATTCTATAACATTATGACTAAATATAATTTTTAAAGAGGGCTTTTATGGTCTCATGCACATCCTAATACTACAAACTATCTAACAGGCCTACCACAACATCATTTGTGCCAAGTGTGTCATCATTCTAGGATAACCTTACAACATAGCAGACATCCATTGTTATGTTAGGATAACCTTATTTCAGAATGATGACTGAATAATCTAAACATGTCTTTATATCGATTAGGGTTTAGGTGAAATCCTAATTAATGGCATACATCGATCAACATATGCTACAACTTTTAAGCTAAACATAATCATTCAAACATTTAATTGACTATTAATTGAATGAATCAAGGTGGCTTTGATACCACTATTAGGTTATGGTTGCTCAACAAAAAATCAGATTTCAAAATTTTAATCTTTGAAACCCTAGTCAACTGAAAGCCTAGACCCAAGACTCCCTTAATTATATCTATTAATAGGATAAATATTAGAAAATAGAAGAATACCTATAATGCTAATATCCTTTATTCTACTAGGTACACAAGTGTATGCCCTCCAGAGGTGATCCACATAGGAACTGGATCAAGGAAGCACTCCTCTTTCCTACTCGACTCCTTTCAGTATTCTTTCTTTCTTTAGCATCCTTTCTTCTCTTCTAGAGACCTTTTTCCTTTTGAAGAGTACCTCAAAATCTCTCCGAAAACTCTCTTATTATCCTATTATCCTTTCTTATTCTCTTTCTAAGTTCTTGTCTTAAAATAAAAGACTTATCCTAACAAGGAAAGGAAGAGAGTTGTCAGGACAAACTTCAGATGCTTTAATTTTAATCACCAAAGCCTTCAAATAGGAAAAGAGGAGGCACCGAATATACCTTTTCATCAGCCCCTAATCTGATATTTAAGATATTAAATAAGATCCTTCAAGCAAAAGTCTCTAGGTAGAAAGGCACCAAGAGTTGCTTATCGCAACTTTTTAAGAAAAACTAATAATTAGTCTTTAATTTTAGAATTAAAGACTTGGTCCAACAACCCAATAGGCATATAAACAAGAGAGGCTTATCTAGAAAAAAGGTGATTGATAAGTAGAAGGACTCTAGCCCATCCCATGTACCATATATTCCAAGCATCGCATCTCTTGATGAAATCACACCCATAATTACATAATTTGACTGGTCAAATCCAGTCCAAATGTGGTGCGGGCACCAGGGCTAAAAAAAATCGACAGGATGAACCCACATCTCGATGGATCACCTATGAGTAAAATCCTGAATCCAACCCTATTTACCATGTAAATATTTTATTTTAAATTTTGTTATTTTGGTTTAGTTAAGGTAAACCCTTTTTACCAAATGTAAATAGGGTTTTGTTTATTTTGGGATAAAACCCTTTTTACCAAGTTGAGTCGAAACTCCAATTGAGTCAAACCTTATTTACCCAATTGGGATCTTAATGGTCCAATTTAATTAGCCCTTTTTCCAACTTTAATTGGATTTTTATTTGAAAGCCTAATTAAGTATGGTTGGTTCAATTAGTTATTAGTTGGTTAAATCATGTGGTTAGTTATTCATTGAGTCCATGTAATTAGTTGAGTCATTGAGTCCTATATTACAAGAGGGGACCCAAGATAACATCCCATGTGCACCCAATTGAAGACTCAAGACAAGCCATCTGCTAGCCCAAGACAAGCCATGTGCTAAGCCAAGTCAATTTGTTTATGGCACCATCTTTGCAAAATTTTTGGACATCATTGCCACAACACCGGGGACATTAACACATGTCTTATTTGAACATGCCATTTTGAGACAAAATATATACCATGTCACTTATGTTTGGACATCCCACATGCCTTGTCTTTGGTCAGCTAAATGAAATCATGAATTAGCACCTCTTATTTTTTAAAGAGGAGTAAAGCAAAAGGATTCTTCCAAGTTGGCGCCCCATCTCAAGCATTCCAATGCCAATTCCAAGAAGTCAGCCAAGCAAAGTTTCAACACCCAAACTTCAAAGAATTCTATATTATCTAATCATCTAAATAGGAGAAGTTGGAAGGTACTCTTGCTTCAAGCTATTGGATCAACAAGTTGCTAGCTGCTCAAGCTTCAAGAACTCAAGAGTCTCATCAAAACTCTTGAGTCTTTTTCAATCCAAACTGAAGAGTTCAAGATGCCCAGAAGTAGGACTCTAGGAGTTGTATTCCAAGGGAGCACAAGACTAGTGTTTGTGTCCCTTATGTCGCTATTGGGAGTCTATAAATATCCAACCATCCCCCCTTGTAAATAATCAATTATTCATCAATATACAACAAAATTATGTCCAATTTATTCCTTTGCTGTGTGCATCACGGGGTGTGAGGCCCTTTCTTTGTTCTACGGAACATCGCAGGGTGTGAGGCCCTATTTATTCAACCATCAAGAAATCCAAGTCCACCATTTCTAAACCCTCCTTTCTTTCATTCTTTCATTTCCATTGCTATTTTTAATTCATGAATCTTTCTTTGTTGAGTGTGCAGGTGATCAACAATTAAAGCCAGGTTTTCTTGCCTCCAAACTAGCATCGCTTGAAAGATTAGAGCCTGGAATAAAATTCTTGAAACCCTACCGTGAATATCTTGAGAGTCTCGTCAGATCCGATTCAGAGGAGCGTATCTTCGTTGGTAAAATCTAAACTTATCTCCTCATAATTTCTGATTCATTGAATAAATAACCCTAGTTTACGATGGTTTCTCAACCACCAAGTCCTATTTTTCCTAGTAACTTTGTAGGATTACTTGTGGGCAAATACTAGAACTAGTTTCCTGTTCTGTCTCCTTTGAAGTCTTCTTTAAAATTTGAAAAATATAAAAAAAATTAGTTTCTAATTTTTCTCTGTTAATTAGTTATTAATTTCAATAATTTAATTTTGGTTTACTGTCCTGCATCAGTTTTTTGGTATCAGAGCAGGTTAAACTAGGGTTTAATCTCTCTTGTGCCGACTTAGTTCTCTTTATGTACTCGGATCGGGTGCTTCACCATGGCCGTCCGATCATAGAAAAAAGTAGGGCTACAAGACCCTCACAACCCATTCAAATGGAATTTCCTATGGCGTGTAGGGGTGCCACTGTGAATTGACCCTTGAAGAAGAAAACGAAGAGATAGGTTTTAATTTCCGCATCTCGGCTATCTTAGTACATAGTCTGTTGTTTTAATTGTTTCATTCTATAGGTAACTCATAAAAATCTGATTTTTATTTTTGTGGATTCATTATAATCGAAAGTATTTTTAAAATTTTCTCATGAATTATTTTGATATGTAGATTTTCTGCCTACCGAAATACTACCTGAGAATAGTTCTGCTATATTTTTCAGCAAAGCTAATTTCAGCATGTTTAGGGTTCTTTTGGTAAATTTTTTTTTTTGCATATTTTAATATTTCTTGCATATTAGATACTTATCTGTAGAATATATTCTTATTTAAAAAAAATAAAAAAAATAAAAAAATAATTAATTTTTATTTTCTTTTATTTTTGCTTATTTGCATATTAGGGTTTCATCTTATGTGTGCATCATTTAAACCTAATCTTAAGGGCATTCAATATCTTCATAAGGGAGGGATTTCATCACCCTTCCTTAGCCCACAACAACCTCCTTTGCATCCGAGCCTAGTCCTAATTAAAATTAATTAGACTTAATTTGCTCAATGAGCTAGGGATACCAACAGGTCGGGTTCTAAGTATTGTGTGTAAGCTAGTGCACCCAATCCTCTGATGATACTTGAACATGGTGTCTAAGGCTAGAGGTCCAAAGGCAAATGCCCTAAGTAATTTTGTGGTTTTTAATTAGGACCCTGTGAGAGCAGGGAGAGCCACCCATGACCCCACCTCTTACCTGGCCAGTGGATAAGGTAATTATTGAATTGGCAGTAATTTGAGCTAACCCATTCTACTTAAGCTTTAGGTCTACGAAACCCTAGTTCGAGTCGAGTTCGATGTGTTTGCATTGCATGACCCCTAGATTAGGAACTCCATACCAGTAGTTTCACTCAAAACCAACCAAATTTAGTCATGCATCCCAATTTTGAGACCTTAGGACCTTCACTGAATAGTGTACCCAAATGAACCATAAGTTTGATTGGATCAACGATTAGGGAACCTAGAGAAAACATGTAAGACCCATCCTGAACCTAAATTTGAAACATACCCTGACCCATTCTTGGAGCCCAATCCTAGGAGACCCCCACACCAAGATCCAATTTGGGATCTTAATTCAAAGAGACCCAATTACGATTTCATAGACTAGGATAAGAGAGCCACTAGGTACATTAGGCTAGAAGCACCTACCTTTGGTGGTGATCTTGATCTTGAGAATTATATTGATTGGGAAGAAGGTATGGATCTGTATTTTGAGAGGGAACTAATGTCTGAAGGAAGTTAGTTTAAGTTTTCTAAGCTTAAATTAGTACACCAGGCTAGAATCTATTGGGATAATGTTGAAAGAATGATCAGACGAAGAAGAGACATACCCATAACTAGCTGGAGTGACATGAAACTTAAACTTAGGAAAAAGTACCAACCCAGATTATATAAACCTAGCTCTTACGAACCCATATCCTATGAGCCTAATAGAATTAGTACCCCTAGGTATCAACCTAGTACTAGTCAGGTTTTCCTTAGTCAGCCTGAACCCTATAGGAATAATACTCTTAGATATGAACCTAGTATTAGCCCACTTCCACTTCAATGTTAGCCTGAACCTACTAGGTTTAGTGCACCTAGTCAAAACCATGGAGCCAGCCAGTTGCCCCTTGACCGACCTACTCTTTCTACCCCATTGGTCCACCAAGATGCCATTAAACAAAAAGTTTATGAAGCTGATGTGAGCTTAGTAGATGAGTATAAGAAAGAAGAGGAGAGAACTATAGCTGACCTAGAATTAGCTGACCCGATAAGTACCCAAACTAAAACCAGCCTAGAGTTAGTTGACCATAACTATACCTTGACTGAAACTATACTGGTAGGACCCTTAGAAAAAGAGATCCAAGAGGAACCTAACCCAACTATTGAGACCTTACCTAGGAAAACCCTAGAAAAGAGTCAAGTCATAGATCTTAGTCCTGAAGTAATCGGTGAGGACTTGATTTTTCTAAACTAGCAACCTCAGGAAGAATTCACTCTATCAGCCCCAATTGAAGATCTTTTTCCTGAAATTACTAACCCATTCTTCTATAAGGCAGACACTGTAGCTATACCTCAAACCCTTAAGGTCAACCCCATTAGTCTAGGACTATTCCCTAAAAACCCTTCTTATTTCCAGTCTAACCCTAGATCCACTTCTTATTTTCTACCTTTTCTTGAAGCTTTTTATGTTTCTCTAACTATTATATTGTATTTTATAGAGATTACTATATTACATACATTCATTAAGCATGTTAGATTTGCCATTTATTTTTGGAGAACATTATGGCATCTATTAGGAATTCATGCTAAATTCTCATCAACATACCATACATTAACCAAGGATAATTTTAAAAGGAGACTCAAGGAGTACAAAGAAGGAAACTTTATTATGGTTTGATTACGACCTAAACGGTTCCCACCTAAAACCATGAAAAAATTGCAAGCCTGTAGTAGTGGACCATACAAAGTAATTAAGAAAATAGGACCTAATGCCTACGTCCTTGAATTACCACATGAACTAGGTATTAGCTCTACTTTCAACGTTTCAGACCTTATTGAGTATAGGGAGCCAATGTTGATTCCTAGTGAGCCATTTGGGCCTAACTCTGTCATTGAGAGTGAACCAACCCAAGTGTGTCCACCTGCCATACCACCAGCCCGGAAAGACAAGATTGAATAGATCTTGGATGACAAGATCATCGCTACCCAGAGCAAAGATTACCAGCGATATCTGGTTCATTGGCAAGGACAACCTGAGTCTGATGATTCTTGGATCACCAGAGAGGATTTACAGAGAGTTTCCCCTGACTTACTAGAGTATTATAACAGTAGAATTGATCCATACTCGATAGGGTCGAGTTCCTTCCACCCAGAGAGAATTGGTGCAGGCACCAGGGCTAAAAGAAATCGACAGGCTGAACCCACATCCCGGTGGATCACCTATGAGTAAAACCCTGAACCCAACCCTATTTACTATGTAAATATTTTATTTTAAATTTTATTATTTTGGTTTAGTTAGGGTAAACCCTTTTTACCAACTATAATCAGGGTTTTATTTATTTTAAGATAAACCCCTTTTTACCAAGTAAAGTCGAAACCCCAATTGAGTCAAACCCTATTTATCCAATTGGGATCTTAATGATCCAATTTAATTAGCCCTTTTTACCAACTTTAATTAGGTTTTTATTTGAAAGCCTAATTAAGTATGGTTGGTTCAATTAGTTATTAGTTGGTTAAATCATGTGGTTAGTTATTCATTGAGTCCATGTAATTAGTTAAGTCATTGAGTCCTGTATTACAAGAGGGGACCCAAGACAACATCCCATGTGTACCCAATTGAATACTCAAGATAAGCCATGTGCTAGTCCAAGACAAGCCATGTGCTAGGCCAAGTCAATTTGTTTATGGCACCATCTTTGCAAAATTTTTGGACATCATTGCCACATCACCATGGGACATCAACACATGTCTTATTTGAACATGTCATTTTGAGACAAAATATATGCCATGTCACTTATGTTTGGACATCCCGCATGCCTTGTCTTTGGTCGGCTAAATGAAATCATGAATTAGCGCCTCTTATTTTTTTAAGAGGAGTAAAGCATAAGGATTCTTCCAAGTTGGCACCCCATCTCAAGCATTCGAATGCCAATTCCAAGAAGTTAGCCAAGCAAAGTTTCAACGCCCAAACTTCAAAGAATTCTATATTATCTAATCATCTAATAGGAGAAGTTGGAAGGTACTCTTGCTTCAAGCTATTGGATCAAACAAGTTGCTAGCTGCTCGAGCTTCAAGAACTCAAGAGTCTCATCAAAACTCTTGAATCTTCTTCAATCTAAACTGAAGTGTCCAAGATGCCTAGAAGTAGGACTCTAGGAGTTATAATCCAAGGGACCACAAGACTAGTGTTTGTGTCCCTTACGTCACTAGTTGGGAGTCTATAAATACCCCACCATCCCCCCTTGTAAATAATCAATTATTCATCAATATACAATGAAATTATGTCGAATTTATTCCTTTGCTATGTGCATCGCAGGGTGTGAGCCCTTCCTTTATTCTATGGAACATTACGGGATGTGAGGCCCTATTTATCCAGCCGTCAAGAAATCTAAATCCGCCATTTTTAAACCCTCCTTTTTTTCATTCTTTCCTTTCCATTGCTATTTTTAATTCATGAATCTTTCTTTGTTGAGTGTGTAGGTGATCAAGAATCAAAGCCAGGTTTTCTTGCCTCCAAACTAGCATCTCTTGAAAGATCAAAGCCCGGAATCGAATTCTTGAAACCCTACTATGAAGATCTTGAGAGTCCCGTCAGACCCGATTCAGAGGAGCGTATCTTTGTTGGTAAAGTCTAAGCTTATTCTCTCCTCATAATTTCTGACTCATTGAATAAATAACCCTAGTTTATGGTGGTTTCTCAACCACCAAGTCCTGTTTTTCCTAGTAACTTTGTAGGCTTACTTGCGGGCAAATACTAGAACTAGTTTCCTGTTCTGTCTCCTTTGAAGTCTTCTTTAAAATATGAAAAATAAAAAAAAAAAATTAGTTTCTAATTTTTCTCTATTAATTAGTTATTAATTTAGTAATTTAGTTTTGGTTTACTGTCTCATATTAAAATGCATATCCATTAGAGGGCTAAGGCTTACACCAAAAAGGTGATTTAATTGCAAGACTCTTGATCCTTTTGCATCCCTTAATGCGTGCGTACACTAATATTGGCACCAAGAGTCCCAAGCCTTTGAGACTCTTGGTTTAATCAATGAATAAAGGCTATAAAATCAGGATAAATCCCAATTTGGTTGCCCCACTTAAAGCTCAACTCAATTTAAGTCTCATTCAAATTAGTTAGCCCAAATAGCAAGCATTTAAATCCAATCTAATTAGGTTAGAAGTTAGGCTTGCCAATATATGCTAGTATGTTAATTAGTTAGCTAATTAGGATCCTATGACCGTAATAAAAATACAAATGACCTATTTGATCAATTTTTTAATGTGTGTGATCCTTTGGGCTCCTCATTTAGCTAGTAATAGTTCTAGGTTCATGTTAATTTAATTCAATTAAAAACCAACTAATCGAATTAGGTCAAGTCGAGCTAACTCTAGCTGCCAATTTGAACCATCTTTCAAATTAACTCATGAATTCAATCAATTTAATTCATGATAACCTACAAAACATGATTGATGTCTAGCAACATATCATGCCTACCCAGAAGATGAGAAATTTGATAGAAATTATCAAATTATCCTTCAATGGCAAGTTACCATGCAATTCAATCCTTCGATCTTTCTTTATCCCGAATAAGTGATGGGTATAGAAAATTGTCAAACCTTCATGCTTTATTCATTTGAACCTTAAATCACTAATGAAGACTCAATCGATGAAAGATTAGAAACTCTTTTCTAATTTTATCCTGCTTTGTTAAAGACTTCCTATGTCATCATTTGATGAGATTGCATGGGATAAATACTCCTCTCACTAGGAATGATCGATTCCTTATTGACCAACTCATAACCTTCATACACAATTCACCATATCCATGAACATCCGTACATGACTAAGTCATGAATGAGTATGAACCAAAATATAGATTCATGTGTATAAGATACTGTAGTAATCTCAAGTTTAAGGATCACTTGCACAACTTCCACTAAAAGAATCATCTTTTGACATGTAAGACTTCCATAAGATGTTCTCATGATGGATCAATTCAGTAAACTCATACCCTGAGAGCACCCACATCTTTGTATTAGTGTCCCTACATAAATGGTCATGAGACCAACCACTCTCTTCATTGAGCATACATAGGATGTGTTAGTCTCTTCAAAAATATCGATTCCTTACTCGATGATCATATGACTTGGAATATTTTAGATTAGGATTTATAAATCTTAGGTCTCACTATTATGAGCTCCAACATAACCCTAAAATCATTGCACTAATTTATGGAGTTCATCATAATCTTCAAATAATAAAGTATAAGACACCGCATATGATAAAATAAAATACCTTTTATTAATATCATACATGAGTCGGGAGAATTTCATAGAAAGCTCCTACTTCATATGAAATATGATTGGCTTTTAGGGCACTATTCTTTCACAGATCTTTATCCCAAAAATATAGGATGCTTCTCCCATGTCCTTCATGGAGAATTGAGAAGAATAGCTATACTTTTATTCCTTGTAATGCAAGAATATCATTCATGATTAAGAGAATGTCATCTACATACAAAACAAGAATTACATAATTAAACCATTAGCCCATTTATATATGCAGGGCTCTTTTTCGTTCCTTACAAAGCCATACGTTTTGATCACTTTATCAAAATGCATGTTCCAACTCCAAGATGCCTGCTTTAATCCATAAATGGATCTCTAAAACTTGCACACCTTTGTTTCATCTATAGATATGACCCTTTAAGCTGTATCATATATACCTCTTCTTCTAGCTCTCCATTTAGAAAAGTTATTTTCACATCCATTTGTCATATTTCATAATCAAGATGCATCATTATCACAATCATGATTTGAATGAATTTGAGCATTGCCATAGATGAAATGTCTCATCATAGTCAATACCATAATGCTAATGATATCCCTTAGCAACAAACGAGCTTTATAGGTCTCCACCTTCTCAATTGTGCCTCTTTTCCTTTAGAAAATCTACCTACACCCTATGGGTTTTACCCTTTCTAGTATATCAATAGGTGTCCATATGTTGTTGACTTTCATGGATTACATTCAGAATTCATGGCTTCTAGCCATTTATCAAAGTCAACACTCTACATCGCATCCATATAAGTAATCGGATCCTCATTGTTTTCATCAAGTTCAACAGGATCACCATCATAGACCAAGAAATTGTAGTATTTATCTGATTGACACAGTACCCTACTAGATCTCCTTAATGGTGCTTCTACAATAGGCTTCATGTTTGATTCAATCAAATCCAGTTCTTTGGATTCAGTTGATGGTGTTGGTTCTTCTACATGTCAGATCTCTTCATGTTCAATCTTAGAGGCATTAGTTTCTTTTTTAAAAAAACTCTTTTTAAAAAAGACTACCATATTACTAACAAACACTTTGTGTTCATCAGTATGGTGGAAGAAATAACCCTTAGTTTTCTTTGAGTATCCTATATATATACACCTATCAGACCTAGGCCCAATCTTGTCTGTCTTTTAACATTTGACATAAGCTGGACATCCCCAAACCCTAAGGTGTGAGAGTACTAGCTTATACCCTATCCATATTTCATATGGAGTTTTGTCTACAGACTTGCTAGGAACTTTATTTAGAAAAAACAAGTCGACTCTAATGCATATCCCTAGAAGGATATAGGCAAACTCACAAATCCCATCATAGATTGAACCATGTTTAGCAGGGTTCGATTCCTGCTTTCAGACACTCCATTATGCTAGGGTGTCCCGAGAGGGGTCCATTATGAATGAATCCCATTCTCTTCCAAATATGTCATAAATAAACTGGTAAGATATTCACCTCCTTAATCAAATTAAATGATTTTAATATACTTACCAATTTATTTCTCTACTTTATTACAAAATCATTTGAAGATCTCAAACGACTCTGACTTATATCTCATCAAGTAGATGTACCCATATAGATCGTTAATAAACATGACGAATTGTGGTATCCACCTATGGCTAAAGTGTTCATAGGTCCATATACATCAATATGTATTAAACACAGAAACTAAGTGGCCCTTTCACCCTTTCCAATAAAAGGTGACTTAGTCATCTTTCCAAGAAGATAGGATTTGTAAGGGTAATGATTCAAAATCATTGACCTTAAGGATTCCTGTTGACCCCTGGAATGATTTTGATGATAACAAAATATTAGAGCATGCATTTGGTACTAACTACTTTCAAGTGTTTTATAAATTTTTGTAGGATGATTTGAATGAACAACTACTCTTCCTACAGTTTTGAAATTATTGATGTATGTCAAGTTTATTTTTTGAAAAAGTATCATGTAATGTAGAGCCCAAAAAAAAATCACTTACGTATTCATGAAAATGAGCCAATTAAATATAATTTTAAAAGTTTAAATTACTTAGTTTAGGCTTTGAAGGAGTTTGAAAACTTTTGAAGTTGGTTGGAAGCCTTGGAAAGAAATCTGGAGAAGTTTGGAAGGATTTTGTCAGAAATCACTCGAGCCGACTCAAGGTAGGAGAGCCGACTTTTCGTTCTAGCATGGCATTGAGTTTTCTGGTATGTAGTCATCAGAGTCGACTCATCTAGAGCTATAATTCCTTAGTCAGACAACTGAACTGACCTGACAGAATGTGAGTCAACTTAAGTATTCAATCAGACAACCGAATCGACCCGATAGGAAATCGAGCTGAGTCCTCCAGAGTATTGAAAAATTAGTTATGAGAAAACCAGTCATCCGAGCCAACTCGATGCATCTGAGTTGACTCGAATCCCTGTTTCAGGTACGTAACGGCTAGTTCCAGAACTATCTTTTTGAATCCAAAAAGTGCTCCAACGGTCATATTTTGAATTCTAATGGTCTACAATGGTTATATCCACTTGAAATCAGTTCAAGACACTATATATAAGAAATTTCAACAATTTTTGAAGAAGTTAACGAGCTTTTAATGAGTTTTTAAGAGAACATTCAAGAGAGCTTGCAAGAGAAGAACTCAAGACTTCACCAACACCCATCAGATTCTTGAGTCATTTATTGAGGAAGATCAGAAGCCTTAAAGAGCATTCAAGGAAGGAATCAAGAAGGCTTCTCAAGAGTTACAACTGCAACCACCCGATAATGATTGGTTTGTCATTATTGTTGCTCTGTTTTAACTTTTTAATTTGAGTTGTTCCAAGTACAGCAAGGGCTATAACTTGGGGTTGATATAAGTTTCTGGTGAGCCTTTGAAAACCAAGTGTGGGTTGTTAGGGAGCCCAGGAAAACTAACATTATATTGGGTTCTTGGTGATCCTGGTGTAAAACCAAGTTTAGGTTGTGATTTGTGATCCCGGTGAAAAACAAACTGGCTATATTCCGAGGTGAATATAGTAGAAATCTCAAGTGGTATCTTGGATAGTGGACGTAAGAGCTAAGTTGCTCCGAACCACTATAATTTGCTTGTATTTGTGCTTGTGTTGTTTGTGGTCTTTATTTGCTTCTACTTTTGATTCTTAACTTATCTCACTCACCACATTAAGAATTCTAAAAAGAGCACATACTTGAGAAAATTTTTAATCACCCAATTCACCCCCCCTCTTGGGTTGGCCACCTGGGCAACAACTGATATCAGAGTAGTGTCTATGAAATTTACTTAGAGTAAAGATAAATGGCAAACCCTATGAGTACCTCTTTGGTCGAAGGCTAGTCCACAAATAGACCTCCACTTTTCATAGGCACTAATTATACCTACTGGAAGGCATGAATGAAAATTTACATACAAGCAATAGATTTTCAGTTGTGAAAAATTATCTTAAAAGGACCTCACACACCCACGAAGAAGGTTGATGGCATGGACATCCCAAAACCTAAAGAGGAATGGGATGAACATGACAAAAAAGGGTGAGCTGAACGCCAAAGCAATGAATCTCTTATATTGTGCTTTGGATGCTAATGAGTTTAACCAGATTTATACTTGCATGTCTACAAAAAAAAACTGGGATAAACTTGAAGTAACCGATGAAGGAACCTCCCAAGTGAAAACTTCTAAGATTAATCTTCTTGTACATAATTATGAATTATTTAAAATAAAACCAAGTGAGACTATATCTGCCATGTTCTCAAGGTTTACAGATATTATTAACGGTCTAAAGAGTCTTGGCAGGACATATTTCAATGCAAACCTAGTGCAAAAAATTTTGAGATCTCTACCGGACAAATGAGATCCGAAGGTCATCGCTATCCAGGAAGTGAAGGACTTGAATACTCTACCACTAGATGAGCTAGTGGGATCCTTGATCACTCATGAGCTAACAATGCAGCATAGAAGTGAGGATGATATCAAGAAGAAAAAATCTATAGCCTTTAAAGCTGCAGCAGAATTGAAGAAGCAAGAAGAAGAAATAGAAGAAGAAAGCCCCTCCTTCAAAGATGATCTTGAAGATGAAGATATTGCTCTAGTTATGAGGATATTTAAAAAATTTAAGGGCAGAAGAAAAGCAAGACATTGGAGAAAACACTATAGAAAGGGGGAATAAAGCAAAGAAAAGGAAAAAAAAGAAAAAGATAAAGAGCAACAACCCATCTTCTATGAATACAAGAAACTAAGGCATTTTCGATCAGACTATCCAACATTGAAGAAAGCATACAAAAAGAAGAAGAAGAAAGTGATGGTTGTAACTTGGAGCGATAGCAAGGAGTCTACATCAAATGATGAAGAAGAGATTACAAAAACTGCTAACATATGTTTGATGGGTCTTGAGGATGAGGCAATGTCTCTCAAACCTAATGACGAATTTACATTTGAAGAATTGAATACTGCATTTAATGAGCTATTATCTGAATATAAAAAGACTGGCTTAAAAACTAAGACTTTGAAAAATAATAATGATGCTTTAATGAAAGAAAAAGATGAAATTATAGAAAAGAAAAAATTTTGCAAAAAGAACTGAATAGTATTTCTGAAAAACATAAAGTTTTGTAAGTTGAAAGGAATGACTATCTTGAAAAGAATAAGGTTTTACATGAAGAAAACATAGGTTTGCAAAACGAAGTTAAAAAGCTCAAGCCATTAGTTGAAAAATTAACTTTGAGTTCATATAAGCTTGAGCTAATTTTGAAAAATCAAAGGGATTCAAATAACAAAGCTGGAATTGGTTATAATCCTTTATATACAAATATAATTTCTGCTACAAAGTTTATAGCTTCAAAATCATTGTACCAAAGTTTTCAACTTAAAAATCTCTTACATCTAGAGTTTCAACATTTGCATCCTTTCAAAAATCAAGAGTTGTTTGTTATTCATGCAATGAGATTGGTCAAAAAGCTTTTGAATGCTACATGAAAAAAAAAAATAGAAGTAAAATTAAAAAGATTTGGATTCCCAAAGGAACCACTCCTACTAACCTACAAGGATCCAAGAAAGCTTGGGTACCTAAAAGAATTACTTGATTGTCTTGCAGGAATGTCTTGCAGCCTAGAATATAAAGAAAAGATGGTTCTGGACAGTAGCTATTCAAGACATATGATGGGTGACAAAGAATAATTCATCACCCTAGAAATGAAGGATGGAGGAATGGTCACTTTTGGTGACAATGGTAAGGGGAAGATCATTGGCATCGGTAAGATTAGAATTATCCCTTCTACATTTATTGAAAATGTATTGCAAGTTGACAAATTGAAGCACAATTTATTAAGTATAAGTCAATTGTGTGATAGAGGCTTCAATGTTGTTTTTAAATCTTCAATGTGCATTGTAACTAACTCACTTGATTCTAGCACTAAGCTCATTGGTCATAGACTTGGAAACATATATATGGTAGACTTAAATGATCTAGCTATGTCTAGTAGTACAAGTCTTGTGGCAATGAATGCTAAAACCAAGGAGTCTAGCTTACTTTGGCATAGGAGATTAGGTCATGCTAGCATGCATACAATAGTTAAATTGATTTCCAAAGATCTAGTTAGAGATTTACCAAAATTTAAAGTTGATTTTGAACATGTTTGTGATGCATGCCAATTTGCTAAACAAACTAGGAGAAGTTTTAAATCAAAAAATATGGTTTTCACTTCTAGACCTTTAGAGCTACTATACATAGACATATTTGGACAAACTAGGACCACAAGCCTAGATGGTATGAAATATGGACTTGTGAAAGTAGATAATTTTTTGAGATTTACTTGGATCTTATTTATTGCTTATAAAGATGATGCTTTTAAAGTATTTCAAAAATTTCATAAGAAAGTTTCAAACCAAAAAAATCTTTCAGTTATTTCAATTAGAAGTGATAATGGCACAGAATTTGAAAATCAATATTTTGATGAATATTACACTAAGCACGGCATTGATCACAACTTCTCCATTCCTAGAACTTCACAGCAAAATGGTGTTGTAGAAAGAAAGAATAGGACATTGGAAGAGATGGCCCGAACTATGTTATGTGAAGAAAATCTTTCAAGGTACTTTTGGATAGAAGCTGTGAACACTGCATGCTATATTTTGAACCGTGTTTTGATAAGACCAATTTTAAAGAAAACCTCCTATGAACTTTGGAATGATAGAAAACCTAGCATTCATTATTTTCATATTTTTGGTTGTAAATGCTTTGTGTTGAACAATGGAAAGGATAACCTATGAAAATTTGATGCTAAATCTGATGAATCAATTTTTCTTGGTTATTCAACTTCTAGCAAAGCTTATAGAGTATTTAATAAAAGAACATTGACTATTAAAGAATCTGTTCATGTTATCTTTTGATAAATCTAACCCCTCACCTTCTAGAAAAAAAGAGTGCATTGATAATGATGTAGGTACAATCGATAAAGCTATGGAGGACATGAGTCTAAAGGACAAACAAACACAAGAAGGAGAAGAAATGGTAAGTAAAGATCATGGTGATTTACCAAGAGAATGAAGGTATGCAACTTCACACCCTAAAGATTTAGTCATAGATGATCTCACAAGGTGTTAGGACTAGGTCATCACATAGAGATGCACATGATTATCTAGTATTTGTTTCACAAGTAGAACCACGTAGTATAGAAGAAGCTGAAAATGATCCTAATTCGATGATGGCAATGCATAGAACTTAATCAATTTGAAAGAAATAATATATGAACCTTAGTAAATAGACCCTCTGATCATCCTGTTATTGGCACTAAATGGATTTATAGAAATAAACTAGATGTAAAAGGTCAAGTAATTAGAAATAAAGCTAGATTAGTGGCTAAAGTATATAATCAAGAAAAAGGAATATATTTTGATGAAACCTATGTACCTGTAGCAAGATTAGAAGCTATTAGATTATTACTTGCATTTGCTTGCTACATGGATTTCAAATTATTTCAAATGGATATAAAAAGTGTATTTTTAAATGATTTTATTTCAAAAGAAGTTTTTATAGAACAACCACCAGGATTTGAAAATCATGCTCTTCTAAATCATGTTTTCAAACTTAATAAAGCATTGTATGGTTTAAAACAAGCACCTAGAGCATGGTATGATATACTAAGCAAGTTCTTACTTAAAAATAATTTTGTTAGAGAAAATGTAGACACTACTTTGTTCATTAAAAGAAAAATAAATGACATGTTAGTTGTATAAATTTATGTAGATGATATTATTTTTGGTACAACTAATAAAGATTTGTGTAGATAATTTGCTGAGCTTATGCAAGGTGAATTTGAAATGAGCCTGATGGGTGAATTGACCTACTTCCTTGGACTCCAAATTAAGCAAACAAAGGAAGGAATATTTATCAACCAAGCAAACTTCATCAAGGAAATCATTAAGAAGTTTGGTATGGAGTTAGTCAAAGAAATCGACATACCCATGAGCCCCTCCTACAGACTTGATAAAAATGAAGATGGACATAACATTGATCAAAAGCTTTATCAAGATATGATTAGATCACTGTTGTATTTAACTGCTAGTAGGCCTGATATCTTGTTCAGTATATGTATGTGTGCTAGATTTCAATCAAATCTTAAAGAATCACATATACTTGCAGTCAAAAGAATCATAAAATATCTTAAAGGAACAAGTAATCTAGGTCTATGGTATTCCAAGTAATTTTTATTAAATTTAATTGGATTTTATGATGCTGATTATGGTGGATGCAAAATTGATAGAAAAAGTACTAGCGGTACTTGTCAATTTCTAGGGTTGAACTTAATTTCATGGCATTATAAGAAACAAAACTCTGTAGCACTATCTACTGCTGGGATAGATTATATAGTTGTAGGGAGTTGTTGTGCACAAGTGTTATGGATTAAGTAACAACTAGAAGACTTAGTGTTATTCAAACGAAAACTTCTATCAAATGTGATAACACAAGTACTATAAATCTAACAAAGATTTTAATTCAGCATTGTAGGGCAAAACATATATAAATTAGACATCACTTTATTAGGGATCATGTACAAAATGAAAATATTAATCTTGAATTTATTCCAACAGAAAATCAATTAGCTAACATTTTTTCTAAACTACTTAATGAAGATAGATTTCAAATGATTAAAGGAGAATTAGATTTGTGTAACCCATTTTAGAAATTCTTGACCTAATTTCTTCAAAATTAAGAAAAATTATCTAGAAAACCTCCATAACCAATCTAAGGCTACCGACCACCTCATCTAGTATGCTTATAGGCATGAAAAACCTTTTTGCTAATATTTTGAACCATTTTCTTGAATTTAGGTCGAGCCGACTCGAGCAGGGAAGGTCTCAATCGAGTCGATTTGAGTGTCGGGTTCACTTAAAACTTGTGTGACCTTAAAAATTTCATTTCTTTCCTTTCACTATTTTGAGCCAAACCCTAGGGGGACCACTTCCCTTCCAATTCTTAGATTCACTTAAATCCACCTTCTCCCACCTTAGATTCCCTCCAAATGGCATCGAAAAAGGCAGTTGCTAAAAGGCCTAGATGTGTGGAATCAAGCTCCCAAAGGGAAAGAAGAACCAAACAGCATGAAGATGAGTTGACCCGAGCTGAAGAACAAAAAGAGCAGAGAAATGTGTCTCCACCACCACCAAGGCAAGTGATTTCTATGGCCAATTGTCCTGTTACTAGTGGCAGGAAAGTGGTTTTTACATTCCTTGAAAGTTTGGGATTGAGAATTGGTGAGTGGATAGAAAATCATGGTTGGGGATATTTTTGTTCTTTGGATACACTCACCTATCCCAATCTTGTTAGAAACTTCTTTGAAAATTTGTCTCTTGGAGAGAACTGTGTTGAATCAATAATTAAGTAAGTTAGAATGGTAGTTGATGAAGAGTTGATTAGTAGAGTATTACAGATGCCTAAGGATGGACTGCATGACTTGGTTTTGAAAGATAAATAGAAGACTCTTAGAATAATATTGGAAAGAAGAAATGTGCATGGGATAAGTAATGTACAGGCAAATATGTTATCCTTGGAGATGAGGCTCCTACACAATATGATCAGCAAAATTTTCTGACCCAGGACTGGGTGCTTTGACTGGGTTAGTGAACATGACATGGTATTTATGAGACATATGATTGAGGGGGAGGCCCTCAATCTTCCATTCATTATGTTAGTACAGATTCGAGAGGCAGTGAGGAGAGCCAAGGCCTGCCTACCTTATGGTATGGTGTTCACTCTATTGTTTCAAGAGTCTGGCATTGATTTGACAGGGGAGGATGGACGACCACTTCACCATACTGACCGATACTCGGTGAAATCCCTCCATATAATGAGATATCACCAAGTAGAGGGTGTTTGGGTGAAAAAGACATCCGGATAGAGAGTGGCACATCACTTTAATTTCGATGATGTGGCTGAGGCTGCTGAGCTTGCTGAGATTGTTGCTGGAGAGATAGTTAGAGATGTTGAGCTTGAGTCTGATAGTGATAGCTCTGATGATTCTGAGGAGGATTTTACTAATGAGAGGATCCAGAGAAAGGCTAGACAAATAGACAGCCCTAGGAAACCTTCTATTCCATCAGCTGCACCTACACCTTCAGGACCATCGACTTCAGCACCACCGACTTCCACTCAGGCAACTATCACTGAGTAGCTCATTCACTTTACTGATGCTCTGATAGCTTCTTTCAAATCCATGTTTGATGAGCTTTGTCAGACAGTGGACCATGGACTTCAGGAGTTTAGAGTAGAGATGAGAGAGCTTACTATAAGGGTAGAGTCAGTTGAGATGCGACAGCAGATGCAGGATGAGTACAATCTCAGGGACCTACGTTCAGATTTTGGGTGACTTCGAGGAGCCTTAGAGTCATTGGTCACTGAGCAGACTGCTACTCTTCAGTGTATTTGAGAGGGAGTTCAGAGGATACAGTTCGGGATGAGCACTATTCTTTTTCATCTCTCTTGTGCTTTCACTTCAAGATACCCACCTACTCAGCCTACTCCTAGTTTGAGATCATCACCTATTAGGCAGCCATCACCTCTTGCCACATAGCCACCAGCTCCTACTCAGATTGACCCTACGCTTTCTGTTGACATCAAAGATGAGCCTACACCTATTAGAGCTAAACCTAAATCTAGACCTAAAGCCAAATCTAAAGTACCTCAAACTCCTACAAGAACCAGATTTAGAGATCTTAGGTTTAAACCTTTAAAAACCAAGGTCTCTTCCATTGTTTTAGAGATAGATTCTTTTTCTAGTGAGGAAGAAGATTAGTTCTTGTATCTTTTAGTTGGATGCATCTTGTATCTTTTTGATGGTTGTATATTTTTGATGGTTGTATCAAAGACTTGATTATATATATATATATTGATTACATGGTTCTTCCTCTATGTGTGCACTTTGTTCCAATCATCTTTCTATTCTTTAAAGTACTCTGTGATGCTTACAACTTGGACTCAAACAGGAAATATCAAACAACTTTCATTGAAAAAGAAAAGAGAATTTTGATAAGAATATCAAGAAAATAAAAGAAGGTGAAATTATCTCAAATCATAACAATATTCTTATTCTATTTCAAAAATCTTTGATGCTTAATTAACCTTTTTGTTGATGACAAAAAGGGGGAGTGATATTTAAGATGATATTAATGATGTGCATAGAAATTTCAAAGAAAATAAAATAGGGGGAGGAATCATTTTATGCATGGAAATCAATGAAAATCCTTAGTTGACTTGGATACGTTTGAATGCTCAATTGACTTTAACACATTTTGCCACTAAATTCATGAAAATTAGCTCTGTTACATTCTGCTACATTATTGACTCTAATAGCTCTGGTACATTTTGCTAGCTTTGATACATTCTGCTACCCAATTCACCTTGATACATTATTGACTTCCTTATATTTAAGAAAAATAGCTTTTGATAAATATTAACTCTGATACATATTGGATCTATTATAAAAGCTCTAATAATTTTTGATAAGCTCTGATACTTTCTGATACATTCTTGATACTTGTTGATACATATGGATATACATCAATTTAAAATCATATACAAGTTCCCTCGATACATTTAAATGGTCATATACTCATAATTGTAAAGTCTTTTTTCCATGCCCAGTGTTTTGTCATCATCAAAAAGGGGGAGATTGTTGATCCTTGGAATGATTTTGATGATAACAAAATATTGGAGCATGCATTTGGTACTAACTATTTTCAAGTATTTTATAAGTTTTTGTAGGATGATTTGAATGAATAACCACTCTTCCTACAGTTCTAAAATCATTGATGTATGTCAAGTTTATTTTTTGAAAAAGTATCATGTAGTGTAGAGCCAAAAAAAAATCACTTATGTATTCATGAAAATGGGCCAATTAAATGTAATTTTTCAAGTTTAAATTACTTAGTTTAGGCTTTGAAGGAGTTTGAAAACCTTTAAAGTTGGTTGGAAGCCTTAGAAAGAAATCTAGAGAAGTTTGGAAGGATTTTGTCAGAAATCACTTGAGTTAACTCAAGGTAGGAGAGTCGACTCTTCATTCTAGCATGGCACTGAGTTTTCTGGCATGCAGTCATCCGAGCCGACTCAAAAGAACTTGAGCTGACTTGTCCAGAGCTATAATTTCTCAGTCAGACAACTGAGCTAACCTGACAAAATACGAGCCGACTCAAATATTCAGTCAGATGATTGAGTCGACCCGACAGGAAACCGAGCTGACTCGATGCATCTAAGTTGACTTGAATCCCTATTCCAGGTGCGTAACGGCTAGTTCGAGAACTATCTTTTTGAATCCAAAAAGTGCTCCAACGGCCATATTTCAAATTCCAATGGTCTACAACGGTTATATCAATTGGAATAAGTTCAAGACACTATATATAAGGGATTTGAATAACTTTTGAAGAAGTTAATAAGCTTTTAATGAGTTTTTAAGATAACATTCAAGAGAGCTTTCAAGAGAAGAACTCAAGACTTCACCAACTCCCATTAGATTCTTGAGTCATTTATTGAGGAAGATTGGAAGCCTTAAAGAGCATTCAAGGAATCAAGAAGACTTCTCAAGAGCTACAACTACAACCACTCGACAATGATTGGTTTGTCATTAGTGTTGCTTTGTTTTAACTCTATAATTTGAGTTGTTCCAAGTATAGTAGGGGCTGTAACTTGGGGTTGATATAGGTTTTTGGTGAGCCTTTGAGAACCAAGTGTGGATTGTTAGTGAGCCCAGAAAAACTAACATTGTATTGGGTTCTTGGTGATCCTAGTGTAAAACTAAGTTTGGGTTGTGGTTTGTGATCTCGGTGAAAAACAAACCGATTGTATTCCGAGGTGAATAAGTGAAAATCCCAAGTAGTATCTTGGATAATGGACGTAGGAGCTAGGTTGCTCCGAACTACTACAATTCGCTTGTGTTAGTGCTTGTGTTGTTTGTGATCTTTATTTGCTTCCGCTTTTGATTCTTAACTTATATCACTCACCACACTATGAATTCTAAAAAGAGCACACACTTGAAAAAAAAATTTTAATTACCCAATTCACCCCCCCTCTTGGATTGGCTATCTGGGAAACAATTCCCTTTTTGGATATAGCCTATTTATCCTTTTCTTGTTTATATGACCTAGCTTACAATGCTAAATGTAGACATTATACATATTTTCAATCTAAGGGAATTTATTGGATGTGTCCATTACATTCACAGGCTATAATAAAACATAAATATCATTCTTCAGTTGTCCATATATATAGTAACACCATTCAAAATAATAGCATAATAACTATCTCTTATCGATAAATGATAACCATTTTTGGCTAAAAGACCTATAGAAATCACATTCATAAAAAAACTAAAACATTAGTGATAATCACCTAAGATAATGAAACTATAATTAAAAACAAGCTCGAGTATTACTAAAGCTAGAACTAGAATAGATCTTCCATTTCCAACATTCAAGAATTTCTTGCCATTTTTGAATCTTCTACTAACCTGAAGTCCTTGTATCAAATTGCAAATATTAATAGTGCTTCCAGTATTTAATATCTAGGTAGTAGTATCATAAGTAGAAAAATTACAAAGTGTTATCATATAAGTATCATGTCCAGCAATGCCTTGCTGGTTCTTTTTCTTCCTTGGCTTGTTCGGGTCCAGCGAGGTAATATAAAGAGGACAATTTCTCTTCTAGTGCCCTTACTTCTTATAGTAGAACATTCAGCTTAAGTCTGGTCAGCTTTCAACTTCTTGATTTGACATGGCTTAGTTGCTGGAGTACTTTGCACCTTTTTCTTATTCTTCTTCTTTCATTTCTCAAAGGGACGACGTCTTGTCAATCCTCCCACTATTTTCATCAATCCCTTATGGAGCTAATGATCCTTCTCATAAATCTTTAATAATCTCAATAGACAATGGTAGTTTACTATAGGCCTTGTCATTTTATAATGATCAAGGAAATCAATGTAGGATTTTGATAAAGAATTAAGGATCACACCTTCCCCAGCTATTCATGCAGGGGGAATCCAAGTTTGCCCAAGCACTAAATCAGTTTGATCATGTGCAATACATGATCTATGACTAAGGCCCCATCACTCATCCTTGTGTTAAAAATGTCACAAGATATTTTGTACCTTTCAACATCATTGGGAGTACCGAAGGATTCTTTTAACACTTGAAGTATGTCCTCTGGCTGAGCATCTTCAAACTCGTAATTCAATTCATCATTTATGAATGCCTGCAAGATACAATGGACAATGGATCAGTTATTGAGCCACTTCTAATAAGTATCTCGAATCGCACCATGAACATTCTGAGTAGGCTCCTCAGGTGTCAAATCTGTTAGCATGTACAGAATCTGTTTGTGCTCCAAAGATTATTTTTAGCTTTCGATACCAGCTATCAAAATTGGGTCCCGTTAATTTTTCATTGTCTAGCAATGAACAGAGCAATAAATTGGTGGCCATATTAATCTAAATGAAGAACAATGTTGGGTTACCAAGGTCAGGCATAGCGAAAGACTAGGTTTCAAAATTTTCATATTTGAAACCCTGACCATCTGGAACCCTAAACCCTAGGAACACTTGAGCATATCAACTAATAAATCAAATCTTTAGGGTTATCGAGGAATACTTGAATGCTATATTCCTTAATTTCCATGAGGCACACAAGTGCATGCCCTTTAGAGGTGATCCACATAAAAATCAGACCAAGGAAGCACTCCTATGAAGGTTGCTTGTTTGACTAGTACTCTTTCAACAGCCTTTTAGACTTTCTTCCTTTGCTGGATCTCCTATTCTCCTATAGGGCTCTCAGAGAACACTCTGAATCCTCTCTCAGTTCCCTAATATCTCTTCTATTTTTCTCCCTAGACTCTTGTCTTAATTAGACTAGCCTTGTCTTGAAAGAACAAGCTGTCTTAAAGAGACAAACCTTGTCTTAAGGAAAAAAATAGCAGGTAGTATTTTGATGGGACACTCTCATGCCTTGGCATCAGATTATCGATACCAATTTATAGAGAGGGATAAGGTGCCTGATATATCTCTCCTTCAGCCATTTGATAAGACCCTTCATGTAGAGGGAGTCTTATTAGGATGAGAGGACATATCATGATAAGGTTTTTCATGCGCCAAGAGACAAATCATTGTCTCTTCGATTTTTCTAGCATTTTTCCTCCATCTGCCATATGGATTTAACCGGTTATGGAAGGCTAAAAGGTATAATTTCATAATTGAAATGTTGAAGAAATACAGGAGCCTTCAAATAGAAGGACTCCTGGTCTCAGATTAGCACCAAAATGAAGAGATGCAACTCTTCATTTTGCACCAACCCCTTCCACACTGAATTCTTATCATTTGACTGGTCAAAACTCTTCCAAAAGGGCATGGAGATAAGGAAGAAGTCCTTTGGACTTTATCTAGCCTTTTTGAGCAAAAGGACTCTTGGTCCTTTTATGCACACTTTTTCTTGGCGCACACCATAAGTTGGCGCCAAGAGTCCAAGCCATGTAGGACCCTTCATTTAGACCAAGATAAGTCCCAAATAAATTAAGATAAATACTGAATTAGGCTACTCCACTTAGGACTCAACCCAATTTAAATATCACTTAAATTGGTTAGCCTAATTAGCAAACAAGTTGACCCAATCCAATTGAGTTTGGAGTTGGGCTAGCCAACATATGCTAGTATGTCAATTAGCTAGCCAATTAGGATCCTATGACCCTAATAAATATACAATTAACTTTCTTGGACAATTTTCTAATGTGTATGACCCTTTGGATTTCACATCTAGCCAGCAGTAGGTCTAGGTCCAAGCCAATTCAACTCAATTGAACCCAATTGACCTAATTAGGTCAAATTGAGTTGACCTAAGTTTCAAATTCAAACCAACTTCCGAATTGACTCATGAATCCAATCAAATTGATCCATGAAAACCTACAAGACATGATTGACATCTAGCAACATATTATGCCTATCCAAAAGATGAGGAATTTGATAGAAATTATCAAAATGTCTTTTAATAAAAAATTATCGTGCACTTCAATCTTTCGATCTTCCTTTATCCTGATTAAGTGATGGGCATAGATAAATGTTAAACCCTAGTACTTAATTCTTTTGAATCTCAATTTGATAATGAAGACTCGATTGATGAAAGATTAGAAACTCTATCTAGTCTCATCATGCTTTGATCAATGACTTCTTGAGTTATCATTCGAAGAGATCACACGAGATAACTTCTCCTCTTACTAGGAGTGATCGATTCCTTGTTGACCTACTCATTACCTTCATACACAATCCACCATATCCAGAAGTATCTCATACATGACTTAATTTTCATGAATGAGCATGCACCAAAACATGGATTCATGTGCACAAGATACTATGGTAGTCTCAGGTCTAAGGACTACATGCACTACTCCCACTAAGAGAACATTGCTTTTGATAAGTAAGACTTCCATTTGATGTTCTCTTGTTGGATTAGTTCAGTGGACTCATAACCTAATGAGCACCCACATCCTTATATTTGTGTCTCTATACAAGTGGTTGTGAGACCAACCACTCTCTCCACTGAGCATGCATAGGATGTGCTAGTCTTTCCAGATTCATCGATCCCCGAGCTGATGATCCATCGACTAGGAATATTTTAGATTAGGGTTTATATGAACTTAGGTCTCACCATTATGATCTCCATCATAACCCTAATTTCATTGCCCTAACCTATGGGGTTCATCATAATCTTATAATTAAATCATAAGACACAGCATATGATGAATAAAAAATTACCTTTATTAATTTCAATCTTGAGTTGGGAGAATACAAAAATGCCACTGATATAATAATTGCGATTGACTTTCAAGACATAATTCTTTCAAACAAGACCTAATTAGTACATGAATTATTTAATACTAAAGACTTGAACTTTACTCTAAAGGTTCTCCCACTAATTTGATCAAATTGGTAGCCTCTACCTACAATTCAAGGAATTGCATGAATTCCTTAGTGGGTACCAGAATCTAATAAATTGCACACGAGCTTAACTTTAGTCAACTCACCCATGTGCATCTAAAGGTAGGTTCTTAACCAATTATTTCTTAAAATTTTTTTTAGTAATGATTATCCCAGGTACTAATCAGTAAGCCTTTGGACTACCACTAATCAGTAAGCCTTTGGTAATGATTTGGCCCTAGGTACTAATTAGTAAGCCTTTAGACTACCACTGTAAGTCTTGATTAGGTCCAACCATTAATATGATAGGATTAAGTGCCTCTAGCCGATGATGTCCAAGCCCAACTTTGCCCAGCCAACCTGATCATTATTCAGAAAGAAGGACTAAGCCATCATAATATGAATAATAATTCAAATAACCAGATGAGCATCAAGTCTTTGGACCTCCAATGATCATCTTAACTATTGGACTTATTATCACTCTCTTAATGGGAAGCCATGATTTAATTATCTCCATAATCTTATTACTTAAATGATGTAATAATTTTAGAAGATTTAATTAGAGAAAAGAGAAGAAGACATGAACTAATCAATAATCCTCTCACTGACTTCATCATGGGTTGAATCATCTTAGTCCAAGGGCACCTAGATCAGTTAAACTAATCTTCCATATTGGCATGGGTTAACTCGAATCGATGAGCTATCTAATCAAATTCTGATTGACCATATTAGCCAGGTAAGTGAGATCAATGGAAGGGTTCCACCATTAACCTCTTTTCTTAGATACCAAATAAGTTGGCCAGGTAAGAGATAGCCCTAATTAATGACCATGATCGAAATGCCATACTTTCTTTAGACACCAATTGGTTCATCATATTCGATTAGACTTGTCTAAGGCTCGAGTCTAACCACCAAGCATAATCAGGTTCATTTATTATAGTATGGATTTGATCAAGCTATCACTATATATTTTTGATCTAGAGATAAACATGATCTAATCCTAACCAACTTTTTCTTAGATTAAATCCAATTCTCTATTAGGTCCATATTATTCTAAAATTTTAACCCTAGGTCTAACCTGGTTATTTGACCTGATTCAAGCTAACCCAAAGTCCATGATTTATGAAACATGATTAGATCTTTAATTCACAATTCTAAATATAATATTAGACCTTTAATTCTAGCAATTAATCAAGATTAAGTTTGCTAAATTTTAGATCTAAACAATTTATATGAATCACATATATATTAAACACTTTTTAGATCTCAACTATGCGATATAATCTTATATAGAAATCAATTTTATATTTCATGTTCTAAACATAAGGACAAATCCTAATACATTAATTTCATATAAAAAATAACAAATTAATGAATATTAAATTATTAAAAATAGATCTAATTATTAAAATAATTTTAATAATTTTGCTTTCTCTTAACTTGTTCATGGGATAAAACTACAAGTGGCACCCCTACATGCCATAGGAGTCCCCATTGAATGAGAAGAGAGGGCCTTTAAGCCCTACTTTTCTCCTATGACTGAATGGCCATGGTCATCAACCCAATCTGAAGCAGTTACTTAGATTAAGATTACATCTACCATGTAAAATTCTACATCTACATATCATGTTATGAAAACTCTGCTCTAATACCACTGTGAGAAAAATGCCCAAAATTTCATGCATGAATTTTTTTATAATTTAAAAGAATTATATCCTGAAAGCCAATCACATTTAAAGTTTCAGTGGCAAATTTATAATTTCTTTCAAATCATGAATGATAATAAATGGTAATTTTTGATTCATCATATGTTGTGTCCTGCATTTTAATTATAAGATTATGACGAACCCCATAGATTAGGGTAATGGTTTTAGGATTACAGGGAAAAATAGTGAGACCTAAAATCTATAAACCCTAATCTAGAATATTCCTAGTCATAGATCATTGATTCGGGGTTCGATGAATTCGGACAGACTAGCACATCCTATGTATGCTCAATGGATAGGATGGTTGGTCTCATGACCACTTGTATAGTGAGACTAATACAAGGATATGGGTGCCCATTAGGTTATGAGTTCACTGAATTGATTCGACAAGAGAACATCTAATGAAAGTCTTACTTGTCAAAAAGAATGTTTTCTTAGTGGGAGCTATGCATGTGATCCTTAGACCTGAGATCATCATAGTATCATATGCATATGAACCCATGTTTTAGTGCATACTCATTCATGGCAATTAAGTCATGTGTGGGGTGCTTCTAGATATGGTGGATTGTGTATGAAGGTAATGAGTAGGTCAACAAGGAATCGATCACTCCTAGTATGGGGAGATGTTATCTCGTGTGATCTTCTCGAATGATGGCTTAAGAAGTCTTTGATCAAAGGATGATAAAATTAGAAATGGCTTTTTAATCGGTTGAGTCTTTATTAGTGAGTAGAGATTTGAATAGATTAAGTATAAGCATTTGACATTTATCCATGCCCATCACTTAATCGAGATAAAGGAAGATCGAAAGATTAAATTACACAGTAACTTACTATTGAAGGATATTTTTATAATTTCTATCAAATTCTTCATCTTTCGGGTAGGCATAATACGTTGCTAGACATAAATCATGTCTTGTAGATTTTCATGAATCAAACTGGATTGATTTCATGAGTCAATTTGAAAGTTGGTTCAAATTGACAGTTTGGGTTAGCTTAATTTGACTCAATTTGGCTAGTCGATTGCTAAATTAAATCAATTTGAGCTAAACATAAACCTACTATTGGCTAGTTGAGGAACCCAGAGGGTCATGTACATTAAAGAACACACCAAAGAAGTTAATTTTAATTTATTAGGATTTTTAGATCCTAAATAGGTTAGCCAGGTTCACATACTAGCATATGTGGGCTAACGAGAACTCTTGACCTAATCGGTTTAGGTCCAATTGCTTGCTGATGGGGCTTTTTTAATTTAATATGAACCTAAATTAAGATTATCCATGTATCAGGTAGCTTATTTGGAATTAATTCTGATTTTACAGAATTTTTCAAATTTTTCTAGGTATTCTAATTCGATTTGGATTCGAATTTAGCCTAATTTGGCAAGTTCGGGTTGACCCGGGCTTGCAGCCTCTATTGGACCATTTTATTCTAAATTTAAATTATTTTAATTCATTTTTTTATTTAAATTCATCAACAAATTTATTTAAATAATTATTTATTTATTTATGGGTTTTTAGGACTTGAACCCATGACCTTTGGGTCATATGCCACCTTTTTGGATGGGGATGGTGCGAAAGCTTCTGTTTCTATGTACGAGAAAAAAAATAAGAGGGGCCTCCTCATGAGGAGGTGCCACATGTCAACTCCTAAAAGCCCCATATCAGTAATTAATTAAATAAATGTGATGGGATTTGGGATCGAAGCCACAACCTAAAGGCAGAAAGAAAGAAGAGGCGTCTCTTCAGAGAACCATTGCACCTCTTCTCATTTCCTCATGCCCCCCCTTTCTCATCATGCCCCATGATGAATGTGCACCCCTTGATGGCACCTCCCCTCTTCATCTGACACCTCAAAATTCATGCCCCTTCTCTATTTAAAGGGGGAGGTAGCATGGGTTCTAGCATCTGTACAAAGTCAAGGCCTTCCTATCTCTAAGTTTCCTTGTCGGGGCAAAGTCCATCCATTAGGACAAGTCCTCTACTTTAAGACAAGGCTACAAATAGAGGTAGGAAAAGGTTCTACAAGAAAGGAGGGCATCATTAGAGAACATTTGGAGTGCTCTTGAAGAGGGAAAGGTCCAAATAAAGAAGAAAAGCCTATACTTGAAGAAAATGCTACAAGGAAGAATCAAGCAATCAAGAACGAGTACTTCTTCGGGTAGATTCTCATGTGGATCACCTTTGGAGGGCATACATTTATATTCCTAGTGGGATTTCTTGATTTCATCAATTTAGGTATGTCACATGATCATTTATTTATATTTATTTGATTGATTTACTTTTGAAATGCATAAAGGAGATCCTAGATTAGGATTTTTGGTGTCTTTGGGTTTCAAAATGATCAAAGTTTTGAAATCCATGATTACATACCGCACCAAGAATTTCCAATAGTGGTATCAGAGCCACCTTCATGCATTCATTTAGTAATCAAAATGATTATAAATGATCAAATTAGTAGTCATTGCTTGCTTTGCTGTGTCTCTTGCATGATTAGTTCATATTACATATGTGATATATTATGATCCTAGTAACTGCTTCGGATTAGGTTAGTCATCATGGCCATTCAGTCATAGCAGCTAAGTAGGGTTTAAAGACCCTCTCTTTTCATTCAATGGGGTCTCCAATGATATGTTGGAGTGCCATTGTGGCCTTATCCCATGAACAAGTGAGGTGAATGGATTCTTATTTTAATCATGCTATGGTTATGCATATTAGGGTTAATATGCTAATTTGCTGGAATATGTTGATTGTTGTATGCCATTGATTAGGGTTTTCACTAAAGCCCTAATCGATATAGAGATATATTTAGATGTTGTTAGTCATCATTCTTTTGTAAGGTTGTCCTAGAATGATGACACACTTGGCACATATAAAGAAATATGCCTAAGTAATGATATATTGAAACATTAGGATGTTTTCAAGATGGTAAAAGCCCTCTTAAAAATTATATTTAGTCATAGTGTTATATAAAATCTTGATGCAAATCCTTTTTAGGGTTTGATTGATCGATTGGCATCTAAGGAAAGTGGTTCTAGGAAGGTAAAGAGAAGGTGATTTTTTAATTGGTTCCATTTCTTACCTGGCCAAAATTATTTGGTGTCTAAGGTAAGAACAGGGGGACTCCCACACCTCTTCCACTTACCTGGCTAATTTGATTAATTTAAAACTTACAATTGGAAATGCAAATTGATTTCAAAACACTGCAATATGCCTTCCTTTATGCTAAGCCAAATTTGTATCAAAACTATTGTAGATTTGTTAAGCAAACTCAAGGCTTACATCTTCAATGTTGAACGAGATTTTTAGTTAGGTTAATTACACTTATATTATCACATCTTTGGAGAATTTTATTTAATTTAATACCAAAATTTTTGAGTTGTTATTCAATCCATAATATCTAAAGCACAACAACTTCTAGCTGCTACATATGAAGGAATCATCCGACGATCCCAAGGTAGCATGTATAGGTTTCAAAAATTTTTAATCAAACTAAAATAAATAGTAGCAAAAAAGAAAACCTAATCTAGCATGCAAATAAGACCATATCATGAACAAAAATTAGAACTAAAAATAAATATTACAAACTAGATTAAATCTACTTACCTGCTGCACTACTCCATCTTCATCGGATTGGATTTGACGGATGTCTGGTGTTTTGCTAGAACCGTGCACATGCCTAGCCTTTACTGGTATCCACATGGAGATAGCCTGATCAAAGCTTTGAGGCCACTAGAGTCCTAGCACCTTGTAGGTCTCGCTTTGAAAGTTGAATTACATCTTCTTCAAAAAGAAGAAGAAAAACCTTAGAGTCACCTTACACGAACTCATCACGCTGATTCAAGGGAATAAGGGACAAAGAAAAGCCTAGAATGAAAAACATTTTTTTCTTTCTTTTTCTCTCTATTTTCTCTCCCTTTTTATGTTTTTTGGCGTGAAGAATATTAGAAGAAAGAAAATAAGGTGCTCAAACAAAGTTGTGATAAAAGAAAAAGAAGAAATCCCAACATAAAGCTAACCCCTTACATATTTTATTGCACAATATAAGTCCAGCCCTTTCAGAACTCCATGCCCCATTAAACTCTATATAAGATCCTATCCTATCAGATATTGAATCAAATTCAAATGCAAAGATAAAGGGGGTGACAAGGAAAAATTATAAGCATGAAAAAAACATTAGCATTGAGGAAAAACTACCGCACTCTTTTTCACGCCCACTTAATCCCATTGTCCCACTTAGAGTCCAAACCCTAAACACCACTAGATAAGTTCAAAACTAATCAATCTGAATTAAATTCAAACACACAAGGCCAAAGGATAAGAGGAGACGACATAAAATTAGCATTGAAAAAGAATTGTGTGAGAACAAATAGTGCTACCTCCTATCATAAAACTTTCTTCTCAAAACTCAACTCCAAAATTAGATACTTTAATGTTCAAAAATTCAAATAAGTTTAAATTACAATGCATTTTGAATCTAATTCAAATAAATTAAATTTAATATTTATCAGAAGAGAGAAAATCCTAGAGGAGGGGGCATCAATACTTGGCACACACCGTCCCTTAAAATTTATGACAAGAAAAAGAGGGGGCTACTTTAGTGCCCCCTTTTCTTAATTCATTGCAAAAATTAGATGAGAGGTGAGAGAGTCCTAGTTGATTGGGACTTGGGCTTCCTATCTCAAATTGGATTAATTCAAAATCTGATTCAAACCCAATTTGAGTCAAATTTGAAAGGCTATCAACCTTAATCCAATTAGGGTTAGAATTCAAGTCTAACTTGAATTATTCAACCCAATTAATCCAATTGCATTGCAACTACTGTAATGGTGTCCCTTGTGCTAATAATTAGTAGGTACCAAAATTAGTAGGTGTCAAAAATAGCAAGTGCCAAAAAATAGCAAGTTCTAAATTTGCAATCCTAACAAATTTAGAGTTTCTAAATATGTAACTCTTACATATTTTGATCTAATCATGTGATTTGATCAAACTCCTGTTATGTGTGATCCCTTAGGTTCCATTCTATCTAGTAATAGGACATACGATGATTTTCATCATAATATCATCAAACTCTTTTGATGGATCAAAACTGTTGTCGCTTGGACCGTCGTGGCCTGTAGCTCCGGCATGGTGTCGGGCATCGCCCCTCTCACCTAGGATCCTGCGTGCATTCCCGGACCCCTGCAAAAAAAAAAGAGACCTGGGCTGGGGATTTCGACGGCGGCAATCCAACGATCAAGTCAGTGGGTGATCCAGGGGAACAGATCTCCCTCCGTGGATCCCGGTGAGGTTTCCATGTTTAAGGGTCATGTTTTTGAGAAAAGAAAGTGAGTATAGGATGTTAGCAGACAAGGAGGGATGGAGTGGTGGGGACACCAAAATCAGACACAGATCACTGGATCCCATATGATTTACTGATTAGGGTTTCTTTTAGAACCTTAGTCATGTGTCACAATTTTGTAATCAATTAAGATTGAGTCCTGTAATAAGTTGAGGCTAGTTGATTTGTCTCAATCCAATCCAGTTTATTGAGTCCTGTATTTCAGTCAATAGTCTAGTGAGAGTTAATTTTGATACAAGAAAAGAGGATACACTATTTTGGAGTTCCACTAGGTCTCATCCAGGAGCCAGAGGTCTTCACATCAACCAATTGGACCTTGTATGCCATCTTAGGGTCCAAGATTCCTGTAAGATGCCCAGATGCCTTCTAGATGCTTTTTAGATGCCAGATTTCCTCTAGATGCTAGAGAATATTCCAATACCAGGGAGTCCATGATTCCAAGGAAGTACCTGTGCCCCAGCCCAAAGAAGATTCAAGGCCCAGGTCCATAAGAACCAAGATGCTATTTTTATTCTGGGAATATTCCATCCAGGGCACCCTAGCTTCCAAGAGGCCCAAAGCCCATGCACCCCAAGCCCTTGGGTGGCCCATTGCTGCCCCTTGAAGCCCACACGCCAACCCTAGGCATCCTTGAGGTTGACTTGGTCCAAGCTAAGAGAGGAAATGAAGTTCTTATTCTATTCAACTTGTATACTCCTAGTTCTAGGTTTATTTGTAGCCTTTCTCCCACTTAAATTGTATAAACCTATTCTAACTAGGAGAAGACTTGTAATCCCTTTAGGAGAGGGCATGGGAACTCTATAAATACCCCACCCCTCTTTCTCTTGTAATAACTTTTCTCATATGAATTAAACTTTGCTGAAATTTTGAGTTAATTGATTTGTGCTCTTGTGTTGGTGTTTTGGTATTTGTTGGTTGCTTTGTGTGCCCTAGGCATCCCTACTACACTAGCATTCTTCCACACCCTAGGTTGCTGCCATCCAAGTCTTCATACGCCCAAGAGAAGAGTGCCCGAGGATGCCCAAGCAAGGAGTCCATCATCCTTCACCAAGCCACCCACTCCAAACCCTAATTCCATCTTCTTCAAACCCTAATCTCCTTTTATTATTTTGTTGTTGCTTTCTAATAATCCTCTGATGCTTTCAGGACCCCCGAGGTGTTTCACCTTCCCAGAGGAGGCTTTCTTTGCTTCCAGGATCACCCAACTCAGCCATCTAATCCAAGGGAACGGAAACTTCATCATCTAGGCTCCAATCAGAGTGTGAGTGATCTCCTCAATTGCAGATTCTTCAATCCCTGTCTGGTGATATCCTTCCCAACTCTTGATTTTTGTTTTGTTGAAGATTAGCTATCCTAAGCCAAGTGTTTCTCAATTCTCGGATCCTATTTTTAATTATTTTGCATGAGCATGCCAGAGATATGATGATTCTTTGCATTGTTGATTATCCTGTTAGTTCTCACTTAATTTTGGGAATTTAGCTTGCAACTTAAAATTATAAAAAAACCTAAAGAAATTAGTTTACTACTTTTCCTGCATGTTTAGAAATCTTACAGTCATCTCGCATCAATTTGGTATTAGAGCAGATTTAGGATAGCATTCATCTGTATTAGGATCACAAACCCTAATTTCTGCATCCTGCTAGCTACATTAGGTGTCTATTTTTTATCTGATTTTGACCACTTAGGAATTTTATTTTTTTATAAAATTTGCATGTCATGTCCTATGTTTTGTCTTGATAATTGTAATAATTATTAATTAATTTTATAGAAAACCTAATTTACTAAAATTTAGCATATTAGAAACCCTAACAAAAATCCTAATATTTTTGCATCAGTCCGAAAACCCTAGGATTTGCATCATCATCTGATTTTTTTTTTGCATAAAATTTAATAGAATTCATCATCACTATCCATCCTCTGTTTTGTAATTTTTTTGATTTTTTTCTGCATCGATAATAGTGTCAAAACCTGCATCATCTGAAACCCTAATTTTCTGAATTCTGCTATTTCTGCATGTTGACTAAACCAAACCTAACCAACTCCCAAACCCTCCAATCCCAAGCCAAACTTTGTTTGCTAACCTCAGTTAACTTAAACCTAACTTGTCACATTATAAAATAATTTAAAAAATATTTTTATTTTCTGATCATTATTAGTTGCATTAGAACCATCGATTGCCATCATCTTTTAACCTAATCTTAAGGGCAATTGGTATCTAACATCAAGGCAGGTTTTCATCCCCTGTCCTGGGCCCAAAACAACCACCAACATTCTGACTCAAGCTTAATTAAAATTAATTAGACTTAATTTGCCCTAGTGGGCTAGGTGACATCCAATAGGTCGGGTGCGAACCATGTGGGCCAAATAGTGCATTTAATCCTGTGGCTATTATTGAAATATGATGTCTAAGGCTGAGGGTCCAGAGTCAAACAACCTAAGCGGTGTTGTGGTTTTTAATTGGGTCTCTGTGAATGTAGGGGAGGCTTTCATACTCCCACCCTCTACCTGGCCAGAGGAGGGATTAGTTGCTAAGTTAAGTGTAAGTTGAGCTGACCCATTCAGTTTTGACTCTAGGTCTAGGAAATCCTAGAATTACTTATCCTTTGCATGCTTAGCCGCACCATCTCATTCTGACTGATTGTTTGATTGCATGACCACTAGACTAGGAACCTAATAACAAAAGTCTAATCCCCGACCTAGTTCAACCATGGAGTCCAGTCTTGAAGCTCTCACAAGAACCATGAATGAATAATTAAACCAAAAGCTTGACCAAAACAATACCCAGATGAACCAAACCCAAACCCAGCTTGCCTAATTGACCACTCAGATCAACCAGATGACCCAAACAAACAACCAAACAACCACTAGGATCAACCAATTAACCACTAGATTAGACCAAGTAGAAGAACGATTAGGTACTATAGAGAAAACCCAAGACTCTAATGCTGAACCTAATCTTGACCCATCCTGTTCCACCTCTCAGAACCCTAGAGGACCCTTAAATCAAGACCAATTTATAGAACCCAACCCTAGGAGAACCCAGACTCAAGAACCATTTGTAGAGCCTAATCATAGGGGAGTTCAATATCAGGAACCATTCCAAGAGCCCAACCATTGGAGAGTCCACAACCTTGACCCTATCTAGGAACCCAACCATAGAAGGCCCCAACATGAAGTTCATGATCAAGATGAAAGGGCCAGGAGAAATATTAGGGTAGAAGCACCCACCTTTGATAGAAGTCTTGAACCAAAGGTCTATGTAGATTGGGTAGGAGATATGGATTATTATTTTGAATGGTATGAAATGAGTGAAGGGATGAAATATAAATTTGCCAAGATGAGGTTGATTCATCAAGCTAGATTACATTGGGCTAATCTTGAGCGTACTAGGAGACAACGAGCCCTTCCACCTATAACTATTTGGCAAGAGATGAAATTGCAACTCAGGGGGAAATACCTACCAAAATTCTACAATCAACAGCTCCTAGATCAATGGAACAAAATTCATCAAGGGAATAGATCAGTGTCAGATTATATTGCTGAATTTGATGAGTTTGCTATTAGGTATAGTGTAACCAAGTCTGTAGAACAAACCCTGTCCAGGTTTAGGATTGGATTACATGAAGACATCAAAAGGGAACTATACATGAGAGAGGTCAATGATTTGGAACAAGCCTATCAAATAGCTAGACATTATGAATAATTCCAAAGAGGACCTATATATCAGAAATCTGAACCTATTAGAAACAATACCCAATTCCCAAGATCAAACCCAAACCAGGCATACTAGGGTAGACCAAATCCTAATCCCAACCCAGTTCGATTTAATCCCAACCCAGTTAAGCCAAACCCTAACCCAGTTCGACCCAACCCTAACCCAATCTGATTCAATCCCAACCCAAATCATCCCAACCCTAACCCATCTCAACCTAACTCGAGTCCGAGTCCATCTAGTTCAAGTAATTCTGCACCTACTAGAATCGATAAGGGTAAGGCACTTGCATTTCAGAAAGCCCCAAGCCCCAGCTCAAATGCTTGTTTTAGGTGTAATAAGGTAGGCCACTATGCTAGCTAGTGTCCCACCAGATCATTACACATAGGGGAGCAAGAGGAACAGAAGCCTGAACCCAATAATGAGAATATAAAGAAGAAATTTATGAGGCTGAACCAGACTTGGTAGAAGAATACGAAGGAGATGAGGAGGAATTTGATCAAATAGGGGTAGTTAGATGTATTTTGACCCAAGCCCAAATTCGATCCATTTACTGTGACTTGGGTTGAGTTTCTTTTGGGAGTTCAGGAACCGGAGTGCCTCATGGTCAGAAAATAAGACAAATTCCTGTGGTAGTAAGTAATGTCTCAAATATCTAAGGGCTTGGACTACCGTATAAAATTCTTTATCATAGGTAGAGTACTTAAGTTTAGCCTCATTCAGCTTCTCACTAAAGAAGGCTAGTGGGTGATTTTCTTGACTATGTACCCCACCTATTCCTACTCCCGAGGCATTGCAAGCGACCTCAAACACCTTAGAAAAATCAGGTAATCTAAGGATGGGTGCATGGGTCATCTTATCCTTAAGTTCTAGGAAGGCCTTATCAGCTGCTTTGGTCCACTTAAATGTACCCTTCCTAATGCAATCAGTTATTGATGCGACGACAATACTAAAACCCCTAATAAATCTCCTATAAAAGGTTGCTAGGCCATGGAAACTATGCATATCATGGACACTAGAGGGTACATGCCACTCGATAATTGCCCTACCCTTTTCAGGATCTATAGAAACTCTCTCAGGGATGACAACAAAGCCTAGGAAGATAACCCTATGTGTCATGAATTCACATTTCTTGATATTGGCATAGAGGCTATTCTCCTTAAGGGTCTGGCACACTAATCTAAGGTGACTAAGGTGGTCCTTTTTAGTCCTACTATAAATCAAGATATCATCAAAATAGATCACAACAAATTTTCCAGTGTATTCTCTCAAGACTTGGGTCATAATCCTCACAAATGTACTTGGTGAATTCGAAAGGCCAAAAGGCATCACAATCCACTCAAACAGGCCATCCTTAGTCTTAAATGTGGTCTTCCACTCATCCCCAGGTCTAATCCTAACCTGATGATAGCCGCTCTTAAGGTCTATCTTAGAGAAAACTTTAGCACCGGCCATCATATCTAGCATATCATCCAATCGGGGGATGGGAAACCTATACTTCACAGTTATCTTGTTGATGGCTCTACTGTCTATACACATCCTCCAGGCACCATCTTTCTTAGGGGTCAGTAGAGCAGGGACTACACATGGACTTAAGCTCTCCCTAATGAAACCCTTCTTAAGTAACTCTTCCACTTATTTTTGTAATTCTTGATGCTCACTGGGGTTCATTCTATAGTGAGGAAGGTTTGGTAAAGTGGCTCATGGGACCAGATCTATGGCATGTTGGATATCTCTAAGGGGTGGCAATTGATCAGGTAAATCATCAGGGAAGACATCCTCAAATTCTTTAAGAGCCTCAATAATTTTTGGAGTGTGTTCCTTTTGGGTCGGCTCATGAATTTCTTTGGTGGTCAAGATCCACATAGGGTTACCCTCAGCAATCTCTTTCTCTAACTCCTTAGCCTTAATCATATTAACTCCTAGTTTCTTGTCCTTAAGGCTACTAGAACCTCTCTTAACTAGGTCTCTAGGTGGAGTTGGGTAGATAACAAACTTATTCCCATGGTGACTAAAAGCATAGACATTGGTTCAACCAAATAGGGTTGCATCATGATCAAAAAGCCAAGGTCAGCCTATAATGATACTACTTACTTCCATGGGAATGACATCACACCAAATCTTTCCTCATATGATTGCAATTTAACTAAGATTTGGCACCTAGACTTGATCTGGATGGAGGTGGAATCTACCCAGGAAACCTTGTAGGGGCTAGGATGGGGAACTATGGTCAACCCTAAAGATTTGACTGTACTAGCAGAGATGGCATTGACACAACTCCCACTATCTATGATGATCTTGAGCACCTTACCCTCTATCTTAACAAAGGTTTGTAGGATGTTAGTCCAACACCAATCTTCCTTAACTTGGGTTTGGCTCAAGATGCACCTAACCACTCCTAATAGGTTCTCAGACCTAGGTATCTCTTCCTCTCCATCATATTCATCCAATAACTGGTCATCAGACCATAGATTTCTCCCTCAGGTTCAGCTATGGGTTCAAGCTCCTCTTCCTCTAGCTCACCTAATTGTAGGGCACTAACTAGGCACTGGCTAGCAAAGTGGCCTACTTTTCGACATTTAAAATAGGTCTTTTGGGGATTGGGACTCCTGTGGACCTTTACAGATTTACCTCTATCATCTCTATGGGTCAAAGGAGTACTAGGCTGGAGTCGACTCGGGTCAGGGTGACTCAAATTGGGTTGACTCGGGCAAGGTCGTGGTGTGAGCACAAGGATTAGATAGAGGCTCCTCAACCCTCTATGGATCTCTGATTAGGGTTTTTAATCTTTTGGATCCTATAATAAGGCTTAAAGCCTGAATAATTTGCATTCAAGTCATGTAATTAGTATCTAGTTGGTTTCAATTTTTGCTTTAGTCTTATAATTTGGCCAATTTGGTTAAGTTTGGGTCAATTGGTCCTATAATTAGCCAAGTTGGTTCACCAGCTCAAGTCAATTTGAAAATGGGCTCAAGCTAGTTTGAAGATGGGTTCACAGGTGGGCAATCAAGTCAAGCCCAATTAAAGAAGAGTCAAGCCACCTCTCCTCCACACCAAGTAGGAGTGCCAACTGGAATGCCACATCATCAATGCCACATGGCATGGAAGGCACCACTTCAGCTCATGAGGAGTGTCACATCATCAATGCCACATGGCATGGGGAGGCCCACTTCACCAAGCTCCTTTGGGTGGCCAACTGGAGTGCCACATCATTAGTGCCACAAGGCATGGGAGGCGCCACTTTAGCTCATTAGGAGTGCTATATCATCAGTGCCACATGGCATGGGGAGGTGCCACTTCACCAAGCTCCTTTAGGCGGCCAAGTCAAGATGAAAAACTCAAATTCAAATTCATGTTTGACTCCCATTAATCTCCCCTTGATCCAAGTAGACAATATCCACACAACCTCCCCATATCACGCCTCTCCTTGATCCAAGCCAACAACAACCTCACTCCACTCCATAAATCAAGCTACCAAGATCAAGCTTCATGAAAAGATTCAAAACTCAAAAGTTAGATGCCAAGTTTCATGAAGAAGGAATTCAAAATTCAAATAGGCACTGGTGCGGGCACCAGACTCAGAAGAAGACTTCAGAGCTCCATTTGGATCTCTGATTGACATTGCCCGAGAAATTAGGGTTTGTAATAAAGGTTGACCTGGTCAACCAGTTTATTTATTTCTTGAGTCACCATTTAAATTTTGTTGAGTCATGTTGACTCGATGCAAGTCCCGATGTGGTTTCAATTTGGTCCAAAATGGTGCCACATTTGTCTTCCAATCAAATCAAGGTTCAAGCAAGTGGAGGCCACACTCCAAGCCACATGCCCAGCCACACTCCGAGCACACTCCAGAGTCCAGGAGGCGCCACAGAGGCATCCCAGTGTCATGGTCCCCACATCCAAAGAAGAAAAAAATCAAATTGGAAGCTAATTTAAAGGAGGCGCCCATACCTGCCAATTTTGTCTAAGCAAAGAAGGAAAAGACTTCTCTTGGAGAAAAAATCAAAGAAGGACATCCAATTGAAGTTCAAATCAAAATCAAAGAGCTTAACTTGGAGTGGAAGAAAAGAAGAAATGCCATAAGAAGAAGAGGACTCCAAATCCAAATCCAACTCCAAAGGAGGCGCCATAAAAATTCCAAAAAAAATTCCTTTATGGCCGTCCCAAATTTTTTTGAACTCTTGGTCGGCCAAGAGAGGAGATTTTCTACCTAATCTAGAGGTTGGAGGAGTTTAGTCCCACATGGGAATTTGTACAAGCTTGGAAAAAATTTTAGGTCTATATAATAGACCCCTCTTTGTAACTTTAAAAAATCAATGAAGAAAAAATTATTTTGCTATTCTCTTGTGTTGAGTAACCCAGGTTTCTCTTCTTCCGCACTATTCTAAGTGTTGAGCTCCGTGAGGGGGTAATCCGGGTTCCATTGGAGCCTTGAGGAGGTGAGAGATCTCCATCTTTATCCAAAACCCTAGGTTAGCCACTTGAAATTCCAAAACCCTAGCCGCCCTTCATTATTTTCAATCCATCAAACCCTAGCTCCATCCATCTCCCACGGCCTCTCTCTCTCTACAAGTCCAGGCCATCCACCTTCATCCAGATCCAGTCCGGCTACTTCAGATCCAGAGCAAGTTCCAAGGAAAATCACATCAGCTTCCAGGAGAATCCAGTTTTCAGCAATTTCAATCTTCAAGTTCATCAACCTGGTAAATTTTTCCCTTGACTCTCTGGTTCCATCAATTGTTTTTCTTCTCTTCCAGATCTTGAGTTCAGGAGAAGCCAACCCGCCAAAGGACCAGTATTGGAGGATCCATTGCGAAGCTATCTGAATCCGAGGATCCAACAATCTGCTCGGGAGAGTTCTTCCACCAAAATCTGTGAAGATCATTGTCTGGTTAGGTAAACCATCTCTTCTCTTTATTTCTGTTCTGTTGAAAGTTCGGAGCGAAACCCTAGGTCTGGGAGTTTCTCAACCCCCAGTGATCCGTTGCTTCTGAACTACTCTGATAATTTAGTTTCCTTAAAATTATGCTTTCAATTATCATATTAGTATGTTTCAATGTTAGGTTAACTTTTCTTTGATTTGAAGCCAACTTCTACAAACATATAAAAACAACAAAAAAATTAGTTAATCTTAATTTACTTCCGCATCGCATCCCTTTATTTGTTCTGCATCATTTTTGGTATCAGAGCCCAGTCTAGGGTTTCTGATTTGCTTGCTTGCATGTTTTGATCGTTTTCTCTTTTTATTTTGTCTGCTCGAAGTAGACTCCCCAGGACGTCCGGTCCTAGGAACTAAGCGAGGCGCAAGCCTCCTCCTCCCATTCCACGGGGTGTTCCTAGGGCGTGTAGGGGATCCATTGGGTTATAACTTCGTAGCAGGGATTATAAACGGGGAAGACAATATAGTTGCAGCCCATAATTTCCCTGTTTCTGAATTATTTCTCCCTACATAAAACTCCGAATTGCATGATTTTTGCTTCGTTGAAACCAGTATAATTGAACCTATTTTCTATAATTTTTATGTGATTTATTGGTTTCGGTAAAAATTCTGAGCATTAAAATACAACAACTCTATTTTTTGTGTTCTGCAATTCAATTCTTTTTGGAGTGATCATCTCATAATTTACTTAAGGGCAATTGAGCATCTAAGATAAGGGGAGGAGTTGATTACCTCTCCTTAGCCCAAAACCACCATCCAATCATTCGAACCTAGACCTAATTTAAAATCAGTTAGACCTAATTTGCCCTAGTGGGCTAGGGACACCAATTGGTCGGGTCTAGGCTAGTGTTGAGTCAGTTTGCCGAGTTATTCTGTGTGTGCTTAGCACTCAGTGTCTAGAACGGTGGTTCAGGGATCCATTCCCGAAGGGCTTGTGTGCTGGTCCGCCTACCTGGCCAATCACTGATTGGTGTCTAGGATTGGCAATCAGGGACCTAACACTCCCCTTACACCTGCCTGGCTGAGTCCTGAGTTACTACAGGCTAGCTTGCCACTCTGATTGGGCATCTAGTTTGGACTCTAGGTCTAGTGATCCAGTAGTCGATTTAGTCTAGTCTCATTTTGTGTGCTTGCTTGAATCATCATGTCTACCAGAAACGGAGTGCCATATCAACCTGGTCAAACCCAACCTGATTTAGAGGCCATGATCAGAACTCTTACTGAAAGTATGGCTAAAATGATTCAGGATATGACAAACACTGTGGCCCAGTTTAGCGCACAAATTCATGAGGATCTTACCCAACTTAGGGACCGAGTCCAAGTACTTGAAGAACCTAGACATCGGAATTGGACTCCTGACCCCGATTTTAATGTGCCTCAACCTCACCCACATCAGGAGCCTAGAAGGCCTTTATATAGAGATCCTGAACCTAATCATAGGAGGCCTGACCCAGAGCCTGAAGATAGAGATGATAGGTTCATCAAGAACATCAAATTAGATGCACCCACTTTTGATGGTAGTCTGAACCCTAAGGTGTATTCTGATTGGGAGGGTGAGATGGACCAATACTTTGAGTGGTATGCTATGTCTGAGGAGAGGAAATACAAGTTTGCCAAAATGAAATTAGTGCGTCAAGCTAGGTTATACTGGGGGAACATTGAGCTAACCACTAGGAGACGGAATGTTGAGCCCATAACCACTTGGCAGGGTATGAAAGAAAAACTGAGAGATAAATACCTACCCATTTCATACCAGCAAAACCTGTTAGACCAATGGCAAAACCTGAAACAAGGAAACCGATCTGTCTCAGACTACATAGCTACTTTTGATGAATACCTAATGAGATGTGATGTGAGTGAAGCCCACGAAGTCACTTTGTCTAGATTTAGGGCTGGACTGAGGGAAGATATCAAGAGAGAACTATTTCTGAGAGAGGTTACTGATCTAGACCAAGCCTACCAGATTGCACTGAACACTGAGAAATTTCAGAGAGGACCTATACCTTCTAGGGTTAGTGCCCCAATCCCAAGGAATGGACCTAGCCAAGTTATCCCTAGTAAACCTTTCAGGGTACTTCTACCCCTAGGCCCATGGACAAAGGTAAGGCACCTGACACCCAGAGAACCTCTAGTTCAAATATCACCTGTTTTAAGTGTCAGAAACCAGGTCACATTTCCAGTCAGTGTACTGCCATAGCCTGTTTCAAGTGTCATAAGGTAGGTCATGTTGCTAGCCAGTGCCCACGGAGATCCCTTTACATAGAAGAGGGAGAGAATGATAATTCCGAGCCCAGTGAGGAATTTGAAGAAGAAGTTTATGAGGCCGGAATGAATTTGGTTGAGGAGTATGAAGGAGAGGAGGAACCCAATGAATCTGATCAATTAGGAGTTGTAAGATGCATCCTATCCCAAAATCTAGTTCAAGAGGATTGGCGTAGGACTAACATCCTATAGACTTTTCTTAAATTAGGGGATAAGGTATGTAAGATCATCATAAATAGTGGGAGCTGTGTAAATGCCATCTCTACTAGCACTGTCAAGATGTTAGGCTTAATCCCAGTTCCCCATCCCAACCCCTATAAGGTTTCTTGGGTAGATTCTACCTCCATACCCATCCAGTCTAGATGTCAAGTCCAAATCCAAATGCAATCTTATCATGAAAAGATTTGGTGCGATGTCTTACCCATGGGGGTGAGCAGTATAATTCTCGGAAGACCTTGGTTGTATGATCATGATGCCACCCTCTTAGGAAAATCCAATACCTGTGTCTTTAGTTTCAATGGGAAGAAGATTATGATCCATTCCGTTCCCCCTAAGGACAAGGTAACTAAAGGAGCCGGTAAGGTTAAGGAGATGAAAACTGGAGTGAACCTAATCAGTGCTAAGGATCTAGAACAAGAAATTCATAGTGGTTCACCCATCTGGATGTTGACTGCTAAGGAACTTAGAACTTCGGAACCCTCAGAGCCTCCTCAAGAAGTTAAACCTGTGTTAAAAGAATTTGAGGATGTCTTTCCCGAGGATTTGCCAGACCACCTTCCACCTCTTAGGGATATCCAGCATGCCATAGATCTAATCCCAGGAGCGACTTTGCCCAACTTGCCCCATTACAGGATGAATCCATCTGAGCATGAAGAACTGCAAAAGCAGGTTGGAGAATTATTGAGGAAGGGGTTTATTAGAGAAAGTCTTAGCCCTTGTGCAATCCCAGCCTTACTGACCCCAAAGAAAGATGGCACGTGGAGGATGTGTGTTGACAGTCGTGCCATCAATAAAATTACAATCAAATATAGGTTTCCCATCCCTAGACTAGATGACATGCTTGATATGATGGCTGGTGCAATGGTTTTTTCTAAGATTGATCTCAAAAGCGGCTATCATCAGGTTAGGATTAGACCCGGGGATGAATGGAAAACTGCTTTCAAAACTAAGGATGGTCTTTATGAATGGGTTGTTATGCCTTTTGGGTTGTCCAATGCCCCTAGTACTTTCATGAGAATTATGACCCAGGTACTTAGAGCTTTCATAGGAAAATTTGTGGTGGTCTATTTTGATGACATCCTGATCTATAGTAAGACCCCAGCAGATCACCTAGGCCATCTTAGAGCAGTCTGCCAAGTTTTGAGGAATGATAGACTCTACGGTAATCTTAAGAAGTGTGAATTCATGACTAGTAGAGTTATCTTTCTTGGTTTTGTAGTAACCCCTGACGGCGTGGCGGCCGATCCTGAGAAAATTAGGTCCATAGTAGACTGGCCAGAGCCAACCAATGTGCATGAAGTTAGAAGTTTCCACGGCTTGGCTACCTTCTATAGGCGATTCATCAAGGGGTTTAGTACTTTAGCTGCTCCTATCACTGATTGTATTAGGAAGGGAGAATTTCATTGGACTAAGTCAGCCCATAAAGCCTTCCTAGATCTTAAGGATAAAATGACCCAGGCACCCATTCTGAGATTACCCGATTTTTCTAAAGTATTTGAGGTTGCCTGTGATGCTTCAGGTGTAGGAATAGGTGGAGTCCTAAGCCAAGAGAATCATCCCATAGCATTCTTTAGTGAAAAACTTAATGATGCTAAGCTTAGGTATTCTACCTATGATAAGGAATTTTATGCGGTGGTGCAAGCTTTGCGTTATTGGAGACATTATTTGCTACCGCAGGAATTTGTACTATTTTCGGACCATGAGGCTCTTAGATTTCTGAACTCCCAAAAGAAGCTTAACCCTAGGCATGCTAAGTGGGTAGAATATATCCAGTCCTATACTTTTGTCCTGAAACATAAGGCTGGAGTTGAGAATAAGGTAGCTGATGCCCTTAGTCGCCGATCTCTGTTATTAACTTCTGTTAGAACTGAGGTCATAGGGTTTGAGCAAATCAAAGAGGAATATGAGTCTTGTCCGGATTTCACAACTGTGTATCAGGATCTAGTTCAAGGACCATCTAGTAATCACCAGGATTATACCCTTGTAGATGGTTTTTTGTTCTTCAAAAATAGGCTTTGCATCCCTAGAACTTCTCTTAGGGAATTTTTGATTTGGGAAATCCATGCTGGAGGTTTAGCCGGCCATTTTGGAAAAGACAAGACCATTCTAGCTATTGAAGACCACTTTTTCTGGCCTAGCTTGAAAAGGGATGTAGCTAATATTGTAGCTAGATGTCGAACCTGCGCTGTTGCCAAACAGCGAAAACAAAACACTGGCCTTTATACCCCACTCCCTGTCCCAGATCGTCCTTGGCAAGATGTGAGTATGGATTTTGTGTTAGGTTTACCTAAGACCCAAAGGAGACATGATTCTATCTGTGTTGTAGTCGATCGATTCTCTAAAATGGCCCACTTCTTGCCTTGTTCCCAAACCTTTGATGCGTCTAAGGTAGCCACACTTTTCTTCAATGAGATAGTTAGACTCCATGGCCTACCTAAGACAATCGTTTCAGATAGGGATGTCCGGTTCACCAGTTACTTTTGGAAGACCCTTTGGCATAAGTTAGGGACAAAACTTAAGTTTTCAACTGCCTATCATCCCCAAACTGATGGCCAAACTGAAGTAGTGAACCGTAGCCTAGGAAATCTGCTGAGATGTCTTATTGGTGAAAACACCAGAAATTGGGATTTATACCTACCAAGGGCAGAATTTGCGTACAATGACTCGGTCAATAGGTCTACGGGTAAGAGTCCATTTGAAATTGTACATGGGTACAAACCTCACACACCTCTTGACCTAGTCCCTTTACCTGTCCACACTCGAGTCTCCGAGTCTGCTGAGAATTTTGCACAGCATGTAAAAGACTTGCATAAAGAAATTCATGCCAAAATAAATTTAAGTAATGAAACTTATAAGAAGTTGGCTGATACTCAAAGGCGAGTCAAATCTTTTGTTGAGGGAGACTATGTGATGATTAGGTTAAGGCCTGAACGGTTTCCTCCTGGAACCGTTAGAAAGTTACATGCTAGGGGAGCTGGACCCTTTAGAGTGGTAAAGAGAGTAGGATCCAATGCCTATGTGCTCGAGTTGCCTCCAGAACTAGGCATTAGCTCTACTTTCAACATTACAGACTTAGTAGAGTACAGGGAGCCAGCTGTGATTCCTAGTGAGCCTTTTGAGCCTAACCCTATCATTGAGAGTGATCCCGACCCTGTGTGTCCACCAACAAACTGGCCTGTGAGGAAAGAGCAGATTGAAAAGATCCTGGATGATCAGGTTATCTCTACTCGTAATCGAGGATAACAAAGGTACTTGGTCCGCTGGCAAGGAAGGCCAGATTCTGATGACTCTTGGATCTCCCGAGAAGAATTACAAGAATTGGACCCAGACCTCTTGGAGAGATACCAGAGCCAACTTGAGCCTTACTCGACAGGGTCGAGTTCCTCCCACCCTGGGAGAATTGGTGCGGGCACCATACTCAGAAGAAGACTTCAGAGCTCTATTTGGATCTCTGATTGACATTGCCCGAGAAATTAGGGTTTGTAATAAAGGTTGACCTGGTCAACCAGTTTATTTATTTCTTGAGTCACCATTTAAATTTTGTTGAGTCATGTTGACTCGATGCAAGTCCCGATGTGGTTTCAATTTGGTCAAAAATGGTGCCACATTTGTCTTCCAATCAAATCAAGGTTCAAGCAAGTGGAGGCCACACTCCAAGCCACACGCCCAGCCACACTCCGAGCACACTCCAGAGTCCAGGAGGCGCCACAGAGGCATCCCAGTGTCATGGTCCCCACATCCAAAGAAGAAAAAAATCAAATTGGAAGCTAATTTAAAGGAGGCGCCCATACCTGCCAATTTTGTCTAAGCAAAGAAGGAAAAGACTTCTCTTGGAGAAAAAATCAAAGAAGGACATCCAATTGAAGTTCAAATCAAAATCAAAGAGCTTAACTTGGAGTGGAAGAAAAGAAGAAATGCCATAAGAAGAAGAGGACTCCAAATCCAAATCCAACTCCAAAGGAGGCGCCATAAAAATTCCAAAAAAAATTCCTTTATGGCCGTCCCAAATTTTTTTGAACTCTTGGTCGGCCAAGAGAGGAGATTTTCTACCTAATCTAGAGGTTGGAGGAGTTTAGTCCCACATGGGAATTTGTACAAGCTTGGAGAAAATTTTAGGTCTATATAATAGACCCCTCTTTGTAACTTTAAAAAATCAATGAAGAAAAAATTATTTTGCTATTCTCTTGTGTTGAGTAACCCAGGTTTCTCTTCTTCCACACTGTTCTAAGTGTTGAGCTCCGTGAGGGGGTAATCCGGGTTCCATTGGAGCCTTGAGGAGGTGAGAGATCTCCATCTTTATCCAAAACCCTAGGTTAGCCACTTGAAATTCCAAAACCCTAGCCGCCCTTCATTATTTTCAATCCATCAAACCCTAGCTCCATCCATCTCCCATGGCCTCTCTCTCTCTACAAGTCCAGGCCATCCACCTTCATCCAGATCCAGTCCGGCTACTTCAGATCCAGAGCAAGTTCCAAGGAAAATCACATCAGCTTCCAGGAGAATCCAGTTTTCAGCAATTTCAATCTTCAAGTTCATCAACCTGGTAAATTTTTCCCTTGACTCTCTGGTTCCATCAATTGTTTTTCTTTTCTTCCAGATCTTGAGTTCAGGAGAAGCCAACCCGCCAAAGGACCAGTATTGGAGGATCCATTGCGAAGCTATCTGAATCCGAGGATCCAACAATCTGCTCGGAAGAGTTCTTCCACCAAAATCTGTGAAGATCATTGTCTGGTTAGGTAAACCATCTCTTCTCTTTATTTCTGTTCTGTTGAAAGTTCGGAGCGAAACCCTAGGTCTGGGAGTTTCTCAACCCCCAGCGATCCGTTGCTTCTGAACTACTCTGATAATTTAGTTTCCTTAAAATTATGCTTTCAATTATCATATTAGTATCTTTCAATGTTAGGTTAACTTTTCTTTGATTTGAAGCCAACTTCTACAAACATATAAAAACAACAAAAAAATTAGTTAATCTTAATTTACTTCCGCATCGCATCCCTTTATTTGTTCTGCATCAGGCACCCCTTGATTTATGAAGACAACATCCTCTCTTCACTCCCCCAAATCAAGCTTTGTAACTCCCCTTTTCAAATTTTGAATGTAAACTTAGGTGCTTATAAAAGGACTCTAACCCTCTTGTAAGAATTTTTAATGCTCACGAAATGAAAAAAAGATTTTGAGTGCTAGTCTTCTAGCTTGTTGCCTTCGTTCTTTTAGAACATCGATCTTCGTGAGGGAGCACCGTCACCTTCGGGTGTCGAGGGGTGTGAGGCCCTAAGTTACCATTTCTTTCGTGCAAGCCTTCTTCCATCTTCGGGTTTGGAGAACATCTGGATGATCCATCTGGGTGCCTAGCATGAAGATCCTCCATCACCACCATTTTCAACCTTTGTTCCCTCTTTCCTTCTTGCTTCTTGTTGACTCCTAACCTTTCTCTTGGTTGCTCGTAGGTCCTCTAGGTTGCATGGACAACGGAGTCAGTCTCCCTTGCCTTCACGACCTTCGGGATAGAAAGCCGGTGCATCCGCAGGGTTGAAGGCTTGTTCCTCCAGGTTGCATCCGCGAGAGCGAGTAAATTCGGCATCGGGCGCATCAGGGTTTTACAAGGTTTGCAACCCTAAACTCTTAAGTTGGTATTGATCCAAGAGCTATTTCCTACGGGGTTTCTCAATCATGGGGTCCTCTTCTTGTCCTTGTTTAGGGGCTAATTTGCTTGCTAGAAGTTCTTATTATTTTAGAAATCCTAGATCTGCTCTTGCTTGTCTTCAGGAATCCTTAACTTCATTAAAAAACCTAAAAATCATAAAAGAAAAATCTCTTGCATCATTTATCTCATCCTAGCATAGTTAGTCCCGCATCATGTTTGGTATCAAAGCATGGTTAGGACTTAGCATCTTCTTAAGTACTTGGATTGGGTGCTTCACCATGGCCATCTGGTCATAGGAATTAAGAAGGGCTGCAAGACCCTCACATCCCATTCCACGGGGATTGCCTATGGTATGTAGGGGTGCCGATGTGATTGACCTTTGAAGGGGAACACAAGGAGATAGGTTTAGATCCATAAGAAAAAGTTTTGCATCTTTGATTTCAGCATCTTTAGAAATTCAGCAACCCAGTACATAGTCTGCTATTTTAGTTGTTTCTGCCTATAGGAAACATAGATTCTCATGATTTTTATTTTGATGGATTCTATATAATTGAAGATATTTTTTTAAATTTTCTCAGATTTTATTTCAGTCTATAGAACTTCTACATATAGGAATACTACCTGAGAACAAATCTATTCTGAAATTCCAGCAAGTGCATCTCATCACACTTTTAAGTAGTTTAATTTTGCATTTAGGCTCATCTTTTGTTATTTCTAGCATCTTATTTTCTGCTATCATACATCAAAAAATTCAAAACACAAAAAAAAAAAAAACTTAGATACATTTCATTAGATCATTTGTATGCCATCATTTTCATAATTAACTTAAGGGCGTCAATATCATAAGATAAGAAAAGGAAGTCATTACCTTTCCTTAGCCTAAAAACAACCATCTTTGCATTTCGAACCCAAACCTAATCTAAAATCTAGTAGCAACCTAATAGATTAGGGACATCAACGAGTTGGGTTTGACCATTTTGGGGAAGCTGGTTGCATACAACCCTTCAATTGGTACCGGAAAGCTGGTGTCTAAGGCAAGATGTTTAGCGTCAAACGACCTAAGCGATGTTGTGGTTCTTTAACTGGGTCCTTGCGAAAGCAAGGGGGGCCTCCCACACTCCCACCTCTTATCTGACCGGTGAAAGGGCTAGTTGCTGTGCTGTGTGTCTTCTACACTAATCCATTTTGATTGAACTCCTAGGTCTAGCAAAACCGTAGCACTGTTCTTTGTGTGTTGCATGTCTAGTCTAGATTAGGAGTACTTTAGCCCATCAATCCTTATCCAGCCCAGTGTAGTCATGTGTTGGGTTCGGGAACCATTGCGGAAGCGTGGATTTCAAAAATTTATGAAACCAGGTCCGAACCCTAATCCCAAATCTCCTTATTAGCAATTAAAAAACTATGACTACATGCATGTCCAAATTTAAACATTGTTTAAATACTAACCTCAGATTGCTATTACCAGTCTGATGCAGAAATGAACTCCAAATTGAGTAGCCTCTTGAACACACCAGGCGTCCACTTGTCCGCCCTCCGATGGTGATCCACATGGGCAGATGATCAAGACACAGACTCCTTAATTAGGTTCTTTCCAATCAAGTTCTACCCCAAGAACTTGATATATGGGCTATTGGCTAGGACTCCTCTAGCCAAACTGGGACTAAACCTTCTCTCTTACCCTTCTCCTTGTCTTCTAGCAACTTTGGCGCCTTAAGACACTCTTGTCTTAAGAATAAGCCCTTGTCCTAAAATGAGACAAGGCTTGTCTTGGAGGGAGAAGAAAATTAAGACAAGATTGTCTTAATGTAAGAAAGAAAGGAGAGGCGCCTTCTTCCTTTACTGTCGGAGAGTTTCTCTCTGACTCTCCTTCTGTTCTGAGATTCGACAGAGCCAAGGCTCTGTAAAGGAATCAAAGAGGAAAGAGAGGAGGGGGAAACAATCTTCTGGAGAGGGAGAGGGAAAATAGAAGCAAGGCTTCGCTGTAGAAAATCTGGAATCATTTTTTTTTCTACTTTTTACGGTGAAGTCTTCTCCTTAAATAGGCGACAGAGAGGTGCCTACCCATCTGTAATCACCCTCTCATGCCCCTCTCTCCCTTCTCACGTCCTTTCCCTTCATCTCACGGCCCTTGAATTAATCTCACAGCCTTTGGGATGGGAAGACGCAAGAAAGAGTCGCGAAAAAATAGAAGGGCGCGCGCAGAAGAGAAGAGTCGCGCCCCTTCGGTATTTCTTTCACGGTAATCCCATTTTTTGAAGAGTCCATGCCTAGGTGGACTCTCTTCCACGCCCCTTCAGCCAAAACACCGATCCCCTTTTCTTTTCTCATGCAAAAACGCCCCTTGGAGAGAGTCCACGCGCGCGTGGACTCTTCTCCTTGCGCGCGCGCGTGGGAAGAGAGGGGAAGGGGTTTAGGCAATGTGGGAAAGGGGTTTAGCCTCTTAGGTTAGCCCAATTGCTAGCCTACTATTAGCCCAATGTCTTGAATCTTCAATTAGATTCAAACCGGAATGAATTTGGATCTAAAAAAGACCAAATCGAAACCCTAACACCGATTCAAGTAGAAGCCATCCACATGAGTTGTTCAAGTTTAGATTAGTCCTAAGTGGTTTGCCAACCTAGCAGCAGTGGGTCCGAGTGCAAGTTGACCTAATTTGATCAGAACTCATTCTAATCGATTTAGGTCAAATCGAGCTAACTCGAGTCAATTAGGACTAATTAGTGATCCAATTAAACCATTTAATTTGATCAACCCACAAGACAAGATTGACGTCTAGCAACGTGTCATGTCTATCCGGAAGATATGGAAATTCTGGTGAAATTCCAAAACTACCCTTCAGTGGAAAGTTCCCGTATAATTCGATCCTTCAATCATCTTGCATCCCGAATATAACTATGGATATGGAAACATGTCAAAACCAGCTTATACTCATTCCCAGCTCAGTCATACACTAATGATTCAATTAATTCGATATTAGAAATCATTTCTAATATCTATACTTTGATCAAAGATTTCCTGAATCATCATCTGACCTAATTTGGCTGGATGCAATCTCCTCCTACTAGGAGTGATCAATTCCTTGTTGACCTACTCATTACCTTCATATACAATTCACCATACCCAGCATCAACCTCGTGCATGACCCAGTGTCATGATTGAGATTGAACCAAAGCATGGGTTCATGTACATAAGGTATTATGGCAGTCTCAGGTCATAGGACTACTTGTACAACTCCCACTATGAGAAACATCTATTGACATGCAGCTAAGGCTCCATTAGATGTTCTCAAACTGGATCTATTCATTGAACTCATTCGCTAATGAGCACCCACATCCTTGTATTAGTGTCCCACACAAGTGACTGTGAGAGCAGTCACCCTTTTCAGCATACATAGGATGTGCCAGTCTAACCGGAAACCCTGATCCCCAACTCAGGGTTCCTATGACTAGGAATATTCTAGATTAGGGTTTTAAGGCCTTAGATCTCACTGGTATGATCTCATCATAGCCCTAGGACCATAGCCCTAATCTATGGGGTTCATCATATAATGACACAGCGAATGATGAAAAAATATTGCCTTTATAAACTTGTCAATTTACAATGGTCTGGGAGATACAAATATTGGCTTATAGGGCATAATCCTTTCAATCTCCCACTTGCACTAAAGCCAATCGCTCTTATTCTTTAACCCCATACAATCGAGGTGGCGATCAAACTCCCGCTGTGGTAGAGCCTTAGTGAACGGGTCTGCTATGTTGTTCTTTGTATCCACTCTATTGATGCAGACTTCTTGTCTCTCGATTATCTCTCGAACAAGATGGAAGCGTCTCAGAATGTGCTTGGACTTGTGATGGGCTCTCGGTTCCTTAGCTTGAGCAACTGCTCCAGTGTTATCACAATAGATTGGCCCCGGGCTCTCAATCTGAGGAACTACTCCCAACTCTATGATGAATTTCTTCATCCAGACAGCTTCCTTGGCGGCTTCACTGACAGCTATGTACTCTGCCTCGGTAGTTGAGTCAACTACAGTCTGCTGTTTAGTGCTCTTCCAACTTACTGCTCCACCATTCAAGGTAAAGACATACCCTGAAATGGATTTACTATCATCTGGGTTTGATTGAAAACTAGAGTTTGAATAGGCTTCTAGTTTAAGATCAGACCCTCCGTATATAAGAAAAATATCCTTAGTCCTTCTCAGGTACTTAAGAATATTTTTCACAGCCTTCCAGTGATCCTCTCCTGGATCAGCCTGAAATCTACTGGCTACACCCAAGGCATATGCCACATCAGGCCTGGTACATAACATAGCATACATAATCGACCCTATAGCCAAAGCATAAGGTATAGAACTCATTCTATTTCTTTCTTCAGGTGTCTTAGGAGACATCCTCTTAGAAAAACGTATGCCATGACCAATAGGTAAGTAACCTCTTTTACTTTCCTCCATGCTAAATCTCTTTAGCACCTGGTGAATGTACCTAGACAAGGATAAGCCTAGCATCCTTCTTGATCTTTCTCTATAGATCTTTATACCCAGTATATAGGATGCTTCTCCCAAGTCTTTCATGGAAAACTGTTTCGATAACCACACTTTGACTGATTGTAACATTGGGATATCATTCCCAATAAGAAGTATATCATCAACATATAGAACTAAGAAAACTATGGCACTCCCACTAGTCTTCTTGTACACACAAGGTTCATCCTCATTTTTGAAAAAATCAAATTCTTTGACTGTTTTATCAAATTGGATGTTCCAACTCCTGGATGCTTGCTTTAATCCATAAATGGATTTCTTTAGCCTACATACCTGATTAGGTTTAGTCTCCAAGACAAAACCTTCTGGCTGTGACATATAAACCTCTTCCTCAAGGAAACCATTGAGGAATGCAGTTTTTACATCCATTTGCCAGATCTCATAATCATGATATGCTGCTATAGCAAGCATAATCCGAATAGATTTGAGCATGGCAACAGGGGAAAATGTTTCATCATAATCTATTCCCTGTTTTTGTCTGAAACCCTTAGCCACCAATCTGGCTTTATAAGTTTCAACTTGGCCATCTGCCCCAATCTTCTTTTTATAGACCCATTTACACCCAATAGGGTTAATACCCTCTGGTGCATCAACCAAAGACCATACTTGGTTGACATACATGGAGTCCATCTCGGATCTCATGGCTTCCAGCCATCTGTCTGAGTCTCTACTCATGACTGCATCCGTATAGGTTAGAGGCTCATCATTTTGAATGATTTGGGCTTCATTATTTTCAATTATGAACCCATACCTCTCAGGTGCCTGTCGCACTCTATCAGACCTATGGATAGGAGTGTGTTCAGGTTCTATATTAACTATGTTGTTACTTGACTGAGAAGTGTCTATTTATTGAATTTCATTAAGTTCGATATTTCTACCAGTGCCCTTTTGTAGGATGAATTCTTTTTCCATAAAAGTGGCATGCCTACTGACCAAAACCTTTTGTTCAGTAGGATGGTAGAACAGATATCCTATACTATCTCTAGGATATCCCACAAATAGACATTTGTCTGCTCTAGCATCTAGTTTATGTCCAAAATTTCTTTTTACATAGGCTGGACATCCCCATATCTTAATATACTTAAGATTGGGTTTCTTACCTCTCCATAATTCATATGGAGTGCTAGAGACAGTTTTAGATGGTACTCTATTCAAGATATAAGTTGCTGTTTCCAAAGCATATCCCCAGAAAGAAAAAGGTAACTCCGTGAAGCACATCATGGACCGTACCATATCCAATAAAGTACGATTCCTCCTTTCAGCAACACCATTTAATTGTGGTGTGTAAGGAGGAGTCCATTCAGAGATGATCCCCTTATCTTTAAGGTGATCAAGAAACTCAGTGGATAAGTACTCACCTCCTCTATCTGATCGGAGGATCTTTATACTTTTTCCTGTCTGTTTCTCTACCATACCTTGATACTCTAAAAATTTTTCAAAAGCCTCGGACTTATGTTTCATTAGATACACAAATCCATACCTTGAAAAATCATCAGTAAATGTGATGAAGTATGAGTATCCACCATAGGCTTGAGTTGTCATAGGCCCACATACATCTGTGTGTATGAGTCCCAATAACTCTTTTGTCCTTTCTCCATGTCCACTAAATGGAGTCTTGATCATCTTACCCATGAGACATGATTCACAAGTTCCTAATGACTCATAGTCATAAGGATCAAAGAAATTTTCTTTGCATAACTTGTTAATCCTAGTCTCACTAATATGTCCAAGTCGACAATGCCAAAGTAAGGTATTGTTTACATCATCTCTTTTCCGTTTGTTAGAAACATGAAAAATATTATCATTAGTGGAAAGAGTTAATAGACCATTGCAGAATATGCCATAACATATAATTTCATTAGATAAAGAAATTGAGCAGCCACTGCTCATTACATTCATAGTATATCCTTGTTTAAGTAACAAGGGTACAGATATGATATTTCTAATGATTTTTGGCATATAGTAACAATTCCTTAGCTCCAAGATCTTCCCTGAAGGTAACTTCAAAATATAAGTCCCTACAGCTTCTGCTTGGATGGGGTCCCCTCCAGCACCGTAGAGCTCAAAGTTACCTTCCTTCAATACTTTAAGCCCCTGAAGTCCCTGCAATGATTTGCAGATGTTATGACCACAGGCGGTATCCAACACCCAAGTATTTGAAATGGAAGAATCCAATGACAAAATAGTATGAACTTCTTTCATACCTTTTGGTGCCTCTGATGCACCAGGCTTCACACTTGCAAGGTAAACCTTGCAGTTCCTTTTCCAATGACCCGGCTTGCCACAATGAAAGCAGGTCATCTGTCCGGAGGCCTTCTTTCCTTTCTTCTTCTTAATGCCCCCTTTGGGATTCATCCTCTTACTGGAACCCTTTTTGCCTGTCTTCTTCTTATCCACAAGAAGAACTGGAGCCTTATTTTTCTTTACATGGCTCTCTGCTGTCTTCAACATATTCAACAGCTCAGGCAAGGAAGAATTAAGTTTGTTCATATGGTAATTAAGAACAAACTGTGAAAATGACTCTGGGAGTGATTGCAAGATCAAGTCTTGATTCAACTCCCCATCCATTACAAAACCTAATTGACCTAATCGAGTGATTAGATCAATTATCTTTAATACATGGTCTTGTACTGATGTACCTTCTGTCATCCTTGCACGGAACAACTGCTTAGATATTTCATATCTAGCAGTTCTACTGTGTTCTCCATAAAGCTCTTTTAAATTGAGCAGTATGGAGTTAGTATCCATGCTATCATGCTGCCTCTGCAACTCATTAGTCATAGAGGCAAGCATAACACACTTGACAGTAAGTGAGTCATTTTGCCACATATTATATGTGGTCTTCTCCTCTTGCGAGGCATCTTCCCTTGGTGGTTCCAAAATTGGGGTATCAAGAATATAGGAAATTCTTTCTTGACTGAGTACTATTTTTAAATTTCTCAGCCAATCAACATAATTAGGCCCAGTCAATTTGTTGGCATCTAAAATACTACGGAGTGAGAGTGAAGAGGCCACTTATCTACATTTAAACAAAGAACAATACATAAGCAAACAACCATGAAATGACAATACATAATTAAATTAGGACTTTAATTTAATTATGTCTCCCACTATTTTATCGAGCATCATAACCCTCTATACGATGATCGAGAAAACCCTAATTAGTTTTTCTTAGTGGGGTTGAGATCTCAATCCCTTATAAAGGACCTTGTGTGTACACAACAAATCTTATATAAGTTCATAGGTAGGAAAACTCTCTCCAATTGTAACCCGTACAATTCTCAACTTATCCCGGCCTCTAAAATATTAATAGCCTTGTGTATACACAACAAACTATAATATTTCAGTTAAGTAAGACCCTCCATAGCCATATAGTCATGACTTTAATAGTAATACCCTTGTGTGTACACAACAAAATATTACATTAAATCATGCCATAAACAAATAATTGTATTAGGCCAAAAAATTGTGTTAGTCACCATATTAGGTCTTGTGTGTACACAACAAACCTAGTATAGATCGTAACACAATAATGACCTATCATGAAGGAAGGCCAATAATAGTATTTTAACACCAAGCATGTTAGTCAAGAATTAAATCAATCAGATCGGCCAGGCTAGTGGAAGAGATGTGGGGGTCCCCCCGTTGCTTTCCTAGACACCAATTTAAAATTGGCCAGGTCAGACAACGGAACCAATTAAAAACCACGATTCCCTTTACCTTCCCAGAACCACCTTTCTAGACACCGAAATGACTAATTATCCATCATGACTAATAATGCTTATCGGTTAACTATACTACCACTTAATATAATTTTAAGAGGGATTTATGCAATGCCAGCACATTCAATTAAAAGCTATCACATATATTAATACATGCTTTAAACTAAGCAAATATGTGAAATGTGTGCCATCATACTAGGACAACCATTTACCACATAATGGATACACCATTATGCCAGGGCAACCTTATTTCAGTATGATGGCTCCAGGGCTAATCATATCTCTAAGACAATTAGGGTTTCTGTGGAAAACCCTAACTGGTGGCAATCATCAAACTCATGTTCAATCAAAGACATGCATTGTGCATCAATATAAAAACTTTAACATGATACTACATCATTTAATAAAACATGAATTGAACTGCATAAGTTTTAATCCTAATAAGGAGGCTCTGATACCACTGTTGGGTTCGGGAACCATTCCGGAAGCGTGGATTTCAAAAATTTATGAAACCAGGTCCGAACCCTAATCCCAAATCTCCTTATTAGCAATTAAAAAACTATGACTACATGCATGTCCAAATTTAAACATTGTTTAAATACTAACCTCAGATTGCTATTACCAGTCTGATGCAGAAATGAACTCCAAATTAAGTAGCCTCTTGAACACACCAGGCGTCCACTTGTCCGCCCTCCGATGGTGATCCACACGGGCAGATGATCAAGACACTGACTCCTTAATTGGGTTCCTTCCAATCAAGTTCTACCCCAAGAACTTGATATATGGGCTATTGGCTAGGACTCCTCTAGCCAAACTGGGACTAAACCTTCTCTCTTACCCTTCTCCTTGTCTTCTAGCAACTTTGGCGCCTTAAGACACTCTTGTCTTAAGAATAAGCCCTTGTCCTAAAATGAGACAAGGCTTGTCTTGGAGGGAGAAGAAAATTAAGACAAGATTGTCTTAATGTAAGAAAGAAAGGAGAGGCGCCTTCTTCCTTTACCGTCGGAGAGTTTCTCTCTGACTCTCCTTCTGTTCTGAGATTCGACAGAGCCAAGGCTCTGTAAAGGAATCAAAGAGGAAAGAGAGGAGGGGGAAACAATCTTCTGGAGAGGGAGAGGGAAAATAGAAGCAAGGCTTCGCTGTAGAAAATCTGGAATCATTTTTTTTTCTACTTTTTACGGTGAAGTCTTCTCCTTAAATAGGCGACAAAGAGGCGCCTACCCATCTGTAATCACCCTCTCACGCCCCTCTCTCCCTTCTCACATCCTTTCCCTTCATCTCACGGCCCTTGAATTAATCTCACGGCCTTTGGGATGGGAAGACGCAAGAAAGAGTCGCGAAAAAATAGAAGGGCGCGCGCAGAAGAGAAGAGTCGCGCCCCTTCGATATTTCTTTCACGGTAATCCCATTTTTTGAAGAGTCCACGCCTAGGTGGACTCTCTTCCACGCCCCTTCAGCCAAAACGCCGATCCCCTTTTCTTTTCTCATGCAAAAATGCCCCTTGGAGAGAGTCCACGCGCGCGTGGACTCTTCTCCTTGCGCGCGCGCGTGGGAAGAGAGGGGAAGGGGTTTAGGCGATGTGGGAAAGGGTTTTAGCCTCTTAGGTTAGCCCAATTGCTAGCCTACTATTAGCCCAATGTCTTGAATCTTCAATTAGATTCAAACCAGAATGAATTTGGATCTAAAAAAGACCAAATCGGAACCCTAACTCGAATCCGATTCAAGTATAAGCCATGGTTTGCAACACATGCTAGTGTGTTCATCTGCAAACGAGATTTAATTCCAAATTAAATCCTTGATTATCTGTCCTAAGTGTGTGACCCATTGGGTTCCATACCTAGCCAGCAGTGGGTCCGAGTGCAAGTTGACCTAATTTGATCAGAACTCATTCTAATCGATTTAGGTCAAATCGAGCTAACTCGAGTTAGTCAATTAGGACTCCTCCTAATTAGTGATCCAATTAAACCATTTAATTTGATCAACCCACAAGACAAGATTGACGTCTAGCAACGTGTCATGTCTACCCGGAAGATATGGAAATTCTGGTGAAATTCCAAAACTACCCTTCAGTGGAAAGTTCCCGTATAATTCGATCCTTCAATCATCTTGCATCCCGAATATAACTATGGATATGGAAACATGTCAAAACCAGCTTATACTCATTCCCATCTCAGTCATACACTAATGATTCAATTAATTCGATATTAGAAATCATTTCTAATATCTATACTTTGATCAAAGATTTCTTGAATCATCATCTGACCTAATTTGGCTGGATGCAATCTCCTCCTACTAGGAGTGATCAATTCCTTGTTGACCTACTCATTACCTTCATATACAATTCACCATACCCAGCATCAACCTCGTGCATGACCCAGTGTCATGATTGAGATTGAACCAAAGCATGGGTTCATGTACATAAGGTATTATGGCAGTCTCAGGTCATAGGACTACTTGTACAACTCCCATTATGAGAAACATCTATTGACATGCAGCTAAGGCTCCATTAGATGTTCTCAAACTGGATCTATTCATTGAACTCATTCGCTAATGAGCACCCACATCCTTGTATTAGTGTCCCACACAAGTGACTGTGAGAGCAGTCACCCTTTTCAGCATACATAGGATGTGCCAGTCTAACCGGAAACCCTGATCCCCAACTCAGGGTTCCTATGACTAGGAATATTCTAGATTAGGGTTTTAAGGCCTTAGATCTCACTGGTATGATCTCATCATAGCCCTAGGACCATAGCCCTAATCTATGGGGTTCATCATATAATGACACAGCGAATGATGAAAAAATATTACCTTTATAAACTTGTCAATTTACAATGGTCTGGGAGATACAAATATTGGCTTATAGGGCATAATCCTTTCATCATGGAGTCTAACCCTAGATGCCCATACCTGTACTTGGTTGAATCAGAGGAAAGACCCATTAGGAATATTAGGACTTTAGCTCCTTCATTTCGAGGTAGTCTTGATCCTCGGGTTTACATTGCCTGGGAGGAAGATATGGATGATTATTTTAAGTGAAATGAAATGTCTAAGGATGGAAAGGTTAGGTTTGCTCGAGTGCATCTATGGGGTCCAGCCAAGTCTTATTGGAACAATGTTCAGGGAAGGAGGGCATATGAGAGACACAAACCCATTAGGACCTGGAAAGGAATGAAGAGCAAGCTTTGTGAAAGGTATATCCCTATGTCCTACCTGAAGGTGAAAAACACCTACACCTAGCATACAATATGCAAGAAATAGGATAGAGAATATGCATTTAAAAATATTTTTAAGACATGCACAGCGAAAGGCTCGGTAGATAGATCTAAACTATCTATCAATCTGCTTGCAACAAGAACTAGTATAAAGACCTAGCATGCATATGAAAGATTGTGCCCTGAAAGCCAATTGAAATATTGTATTTTGATCCCAAAATCAATGAATTGACATTTTATAATAAAGGCATTATTTTCATCATTTGCTGTGTCTTTTTGATTTTATGATGAACCCCATAGATTAGGGCTATGGTTCTAGGGTTATGATGAGATCATACCAGTGAGACCTAAAGCCTTAAAACCCTAATCTAAAATATTCCTGGTCGATGGGACATTGAGTTGGGGATCAATGTTTTCGGCAAGACCAGCACATCCTATATATGTTTTGTGATGAGGGTGACTGATCTCACAGTCACTTGTGTTTGACACTAATACTAGGATGTGAGTGTTCATTAGAGAATGAGTTCACTGAATTGATCCAGATTGAGAATATCTAATGGAACCTTATCTGTTTGTCAATAGATAATTCTCATAGTGGGAGTAGTGTATGTGGTCCGTTGACCTGAGACTACCATAGTACCTTATATATATGAATCCATACTTTGGTTCGCAATCAATCATGACACTGAGTCATGCACGAGGTGATACTGGTTATGGTGGATTGTATATGGAGGTTGTGAGTAGATCAACAAGGAATTGATCAGCCCTAGTAAGAGAGAATAGCATCCAGCTAATTTCAAATGATGGATTCAGGAAACCTTTGATCAAAGATGAACATTAGAGTTATTTTCTGATGGTTCATTAATGAATCATCATTATAAAGATTGAGCTAGGGATGAATATGAAATTGGATTTGACAAGTATCCATATTCATAATCATATTCGGGATGCAAGTTGATCAAAGGACTGAATTGCCCGGTAACTCACCACTGAAGGGTATTTTGGTAATTCCATCAAAATTCCATATCTTCCGGGTAGACATGATACGTTGCTAGACGTCAATCTTGTCTTGTAGGTATATGATTGAGTCATGGTAATTCAAATCAGTTAATTTGAATTAGATTCTAATTGACCGAGTCGAGCTAGTTTGAGTTGACCTAAATCGGCTTAGTTGAGATCTAACCGAATTAAGTCAAATAGCACTCGGACCTACTGCTGGCTAGGTGTGGAACCCAATGGGTCACACACAAAAGAAAATTGATGAAAGATTTAATTTGGAATTAAATCATGTTTGCAGGATAAACACACTAGCATGTGTTGTAGACCAAATTTCTATTTGAATCAGATTCGAATTTGGTTCCGAATTGGGCTTAATTGGGTTCTAATTGAACCAGATTAAGGTCCAATTTAATTTTTAGGACATTGGGCTAACCCATGGCTGAACCCAAGTGAATTAAGTTCACTGAGACCCTCTCTCCAAGCCGCCCTCTCCCTTTTCTCAGTGATTTTTGGTTGAGGGGACGCGTGAGGAATGAGGGATCGTGATTCCTAGGGTTTCAGAGGGTTGCGTTGTTTTGAGAAGACACCCCTCTGAGATCTATAAATAGGGCTGGGTTCTCAGGGGTTTTCACGCAACATAATTCAGAGATCCAATTCCCTTTCTTCCTCTCCAGAATACTCCTTCCCCTTGTTCTTGTTGGGTATTGTTTCCCTTACAGAGGTATCCTCTGTCGAAACTCTGATCCTAAACAAGAATAAGAAGAAGGTCTTGAACGGTAAAGGAAAGAAAAAGGAAAGGATCTGTTCTTCTTTTCCTTCTTGAATTAAGTCTTTGCCTGTCTTAATTTTTCTTCCAATTCAATTCAAGAAAAGGAATTCAAGAAAGGGAATTCTTGAAGAAAATTCAAGAAGAAGAAAGAAGGAAGAAAAGAAATTTTCAAGAAAGAAAATTTCAGCCTAAAAGTCCAAGAATTGAATTCTTGAAAAAGAATTCAAGAAGAGGAGCCAAGAACTAGAAATTGTTGTCTTCATCTTTTTCTGTGTGGATCACCATTGGAGGGTGAACATTTGGGCACCTGGTGGAAATTCAGAGTTTGGATTTTGCGATACAGGTTAGTATCTTAATTTGAGATTAAATCTTATATATACATTTTATATGTTTTAATTCTTTTAAGGAGATCTTGGGTTAAAGGTTTGGTGAAGATTTCAAAAGATAAAAATAAAAATTTTGAAATCTATGTTTCCGCCTTGCCATCAAACCCTACAGCATATAACATCAAAAACAACATAATATAAAGGTCATACCTCTATACCTTGGCAAGAGCGGGAGAGAAGCTGTGAAGAGCTCTGAGGAGGAGGAGGGCGCTCGAGCCACACAAGCATCTGCCCTCTATAGGATGTCCACACATGGGCTCGACTCTGATCAACTCCCTCGGAGTGCTAGCTCTTCGGGATTCTTAGCCGATCTTCTTCATCCAGGAAGACTAGGAGGAGAGCAGGAACCCTTTCCCAAAATCTCTCTCCCAAAACCTAGCTTGATTGCTAGGTAGCATACACCCAATCCCTAAAGCTCACACTCTTCTCAATCCTCTTCTCCTAAAAATTCTTTTTGCTGTTGTTGTGTAACCCGAGCAGCCACCACAATGTCCTACATTTATAGGGGCAGCAGGGAGAGGGAGAAGAAGGAGGAGAGATGAAAGGAGAGAAGGGGGGAGAGGTTCAAGATCATTCCAAATGGGTCCAATCTAAAAAGGAAAGTATGACCTTCATACCATAAAACCTTGGAGCCAAAACTGGTTTGAACTTGAAATTCAAACAAGGTCAAAACATGCCCAAAATCCTCCATGAAATCCTCCCAGAAATTCTGCTCATCACAGGAAGTGTCGACACTCGAAAATGGCCAAGTGTCAACACTTCACAAAGTATCAACACCTGCAAAATTCCAAGTGTCGACACTTGGAATAAAGTCAATCATATATACTTCGGGTGACGACAAACGATTCCCAATCGTCGATTAGACACAAGATCATATAAAAATCCTTTATGGTGTGTGATCCCATAGGTTCAAACACTAAGCCAGTAGCACTAGAATATTTCCAGTACTAGCGAAAGTCCTCATCTAGCAATGATACCCGACGTCCAGTTAGGTCGAAGATGCAGAGCACCTCACAAGAACCTCTAGCATATGGTTGCCGCATAATTTATCCCTTTGACCTTACAATGCTCAGGATGACCTAGGGTTCAACTGCCAACCCTAATTTGGTCTATCCAGATCATGTCTCAACCTCACAAGTTCCGTGACTCCTCACAAGAACTACCGTAGCCAAGGTTTTGCTGAATTGTAACATAGTGAGTCATTCACTCCAAACTATTTGGAGAGGTCAATTCCATCTTGATCCACCACCGCTCCATAAGAACTTGACTATACCTAGAACCCTTCCATCACTGGATTAGAAATCCAGATAGTTCGGCACCAAAGTATAGTGAGTTGCTAGCAAGCTGCCATGGTGACCTCAGGTCTGAGGGACACATAATATCCCTTTGCAAGCAACCCTTTGGCAGAAGGGAGCTCCGTAGATGGTCACGTTTAATGAAATGTCATACACTTCACTTGTACGTCACACTAGTATCTCCACACTCCTTGGTTAAGAGGACAACCAACAAATATGACATACAACAACCTACACTTGATACAATGTCATCCTATAACAATATGTCATTTGGTTGTGAACCAGTTTAAGAACTACTTGATATATCCTCTCTATATCAAAACAAAGTAGTTCTAAGGACTCCATCATATAAGAGTTCATTACAGAAAAATGTAAAAATAATGGACAGCCAAAAATAAATAACTTTTATTTATTATAAAGAGTTCATATGCAAATACAAAGTAGCACAACTGTCTACAGCCTAGATGATTGGCTTTGGGACACAATTCCTAACAACTCCCACTTGGACTAAAGCTAATCAGTATAGAATCTCATTCTCATTTTTTGTTTACAATAGTCGAACTCTTCAACTCTGATAGCTTTATTGAAGGGGTCAGTCAGGTTCTCCTTTCCATCGATCTTCTGAAGGTCGATGTCACATCGTTCCATGATCTCTCGCACAAGGTGATAGCACCACAGAATATGCTTTGTGCGGTGATGAGACTTTGGCTCTTTGGCTTGAGCAATGGCTCTAGTGTTGTCACAGTACACCAGAATAGGACCATCCAGGGAAGGTGCCACTCCCAGCTCGCCAAGGAACTTTCGCAACCACACAGCTTCCTTCGCTGCATCTGATGCTGCAATGTACTCAGCTTCACATACTAAGTCCGCCACAGTAGGCTGCTTAGAACATTTTTAGCAGACAGCTTCTCCATTCAGGATAAAGACAAAACCTGACACACTCTTGCTATCATCTTTATTTGACTGGAAACTAGAGTCAGTATACCCCACAAGTTTCAAGTCAGATTCTCTCTAAATTAGCCATTGGTCCTTAGTATTTCGTAAATACTTAAGGATGGTTTTAACCGCTTTCCAATGAGCTTCACATGGGTCAGACTGGTATCTGCTCACTACACCTAGTGAGTATGCCACGTCTGGTCAAGTACATGTCATGACATACATGATAGAACCCACTATTAAAGCATATGGAATTCTACCCATACGCTCTCTCTCCTCAGGTGTTGTCGCACAATTCCTTTTGGAGAGATCAATTCCAATGCCTATCGAAAGATAGCCCTTCTTGGAATTCTCCATGCTAAACTATTTCAGCATGGTGTCGATGTATGTAGACTAGGACAGTCCCAGAAGCCTCTTAGATCTATCTCTATAGATCTTCATACCTAGTATGTAAGAGGCTTCACCCAAGTCCTTCATAGAGAATTGAGATGATATCCAGACCTTTATTCCTTGCAGTGCTGTGATGTCATTCCCGGTTAAGAGAATGTCATCCACATACAGCACAAGGAATACAATCACAGAACCATTAGCCCATTTATAAATGCAAGGCTCTTCTCCGTTCCTAACAAAGCCATATGACTTGATACACTTATCAAATCGCATGTTCCAACTCCTTGATGCTTGCTTCAGTCCATAGATGGACTTTTGAAGCTTGCACACCTTTGACACGTCTGTGGATGTGAACCCTTCAGGTTGTATCATATATACCTCCTCTTCCAGCTCACCATTTAGGAAAGCTGTTCGGACATCCATTTGCCAGATTTCATAGTCAAAGTGCGCTGGTAAAACAAGCATAATCCAAATGGATTTAAGCATTGCCATAGGAGAAAACATCTCGTCATAGTCAATACCATAACGTTGATGATACCCCTTGGCAACCAGACAGGCTTTATAGTCTCTACCTTTCCATCTGCACCCCTTTTCCTTTTGAAAATCCATTTGCACCCGATGGGTTTTATCCCTTCAGGTGGATCAACCAATGTCCATACATTGTTGATCTCCATGGACTCCATTTCGGATTTCATGGCTCCTAGCCATGACTCAGAGTCGGACCTCTGCAACGCATCCATATAGGTGATCAGATCCTCATTGTTCTTATAGAGTTCAATGGGATCATCATCCTGGACTAAGAAATTATAGTATCTGTCCGGTCGGCTCGGTACTCTACCGAATCTCCTTAATGGTTCCTGAGTGGGCTTTGGATGTGATCTAATCACAGCCGGTTCTATGTTGTCCCTTAAGTGTGTCAGTTCTTCTACTTGTTGAACTTTACTAAGTTCAATCTTAGTGGCTACAGTTCCATCACCAAGGAACTCCTTTTCCAAAAAGATAGCCCTAAGACTGATGAACAACTTTTGTTTCTTAGCTAAGTAGAAGTAATACCCCTTAGACTCCTTTGGATACCCAATAAATAGGCACCGGTCAGACCTAGGTCCAAGTTTGTCCATTTCCAAACATTTTACATAAGTCGGGCACCCCCAGATCTGAAGGTGTGAAAGTGTTGGCTTACTTCCAGTCCACATCTTATATGGTGTTTTACTAATAGACTTACTTGGAGCCCTATTCAGAAGGTAACAGGCTAATTCTAAAGCATATCCCCAAAAGGATAACGGCAGAGAAGCAAAGCCCATCATGGACCGAACCATGTCTAACAGGGTTCGATTCCTCCTTTCAGACACTCCATTTAATTGAGGTGTCCTTGGAGGTGTCCATTAAGAGAGAATCCTGTTCTCCTCAAGATATGCCAGAAACTCACTGGAAAGGTATTCATCATCTCGATCAGATCGAAGGGTTTTGATACACTTTCTGATTTATTTTTTTACTTCATTACGATATCATTTGAACATTTCAAACGATTCAGATTTATGTCTCATCAAGAAGACATAACCATACCACGAAAGGTCATCTATAAAAGTAATAAAATAACCATACCCTCCCCTAGCACAAATATTCATGGGTTCGCATACATCAGTATGTATCAGACTCAGAATTTCATTGGCTCGTTCACCTTTTCCAGTAAAAGGTGACTTAGTCATTTTTCCAAGAAGACAAGACTCACAGGTTGGAAGTGAACTATCTTCACTAAAATCGAGGAGACCCTCAGTTTTCAACATGTTTATCCTATTCCTGTTTATATGACCTAGCCTACAATGCCGTAGGTATGCATCACTGACATTATCTATCCAAGGCTGTTTGCTAGACGTGTACATTACACTAACAGGTCGCGACAGTACATAAATGCCATCATGCATTTGTCCATTCAAAATAATAGAATCATTCAAAATGATTTTGCAAATGTCATTCTTTATTAATAGTTCATAACCATACATGGCCAACTGGCCTACAGAAATGACATTTAAAATGAAAGAAGGACAAAAATGACACTCGTTCAAAATGATAGTACAGGACTTGAAAACAAGTTTAAGGACTCTCAATGCTAGAACTAGAACTTGGCTTCCATTTTCCATGTTCAAGAACCTCTCGCCATCCTCGAATCTTTTGCTAACTTGAAGTACCTACAAAGAATTGTAAATGTAAATTAGACTTCTTGTATCCAATACCCAGTTAGTAGTATCACAAACAGAGAAACTACAAGGTGTTATGTACACTCTGCATGACTTTGATCAGCCTTCACTTTCTTGGCCTGACTGGGCCCAGAAGCACCAAGAACCTTTTTCCCTTTATTCTTCTTCTTCCCTTTCTTAAAGGGACAACGCCCTCTCGAGGAACCTCCCACTAGATTCACCACCCTTTTATTCAACTGGCGGTCTCTCTCATAAGTCTACAGCAATCCCAACTGACCGTGGTAGTTAATTACAGGCTTGTTCATTCTATAATGATCGAGAAAGTCTAGATAAGAGGAGGGGAGAGAATTCAAAATCGCATCTTTTCCAAGCTGTTCATGCAAGGGACATCTAAGCTTGCCCAGGCACTTAATCATCTCGATCATGTACAGTACATGATCAGTGACTAAGGCCCCATCATGCATCCGCACGTTGTTAATAGCACAGGAGACCCTGTACCTCTCAACATCGTCTGGTGTTCCGAAAGACTCCTTCAACCTTTGAAGGATTTCTTCTGGCTAGGCTTCCTTGAATTTACGACTGAAGTCATCATTCATCATAGCCAACATGATGCATCGGATAGTGATCCTGTCAGAGAGCCACTTTTGATAGGTGTATCTAACTGAACCCCAAGCATTGGCAGCAGGGATCTCAAGTGCCGGATCCGATATCACATATAGGATCCGTTCGTGCTCTAGGACAATCCTGAGCCTTCGATACCAGCTATCAAAGTTGGGTCCATTGAGCTTCTCATTGTCGAGAAGAGATCGGAGTGACAGGTTAGAAGACATCTAAAAGGAAAACCAAAACTATTTAGTGTATATGAATAATTAACCTAAAGACATGGACTTAAGTCTAAAGGTCCCTCCCACTATTTTGCTCAGATTGGTAGCCTCTACCTCTAATCCAAAGAATTACTTTAATTCCCTAGTGGGTACTAGAGTCCAATAGACAACACATGAGCTTGACTTTGGCCAACCCATCCATGCGTGTCTAAAGATAGGTTCTTTAACCGATTACTTCTCCAAGTAACCTCTAGTAATTGGGTTTTGCTCCAAGGAGCACTTCAATTGACCTTTGGGCCTCCTATTGAAGGTCCCGGTTAGGTCTAACCATTAACATGACAAAATTTAATGCTTCTAACTAGCAAATGGTCAAGCCCGACTTTGGCCGACTCACTTGACCACCGTTAAGAGAGTAGCAATGAGTCATCATATTAGGAACAACAATTCCAGTAGCTCGATGAACATCCAAACTTTGGATCTGTCGATGAACACCGAACTAATGGACACATTACTATCCCACTTAATGGGAGGCTAGGACTTGGTTATCTCTATAACTTTGTCCTTTTAAGGACCTAATAATTTAGAGGGTTTTAATTAATGTGACAGATGAAGAGAAGAGAAGACATGGATCAACCTCCCACTGACCACATCAGCAATCTAGGGGGGTTACACATAACTAATGATCCATGGGCACCTAAAATCAGTCAAGACTGATTAACCTAGGTGACAAGGGTTCACATGAGTCAATGAGTTATCTTATTAATCCTGATCGACCACATTGGCCAGGTAAGTGAGATCATGGGTTGGGTTCCGCCATTAACCATCTTGCCTAGACACCAACAGAGTTGGCCAGGTAAGAGGTAGCCCCAAAGAACCATGATCACAATGCCAAACTTACATCAACACCAATCGGTTCATTAGACTCGATTAGACTAGCCTAAAGACTCGGGCTTTTCACTGAGCCACAAATTAGATCCATTTAGATTTTAGACTAATCAATCTAACTATTAGATAGATCTAGAAAAGAAATCCTAACTCAACATTTGATTAGATTAGTTATCTAATTAGTCCAATGCATCTAAACTTAGGTCTAACCCAATTAAGGACCAAATAAAACTAACCCATGATCCTTAAGGCTTATAAAAATGACTTAAGATCTTTGAATCATAATTAAGTTCAATAACCTTAAAATAAATTAAGATAATTGCAACCCCTTAATGATGCTAGCATTAACTAAGGTTATTGACTCAATCCAAGTACTTAAGGTTATTGAACTTAATTAAGATCTTTGACTAAGAACTCTCACAAACCCCTTAATGGTTCAAATTTTAATCTAAACTATTGACTTAAGATGATTGCAAACACCGGGAAGAAGAACTCTCACAAACCCCTTTATGCACACAGCAGGGTATCACACAACTCAATAAAAGAACTCAAGGTTTTAATTCATATCAAAATTAGGTTTCATACAAGAGGCTAGGGTCCCTTAAATAGACCCTTAACCTTGGACTCCAAGTAAGGGCACATAAGTCTTTACATAAGAATCCTTTTCCCTCTCAAACCCTAGCTAGAAAATAAGGAAACATTAGGTAGAAAAATCCCTAAAAATTCTCTTGACTTGGCCAACACTCCAAGGATGCCTAGGGGGGCGTGTTGGGCTTCTAAGAGCAGCAAGAGGTTGGCCCAAAGGGGCTCGGGTGCATGGGTTTGGGCCTCTGGAAACTGGGGTGGCCTGGTAGCCATGTAGCAGGAATATTCCCTGGTATCCTGCTTCTTAGGGGCTTGGGCTTGGCGCCTGGGCTTGATTTCTTTGGGCTAGGATGTAGATGGACCTCTGGAATCATGGATGCCTTGGTATATGAATATATTTTGGCATCTGGAAGGGAATCTGGGCATCTGGAGGGCATCTGCAAGGAATCAAGATTTTCTGAATTTTCCTCCTGGGGTCTTCAAATCTTCAAGCTAGGTTGGACTTGGGCTATACTTCCATGTCTTCAATTTGGTTGGACTTGGTCTTCACTTGTATGATGTGGTCTTGAGTCTTCAATATGGTTAAATAGGACTCAAAAAAATAAAATTAGCTCGACATGAGCTGACTAACACTGGACTGAACTAGCTCAACATGAGCTGACTAGTATAGAACTGAAACTCAAAATACTCAAATAACAACTAAAATGGACTCAGATAGGCTAAGCCCTTTTTAAAGATGGACTCATAAATTATTGATCAATTCATAGAGGGTTGAAAAGCCTCTATCTTATTCTGGTGCCTCCGGTGTCCCCACCAATCATGGTCATTCCAAATGGGTCCAACCCAAAGAGGAAAGTATGACCTTCATACCATAAAAACTTGGAGCCAAAACTGGTTTGAATTCAAAATTCAAACCCGGTCAAAACATATCCAAAATCCTCCACGAAATCCTCCTAGAAATTCTGCTCGTCACAGGAAGTGTCGACACTCGAAAATGGCCAAGTATTGACACTTCACCAAGTGTCGACACTTACAAAATTCCAAGTATCGACACTTGGAATAAAGTCAATCATATTGACTTCGGGTGACGACAAACGATTCTCAATCATCGATTAGCCACAAGATCAGATAGAAATTTTCTATGGTGTGTGACCCCATGGTTCGAACACTAAGCTGGTAGCATTGGAACATTTCCAATACCAATCAAAGTCCTCATCTAGCAATGACACCCGACATCCGGATAGGTCAAAGATACAGAGCACCTTACAAGAATCTCTGGCATATGGTTGCCGCATAATTCATCTCTTTGACCTTACAATGCTAAGGATGACCTAGGGTTTGACTTCCAACCCTAATTTGGTCTATCCAGATCATGTCTCAACCTCACAAGTTCTGTGACTCCTCACAAGAACTATCCTGACCAAGGTTTTGCTAAATTGAGACATAGTGAGTCATTCACTCCAAACTATTTGGAGAGGTCAATTCCATCTTGATCCACCACCACTCCACAAGTACTTGACTATACCCAGAAACCTTCCATCACTGGATTAGAAATCCAGATAGTCCGGCATCAAAGTATAGTTAGTTGCTTGCAAGCTGCCATGGTGACCTCAGGTCTGAGGGACACATATACCCATATCCCTTTGTGAGCAACCCTTTGGCAGAAGGGAGCTCCATAGATGGTCACGTTCAATGAAATGTCATATACTTCACTTTTATGTCATACCAATGTCTCCACACTCCTTGGCTAAGAGGACAACCAATAAATATGACATACAACAATCTACACTTGATACATTATCATCCTATAACAATGATCATTTGGTTGTGAACCAGTTTAAGAACACTTGATATATCCTCTCTATATCAAAATAAAGTAGTTCTAAGGACTCCATCATACAAGAGTTCGTTACAGAAAAATATAAAAATGATGGACAGCCAAAAATAAATAACTTTTATTTATTATAAAGAATTCATATACAAATACAAAGTAGCACAACCATCTACAGCTTAGACGATTGGCTTTGGGACACAATTTCCAATACTACCAACAAAATCTCCTAGACCACTTAGAGAGGTTGACGCAAGGTGATGGATGAGTCAGTAATTATATTGATAGATTCGAGCATCTAATGCACTATATTGTGAATATGGATCCATATGATATCCTAATCTAATTTGAAGAGGGTTTGAGGGAAGATATCCGGAGAGAATTTTTTAGACATAATATCTATAGTTTGGAGCAAGCCTACCGAGTAGCCCAAAACCATGAGAGGTCCTTGAGGCATGCTAGATCAAGTACTTTGGACCTAAATCTGACCTCTGCCATCTTGAATCATATCTCCATTGGTCCGACACCTAGTGTGAACCATACTTTTGTTGATAAACCCTCATTTGTATCATCTCCAACCCAGAAGGATGACATTGAAAAGAAACTAGGTATTCCCGACCCAGGATTAGTTGACTAGAATGAAGCCATACTAAAAGAACAATTAAAGAAGGAAGAATTAGAACCCATGATAAAAGTATATGGGGCTAACATGAGTTTGGTAGATGAATATGAAGGAGAAGACTTCGAGGAGGACAACTCTAGTACCTTACCTGAGGAAATTTTTGGAGAAGATAAGATTGTAGAGCCTAGTCTTGAAACATCAGAACAACAGGAAATTAGTGAGGACTTGGTTCCTGTAAGTCAATGCCCTCAAGAAGAGCCCACTCTTTTAGCCTCAACTTGAGACCTCATTCAGTTCCCTTATAAAGAGTTCATTCCTTTAACCCCAGTTGATGACCTTTTTCTGGAACTGTCTAAGTCTTCCTTTCTTGAAAATCCTGCACTTGCAATGACCAAATTCTCCATTCTTCAATTTGACCTTATGTCACCCATAGATCAATGTTCATACATTAAGGTCAGTCTCTTTAGCTTTGAACCAGTCCCTGAGTCTCCTTCCTATTTCCTACCCTTTCTTGAGTCTACACATGCTTCTAAAGCCATTAGGTTACATTTTATTAAGATCACTAGGTTGCATGAACCCTTAAAGCCCATTCCATTTGCGACCTACTTTTGGAAGACCTTGTAGCATTTGCTAGGAATCCATGGTAAATTCTCATGTGCATACCAAACTAGGGTCAAACCTAGAGAGCCTAAAGTCTGTTAGGTTTAGGCCCAAAGAGTCTAATAAAATTCCTCTCAATAAGAATACATAGTTGAGTCTGCATTTTGTAGGTGTCTGTATAAGTCTCAAAGTCCGTAAAGTCATTCGCACAGCATGCATAAGGAGATTAGCCAACAATCTAAGTAATAATACATACATGAAATTGGCTGATTCCCGAAAGCAAGCCTAAGAATTTGACATAGGGGATTCTGTAATGACTAGGCTTAGGCCTGAAGGGTTCCAACTAGGGACCATTAAGAAACTTCATGCTCGTGGAGCTGGCCCCTTTAAAGTGATAAGGAGAGTTGGCCCTAATGCCTATGTGCTTGAGCTACCCCTGGATTATGGCATTAGCTCGACTTTCAATATCTCAGACTTAGTCGAGTATAGGGAACCAACAACAATATCCAGCGAGCCATTTGGGCCTGACCTATCCTTTGAGAGTGAACCCGACCTTGAGTGTCCACCTCCAATTTTACCTGAGAGAGGAGAACGGATCGAGCATGTCCTGGATGATCAAGCTCACAACCCAGGACAAAGGTTATCAGCATTACTTGGTATGTTGGCAAGACTGACCATAGTCCGATGATTCATGGATTACCCGTGAGGACATGCAATGCCTCGACCCCGACCTTCTTGAGAAATACCAAAGCCAAATCAACCCTTACTTGACAGGGTCGAGTTCCTCCCATCCCGGGAGAATTGGTGCGGGCACCAGGATTAGACAGAGGCTTCTCAACCCTCTATGAATCTTTGATTAGGGTTTTTAATCTTTTGGAACCTGTAATAAGGCTTAAAGCCTGAATAATTTGCATTCAAGTCATGTATTAGTATCTATCTGGTTTCAATTTTTGGTTTAGTCTTGTAATTTGGCCAATTTGGTCAAGTTTGGGTCAATTGGTCCTATAATTAGCCAAGTTGGATCACCAGCTCAAGTCAATTTGAAAATGGACTCAAGCTAGTTTAAAGATAGGTTCACAAGTGGGCAATCAAGTCAAGCCCAATTAAAGAAGAGTCAAGCCACCTCTCCTCCACACCAAGTAGGAGTGCCAATTGGAGTGCCACATGGCATGGAAGGTGCCACTTCAACTCATGAGGAGTGCCACATCATCAATGCCACATGGCATGGGGAGGCCCACTTCACCAAGCTCCTTTGGGTGGCCAACTGGAGTGCCACATCATTAGTGCCACATGGCATGGAAGGTGCCACTTTAGCTCATGAGGAGTGCCATATCATCAGTGCCACATGACATGGGGAGGTGCCACTTCACCAAGCTCCTTTGGGCGGCCAAGTCAAGATGAAAAACTCAAATTCAAATTCATGTTTGACTCCCATTAATCTCCCCTTGATCCAAGTAGATAATATCCACACAACACTCCCCATATTATGACTCTCCTTGATCCAAGCCAACAACATCCTCACTCCACTCCACAAATCAAGCTACCAAGATCAAGCTTCATGAAAAGATTTAAAATTCATAAGTTAGATGCCAAGTTTCATGAAGGAGGAATTCAAAATTCAAATGGGCGCCCCTTGATTCATGAAGACAACATCCTCTCTTCACTCCCCCAATTCAAGCTTCGTAACTCCCCTTTTCAAATTTTGAATGTAGACTTGGGTGCTTATAAAAGGACCCTAACCCTCTTGTAAGAATTTTTAATGCTCACGAAATGAAAAAAATATTTTGAGTGCTAGTCTTCTAGCTTATTGCCTTCATTTTTTTAGAACGTCGATCTCCATGAGGGAGCGCCTTCGCCTTCGAGCGTCGAGGGGTGTGAGGCCCTGAGTTACCATCTCTTCCATGTAAGCCATCTTTCATCTTCGGGTTTAGAGGCCATCTGGATGATCCATCTGGGTGCCTAGCAAGAAGATCCCCCATCACCACCATTTTCAACCTTTGTTCCCTCTTTCCTTCTTGCTTCTTGTTGACTCCAAACCTTTCTCTTGGTTGCTCATAGGTCTTCCAGGTGCCACGGACAACGGAGTCAGTCTCCCTTGCCTTCGTGACCTTTACACGGAAAGCTTGCACATCCACAGTGTTGTAGGCTTGATCCTCCAGGCCACATCCGCAAGAGCAAGTGAATTCGGCATTGGGCACATCAGAGTTTTACGAGGTTTGCAACCCTAAACTTCTAAGTTGGTATTGATCCAAGAGCTAAGTCTTATGGGATTTCTCAATCTCGGGGTCCTCTTCTTGTCCTTGTTTAGGGGCTAATTTGCTTGCTAGACGTTCTTATTATTATAGAAATCCTAGATTTGCTCTTGCTTGTCTTCGGGAATCCTTAACTCCATTAAAAAACCTAAAAATCATAAAAGAAAAAGCTCTTGCATCATTCATCTCATCCTAGCATAGTTAGTCCCGCATCAGGTCGGCTAGGGCTGGGTCGCCCTGGTGGGACTGGCTAGCTCCTGGGTACTGACTAGGATATCTAGTGGGCTCTGGTCTACGGTAGATGGGCCCTCTCTGAAAACGCTCATAATCCCTAGCAATCTGGTAGGCATGGTCCAGGTCATTAACATCTCTCATGTAGAGCTCCCTCTTAATATCATCTCTAAAGCTATCCCTAAACCTAGACAGGACATCATTCTCATCCTCATCTAAGTCACATCGCATGGAATACTCATCAAATTTCATGATGTATTCATCTACACTCTTGCTACCCTAATCCAATCTTTGCCATTGATCCAACAAACCATGATGATATGAGGTTGGGTCGTGTTTCCCTCTAATCTTAGCCTTCATAGCCCTCCAGGTGACTATGGGTTCATGGCCTCCTAGTCTAAGTGCTTTGTCAACATTAGCCCAATAAAACCAGGCCTGGCGGACCAACTTAAGTTTGGCAAATCTAAACTTACGCTCATCAGACATATCATACCATTCAAAATACTGGTCAACCTCTCCCTCCCAATCTATATAAACCTTAGGAGCACGACAACCATCAAAAGTGGGGGCTTCTAACCTTATGTTCTTGTAGGCTCTATCTTCCTGGTCTATGAAGTCCTGATTCAGTCTCCTTGGACGAACCTCTAGGATTGGGTCATGACAATGGGCTCTCCTAGGTTCAGCCTCAAAGTAGGGATCGGGGTTTGGAGTCCTCCTAGGGTCAACCTCATAGTAAGGATCACAGCGAGGGGTTCTCCTAGGATGGAGAGGTGACTCAAGACCTATTTCAGAATGGGACCTACGTGTCTCCTCTAGGGTTCCTAGGCTATTCTTCATTTGGTCAAACCTCTGATTCACCTGGGTGAAGGATTGGGCTAGCTGCTCAGTAAGGGCTTTAATCTGGGCTTCAAGATTATCCATGGATTCAGCCAAGGGTGGAGATGGTGGATGAAATGGGACTTCTGATCTAGTGCACATGCAAAACTCAACACAGTAGACTACGGGTACCTAGACCTAGAGCCCAATCAGAATGGGTTGACTCAATTTATACACAACTCAACTCCTAGTCCTTCAATTGGCCAGGTAAGAGGTGGGATGGTGGGAGGCTCCTCTGCTCTCGCAGGGACCTAACTAAGGAACCACCGATCCACTTAGGTTGTTTGATACTGTACCTCTAGCCTAGACACTAGCATTCAGTAATAGGAGATGAATTGGGTGCACTAGTCTTCCCACAAAGGCTGGACTCGACCAATTGGTGTCCCTAGCCTACTAGGGAAAATTAAGTATAATTAACTTTAAATTAGGCTTGGGACTGAATTCAAGGGACGTGGTTTTGGGTTAAGGAGACATTATTAACTCATCCCCCCATCTGATATATTGAAAGTGCCCTTAAAGTATTTTATGCAATGATGGCAGGCAGATGAAAATGCAAATGAGGGTTTAAGTATTTTTGGTGTTTTATGAGTATATGTAATTTTTTTTTGTTTTGATATTTTTTTAAATAGAAATATAATTTGCAGATAATGACCTAATATTCAGGAAACATGCCAAAAATTTAAGATATGCAAAATTATACTAAAAAAACCCTAAACTTGCTAGAATTGGCTTTGCTAAAAAAAAATAGGGTAAAACTGTTCTCAGGTGGTATTCAGGCTGGCAGAAAATACACAAACTAAAATAACTCTTGATAAAATTTTGAAAAATAATTTCAATTACATGAATCCAGAAAATAAAAATCAGATTTTTATGAGTTCTCTATTGGTAGAAATAATTAAAAAAGCAAGCTATGTACTAAGAAGGCTGAGATGCAAAATTACCCTAATGAACTCTTTGTGTTCTTCTTCAGGGGTCAATTCACAGTGGCACCCCTACATGACATACGAGATCCTGTAGATTGGGAAGAGAGGGTCTTGCAGCCCTATTTGTCTCCTATGATCGGATGGTCATTGTGAAGCACCCGATCCGAATATGCAAAGAGAACTGAGCCCAAACAGGCTCTGATGCCAAATGATGTGAACTAAAATGCATGCATAATTATTTTTGTATGTTTATAGGTTAAGTTGTGTATCTAAATCCCGAATATCAGACCAAGATCCTAAGTAGAGAATTCTAAGCAAGTAAGAAGCAATCAACTTGCAAAATAGGACCTAAAAAGTAATAGAAAAGAGGACCGCCGAGGCTGAGAAGTCTCGGTTGGGCTAGTTCCCTTTCAATAATGCTACTGGCAAGCAGAGGTGGTGTACCTAAAAATGGTTGAAGCACCTGATGAAGATCGTATGCAAAGGGATCACTCTCGCTCTCGGATATGGCCTGAATGATGAAGCCGAAGATCGATGGATTCTCGGCTTTCAACCCGGTGATCCGATTGCTGCCTAGCTGGAGTTGTTGGATTCGTAGACTTCGAGGGACCTGCAAATAGCCTTTCAAGGGTTAGAGATTGATGAAGGGATGAAGGAATAAATGGAAGAACAGCAAGAAAAGAAGAGTCTTGGTGTTGGGCGGCCAAGGTTGGAGAAGGCTTCTAGGGTTTGATGGCGGCTGGAGACTAGGTGCAGGGAACAAGGAAAAAGAAGGGGCTCACACAGAATCCCCTTAGCACACAACATAGCAGTATTTTGAAAACTCAATAATATTCATGAAAAATTGTCTTCATACAAGAGAGGAGGGCTTTTTTTATAAACTCATAAGCTTGCCCCCCAAGTAAGGATATAAGAGTCATTACATAGGAATTTGAATCCTACCCAAACCCTAGCTAGAATACATGGTATCCCACTATCCCTCTTTCACTCAAACTCTCCCTCTCTCACTTGCCTTGGTTGGCCAAAGGAGGTGACTTTAAGTGACAGACCAAGGGGTGGTAAGCATAAGAAGTGGTGCCCCTTGGTTTCTCTCATGGGCTTTGGCTGGCCCATTTTACTTCAGGCTATGGTCCAGGGCTCCAAATTGCTCTCTAGGGTTCTAGGGCTTTGAATTTTTCCTGCTGGGCCTTCCATGGTCTTCATAGCTTCAAGTTGGGTTGGTCTTCACTTGTACTAGATTGGTCTTGAGTCTTCATTGGACTTGGACTAACATTTACAGGACTCAGAAAGAAAACTAGCTCCAAATGAGCTGACTTGACTGACTGATCAAACTCTGAAATACATAACTCCAAATGATGAAAAAAAAACTCAAATAGACTTAAGCCCTTATTACAACTAGACTCAACATTACTAAGTAATCCATAGAGGGTTTAGAATCCTTTGTCTTATTCTGGTGCCTCTGGTGTCCATACCAATTCTCCCGGGATGGGAGGAACTCGACCTTGTCGAGTAAGGATCACACTGGCTCACATATCTCTCGAAAAGGTCTGGGTCGAGATGCTACATGTTCTCTCGAGAAATCCACGAATCATTCGATTCTGGCTGGCCTTGCCATCGGACCAAGTAGCGTTGATAGTCGCAGCCCCGGGTTGTGATGGCTGATCATCTAGGATATGCTCGATCCGTTCTCCTCTCTCAGGCCAAATAATTGGTGGACACTTTGGGCTAGGATCACTCACAATGGAAGGAGTAGGTCCAAAGGCCTCACTGGGTATCGCTGCCAGTTCCCTATACTCAACCAGGTCTGCGATATTGAAGGTAGAACTAATGCCAAAACCCCAAGGCAAATATAACATATAGGCATTTGGTCCAACCTTCTCTATCACTTTAAAAGGTTCAGCTTCGCGAGCATGAAGCTTCTTAACGGTCCCGGGTGGGAACCGCTTAAGCCTAAGCCTAATCATGATAGAATCCCCTACATAAAATTCCTTGGCCCTTCTTCAGTTTCTTATATGTTTTATTACTTAGGTTAATCTTTTGGCTAATGTTTTCATGTAAGTCTCTAATATGCTGTGCGAATGACTCTGCAAACTCTAAGACTCGTGCATGAATAGGTAAAGGAATTAGATCAATGGGGCGATTAGGCTTATATCCATGGGTCTTAGGTAATCCTAACACGAAGTCCATACTAAGATCCTACCAAGGACGATCAGGCATTGATAAAGGTGTGCAGAGCATTGGCACTGGGGAGCACGTGCCTTGAAGGGGACGTTCCTTCCTGATCGATGTAAATTGGGGCCTGGGGTGCCCTGGTGCTCCGGTGAGGCGCTCCCCTCCGTAGATCTCAGGCGGTGGGCTGCCGCCTGTTAGTTATACTGTCTCAGCGACGGGGTCTCGGTGAAGGCAACTCTCTTTCCCACCATGATTGGAATCTCTGTTGCCTTCCCTCCTTCGCTTGGTGGCAGCTTGAGCTCAACCTCGATCGAGAGCTGACCTCGATAGGGGACTCACTTCGGCTCCTTGCTTGGGTGCCAAGCTTAGGTGGCACCTCCATTTGCTGGCTGACAACTAGCATCCAGATGGACTCCATGTCAACGGATACAGCCATATCAAAAACAATTCTAGCTCACCCTATCAAAGATCATTGATAAAAAATAATCAAAGTAGGTTCCTATAATCTATCAGTAATACTTGATAGTATATTGTGGCAACCAAGCAAAATAAAATGATGAACCCTTGGTATAGTTACCATGTGATTGAATTCTTCTATCAAGAGTCCCAACAAGATATAGGTCATAGAAATTCACCAAACCCTAAGCATCTATCATATGCTAGACTTAATTAGCCTAAGTCCAATTTAAAACTCATGAAAACTCTTTTCCATCCTTCATTTATCATGGCCATGGATTTTCTAGACTTGACTTGTTAAATTGCATAAGACTATACCTTAACTACTAAGATCAATAGATCCCCTATAAGTGCACTCTCTACTCCTACAATAAACCTACTATAACCTATGAATACCATAATGGCCCGAATGGCTAGGGTTAGTATTTTGTGTTATCAAACTATAGCAACCCCACTATAAGAGGTCGAGGCACTATAGGTCAAAAAACCACTCACACAACTACAATATCGAGAAATTCACTAACGAGTAAGTAGACATCCATGGACTTTCCATGATGGTCGCACTCAGTGTTGTTGTTCTCTACAACCATCTACACTCTCACTTTAGTGTCCCTATACTATAGATTCAAAACTCATCTATCCAAAGAGAAGTGATCCATGCACTGATCTAACTGGATCAATCACCATCCTCATAACATCCTATGACCTAGAGTATTTAGGAATTAATCTATAATGACACATGTCACAAATTTTCAACTCTTAAGAATATGTATCATTATCTATTAATTCCTTAGATGATACATGGACACATCATGTATAAAAAATTATCCAATTTTAAATACCAAATATAATTTTATATCCTAGAAATAAAAATATGTCTGCCAAATTGGCTTCTAGGATATATCTAACAATCTCTCACTTGCACTAAAGCCAATCAACCATACACTTTAGCCCCATCTCATGTGCTTCAGTTTCAACTAGCCAAAGCTTACTAAGCTAGTGGGTCTACCATAACTCATGTATACTCTCTATACCTTAATAAGGCAGTCATGAATTAAATTATCGCTCTATGTATTCGAACTTTTGGTGAGACCTTGGTTCCTTGCTAAAGCTATGGCACCATTATTACTATGATAGAGTATTATGGCATCTAATGACATCACACTCATTTACAACAAATTATTGAATCAGAATATATCCTAGTACCTTCAGAAGTGATGATGTAGTCAACCTCCTTGGTCAAACCTATAATGATCGGTTCTAAACCATCATTATACAAGAAGACATTAATATATTCTTATTCCCTCAATTCTCCCTCTCTAAAAATCTAAAACATATCTTTAGTACTTCTTAAGTATTAAAAAATATTATCACAATTATCCAACACTCATAGCTTGGATTTGATTGACATTTACTCGTGACATTCACAGTAAAAATAAAATCATGTACATAGCATGGTTTATATGAGGATCCTTATGGCCAAAGCTCAAAAGGATCTAGCTCATATTTGAAACCTTTCAAATGTTTCCAGGCACATTTAGAGATCAATTCCTTATTTAAGGAGTCAAATCCACTATTAGATTTTAGGCTAAACTTTTCCAGCATTACCTTAATATACGATTTTTTGATAGGCTTAGCATCCTCCTTGGTCTAACTCATGGACCTACATTCCAAAGATAGGAGCTTTCCAAAGTTCTTTATTTGATAATTACTTAGATAATCATAACCAACCTAGGTCAGCACAGGAATCGCATTCCCAATAGGAGAATATTATTTGTATACAATGCATGGAATTTTATACTCCCACTAATCTTTTATGAATACATGGTTCCTCTTCTCATTTTTGGCAGAGTTAAATGACTTAATCATGTCATAAAAATGAGAATTCCAATTTCAAGCAATTTGATTTAGTCTATTTCCATAGACCCTTTGTATCTTAGACCTTGTGATCTCATCACTATTGATTTACCTGATCTCATCATGGTTAACTATAGTAGCAATTAGTTTGGGTTTTAGCATGGTCACAGGTGAAAAGATTTTCATAGTCAATGCTGACTATAACCTTTTGCCTAAGCCTTGCCTTATAGATATCTATCTATTTTCCTTTACAGATCTATTGCATCCATTAGGTATTATACCTCTTGGTGGATCTATTAAAGTCCATATTAGTTTGTAGCCCATGGAGCCTAACTTCATGGCATTCAACTATTTCTTAGAATCGATGTCTTACATCACCTCATTATAGGTTTGTAGGATCATCTTTATGTTCCTTTCTTCCACAAGAAAAATTTTCTCTTAATCCTCTGTAATCATACCTCTATATCTTTTAAATGATGAGAGATCTTATTAGACTCATGAGGTGGAGAAGAAACTATATGCACTGGCTTTGCTTGAATGAGTTTTATAGGTTATATAGCCCGTTGCTCTTTTGAGACTATCTTTTTCAGCTTAATTATCCTCCCACTGCTAAATTTGGATAAACCATTTAGCCATTAATATAGATATTGGGTCATAACTTTTTGTGATCCAATGGAAAGAAGTATTCTAATAGCTCTTTAGGATAGAGGCCATCAATGACCAAATTTCTAACTCATCCACCTATATCTCATATAAGTGTGATAAAAAAAATTTAGAGTGAACTTAGTTAAATAGATCAGTTAAGTTATGTAATCATATCCTTAAAGATAAATTAGTAAATCTCATAATGGATTGAACAATATCCCATAGGGTTTAATTTCTCTATTCAAATACCTCATTAAGCTCGAGATGTAAGAGGAATCCATTATGAGGTTATGCTAAATAACTTGAGATGATTTTGAAATTCTCTCAAAGGTATTTACTTTTTTGATCTAATCGAAGAACCTTAAGGAGCTTTTCCTGGTCAATGATAATTATATTATATACATTTATATATATTTATTAAATTATATTTATTTATTTAAAATTAATACTTTTATATATTATTTATAGGAAAAAGACTATCAATACAAAGAGATCAATTTATGGGTTCAAACAAAACAAGTTTGAAGCAAATCAGACTTAAAATGAGCTCAAAATTGAATTTCAAAAATTAATATAGCCTGGCATGAACTTTAAAGTAGCCGGTCCACCATGGACCGGTTGGTTGGTCTATGAAAAGCTTCAGGGTCTATGGCTGACATTTTTGTCGGTCCATAGCCCAAAGCTATGGATTATGGAGGGACTATGGCCATGAAATCACCAGAGAACACGGTCCCATTGCCGCCTAAGCCACCTGCACCTCCTCCACTGCCCTCTCCTCCAAGATCCGGCCATCTTCCCTCATTTTTCATCACCGTGTTCTTAATCCATTGATGTCCATGCATCTTCCCAATCCCTCCATCATGCCACCATCCAAGTTGTCCTCCTCGTCATTGCCCTTCTACATCTCCATTGCTACCTTGTTGCTAGTCTAAGATGCCACCGCCGGCCATTCTTCCATCGTGTCTGCCGATTGACCGCTGCATCTTGCTTCTCCCATGAAACGAGCCCACTGTGACCATCCATCTCCTCCTCTATTTTGATTTGCCATCATCGGTCATTGCTACTCATCACCAATGATATTCATCCATCACCACCTTACTACCACCTCCTTGTTGCCGGCTTGAGAGGGAGCCTAAGAATGAAGCCCTGCTAACCAAGAGCCACCATTACCCAATGCTATCATCATCGCCGTCACCTGCTGCTCCAGCACTACCATGTCCATCATCCCCTCTTAGAAGCTTTTTCCCATGCCTCCCATGGTCGCCTCTACATCACCATCCCATGGCCACTACCCTGTTGAGAAGAGGATGTTCTTTCTCTGATTCATCGAAACACCCATCGCCCGTGGCCCTTAGACTTGCTCGACATCTCCACCATGATTTCCTCCCTATTCTATACTAGCAGCCTCTGCCCAAGCCCACCAAGCCATTGCGAGAGTTGGACCAGTGTTAGAGTGAACCAGGGATGTCCGAGCATGTAAGGAATGGTTAGAAGCAAGAAACCAATTGGTGGATTATTCGACAAAATAGAGGATGGATAAGCTTTGATTGAAATATAATAATTGAAAAATAATTGGACTGATAGAACGAAGCTGGATGAAGGGGCCATAATAAACACTAGATGCCAGTCTTCGATGAATAACAAAGATTGTAATGGATTAAGTGGATAGATCACATGGAACCGATGAATTTTGAAATAAAGGTTGTTGGGAAGGATTATGATGGAAACAAATGTGGTCCATATGCTCCCTCCTCTGCCTTTAAAAGAATGTCCCAACTAGAGGATGGGGTTTTGATTCTTTATTCTGATCACCTTCTCCCATTTCCTCTTCCCCTTCCCATCAACCTAGAAATCTCACTTGGCCTTTAATTTCTTATCTGCTACTCCATTATTCCATTTGCTGCTGCTCCATTTTTCCATCTGCATGTCAATAAGAATGATGGTGAGGAGTTCATCCATGGAAGGCTATATCTCAATTTCTTGGAAAGTCATTGAGTATTTACGACAGGTTGTGTTTGTAGTTTTGTTTATCATTTATACTTCCTCTTCTATAAAATAAAAATTTATTTCTTTTTAATTCTAAATTTTGTCTTATGCTCTATGTAAATGATCTATATTTTTGGGATGACATATGCTCTATGGATCTGGTTCATACCCTTAGAATAGATTATTATAGAATGTGAATTTTTTTACATTATATACATCCTATCTTGACTAATCAATATTTCTAGGGAACAGGCCATGATCCAATAGGTGCAAGTTGTAATCTCCACAAATAGATTATATCTTCGTAGGTGACATATGGAGCATTCACATAAGAAGAGAGTACCAGCTATCTGCCAAGTAACTTGTTAAAATGCTGAGACTTTTTTTCATTTGAATCTCTATTATTTTATTATTCTAGTTAAATAGCTTTAATTCTTTAATTACTATTATTTTCCTTTAAAATTTCTATTAAAATAATTTCTTAGAGTTCTTGTGGATTCGACCCTTACTCTCGCTACTCTACATAGTAAGTAGTGGAAATAAGGTATTTATTTTTGGTGTAAAACGACATGCACCAGATTTTTGATATCATAATCGAGGACTTTTGGCATGTTATTTAAAAAAAATAAATAATAAATAATAAAAGGATAAAAATGAATAGTTATTTTATTATCTTGATATAAGGTTATCCTAGCATAACTTTAAGTAATGTTGAATGGTTGTCCTAGGACACAAAAAGGTTAAATTGACTTTAAAATTTTTCAAAATCTCCAAAAAAAATTAAAATATTGACATCTCATAAATTATTAGGAGATTAGAGATTTAATTATAAAAAAAGTAATTAATCTAATTTTGCTTGTGTGCTAATCATAAAGTTTAGACATCTTATTTGTTGCATTGTATTTTTCCATAATTAACTTTAAGGATATAACCCATTAATTAGATAAGGTGGGGAGTTGATTACCCTTCCTTGGCCCACAAATCATCACCCTGTATTTGCATTGACCCCGGTTTTAATTGTTAAAATCAATTAGACATCAGCCCTAAGAATTTTGAGCTTAATAGGACAAAGAAGCCCTAAAGTTGAACCGAGTTCAGATTGGTTAATTGCTTGGTGTTTAAGGTAAGTAGTTTAGGGATAGGAGCTCGAAGGAAGGTGATTTTTTAATTAGTTCCATTCACTTACCTGGCCAATTTAATCGGTGCCTAAGGCAAGCAATGGAGGGACCCCCACCAACCTTAACTTACCTGACCAAGTCAATTAATTGATCTTAGGCTTGGAGTGCTCAAAGGTAACCTTGGAATAGTTAGGAGCTATCTAGACTAGGGTGTATGCTAGGTTGCTGATCATTAAAACCTGAAATCATACCCCTAGATCCAAAATTAGACCTAACTTCTAGAGCAAACAGATTGTGAATCATGGACCCCAATCACGAGACCGATCCACCATGGTAATCAAAGGAGTACTTCACTCCTTCAAAATATACCTACTCTCCTTGAATTCAAGTACCTCCTGTAGAGGTTGTCCAATATAAAATTAACACCAGTGTGATTCATATGTTAATTTTTTTTTATAGACTTGTAAATGAGGACCCTTACAAACATTTAGACGAGTTTCTTGAAATTTGTTCAATGGTAAAAATTGAAAACTTCTCTGATGATGCTCTTAGACTTAAGTTGTTCCCTTTTTTCTTTAAGGATAAGGCCAAGTATTGGTTAAACACCTTAGACACTATAACAATTTTGACTTGGGACCAACTCCAGAAAGAATTTCTTAAGAAATACTTTTCTATAGAAAAAAAACTAAACAAATCAGAAAAGCCATAACAAGTTTTTTCCAGATAGATGGAGAGATGTTTTATGAAACATGGGAGAGATTAAAATAATTGATTAGAAAATGTTTACACCACACCATACCCAAATAGCAATTGGTCCAGTGCTTTTATGATGGTTTGTCAGAAAGGCACCAGTAAATGGTTGATGCCTTATATGGTGGGACCTTCATGCTAAAAATTGAGCATGAGGCATGGCAGCTTTTCAAAACATTGAGCAAAAACTCATTACATCACATGTCAGCTGCTCATAGAGATCCTCCCATAGGACCTTAAAGAGGAGGAATATATGAAGTAGATCATTTAATAGATATTTATAGCAAGGTAGATGAATTGTCTCAAAAGCTTGACCAAATTCTACAAGTCGGACATACCTCCTCCCCATCTACTCAAGTCATGATGTTTGCATCATTTGTTCAAGTCTCAACCATTCAATAGGTGATTATCTAGTTGCATTCCAATTTCCTGAGCTTGTTCAGGAGCAAGCCCACCAAGCCTAAACTCGAATGGCTCGGTTAGAAAATGATCCATACTCTAATACTTATAATCCAAGCTAGTGATATCACCCAATTTTTTTTTGGAAACCTTAATTTGTTGTCAACCCAGCATTAATCAGACCCAATCATCAGAAGACCCAGTTTATAAACATGCCATATTCTCAATATTCAAGTACCCCACAACCCTAACCCCTATCAAGAAATCATGATTTTGCCTTTGAGGAAAAAGTGCTCCAAGAACTTAAGGGGCTAGAAATGAACACTCAACTCCTTCACTCACACAATCGCAAAGCTAGATGATGGGAATATCAAAACCAATCCGAGTTTTGCTTTTCTTTTTTTAATTTAAGTTTTTATCCCTGCTATTCCATCTATTCCTATTATTCTAGCTTTATTCCAGATTTATCCCTATTTTATCCCTTTGCTATTCCAATCATCTTCTTCCTCCCAGAAAATCATAGAACCTCCATTTTTTCTATTTTTTTTCTTCCCGTTTGTCTTGGATCTGCCATGCCCGACCATCGACGACCCCCCCGACGGCCCTCCATCTCCCTCGCACCACCATGCCTAACGATTGGTTGGACCCCGTCAGCCGTCCATCTCCCCCTACGACTCCACCCATGGCCGTCCAACCCATGCCCGTGCCGCCATCCATCTCCTGCCACGACGACCTCCATCGTCGACGACCACGGTGTCCGCAGGGTTGTCATACTCTTTGCCAAGGTCAAGGGTCTCCGGCTCCGTCCCCATGGCCATCACTGGGTCCTCTCTCCCAAGTCTTGTTTCGTTAGCAAAGGATCAAATGAATGCAAGCACAGGAATGCAAGCACATGTTTGAGCACCTCCTCTTCCATTCTTCCTCTCTTCTTGGCTACTCCTCCTTCTAGCGCTTGATCTCTCCCTCCTGTCTACCCCGCCGACACCCCCCAATCAAGCACCATCGCCACCCGTGCCACCGAACCACCGGCATTCATCTCAGAGCAGTAGAAAATAGCTTTGCACTGATCTCATAGCAGCACCCTTCTCAAAGTAAGAATTTTCTGCACAATCATCAAAGCCTGCAAGGATTTCAGAGCAACTCAATATAGATCTTGAGGAGTTTGGATTTTATCTTATTTGTTTTAAATCTGGATGTATGGACCAGTTGGAAAGTTTTTTTTAAATTAGTTTTAGATTAGGATTAGTTTTATTTTCCAATATATAGGGAGGATTGTGTTTAGTTTTCTACCATGTTTTCAGGCTGCAAACAAAACAGGTTTGGGATGTCACCTTTTATGCACTACATGCCTTGTATTTTTTTCTTGGGCCCCAAGTTTTGTAAGCCTATATAAAGGCACCTCATCTCTTGAATAAAATATGATGATGATGATGAATATGAATTTTTGAAAAGTGTGTTCTTGGTTCTGCCTCCGTCAGGAGTGGGCATGAGGCCCATCTTTCCTTCACCTGCGGGTGTTGAGGGGTGTGAGGCCCCAGTTATCTTCTCCCTAGCTGAGTCCCCTCTATGATCTTGGAGCTTCTCCTTCACGGTCCCAGGTAGCGATTTGGGTGGGATGCCGTAGGCTCCGCATGTAGTGAGATGGGTGGGATGCCCTAGACTACATGTAGTGGGATGGGTGAGATGCCCTAGAGGTGCGACGTCTCTCCGTGAAGGTAAGTCCTAAGTCCATAGAATATCCATCTTTCTTGCCCCCACATATTTTTTCCTCCTTTTTGACCCTAATCACAAGAGACTTCTCAGCTCTCCAACGATCCTCCTAGCTAGCCCCTCCTTGTCCCGCATCAATTTTGGTATCAAAGCAGGAGAGGATTAGGGTTGAAAAAAAAAGTTGAAAAAAAAAGAGAGGGAAAAAAGAGAGAAAAAAAAAATTGCAGCAAGCTTGACTCGACAGAGTTGAGATTTCCCCACCCCAGGAAAATGATGGGGATATCAAAACCCATTTGGGTTTTACTTTTCATTTTTTAGATTTTTTTGTTTTGTTTAAGTTTTTATCCCTACTATTCCACCTATTCCTATTATTCTAGCTTTATTCCAGACTTATCCCCATTTTATCCCTCTGCTATTCCAATCATCTTCTTCATCCCAGAAAATCACAGAACCTCCATTTTTTCTTTTTTTTCCCTTCCCGTTTGTGTTGGATCTGCCACGCCCGACCACCGGTGACCCCCCCCGATGGCCCTCCATCTCCCCCGCGCCGCCACGCCTGACGATTGGATGGACCCCATCGGCCGTCCATCTCCCCCTGCGGCTCCACCCATGGCCGTCCACCCCATGCCCATGCCGCCGTCCTTCTCCCACCATAACGACCTCTACCACTGACGACCATGGCGTCCGTCGGGTTGTCGCGCTCTTCACCAAGGTCAAGGGTCTCCGGCTCCATCCCCATGGCCAGCACTGGGTTCTCTCTCCCAAGTCTTGTTTCATTAACAAAGGATCACAAGAATGCAAGCACAGGTTTGAGCACCTCCTCTTTCATTCTTCCTTTCTTCTTGGCTACTTCTCCTTCTAGCGCTTGATCTCTCCCTCCTATCTGCCCCGCCGACAGCCCCCAATCAAGCACCATCGCCACCCATGCCACCGAACCATCGGCCTTCATCTCAGAGCAACAGAAAATAGCTTTGCATGGATCTCAAAGCAGCATGCTTCTCAGAGCAAGAATTTTCTGCACAGTCATCAAAGTTTGCATGGATTTCAGAGCAACTCAGTATGGATCTTGAGGAGTTTGGATTTTATTTTATTTGTTTTAAATCTGGATGTATGGACCAGTTAGGAAGTTTTTTTTAAATTAGTTTTAGATTAGGATTAGTTTTATTTTCTACCATATAGGGAGGATTGTGATTAGTTTCTACCATGTTTTCAGACTGCAAACAAAGCAGGTTTGGGATGTCACCTTTTATGAGCTACATGCCTTGTATTTTTTTCTTGGGCCCCAAGTTTTGTAAGTCTATATAAAGGCACCTCCTCTCTTGAATAAAATATGATGATGATGAATAATATGAATTTTTGAAAAATGTGTTCTTGGTTTTGCCTCCGTCAGGAATGAGCATGAGGCCCATCTTTCCTTCACCTGTAGGTGTCGAAGGGTATGAGGCCCTAGTTATCTTCTCCCTAGCTGAGTCCCCTCTATGATCTTGGAGCTTCTCCTTCTCGGCCCTAGGTAGTGATTTGGGTGGGATGCCCTAGGCTCCGCATGTAGTGAGATGGGTGGGATGCCCTAGACTACATGTAGTGGGGTGGGTGAGATGCCCTAGAGGTGCGACGTCTCTCCGTGAAGGTATGTCCCAAGTCCATAGAGTATCCATCTTTCTTGCCCCCATATATTTTTTTTGCCTTTTTGACCCTAATCACAGGAGACTTCTCAGCTCTCCAACAATCCTCCTAGCTAGCCCCCTGTCCTGCATCACTAGAGACCCAGATAGGTAACCTAGCTACAGCTTTCAATAGGAGGGAGGAGGGCAAACTACCAAGCTAGCCCATCAATAACCAAAAAGGGCAGTACATGGCTGAGAGTTCTACTAGTCCTAAAACTTTTTCTAAACATGCCAAATCAGTCACAATTCTTAGAAGTGGAAAAACTTTAAGTCAGCTTGAGGTAATGCAAAAACTAAAGTCAGCTAAGCCAGAAAAGAAAAACATTGAGGAGAGAAAGGAACCCATTAGCCTAGCACCTATACTTAAGGCTCCATTTCCTAGTGCTTTATAATTCCCTTTATCTTTAGATAAAAAGGGTCTAAAAGTAAATGAGATGCTTGAGCTATTTAAACAAGTTTAGATAAACTTACCTCTTCTTGATGCCATCAAGTAAGTTCCTGCTTATGCCAAATTTTTTAAGAACCTGTGCACACAAAAATGTAGATCCAAAGCACATATACCAAAGAAAGTCTAACTTACTGAGCAAGCTAGCTAAGTCTTCCACCATGCAACTCCACCCAAACTCAAGGATCCTGGCATCCCAATTATCTCATGTGTAACAAGGGGCCTAACCATTAAGAAAGCTTTATTAGATTTGGGAGTTAGCGTTAACCTTCTTCTATACTCAGTATATGAACTCTTTAGTTTTAGAGAATTAAAACCCACATCAATTACCCTTCAACTAGCTGATCGATTTATTAAAGTACCATGTGGAATGATAGAGATGTGTTAGTCAAAGTTAATGAATTCTACTTTTCTATTGATTTTCTGGTCCTAAATATGGAATCCGGTGGTAGCCCTAGTCAAATCCTGATTATTCTAGGTAGACCATTCCTAGCAACCACTAATGCTTCCTAGCAACCACTGATGTGTGGATAGGCCTTATCTTATCTTTAAACCCTTATCCTTCTTGGAATCTTTGAATGCACACTTTTGGCTAATGATTTGAAGGCTCAAAGGTGAGTAGAGGGCTTTTTCAGGTGGAATCTACTTTAAAGCTCATACTTGTCTTTTCTCAAAAGATAAACTGTCTCTTCTTGTTGTTCTTGTCTTCAATGAGTTTGATGAGTTATAAATAGCTCAAAACCACTGAAAAAATCATTGGAGACTGTTAGAGTAAAGAAACTAGCCATTTGGAGCCATTTGAAAATAATTCTAAAATTCTAGAAAACTAGCGGTCACACTAAGTGTCGACACTTGAATTTCTTTATGAGTTGATCTGAGTCGATACTTAGAGTTTATGAGTAGACACTTGGGTCGACACTTGAGCAAAAATTTGAATTTCCAATATTCTGCTTCACTTCTAGTCTCAGGCTATGAGTCGACCTTTGAGTTAAAACTTGAGTCTGTGAGTTAATCTCTTGAGTCGACACTTGACAAAAATTCTAGAAAATATATAGTTCTGTCCATTTTTTTGTCTCAGGCTATGAGTCGACCTGTGAGTCGACACTTGAAATTTATGAGTCGATACTTGAACATGTGAGTCAATCTCGAGTCGACACTTAGTGTGCCATCTAAAACTTTACTTGCCAAACTTCTGAAATGTCGACACTTTCTTCATGAGTCGATACTTTGAATCGACACTTAGTCCATGAGTCGATACCTTGAGTTGACACTTGCTCTGTGCCATTTCAAAAATGCATGCCAAACTCAACAAATTATACGTTTTATCCAATATCCTCTTTGACTCATCTTCATAAGGACCAAAGTGATCATTTTATCAATATTCCAAGGTGAGAAGACAACTTAAACAATGAAATTCATCTTGCTTTGATATTAGCAATTTTGATACTCTTGAGTGAAGAGATTGATGTACCTATGTCTTGAAATTCATACTCCAATTGAAACATTAGTCCAAGCATATACTCAACATTTTGTTATTTATCAAAATCAAGGAGCCAAAGCCAACAATCTCCCCCTTTTTGATAATGACAAAACTTTGAGTATATAAGCATATAAGTTAAAAAAGTTAACTAGTATAGTATCAAAAGTTCTAAAAATGAATAAGTTTATCAAAACATCTTCATATTTATCATCAAACAAAGTTCATACATGTATTTAGGTGAAAATGAATCAAATTATTTTTTCATACAGTAATGTTTCAAGAGTTTCAATGTTAGAATTTCTTAATTTCTCCCCCTATCTTAAGTAACTTGTGAATTCTTGAAAAATTTTGAATTTGTTGCTTATATAACCTTTTATACTTCCCCTCTTTATCATCATTAAGCATTATAAGGGGTTTCTCCCCCTAAGAAAGATAACTTTCATTAATAAATAGTTTCAGTACAACAAGAAGTACATAACATAACATGACATAACATAATAAAACATAACATAACATGGACTAAAAAAAATTACAAGCATAAGATGGAAATACTAAACATACATGATACTCAAAATGAAACTACATGAAGTACATATAAGTATCTGAGAGGCTAATCCTCATCAAAAGGGAACTCTAACACTATAGGAGCCAAAACTCTAGAGAATGTGGATCTAGGAGTCTTATGCAGCATGCTCCTAGTCCTAAGGGAAGGGCCTAATCTATCTATAACTCTGGTAGTCCTAATAGTACGGGTAGCAAGTGTCTCCGCAGGAGGCTAATAAACTGAAGAAGAGTCAAGCTAAGCATCAGTAGGAGCATCCGGAGTCTGATCAGGAATAGCTGGTGTCTGATCCTCCCTATTGATAATTTGATAATCTCCTACCTCATCACCACCATCACTGTCAGAGTCACCATCATCATCAACATCATCAGCACCATCATCACCATCAGGGGCAGCATCACCATCGACAGTGTCATCATGTGTATCATCAAGGTCATCATCGTCTGCTAGTGGAGGAGGAGCTGGAGGAGTTGAAGGTCCTGTTGGAGGCAATAATGATCTCAGCATGTCTTTGATCTCTATAAAACTAGCCTCCATCATTTGTCAAATACCAGTGAGCTACTCATTAGTATGGGTCCTCAATCCATGTAGCTCCAACTGTAATCTACTAGTCTAGATAGACAATCCCAAAAACTCCTCTCGAACATCAATGATCTGTGCTGTGATCCGCTCCTCAAATGTAGGCACAGTCTCTGCAGTATCTCTAGGAGCTGTGGCTGGAGCATGAGTAGGTGCTGGAGTTGATGGCTCAGATCCAAAAGCAGTAGCCGGAGCAGGTTTGGAGGGTGTAGACTGTGGAGCAGGTCCTGATGGTCCTGCCTCAGCTACTGTTGCCCAGGTGGCTACCCAAGAGGGGGATGAATTGGATCTTTTAAAAATTTAAAGCAAATAATATGCAATTCAAAATCCTTTGCTAGTGAAGGTGCTATGATAAAGTTATACAATGCAAAAGCTCAAAAGAGTCAAGTAAGCACAACACAAACATACCAAATTTATAGTGGTTCGGGGCAACCCAGCTCCTACGTCCACTACCCAAGATACCACTTGGAATTTCCACTATATTCACACCTGAATACAATAGGATTGTTTTACAGGATCACAATCCAAAACCTCTACACTTTGGTTTTACGGGATCACCAAAGAAAACCCAACACCCTTTGGTTTTAACAGGCTCACCAAAGAAACCTAACTTGGTTTTACTAGGATCACCAAGAACCCAACACTTGGTTTTTATCAAGGCTCACCAAGAACCTATTTGGTTTTTTAACCGGGCTCACCAATAACCCAATAATTCAAAATATTGAATTGAAAGAAATGCAACAATAATGACAAACTCAATTTATCGGATAGTTACCGGTGCAGCTTGTTGGAAGTCCACTTGAATGCACTTGAATAGGCTTTGATTACTTCAGTGGCTTCTTCCCAAAGTTGCTTCAAGCTTCAGATTGGAGTTGATGAAGACTTGAAAGCTTAACTTGAATGTTCTTGTGCTCTTTTGCTATTGGTTGGTAGGATATTCGATGAAGCTCTCTTTTCTTTGAAGAACTCTCTAATTCATTGCTTCAAGGAAGTTCAAATCCTTTAAATTTAAAGTCTTCTATCATCCCAAGGTAGTTCCAACCGTTGTAGACAGTTGGGGAATGATTTGTGACCATTGGAGCACCTTTTAGCATTCAAAAATAATTTCTAGAACTAGTCGTTAGATACCTGGAAATGACGTTCGAGTCGACTCGGATTCCTTCGAGTCAGCTCGGATCCTTTGAGTCGATAGGTTGAGTCGCCAAATCTTTAATGTAGTCGGCTCTTTATCTCAGGGTGCAAAACATCACTCTGGATGAGTCGGCTCTTGATAGCTCGGGTCGGCTCGAACTTCTTTCTTTGAAAAACTTGAACTCGAGGAGTCGGCTCGTTTCAGCTTGGGTTGGTTCTTCTTCTCGGGTTCGAAAAACCTCACTCTGGAAGAGTCGGCTCGGTGCAGTTCGGGTTGGCTCGCTTTCTCAGGTCTTTTAACATTAGGTCTGACAGAGTCAGCTTTTTCTTGTTCGGGTCGACTCGCCTGGCTGTTCTTAGAAATCTTCAAAAAATGGACTCTGGAGGAGTCAGCTCAGACTGATTCCAGTCGACTCGGATTCACTAGAGTTGGCTCGCTTTCCATCAAGTTAGCTCAGATTGCTGCGTTCCAGAATCCTTGCTACGTGCCAGTAAGCAGAGTCGGCTCTTCATCATATGGGGTCGGCTCGAGTGTCTTCTTCAGGATTTTTACATTTGAATTTAAAGAAAAACTCTTATAAACTCTTTACATTCTCAAACAAACCAACTCAAAATAAATTTCATGGCATACACACACATAGAAGTAACCCTTTTAACATGATTTTTTCTTAGCTTTTTCATTGGGTTCTTCTTTACGAAAACATATTACAATACAACTCAAACAAGAAAATAGAAGTATAGGAGTTGAAGATTGAACATTTAATTCATCCTACAAAAACTTGTCAAATACTTGAAGAGTTGTTAGAAATAAATATACATGTTCCAATGTTTGATTATCATCAAAATCACTTATGTGGTCAACAATTTTCCCTTTTTTGATGATGATAAAACACTGGGCATAAAAAATTCTTTACACTTTACATGTATAATAGTATTTGAAAATTAAATATTCACATGTATCAGAGTTAATTGAATTAGTAACTAAGTACCAGAGCTCAGGAGATGATATCATTGTATATCATCAAAGTATTGAACTTTTCATGCTTCATGGTATTATAATTAGCACAAAAAATGGAGTATCAGAGTTTTGAAAAAAAATTACAGAATTAAGATCAATTTGTAGATCAGTAGCAATCAGAGCATACAATAGCAATCAGAGCATTAAGATTGATAATAATTAGAGCAAAATCATTTCAAGAGAATCTCACCCTTTCTCTAGGTTTTAAATACAATTTAAGCAATAGGTCCTTTTGAATATTATCATTTTTATGCTCCCCCTTTTTCATTCTTTTTATGCCCTTTAAGAATAATTGGTAAGAGGCTCTATCAAAATTTTCAATATAGATCAAGCATTAATACTAAATTTGCTATCATCTTAATCTCTCTCCCATTTTTCATATTAGCCCATATTACTTTCTCCCCCTTTTTATCAAACAATCAAAAAGGTGATTTCAAATAAAGTTCAGATTCTAAAATAGATTGAGAATGTTTCTAATATTTGTTTGAGATAATTTCACATTCTCAAATTAAAAATTCTAATTATAAAATCATCATAGTTGTACAGCACAGATTAATCATCAAATCATTGTTCATGACAACAAAAAAAATCAAAAGATCTTTCATCTCATTAAGAAGATTTGCATACAAGTTGAAAAGGAAAGTACATTCATATTGTAGCATTTAAGAGATCTAATGAGTTCAGACATATAACCAAAAGACTAATCAAAAAATCTATTCTTCTTCTTCTTCACTAGAAGAAGAGGAGCCTACCTCTATAACTCTATCAGAGGTCTTAGTTTTCAGGGGTTTAAACCTTAAATCCCTAAACCTAGTCCTAACAGGGGCTCTAATAATCTTAGTCTTCTTGGTTTCAACAGGTTTAGATGGATCAGATGAAGGAGTGGGAATTGGAATGTCAAGTGACTCCTTGATGATTTGTTCAAGAGCATCTTCAGTGGAAATGGTTTCCTTCTGTGATTGCAGTAGGATGCTTCTTAACTCTTCCTTAAAATCCTTCATTTCTTTTTCAATTTTTTCTTGGTGAAGCTATTGTTCAGATCTCATTTCCTGCAAGCTTGCTTTGACTGTGTTTCTTGTTTCATCAATTACAGAATTCATGTGATCTGTTAAAGAACTTGAAATTGCTTCCATCTTCTGATATATCAGCTTCTTGAGGTCAGATGGAGTAACCATTGTTCCTTCAGTCCTTTCTTCATCAGCAGCTTCATTTTCTTCAGAAAAGGTAGTACCAACTTGACTAGGCATCTTCTTTATCCATTTTCCTTCTTGTTGTTTGTAACCCATTCTTTTCAGTGAATTGAAGGAGTATATATCAAAATGATGTAATGGCTTGCCTATTTCATTTGTTAAGTCAACCCCTGCTTCTTCAAATAATAGAGTGAAAACCATACCGTAGGGTAGATAGGCTTTGACTTTTCTTGCTGCCTCAGTCATCTGAATCATCATTATATGGGGAAGGTTGAGAGGCCTTTCTTCAATCAAGTGTCCCATAAATATCATATATTTCTCACTGACCCAATCAAAGCGGCCAGTTCTGGGTAGAAATATCTTGCTGATCATGCTATGCAGTAGCCTCATTTCCTTCGACAGTAGGTTGGCTTGTACATGCTGAACCGTGCTCACATCTTCTTTTTCCAAAATTAGCTTTAGATTATTTTCCTTATCCGGTAGAAGGAGCTCAGTGCCATCGTTCGTTGGCATTTGCAACAAATAGCCCAGTTTCTCTTCATCCACCATTAATTGTTTTTCCTTGACAGTAGATTCCAAGTGAAATTCCTTAATCACAATATTTTCATAAAAGCTCCGTATTAGTGAAGGGTAGGTCAAGATGTCCAAGGAGTAGAAGTGTTTCCAACCTTGGCTTTCTATCCACTTTTCGATCCTCATTTCCATCTCTTCCAGAAATGCAAAGTCTATCCTTCTTTCGCATGTGACATGCCGGTTGCCCTTTGAGACAATCTATCCAGGAGGAGTATCTTCTTCTTGCTAGACTGGAGCAGATCTTTTTCTCTTTTCCCCTATTTCTTTTGCATCTGTACTGCGAGCACTTGATTCCCCAATCTGAAGAACCTTCCTTGCAGATCTTCGAGAAGCCATTGCAGTGGGATTTAGGAATTTTAGGCTCTTAGGAAAGATTTTTGGAAGAATGGTAAAGCTTCCGAGGGAAGTGGAGTGTTTTTGAAGTAAAGCAAAAGAAGTGAAGCATAGGAAAAGACAGTTTAGAACTTCCTAAATAGCGATTTCCTGACTTTCGAGTCGGCTCGCGCAGCCCTAAAAACATCCGAGTCTGCTCGACCAGAGTGAACTCAGAACAATCAGAACACTGAGTCGGCTAAGCAAAGACTTAGTCGGCTCGACCAGAGCAAGAGTTTAAAACTCAGACATTCGAGCTGGCTCGACCAGAGCAAAATTGCTCGAGTCGACTCAAACAGAAACTTTCCACATGAAATCAAATGATTTGAAAATTGAATTCGATATACTAAAAATTCTAGGAAAGTTGTTCAAAAATCGTGAATGATTGTAGGAGGTTTTCTAGATAATTTTTCCTTAGTTCTTGAAGGATATTAGGTTTACTAGATCTAGAAAGAGTTACACAGCCCTAATTCTCCTCTAAGCAATTCAAATCTATCTTGATTTAGTGGCTTGGCAAAGATATCAGCTATTTATTTTTCTATTGGGATAAATTCTAATTCTATGTCACCATTCAAAACATGGTCTCTAATGAAATTGTTTCTAATCTCTATGTGCTTAGTCCTAGAATACTGAATAGGATTTTTGGTTAAATTTATAGCACTTGTGTTATCACACTTAATATGAATTTTGCATTATAAAACACCAAAATCTTCTAGTTGTTGTTTAATCCACAACACTTGCGCACAACAACTCCCTACAGCAACGTACTCTATCTCAGCAGTAGAAAGTGTTACCGAGTTTTATTTCTTGCAGTGCCATGAGATTAAATTCAACCCTAGAAATTGACAAGTACCACTAGTGCTTTTTCTATCTACTTTACAACCAGCATAATCAGCATCAGAAATCTGATTAAATTTAAAGATGATTCTTTTGAAAACCAAAGATCCAGATTACTTGTACCTTTCAAGTATCTTAATATTCTTTTAACAGCAAGCATATGTGTTTCTTTGGGATTACATTGAAATCTAGCACATACACATACACTATATAAGATATCTGGTCTACTTGCAGTTAAATATAATAAGGATCCGATCATACCTCGATATAGATTTTGGTTAACATTGGATCCACTTTCATCTTTGTCCAATTTGCAGGTCGGGCTCATGGATGTGTTCATTTGTTTGCTCATCTCCATACCAAACTTCTTGATGATTTCTTTGGTGTATTTGGATTGGTTGACGAAGATCCCTTCCTTTGATTGTTTTACTTGAAATCCGAGGAAGTAATTTAGTTCACCCATTAGGCTCATTTCAGATTCTCCCTACATTAGCTTAGCAAATTCTTCATAAAAACTTTCATTAGTTGTACCAAAAATAATATCATCAACATAAATTTGTACAACTAATACATCATTATCTTTCTTTTTAATGAAAAGAGTTTTATCAACATTTCCTCTTGAAAAATTATTTTTAATTAAGAATGTGCTAAGTCTATTATACCAGGCTCTAGGAGCTTGTTTCAAACCATATAAAGCTTTATTAAGTTTAAACACATGGTTTGGAAAAGCATGATTATCAAAACCCGATGGTTGTTCTACAAAAACTTGTTCGATGATAAAACCATTTAAAAATGCACTTTTCACATCCATTTGAAAAAATTTAAAATTCATGTAGCAAACAAATGCAAGTAATCTAATAGCTTCTAATCTTGCTACAGGTGCATAGGTTTCATCAAAATCAATACCTTCTTCTTGACTATATCCCTTAGCCACTAATCTAGCAAACAAATGCAAGAAGTAATCTAATAGCTTCTAATCTTGCTACAGGTGCATAGGTTTCATCAAAATCAATACATTCTTCTTGACTATATCCCTTAACCACTAATCTAGCTTTATTTCTAATGACATTTCCCTGTTCATCTAGTTTATTCCTATAAACCCATTTGGTTCCTATAATTGGGTGGTCTTTAGGTCTATCAACTAGTGTCCAAACCTTATTTCTTTCAAACTGGTTCAGTTCTTCATGCATGGCTAACATCCAGTTTAGGTCATTTTTTGCTCCTTCTAAAGTGTGAGGCTCTATTTGAGATACAAAGGCTAGATAATCATGTGCAATCCTATGTGTAGACCTAGTCCTTATACCTTGAGAAGGATCACCAATAATTAATTCTCTAGGATGGGAAGTAGCATACCTCCATTCAGTTGGAATATCAGCATGATCCTTACTTACCGTTTCTTCTCCTTCTTCAATTGGTCTTTCTTGAATATTCATGTCTTTCATCTCCTTTTGGATAGTACCTGCATCATTGTCAATACACTCATCTTTTCTAGATGGTGAAGGGTTAGTTTCATCAAACATAATATGCATTGACTCTTCTACCATAAGAGTCCTCTTATTAAAAATCCTATATGCTTTGCTATGTAATGAATAACCAAGAAAAATAGCTTTATCAAATTTAGCATCAAATTTTTCTAGATTATCCTTACCATTATTAAGCACAAAGCATTTGCATCCAAATACATGAAAATAATTTATATTGTGTTTCTTTTCATTCCAAAGCTCATAGGGGGTTTTCTTCAAAATAGGATAGATCAAAACGCGGTTTAAAATATAACATGCAGTGTTCACCACTTCTGTCCAAAAGTACCTTGGAAGATTACCTTCATATAATATTATTCTGGCCATTTCTTCCAAAGTCATATTTTTCCTCTCTACAACACCATTTTGCTGTGGTGTTCTAGGAGTGAAGAAGTTGTGATCAATGCCATTTTCAATACAATATCATCAAAAAACTGATTTTCAAATTCAGTTCCGTGATCACTTCTAATTAAAATTATTGAAAGATTTTTCTGATTTGAAACTTTCTTGTGAAATTTTCTAAACATTTTGAAAGTTTCATCTTTGTGTGTAATAAACAAAACCCATGTAAATCTAGAAAAGTCATCTACAATCACAAGGGCATATTTCATACCTACTAGGCTTGTGGTCCTAGTTGGTCCAAATAAGTCCATGTGAAGTAGTTATAAAGGTCTAGAAGTTGAAATCAGATTTTTGGATTTAAATCTCCTCCTAGTTTGTTTACCCATTTGGCATGCATCACAAACATGATCAAAATCAACTTTAAACTTAGGCATACCTCTAACAAGATTTTTGGAAATCAACTTGGCAATAGTATGCATGCTAGCATGACCCAATCGTCTATGCCATAGTAAGCAAGACTCCTTAGTCTTAGCATTCATTGCTACTAGATTGGAGCTACTTGACATGACAAGATCATTTAGATCTATCCATAAATATTTTCTAGTCTGTGTCCAATGAATTTACTACTAGAGTCAAGCGAGTTTGTTACTATACACATAGATGATTCGAAGATAACTTTGAAGCTCTTATCACATAATTGACTAATGTTTAATAAATTGTGCTTCAACTTATCTACTAGCAATACATTTTCAATGAAAGTACAGGGGGTTATTTTGATCTTACCAATTCCGATTATTTTTCCCTTGCCATTATCTCTAAAAGTAACCATACCTCCTTCTTTCATTTCCAGGGTGATAAACTTATTCTTTAATTTCTGGGCTGCAAGACATTCCTCATCCTCGAGACCCATTAGACATAGATTTGCTGTTTTCATGGTCTCTTCTTCTTCAGTTGACGTGGAGTCTTCACTATCGCTCCACGTGGCAACCATCACTTTCTTTTTCTTCTTTTTGAAGAATTTCTTTAATTGAGGATAGTCTGGATGAATGTGCCCCGATTTCTTACATTCATAGCAGGTGGGGACTTGTTCCTTATCTTTATCTTTGTCCTTGTCCTTTTCTTTTGAGTGTTCTCCTTGTTTATGGAATTTTTTGTTATATCTTCCTTTCTTCTTTCCCATAAACTTTTTGATTCTCCTCATGACCATTGCAATATCTTCATTTTCAAGATCGTCTTCGGAGGAGATGGAGTCATCTTCCATCTCTTCATCATCTTTTGATTCCAATGCAGCTTTGAATGTAATTGTTCTTCTTTTTTTGATCATCATCTATTCTATGCTGCATTGCTAGTTCGTATGTGATGAGAGATTCCATTAATTCATCTATTGATAGAACAATCAAATCTTTAGCTTCCTGGATGGTAATGACTTTAGGATCCCATTTATTAGGAAGTGATATCAAAATCTTCTGTACTAAATCAGCATTTGAGTATACCCTGCCAAGACTTTTCAAACCATTAATAATATCTGTAAATCTAGTATACATGGCATAAATACCTTCATTAGGCTCAATCTTAAATAATTCATAATTGTGCACTAAAAAATTTATCTTTAAAGTTTTCACTTGTGAAGTTCCTTCATGGGTCAACTCAAGTTTATTCCAAATTTTCTTCGCTGAAGAGCATATGAAAATTTAATTAAACTCGTTTGAATCCAAAGCACAGTAAAGCAAGTTCATTGCTTTGGCATTCAATTTCCCTAATTTTATGTCGTGTTCATCCCATTCCTCTTCAGGCTTAGGGACATCCACATCATCAATTTTAGTCATGGGAACATGTGGCCCTTTGAGAATGACCTTCCACAGTTGAAAATCAATAGCTTGAATATAGATTTTCATTCGTGCTTTCCAATAAGAATAATTTGTGCCTGTGAAGAGTGGAGGTCTATTAGTTGACTGGCCTTCGGCCAAAGATGTACTCATGGGATGAGCCATAAATCTTTACTCTAAGATAATCAGAGACACCACTTTGATACCAGTTGTTGCCTAGGTGGCTACCCAAGAGGGGGATGAATTGGGACTTTTAAAAATTTAAAGCAAATAATATGCAATTCAAATTCCTTTGCTAGTGGAGGTGCTGTGATAGAGTTATAAAATGCAGAAGCTAAAAAAAGTCAAGTAAGCATAATACAAACACACCAAATTTATAGTGGTTCGGAGCAACCCAGCTCCTACATCCACTATCCAAGATACCACTTGGGATTTCCACTATATTTACACCCGAATGCAGTATGATTGTTTTACAGGATCACAATCCAAAGCCTCTACACTTTGGTTTTATGGGATCACCAAAAAAAACCCAACATCCTTTGGTTTTAATAGGCTCACCAAAGAAACCTAACTTGGTTTTACTAGGATTACCAAGAACCCAACACTTGGTTTTTATCAAGGCTCACCAAGATCCTATTTAGTTTTTCAACCTGGCTCACCAATAATCCAACAATTCAAAAATTTGAATTGAAAGAAATGCAACAATAATGACAAACTCAATTTGTCGGATAGTTGTCGGTGCAGCTTGTTGGAAGTCCACTTGAATGCACTTGAATAGGCTTTGATTACTTCAGTGGCTTCTTCCTAAAGTTTCTTTAAGCTTCAGATTGGAGTTGATGAAGACTTGAAAGCTTGACTTGAATGCTCTTGTGCTCTTTTGCTGTTGGTTGGTAGGATATTCAATGAAGCTCTCTTTTCTTTGAACAACTCTCTAATTCATTTCTTCAAGGAAGTTCAAATCCTTCAAATTTAAAGTCTTCTATCATCCTAAGGTAGTTCTAGCTGTTGTAGACCATTGGGGAATGATTTGTGATCATTGGAGCACCTTTTAGCATTCAAAAATAATTTCTAGAACTAGCCATTAGATACCTGGAAACGATGTTTGAGTCAGCTCGGATTCCTTCGAGTCGGCTCAGATCCTTCAAGTCGATAGGTCGAGTCACCAAATCTTCAATGTAGTCGGCTTTTTGTCTCAGGGCACAAAACATCTCTTTGGACGAGTCAGCTCTTGATAGCTCGGGTCAGCTCGAACTTCTTTCTTTGAAAAACTTGAACTCGAGGAGTCGGCTCTTTTCAGCTTGGGTCGGCTCTTTGTCTCAGGGCACAAAACATCACTTTGGACGAGTCAGCTCTAGATAGCTCGGGTCAGCTCGAACTTCTTTCTTTGAAAAACTTGAACTCGAGGAGTCGGCTCTTTTCAGCTTGGGTCGGCTCTTCTTCTTAGGTTCGGAAAACCTCACTCTGGAAGAGTCAGCTTAGTATAGTTTGGGTCGGCTCGCTTTCTCAGGTCTTTTAACATTAGGTTTGGCAGAGTCGGCTCTTTCTTGTTCGGGTCGCCTCTCCTGGCTGTTCTAAAAAATCTTCAAAAATTGGACTCTGGAGGAGTCAGCTCGGACTGATTCCAGTTGACTCGGATTCACTGGAGTCGGCTTGCTTTCCATCGAGTCGGCTCAGATTGCTGCGTTCTAGAATCCTTGCTATGTGCCAGTAAGCAGAGTCGGCTCTTCATCATGTGGGGTCGGCTCGAGTGTCTTCTTTAGGATTTTTATATTTGAACTTAAAGAAAAACTCTTACCAACTCTTTATATTCTCAAACAAACCAACTCAAAATAAATTTCATGGCACACACACACACATAGAAGTAACCCTTTTAACATGATTTTTTCTTAGCTTTTTTATTGGGTTCTTCTTTACAAAAACACATTACAACACAACTCCAACAAGAAAACAGAAGTGTAGGAGTTGAAGATTGAACATTTAATTCATCCTACAAAAACTTGTCAAACACTTGAAGAGTTGTCAGAAATAAATATACATGCTCCAATATTTGATTATTATCAAAATCACTTATGGGGTCAACAGCTACTCTAATCTCATCCTCCTCATCTGGCTCTTGCCCAGACTCTCGTCGAACCCACCTGCCACTGACTCACCTAAATTCTGTAAGGTGTAGAGATTTCTCTCCTAGGTGTCTGTGTGGAGAATCTCTTTGGAGGCCTCGCCCTCCAATGGGATACCGAACTCTCTAAAGATCTGGGTGAGTCCCATACCATAAGGTAGACATAATCTGCACCATGTAGCAGCCTCACCCATCTAATGCACCATGATCATAGGTAAGTTGACAGCTGTCTGTTATCTCAGAGCCACCATAAGCACTAACTCTTGCTCGATGATGAAGTCGAATCTCCCAGTCTTCAGAATCAGAATATGAGCAATTATGTGATGTAGAACTCTCATCTCAAGAGACAACTGGTTCGCCTACACCACCAAAACACCATTGATATCCTCTCTCTCCAGAATACATCTAAATGCAGCATCCCTGTTACCTACATAGTTTGCTATAATACCTCTGAGAGGAATCTGCCAAATCCTGCTAATAGTCTCAGCGGTCATAGGAATATGTACACCCCTAACCACTGCACTCCATCTGAGGCCTTCTATAGCTAGGCTACCATAAAACTCATGAATCAGGTGAGGATAGTACTTTTCCCGCATGGTGCAGAAGGGTACAAGTCTAGCTCCTCTCAGAAGATCACCAATGATGAATCCCTTGGAGTCCCAAAACTATAAGTCAACTCGCCTGCCACAAGCTATCACCTTCCCTACCACTCTCTCAGCTGTAGGGGAAACCTATGGAGGCAGATCCTGGGGCTGCTGCTCATGCTGCTCGATTGGGTCCTAACAAGCCTTCGACCTCCTCTCTTTAGAACTCAACTCCCCATTCTCAAAGGCTGATCTCTTCTTGCGAAACACTACTTTTTGGGAGCCATACCACTAGAACTCATAAGAGGAGAGGAACGGGAATGGAGAGGGTAAACCAAAAGAAGAAAGAACCAAGAGATGGTGGATCGGACCGAAAATGAACCAAAAGAGTGAAATCAGACCAAAGTGGAGATGGATAGGCTGGAGAAGGGAGAAACACGAGTGGAATCGGGCCAAAACCCAACAAAAATTGAATGGAATAAAAAAGGAATCGGACCAAACCAAAACAAAGTAGGAAGAAAGGAAAAAAATTACTTAAAAACTGAAGGTTATGAGTGGGAATCCACTATTCTAGGGAATTTGGATGATTTTTGGTGACCACATGATGGAGATGAAGGTGAAAAGAAAGTGAGAAAAAGACTTTCGAGATGCCCTAAAAATCAGACCAACCATTCATGAGTCGACACTTGAAAATTGCTCAAGTGTCAACACTTCGGTGAGTCGACACTTGGGCAATTTTTCAAGTGTCGACACTTGGTCAATTTTTAGGAAAAAATTTAAAATAAATTTTCATAAAATCCTAAAAAAACCCAAGAAGTGTCTAGGGGCAATTCTAAGATATAATTGAGAGGATTTTTGAGCAATTGAAAGGATTCAACAAGAATTTGAAGAGACTTCAAACAAAGGGATCAATGATGCCTAACTCTCTTCTAATCATGCAAAACCTATCTTCACTAAGGGATTTTGTAAAAATATCAGCAAGTTGTCTATCAGTATACACAAAATCAAGCATTACATCACTATTTTGCACATGACCTCTTATGAAGTGATGTCTTATTTCAATATGTTTGCTTCTCGAATGTTAAACAAAATTTTTTGTTAAATTTATTGCACTTGTATTGTTACATCTTATGGAAGTTTTACTTAATTTAATGCCAAAATCTTTGAGTTGTTGTTTGATCCATAGAATTTGAGCACAATAACTTCCAGCTGCTATATATTCGACTTCTGCCATAGATAGAGCAACAGAATTTTGTTTCTTGCTAAACCATGAGATCAAATTCACTCCAAGAAACTAGCAAGTTTCACTTATACTTTTCCTATCTAGTTTACATCTAGTAAAATCAGCATCATAATATGCAATCAATTCAATAGATGAATTTCTAGAGTACCATAGTCCAATATCAATAGTGCCAGACGAGTATCTAAGTATGTGCTTAACAACCAATAAATAAGACTCTTTAAGAGAAGACTGATATCTAGCATACATACAAACACTGAACATGATATATGGCCTACTTGTAGTTAAGTATAATAGTGAACCAATGATACCTCTATATAATTTTTTATCTATATTTTTATCTGATTCATATTTATCAAGTTTACAAGAAGGGCCCATAGGAGTACCTAATGGCTTGGTGCTCTCCATCCCAAACTTCTTTAATATTTCTTTTATATACTTATGATGAGGGACGGGACTCTAACATGATGCATGCAGATGAATGACATAAGAACGATAAGAAAATCAGATTAAAAGAGCAATGATTTTTGAGGTTGTTTAGATTTAGTTTCCAAAAATAGCTAAGACTAGGTTAGGGTTTCATACAATAGTTAGAATTCCTACCCACATGCTAGAACTATCAATGAAATAAAACAAGTAAATGATCCTAGGTCTAAGAAGGCCTATTAGGAGCATGTTCACCTTCAAGAAATCAGAGAAAAAGAGATGGGAATTAGGTTTGGCATACCAGGCAATGATTTCTAGTTGATGTGGAAGAGATTGCTCCGCTCAGATCGGTGCTTGGATGATTCGATCACTTTCCTGCGAATCCGCCAGCTTTTTATTAGCTTCGTTTGAGGGCAAGGAAGAATTCATCTAGAGGGTGTGGCACTGGAGGGATCCTGCAAATGTCAGGGGTTAGTGGCAAGGATGATGGAAAAAATATAAAATGGGGGAATAGAAGAGAGGAAGTAGTAGGATTGCAGGGGCCGATTTGAGGACTATAGAAGATGAAGATGCTTGGATTCTTGGAGGGCTAATGGTGGGCATCTTAGGGCTCTTGCTTGGATGGGTAATGGCTAGGGCTTAGGAAGAAGAAAAAGGAATAAGTCTCACACACACTTCCAAAGAACATAAATTGTCACAAGAAAATTCACCACAGTTTTAATTCATGAAAAGAGATTGATTACAAGAGGGGGAGGGGGTGGGTATTAATAGACTCATCTAACCCTTTCCCTGTCAAACTAAGAGTACATAGTATGAATAGGATTAGGAGAATAAAGTTGAGTAGAATAAGGGATACATAATTTGAATAGAATTGGTAGACTGAAATCCTTGTAGAACTTGGACATCAACTCCTTCTTAGACTTGGAAGCTTTGACTTTTCTCCATGGGCTTGGACTGGTATAAAATTCTTGCTAGGGTTGGACTAGGTCAAAGCCTTGGGCATCTTGGACTGGGTCAAAATATAGGGCACCAACTTCATGATGGGCTGGGGGTCGTCAACTACTATGGGCCTTGGACTAGGGTGCCAAGGATAGAGATCTGGGGCGGAACTTCTTTATGAAATCTTGTGGGCTTGAGGCACCTAAGGCCTGGTATGCTGGGGCACCATCTCCTGGAGGGCTTGGACATCATGAAGAAATCCAGATGCTAGGTTTGTGACTTAAGTGTGGGTCCAAAGGTCCTTCTCTTGAATAAAAATTACATGGACTCAAAAAGGCCTAACTGACAAGACTCAAAATAGGCCTAAAAAACAATGGACTCACTGAACAGATAAACATGACTCAATGGACTAAACAAGAAACTTTCACCAACTTAGTGAGTCCAACTGGCTCACTTTATTACAGGATTTACAAAATTTGGACTTCATTACAGGACTTAATAAAAATTGACCAACACATGACTTAGAGGACAAATTGAAGCTTGAAGTCTATGTCTGATCTGATGTCTCCATCAATTCTCCCGGGATGGGAGGAACTCGACCCTGTCGAGTAAGAAGGTCGATCTAGCTCAGGTACTGCTCTGACGGGTCGAGGTTGAGGTGTTATGGATCCTCTTGAGTGATCCACGAATCCTCATATCTCAGTCGACCTTACCAACGAACCAAGTGATTGGTAGCCTTTGATCCGGGTACTCGTGGCTTGGTCATCCAGGATATGCTAAATCTTTCCTCTCACAAGCTAAATTGATGTGAACACTTAAAGTTGGGTTCACTCTCAAAGAAAGGGTTAGGCTCAAACTCACTAGGTATCTTTGCTGGCTCCCTATACTCAACTAAGTCTGAGATATTGAAGGTTGAGCTTAGTGCCTAATTAGGTAACTCAGGCACTAGGTCCAACTCTCTTTATCACTTTAATGGATCTAGCTTATAGGTATGTAGCCTAATCGTTACAAAATTTTCCTAGCAAACTCTTAGACCCTTTTCGGGAATTAACTTCATTTTTTTATAAAAATATTGCTTACATTAATCTTATGATTAATTTCTCATGCAGATCTCTAATCATGCTGTGCAAATGATACACAACAACTCCTATTGACATGCAAATAAAACACCTAATGCAGGCAAATAACTCATACCAACACTTATTGATATGCAAACTCAACTAACTCTAAACTATAGCTATGGGTTTGACCCTTGGTCAGGTGGGTGACATGTAGATGAGAACTTGACATGCACTCCTAACAGATGTCGTAGGGTCCTCCAAAAGTAAGATGCAAACATGACATGCATAATGAATGAATGCAATATGCAAACTTCTACAAAATGCAATCTAATAGTGAGAAAAACATAAGAAGTTTCAGAAAATGGTAGAAAATGAAAGGTTGGTTCAAGGTTAGTCTGGCAGGGTAAGAAATAAGAAGATGGTTCAGGGTTAATCAGAAAGAGTAGAATACAAGAAGGGATTTTAGGGATGAGTCCTAGACTAATGAGATTGACCTTATGGGGTTGATGTATGCCTACAGTGTCTGCATTATGGAAGAATGGGTCATTAATTTCAAGGAAGAGATCATCAATGGGAACTATAGGAGAGAATTCTTCCTGAGGGTACTGGCTTAAAGAGATCAGGTCTCTAATAAATTTCTCGGGTTCTTGAATCTTAAGACTAGACTCTATAATTAGGTTTTCTCCTAGTGTCTCCTCAGATATAGTTGCAGTCATAGGATCATGGGTTTCTTCCTCTAATGGTTCTTCCACTACAGGTTCAGTTTGGGTAGGGTCAGGGTCAACTAACTTTGGGTTGGCTTCTATCTGGGTTTGGTTAGGGTCAACTAATTCTGCGTTAGCTTCTATCTAGGTTTGGTCAGGGTCAACTAATTCTAGGTCATTTATAGATATCTCTTCTTCTTCTTCCTCATACTCATCCACTAAGCTCAAATCAGCTTCATATAACTCCTCTTTAAGGTCATTTTGGTGAACCAATGGGGTGGTAAGAGGGGGTTGACTAAGGAAAAATTGACTAATGACTAGGGTAGGGGTGGGTTGACTAAGAGGAAGTGGACTAATACTGGGCTCATATCTAAGGGTACTAATCCTATGGGTTGCTTGGTTATTGAATTGGGTTATTTGGTTTATCTGGGCGGTCAACTAGGCAAATTGGTTTTGGGATTGGGTATTGGATTGGTTAATCTGGGTGGTTAATTTGGCAGTGGATTGGGCATTCAGTTGGTTCATCTGGTCAAATCATTCAGTCATGGCTTTTATGAAGATCTCAAAGTTGGATTCCATGGCTAAGCTAGGTTGGGGCTTAGACTGTTGATATTTGGTTCCTAACCTAGTCGTCATACAATCAATCACTCAAAGTGGTATGGTGCAGTCAAACAAGCAAGGATTAGTGCGTTCTAGGGTTTGCTAGACCTAGAGCCAAAATTGAGTGGGTTGACTCAACTTACACTGAACTCAACAACCAATCCTTCCACTGGCCAGGTAAGAGGTGGGAGTGTGGGAGGCCCCCTACTTTTACAGGGACCCAATTAAAGAACCACAACACCACTTAGGTCATTTGACTTTGAACCCCCAGCCTTAGACACCAGTTTCCAGCAATAGTTGGAGAATTGAGTGCACTAGTTTACCCACACAATTTGGACCCGACCTGTTGGTATCACCTAGCTCTCTAGAGCAGATTAAGTCAAATTAATTTTAATTAAGTCTTAGGTTCTGACGATGGTGGTTGTTTTGGGCCCAGGACAGGTAATGACCTCCTACCCTGATCTGAGATAGAGAAATGTACTTAAGATTAGTTTAAGAAGATGATGAAATTCAATGGTCCTGATGCAATCTAACAACAATCAAAAAAGCAAATTTTTTTTTTGTCCTTTTATGAGATGGCAAGTTAGGTTTAAGTTGATTAAGTTAGCAAACAAAATTGGGCTTGGGATTTGAGGGGTTTGGCAATTGATTAGGTTAGGTTCAGTCAGGTGTGCAGAAATCACAGAATCAGAAAATTAGGGTTTGGTTTGATATAGAATTTGACATAGTTTTCGATGTAGAAAAAATCTGAAAAACCTAAAGAACAGAGGATGGAAGGTACTGATGATTCTTACCAAATCTTATACAAAGAAAAAATCAGATGATGATGCAACTCCTAGGGTTTTTGGATTATGTGCAGAAATCTCAGGAATTCGGTTAGGGTTTCTAAGATGCAGATTTTAATTATTTATTTTGCCTGTAGAAATTACCAAAAAATGTTGCAAAAACAAAGGACTCAACAAAGAAGACGTGATGCAAATTTCAGAGAAAAAAATTATGCCTAAGTTGATGAAACAAATATAAACTCGGACCCCTAATGCAGATGATAGAATGCAGATTTTTGTTAGTGTTTTATTTTTACTATTTTTTTTTTTTATTTTGAGATCTGAAAATTTTCACAAAAATAAACAAAAACATAGACAAAACAGAGACCAAATGACGTGAAAATTATAGAAAAATAAAATCTTTTTGATGGGTAAACAGCCCTATGTTTTGAGAGGTTATGTAAAATTCTGGATGCAGAAATCTAAACTAGGATGCAAGAACATGCCCTAAAATATGCTCTGATACCAAAATTGATGCGGGCCGAGACTCTAACATGATGCATGCAGATGAATGAAATAAGAAGGATAAGAAAATCAGATTAAAGAAGCAATAATTTTTGAGGTTGTTTAGATTTAGTTCCCAAAAATAGATAAGACTAGGTTAGGGTTTCATGCAACAGTTTGAATTCCTACCCAATGTTAGAACTATCAACAAAATAAAATAAGTAAAGGATCTTAGGTCTAAGAAGGCCTATTAGGAGCATGTTCAACTTCAAGAAATTAGACAAAAAGAGATGGGAATTAGGTTTGGCATACCAGGCAATGATTTCTAGTTGATGTGGTAGAGATCGGTCCACTCAGATCGGCGCCTGAATGATCCGGTCACTTTCTCGTGAATCCGCCAGCTTTTTATCAGCTTCTTTCGAGGGCAAGGAAGAATTATCTAGAGGGTGTGGCACTGGAGAGATCCTACAAACATCAAGGGTTAGTATCAAGGATGATGGAAAAAATATAAAATGGGGGATTAGAAGAGAGGAAGAAGTAGTAGGATCGCCCGGGCCAATTTGAGGACTGTAGAAGATGAAGACGCTTGGGTTCTTGGAGGGCTGATGGTGGGCATCTTAGGGCTCTTGCTTAGATGGGTAATGGCTAGGGTTTAGTAAGAAGAAAAAAGAATAAGTTTCACGCACACTTTCAAAGAACATAAATTGTCACAAGAAAATTCACCAGAGTTTTAATTCATGAAAAGAGATTGATTACAAGAGGGGGAGGGGGTGGGTATTTATAGACTCATCCAACCCTTTCCCTGTCAAACTAAGAGTACACAATATGAATAGGATTAGGAGAATAAAGTTGAGTAGAATAAGGAGTAAATAATTTGAATAGAATTGATAGACTGAAATCCTTGTAGAACTTGGACATCAACTCCTTCTTGGACTTGGAAGCTTTGACTTTTCTCCATGGGCTTGGACTGGTATGAAATTCTTGCTGGGCTTAGACTGAGTCAAAGCCTTGGGCATCTTGGACTGGGTCAAAATATGGGGCGCCAACTTCATGATAGGTTGGGGGGCGTCAACTGCTATGGGCCTTGGACTGGGGCACCAAGGATAGGGATATGGGGCGGCACATCTTCATGAAATATTATGGGCTTAAGGTGCCTAAGGCTTGGTATGCTAGGGCACCATCTCCTAGAGGGCTTGGGCAGCATGAAGAAATCCAGATGCTGGGTTGGTGACTTAAGTGTGGGTCCAAAGGTCCTCCTCTTGAATAAAAATGACATTGACTCAAAAAGGCCTAACTAACAAGACTCAAAATAGGCCTAAATAAATAATGGACTCACTGAATAGATAAACAGGACTCAATGGACTAAACAAGAAACTTTCACCGACTTAGTGAATCCAACAGGCTCACTTTATTACAGGACTCATAAAATTTAGACTTCATTATAGGATTTAATAAAAATTGACTAACACATGACTTAGAGGATAAATTGAAGCTTGAAGTCTACGTCTGATCTGATGTTTCCATCCACTTAGCTTGGTTGATGAAGATCCCTTCTTTGGTTTATTTGATTTGAAGTCCGAGAAAGAAGTTTAGCTCTCCCATCATGCTCATCTCAAACTCTCCCTGCATAAGTTTCGCAAACTCTTGACAAAGCATTTCATTAGTAGCACCGAAAATGATATCATAAACATAAACTTGTGCTACTGATAAATCATCATTTTTCTTTTTCAAAAATAGTGTATTGTCAACATTGCCTCTAGAAAATCTATTTTCAAGTAGAAATTTGCTTAATCTATCATACCAAGCTCTTAGAGCTTGTTTTAAACCATACAAAGCTTTATGAAGTTTAAAGACATGATTAGGCCATTCATGATTTTCAAAACCAGGGGGCTGTTAAACATACACTTCTTTTTTAATAAAACCATTTAGAAAAGCACTTTTGACATCTATTTGAAATAACTTGAAATCTATAAAATAAGCAAAATCAAGTAATAATCTAATGGCTTCTAGTTTAGCAACAGGTGCAAAAGTCTCATCAAAATCGATACATTCTTCTTGATTATAACCTTTTATAATTAATCTATCTTTATTTCTAATTACTAAACTATTTTCATGAAGTTTATTTTTGAAAACCCATTTTGTTTCTATTATTGAAATATTAGAAGGTCTTTCAACTAAAGTCCAAACTTTGTTTCTTTTAAATTGATTTAATTCATATTGTATGGCATTTATCTAATTTGAATTTTTTCAACTTCTTCAATTGATTTAGATTCTATCAAAAACTTATCGATTGATTTTGAAAGCTCTAAGTTTTGCTTTTTCAATTCTTTTTTTTTCAATTTAAGTTTTTGATATTCTATAACAAATTCATTAAATATATCATGCAATTCATCAAAAGTAAACTCATTTTTAGGTTCAGGGCTTACCTCATTATCATTGGCCATAAAGCAAAGGTTGGCCACTTCTTGCTATTCCTCATCGGAGCTTGAACTTTACTTTCACTCCATGTTGCCATCATAGCCTTTTTTCTGAATTTCTTTTTGCTCTTTTTGAGTGTGGGGCAGTCTATTTTGTAGTGTCCCGATTTCTTACATTCATAACATATGGGTTGCTCCTTTTCCTTTTCTTTTTCTTTCTCCTTGCTATGATCTCCTTTTTGTAGCCTTTTCTTATAGTTGAACCTCTTTCTTCTCATGAATTTCTTGAATTTTCTTGATATGAGGGTTGTTTCATCTTCCTCTTCATCTTCTTCAGATTCATCACTTGATTCCTCCTTGATTGTGGACTGGAACGCAATAGCTTTCTTCTTTTTGTCATTGTCCACTATTTTCTATTTCAATGATAGCTAATATGTCATCAATGATCCTAGGAGCTGCTCAAGTGGAAGGGTGTTAACATCCTTGGCTTCTTCAATAGCTGTGACCTTTGGATCCCAAGAAGCTAGAAGAGACCTGAGAAGTTTGTTAACAAGTTCAGTATTAGAAATTAGTTTTCCCAAACTTCTCATACCATTAATAATGTTTGTAAATCTAGTATATATTTCACTAATTATTTCAGTTGGTTCCATCCTAAACATCTTATAAGTATGAATGAGCATGTTTACTTTGGTGGTCTTCACTTGATGTGTACCCTCATAGGTAACTTCAAGTGTATCCCAAATTTCTTTGGCAGAGATATAGTTAGATATTCTATTAAATTTACTTGAGTATAAAGCACAAAACAATAAATTCATGGCCTTAGCATTAAGCTCTGCTTGCTTAATGTCATTTTCATCCCAATCTTCTTCTAATTTAGGGGTGAAAATGCCACTAACCAAGACAGTGGGCTAATGAGGGCCTTTAACTATAGTTCTCCAAATATTGTAATCAATAGTTTGAATATATATGCACATGCATATCTTCCAGTAGGTGTAATTTGTGCCATTAAATAATGGGGGATAGTTTGAGGCTTGTCCTTCTACAATACCAACACCGATTTAGGCTGCCATGATCTTTAACTCAAGATCGTTGGACCTACAAGCAGAGTACCAGGCTCTGATACCACTTGTTGCCCAGCGAAGCAACCCAAGAGGGGGGTGAATTGGGTATTTTAAAAAATTTAAATAATTATGTGCTGAACTTAGAGTGTTTATGTAACAAAGTGATTGTGCTCAATGAAATATGCAGCAAAAGTAGCAAATTAAATGCAGAGTAATAAAGAGCAAGTAGAGGAATGAGCAAACAATAACAAACACATAGATGTATAGTGGATCGGTGCACTCCAAGAACCTACATCCACTCTCCAAGCTTTTCCTTGCAAATTTTCACTATAATCTATCCAAGATTATAGCCAACTTGTTTTCTAAGGCTCACAAGTTGAACCTTTGTTGGCTTTGTCATCTAGGCTCACCAACAACCTTTATAACTTGTTTTTAATCTAGGCTCACAAGTCAAATCCTAGTTGGTTTTGTCTCTTAGGCTCACCAACAATCTTTAACACTAGTTTCAATACCTTTGAAACTAGTAACAACAAATAAAAGCAAGTATACAAAAATAAGCACAAGAAATAGCTCCTAAATGAGTAGAAATAAATGTTGATGAAGCTCTTTTTGAATGCTTGAGTTGTCTCCTTCTTAGAATCTTTGAATGCATACTTTTGACTAATGATTTGAAGGCTCAAAGGTGAGTAGAGGGCTTTTTCAGGTGGAATATACTTTAAAGCTCACACTTGTCTTTTCTCAAAAGATAAACTTTGTCTCTTCTTGTTGTTCTTGTCTTCAATGAGTTTGGTGAGTGATAAATAGCTCAAAATCACTGAAAAAATTGTTGGAGACTATTAGAGTGAAGAAACTAGCCATTTAGAGCCATTTAGAAATAATTTTGAAATTCTAAATAACTAGCCATTATACTAAGTGTCGACACTTGAATTTCTTCATGAGTCGATCTGTGAGTCGATACTTGGAGTTTATGAGTCGATACTTGGAGTTTATGAGTCAATACTTGGATCGATACTTGAGCTAAAATTTGAATTTCCAATGTTCTGCTTTACTTCTGGTCTTAAGGCTATGAGTCGACCTGTGAGTCGATACTTGGAGTTTGTGAGTCGACACTTGAGTTTGTGAGTCGATCTCTTGAGTCAACACTTGACAAAAATTCCTAAAAATACATAGTTCTATCCATTTTTTTGTCTCAAGCTGTGAGTCGATACTTGGAGTTTGTGAGTCGACACTTGAACCTGTGAGCCAATCTTTTCAGTCAACACTTAGCGTGCCATCTTAAAATTTGCATGCCAAACTTTCGAAATGTCAACACTTTCATCATGAGTCGACACTTTGAATCGATACTTAGTCCATGAGTCGACACCTTGAGTTGACACTTATTGTGTGCCATTTCAAAAATGCATGCCAAACTCAAAAAATTACAAATTTTATCCAATATCTTCTTAGACTCATTTCATAAGGACAAAAGTGATCATTTTATCAATATTCCAAGATGAGAAGACAACTTAAACAACAAAATTCATCTTGGTTTGATATTATCAATTTTGATACTGTTGAGTAAAGAGATTGATGTACCTATGTCCTGAAATTCATACTTCAATTGAAACATTAGTTCAAACATATACTCAGCATTTTGTTATTCATCAAAATCAAGGAGCCAAAGCCAGCAAAGAGTTCAATTGATTGGATTTGACCTAACCAAAATCTAGATGCAATCCAATTGCATGACCTAATTGATTCAACCCATGCTCATTCCCTCATGTTTTATGCATTGGATTAAGATGTTAAATTCTCAATTTCAGATATAATAACATTAATTTCATATCATAAAATATTGATTTAATATTTTAAAAACTATTTTAAAAATGGATCAATCTTGTACTAGGATAACCTTACACTTTAAGGGGTTAACCTTATAGTGGAACAACCTTATATTTGCACAAGATTAAACCTAACCAATTTTAATGTTAGATCTTTAGTTAGGTGCATTATGAACATGAGGATTTAGTCTAGATGTCGAAACCAATTTTAGATATAAATGATTAGGTTTAATCATCTCATGAAAAATCTAAAGACAAAACTCAAACCTAGAAATTTTGGTACTCATGTATTCAAGAATTCATAACATTAAATTGAAAAATAATATTTAAGATCAATGAAATGAACATGAACCATGACTTCCTGGTCTAAATCTTAGATCTAAAAATTAAATTTTTGGATTTGATTTTCAGATCAATTTAATTTTAAGATCAATGAAATGAACATGAACCATGACTTCCTGGTCTAAATCTTAGATCTAAAAATTAAATTTTTGGATTTGATTTTCATATCAATTTAATTGAGATTTTAGATCTAGTGTGGTTCTAAATTGCAGAATTTCAAACCTAAAATTTTGGTTCTCAACCAAAACATCTGATCTGATTTCTTAGATCTTAAATTTCAATTTTTTAGATCTAATTTCAGATTTAAAATTCCTTTCAAGATCTGATTTATAGATCAAAACTCAAAATTTTAGATTTGATTTTTAGGTCTAAAATTTATTCGTGAACAGTGGCTTTGAGACTACTTGAAGGAATCATCTGATGATCCAAAGGCACATGCATAGGTTACAAAACTTTTAATCAAATTAAAATAAATTTAAGTAGAAAATAAAACCTAGTCTAGCATGCAAACAGGACCATATCATGAACAAAAATCAAAACTAAAAATAAATATTACAAAGTATATTAAATCTACATACCTGCTATGCTACTCCATCTTCATCAGATTATATCGGGTTAGGCTGGAGCTGTGCATGCACCCGGCCTCTGCTGATTTCCACACAAAAATGGCTTGATTGAGTTTTTAAGGCTATCAAAGTGCTAGCACCTTGCAAGCCTTACTTTGAAAGCTGGATCACATCTTCTTCAAGAAGAAGAAGAAAAACCCTAGAATCACCCTACGTGAACTCATCGTGCTGATTCAAGGGAATAAGGGACAGAAAAGCATAGAATGAAAAAAAGTTTTTTTTTCTTTTTCTCTTTATTTTCTCTCCCTTTTTATGGTTTTTGGCATGAAGAATATCAAAAGAAAGAAAAGAGGTCACTCAAACAAAGTTGTGGTAAAAGAAAAAGAAGAAATCCCAACATAGTGCTAACCCCTTATCATATTTTGTCGCACAATATAAGTCCATCCCTTTCAAAATTTGATGCCCCATTAAACTATACATAAGAAACTATCCTATCAAATTTTTAATCAAATTCAGATGCTAAGATAAAGGGGGCAACAAGGAAAAATTATTAGCATGAAAGAAACATTAGCACTAAGGAAAAACTACCATACTCTTTTTCACACCCACTTATTCCCATCATCCCTCTTAGAGTCTGATAAATCACATATTTATAAATTTATTTTAAGTATTTTAAGTAATTGTTGGTGCTAACATCTACTAAAAATCCTAATTTCATAATTAAACTGGACCTTCTTGCAAAATTAAAAATTTTAAAATACCTTTAGAAAAAGATGAAATTAAAGCATAATTATGAAAAGTAGATGTCGAGCCGAAACACTATACACCCATTAAAATATTTAATAAAAAGTTTTATTCATGTTACTTCCTCTTTGGTAGGTACATTAAGATTAATAAAAATTCTCAAAACTCTAGAACTCAAGAAAATTGGTTGGATTACTAACTAAAATACTTACCAACATGAAGAGCTTGATTTGTAGAATCCAACGGATCAAATGACATGCGAATTAGATTTCAAATGGGTCTAGAATCAAGAAAAAGCTAAAGTAATTCAGTATTGCACATATTTTATAGTAGCCAATCCACCATGGACTGGTTGCCTAGTCTACAGAATTGCAAAGGGTCCGTCGACAGCCATTACGAATGGTCCATGGCTCAAACCCGTGGACCATGGCAGGATTTTAGCTACTGCTCATCGCCACCCACCATCCAATTGCTATAGTCACCACCTCCTCCTTCCCACCAGTTGGAGAAGCTCCCTGCCACCATCCTCCTCCTCTATCGATCTTCCCATAGCCACCATCTTCTTCCTCTTGCTGGCCACTATAAAGATGTCTCGTGGCTTCATCCTCTACCCAACACTGATGTCCTCGTCCCCACCACCAGTCATCGACCATCTAGATACTCAGCCTAATTCTCCAACATCCCGATGCCATTATCGCCTTCCCATCCACCATTACCATCACACTAAAAACCATGCATCACAATGCATAGGCCGGATGGAAGTGGATGTTGAGATCCTGCATGATTTTGGTTGAACGAAGTTGTAATCTAATGGTCCAGAAGTTGCCAGCTACCCGATCCTAGATCCTATAGCTGAGAATGAGTCGACCCATTTGAGTCTGCTGGTTGTGTGATTTGAATGATCTGAGCCTAATTTAAAGCAATCTGATGGCCCAAGATATCATGATTTGATTTTAATGATTTGATCATAATTTGACAGTCTAGAATAATTTTAAGAGTTATATCAGGAGTCTAATCTCAGTCCTACGCTGATTTAGCTTTCAATAAACTTTATTTAAAGGACCCCAAGGCATAAAAGAAGAGCATCCTGGAGAGAGAGTATGGTATAGGATAAAGGGCCTAGCCTTGGATTACAGGTTGGCCTCTAAGAGTAAGGTTTCTTAGAGAAAAGTTTTGCCCCAACACCATCTTGAAGCCTATTCCATCTCCAAGATCAAGATCCAAAGAGAAAGAAATAGAGATAGCCTAGTTTGCTCTACAAAGTATGATAGAAGTAGGTGAAGTGACATCAACCAACTTCTTGATGAGGCTGTGGCAAATCAACTTTGGATACTTTGTTACTGCTTTTCATAGTTTATTCAATTGTTATTTCCAATTCCTTATAGTTATATTTTAATTAAGCAAAGTTTATTTTTATGTAATTTAAATTTTTGTTATTTATTTTTGCTACAAGTAGATGCTAAGATCTGATTTACAGATCGTATGTACCAAGTTTTAATTTTTATTCTATGCACTTTTAATTTCTATTTTCTTGACATCAAAATATATATTTTTTTTTAAATCAAAGATTTCAAATTATCCTCAACATTGCCTTCTCTATAGATTTGACCCAACTCGCTACTTTCTATTTAAGTTAAATTAATTAAAAAGCATATTTTAAATTAATAATCATGGTATCTTAACAATAACATTATGAACCTATCAAGTTTTGGTGCCGTTGTCAGGGAAGGCATGAACCTATTATTTTTAATTCTTTGATTTCTTGTAATATAGTTTACAAACATTTTTGTTTTTCTTGCAAAAAAAGAAAAGACAAAAAAGTGGGGAGCAAGAAAGTTCTACAAATTTGGTGAGATCAATCCTAACCCTACATCAATTTATTTTATACTTACTTTTAATCAATTTTGTCCTCAAATTAACCAAAAAAATTTCCTTTTTTTTGTTTCTTTTGATTAGTCATATATTTTTTTAAAAAAATCTACCTAATATTTTTTTTGATTAGATTTATGTTCTTTTTTATTATTTCTCCCTTCCTTTTCAAATTAACATAAAAAGAAAAAGGTATTTTTCTCTATTTTTAATTACTTTCTTTCTTTTCAAACTAACCTAAAAAAAAATTTGTTTTTTGGTTTATTCCTTAACCTAAAAAGAAAAACACTTAACTTTTTAATTAACTACCTTGAATATTAGATTTGATTTCTTGCCTTAATATTAGTTGCTTTATATTCCTAGTCTATTTTAGTCTATTTTTCTCTCACATCTAATTAACCAAGATTAAAACCTACCTTTTATTCATCTTGCTTAAATTAATATAATATAAAAAGAAAACAAAAACATTATATAATACTTAACTAAAATGGAGAAACTAATTAATGCTTAAAAACTTACTACTTGTTTTGGACATCTTTTCTTTTTGCATCGCATATTTCCATAGGACAGCTTAATAGCAACAACCCATAAACAATATAAGGTAGAGATTTGATCACCCTTTCTTGACCCACAAACCACCACCCTGCATCTTGCATTAATCTAAGCCCTCTAATTAAAATCAACTAGATGTTAGCCCCTAAGGAACTTGAGCTTAACAGGACAAGGTACTCGAAAGAGTTAGACTGGGTCAGGATTCGTAGATTGATTGGTGTCTAGAAAAAGAATTCAAGGATGATGTTGCCTTAAAAAATATTATTTTTAATTAGTTTCATTGACTAACCTGGTCAATCTAATTGGTGTTTAAGAAAAGCAACAGGAGGACCCCCATCGATCTTACCCTTATCTAGCTAGTTAATTAGTTAGTTTCTAACTTGGAGGGCTCCGAGGTGGCCTTAGCAGTTATGAGTTGTCTAGATTTAGGATAGCCCTAGGATAGAGAATCCATGTTATGCTAACTTATTTGTAAATAATATCAAACCTTAACTAATTCTTTTCTCTCTCTTAGCTCTAGGACTCCTTAGGCCCTCATCTTTAGAACTCTTTTCTATCTTTCTTCTTTCTTCATTTCACCTCTCCTTTTAAAAAATAAATAATAAATAAATAAGAATTACGCTAATCTAAAATTTTGATGTATACCTGAATAATTAGAATAATCTAGCAAACTAAATCAGTACCAAGAGCATGAATCGTTATAGTAACGTATCCTTTCTGCTGCCACACCAAGTTTATTCAAGCTCCACTCGCTTCGAGAGTGAATGTCCAATCGTATGCCAACCTCTTGAGTCTATGTATGATCAAGTTTATCAAGATCAAACCCAAACGGCCTATAGTTTAGGAAATAATCTATACTTTAATGCCTATAATTCATGTTGGGTGGCTCAACTAGATTTTTCATGGCAACTCTTCCAAGACTTTGTAGATCCCTGTCTGGCTCAGTTTGGGGTAGATAATTCCGATGCATATGGGTATACCATGAAAATTCACAACTTAATACAAATATCTTACTTTGAAACTACCTCATTTTGGATTGACAAACAATAAGAGCCATCACCTAGCCCACTAATAGCTCCTTTATTAGAATCACCATTTGATCTAAAACTGAAACTACTTCCTGATGCACCTATTGAAACTTTTCCAGTGAACCTTACATAGGAAGCCCAATATAGTGGTATTCTAAAAGTACATAAAGAAGCTATCGAGTGGGATATTACTAAAATGAGAGATCATGATCTTGAAAATTTTATAATTGATTTCTCTATACTTGGCACTAATCTTAAGAACTATCTCCAAAATCTTTTCATGATATTAAAATAATGTATGGAGATAGGTTCAATATTAATCTAAAAAAAGTGCCTAACTTTAAAATGGGAAGGGATACTAACCAAACACATTATACTCGAGAAGGAGAATTGAGTAGATCAACACATAATTGAAGAGTTCCTAAACTACCCCTCCAATCTTGACCCAATAAACACAATCCCTTCCTAAGTATTGTATAAACTATAATAATATTTTTAAATCCTAGAATAACATGCTTGTCCAGTGTACTTTATTAATTCGAGCCAATCATCATAGAGTAATCTATGAATATTTTTTTGCCATGATGACAAGGCCTCTTGATTGACCCTATCCTTTTGATATCATGAGGGATATATTAAAGTTAATTATCCACCAAACTCCCTCATAATGTCCAATTGAAAATATTAAACTTAGCACTTATTGGGAAGTAACCCAATATTTATTTTCATACCCTTAAAAATTGGAAAAATAATGAAAATCTAATTTAAATTAATTATTGCAATCTTTATTTTGTTAATAAGTTCCTCTTCTCAGGTAACATCTATCCCTATATATTTCTTTTTATCCTTTTGGATTAAATTTATTTCTTTAACTTGTTTATACCATTAGGGATAATGGTATTTAAGTTGGGGGTAAGGATAATGTTGTCCAGGTGGCTTCCCAAGAGGGAGGTGAACTGGGATTATAAAAATTTTAGCAAGTATGTGTAATTTAAAATCCTTTTAGTATTGTGATGAATTATGCAATACGGAAGCAAACAATTAAACACAATCAAAGCAATCACAAACACAAGAGATTTAGAGTGGTTTGGAGCAACCCGCTCCTACATCCACTACCTAAGCACCACTTGGGATTTCTATTATATTTTCTAATGGAATACAGTCATATTATTTTGATAGGTTCACAATCCAAACCTCTACACTTTGGTTTTAATACGGGATCACCAAAGAAAACCCATACTTGGTTTTAACACAGGCTAACCAAGAACCTAACTACCTTTGATTTTTAGAATCGGGCTCACTAAAGAAACCCAACACACTCTCAAGACATAGCCCCTTGATGCTCTAAGAGAGAAAACAAGATATAACAAATGGAAATAGCAACTTTACAATAAACCAAATTTGTTTGAGTGTTGCCGATGAAGATCAAATTGAAGCCTAGCTTTAAATGCTCTTCAAGCTGCTTCTTGACTTCTTCAAAAGGTTGGATTCAAGAATGAAGATCAGTTGGTGAAGCTTTGAATCCTTTCTTGAATGCTCACTTGAAGTTAGTTGGTGAAAGACTTGAAATCAACTTGAATGCTTCTTAACTTCCAAAGATTAATCAATGAATAATCTATGAATGAATGAATAATATGTTTAATCCTCCATAAATACTCCCTTTTATAGTTTTCAATCAAAACTAGCCATTGTAGGGCCTAGGGAATCGAAAAATAGCCGTTGGAGCCTCTTTGGAATTCAAAAAACTATTTTAGCAAATAGCCATTACAGGCCAAAACCTATCACTCGAGTCGGCTCGAGAGTCATGAGTTGGCTCGAAGTCTCAGACAGTGAAAAAATAAATTCTAAAGGAGTCAACTATTTAAGGCTGAGTCGGCTCGAAGTCCTAGTCCCCAACAATACAAACTCTAGATGAGTCTGCTCTTCTGGGCTTGAGTCGGCTCGAAGTCTCAGTCATCAAAAATACAAGTTCTTGGTTGAGTCGGCTCTTAAGGCTCGAGTCGGCTCGAACTTCTAAAACTCTAAAATGTTTTTGCCATGCTAGAATAAGAGTTGGCTCTTGGTCCATGAGTCGGCTCTTGCAAAAATTCTTCTTATGCTTTCAAATCTCTCCAAACTTCTTCAAATCAAGATTCTAACAAAAGTAGATCTTCCAAAGAGTTCAATGAGTTTACCACACAAGTCTAGCCTACTTACACTCATTTTTTACTCATTTATAGCCCTTTTTACAAGATTACATGGATGAAAAATTAGGGCTTTATAACTTGAAATGTACATGAGTTCATACAATACTGGAATACATTCCAACTAGTTAGAAATCCAATTGATATAAAGATAAGTACTTTCCTGCAAAACTTCTTGAGTAATTGAAAGAATTAGTAATGCATACATGCTCCAATATTTTGTAATCATCAAAATCATTCCAGGGTTCAACAGACAAACTTTTAAAATTTTTGGAAAAAATATTTGATAATTGATGCAGAACAAATAAGATGATGTGATGCGGAAGTAAATTAAGACTTTTTTTTTTTGTGTTTTGTTAGAAGTTGGCTTGACTCAAAAACAAGGCTAACTAATATTGAAAAAAAATATGCACTGAAAGAAAGCACAATTCAAAAGAGTAGATTATCAAAGTAATAAAGAAGTAGGATCGCTAGGGATTGAGAAATCCCCAGACCTAGGGTTTACTCCTCTTTCAAGAAACAGATGAAAAGAGAAGAGAAGGTTTTATACCTGACTGTGATATCTCTCTTTGCTTCAATTGAAGGACACTCTCGAGTAGATTGTAGGATCTTGGAGACAAGGTATCTTCGCAATGGATCCTCGGATTGTAGTCCTATGGCATGGTTGGCCTTCTTCTCGTACTCTGGATCTGGAAAAGATGAAGAACAAGATAAGGATGTAAGAAACTCAAGGAAGAGACCTTTACCTGGGATAGCTCCGGACTGCTCGAACTTTGAAGATGAGGGAAGAGTATGGAGGTGGCGGTGGAAGATGGAGTGGATCTAGGATTTGGCTGGTAGGGCGGCGGCTTGCAGATGAAAAGGACCTAGGGCTTGATATAGTGGGTGGTGGCTTGGAGAAGGAGATGGCGGCCTTGAATGAAGTGGGAATAGGGTTTAGGAATTTGGGTGTTGGCGGCTAAGATGATGAAAGGAAATTAGGGTTGGCGGCCAGGGATGAAAGCGGGGCAGGGTTTTGGTAACTTTGGAGATCTCTCACATCCTCAAGGCTCCAATGGAACCCGGATTTACTCCCTCATGGAGCTCAATACTCAAAGAAGTGCGGAAGAAGAGAACACAAGGTTGCTCAATACAAGAAAAGATTTCATTTACTCATTCTAATCAAAAGATTACATAAGGGTCCAATATATAGACCTTGCAAGAGAAACAAAATTACACTACTTCCCATGTGGGACTAAACATTCATCCTAAGCATGAAAAACTTTTCCTTGACCGACCAAGCTTCTTTCCTTGGAGTGGGCGGCCTCAAATGCAAGGTGATGGCTTCATATGGCAGGTATGTGGGGCACCTCCTAGTTCTTCTCCTTAAGTCATGGGTTTTCCTTCCATGACTTGCTCTTTCTTGAAAGAAAATACTTATCTCCTAGTCTTTCTCCTTATATCATGGGTTTTCCTTCCATGACTTGCTCTTTCTTGGAAGAAAATACTCATCTCCTAGTCTTTCTCCATAAGACTAGGCTCCTTCCATTCATAGCCAGGTACTTTAGGCAGGTGTGGGCGCCTACCTTGAAGTCCTCTCCAAGAAAAATCCCCTGCTCCTTTAGCTTGGTTACTTTTGGCAGCTTGTGGGCGCCTTCCTTGACTTCTCCTAAGAAAATTTTCTTGCTCTCTTGGGCGTGGGGATCAGGGACACTGGGATGAAATGTGGCGCCAACTGGTCTTGGGAGTGTGGCTGGGAGTGTAGCGTCCACTTGCATTTGGCCTTGGAAGAAAAAATGATGCCCTAGGGAATGGCGCCAACCAGGACTTGACTTGGACTTAGACTGAGTCAACATGACTCAACAAAATGAAATGCAAACTCAAAGAAATAAAATAATATGGTTGACCAGGTCAACCCTTATTACAAACCCTAATCTTCGGGCAAGGTCATTCAGAGATCCAGATGGAACCCTGAAGTCTTCTTTTGATTCTGGTGCCCGCACCAATAATGTTTAAAATCTTTAAAAAATTTTGAAAATTTTTTAAAAAATCTTTTAAAGATTTTGAACATATTTTTTTAAAATCAAGTGTCAAAAAAGAAAATCTTAAACAAAATACACTAGGAAAAGGTAATAGGGTTAGAAGGTATTTGCTAATGACTGTAGCAAGTCAATGAGTAGACTAGTTGATCAAACTTTTAGTGGCCTACTTAGATCATCTAAAGGCTATTAGCACTTTCAATTACACATGCACACTTACAAGGCAAAGTAGGTGTTAGTTGTAAGGTTAACTAAGGATCCAATTATCACTAAAAATTGGTAATTGATATACATCCCAATTAAAAAAACTTGAATTTAAGGAAAGAGCTACCTACTTGAGAAAAATTCAAGCAGTGTGAAAGCTCCCTTGAATTTAATGTTGCCCAGAAATGGAGCCCAAGAGGGGGGGTGAATTGGGTCTTTTAAAAATTTAAAGCGATAATGTGAAGATCTAGTAGTGTTTGTGAGTAATAAATTCAATGTACTAGATTAAATGCAGCGGAAAGCAATAAATGGATTGCAATAAACAAAGAGCAAGAAAGAGAGAAGGCAATCACATACAAACACAAAGTTTATAGTGGTTCGGTGCAAACCTAGCACCTACATCCACTCCCCAAGCCACCCTTGGAAATTTCACTATAATCCAACCAAGATTACAGCCGACTTATTTTTCAAAAGGCTCACAAGTCAAAACCTATGTTGGTTTTATCACCTAGGCTCACGAACAAACCTTTACACTTGTTTTGTCTTCGGGCTCACAAGTTAACCCTAGTTGGTTTTATCACCTTGGCTCACCAACAAACCACAACAACCTTTTTTCAAGACACCCTTGAAAGCAAGGTCAAATCACAAGATAAAAACAGATATACAATTTCAAAAATAAGACAAACTCTCTTCAAGAGTATAATAGAAGCTTTGAAGCTCAAGTTGATGCTTTGTCTTGTCTCCTCCTTAAAATATTCTTCAAACTCTTCTTTTGGAATGATGTAAGGATGGGCTTGTAAGCTTTTTCAGGGAATCAAACTTTAAAAGGCTCTTGAAGTGAAGTTCTTGAGAGAATCTTGGCTTTTTGGCTTTCAATGGACTTCAGTGCCTTAAGAATGAAGTTAGTGAAGCTTAAATATAAAGAAAAACTTCCAAAAAATGGTTTGTAATCGTTTGAGCATCGAATCTAGCCATTGGGAGCTTGAAAAGATGATTTTGCAAGTCAGAAAAATAGATTTATTAGGCCTGTCAGAACCCGAGTGTCGACACTTGGCTGTCAGGTGTCGACACTTGGCTGTCAGGTGTCGACACTTGGCTATCAGGTATCGACACTTGATTTCCAGGTATCGACTCTTGACACAAAAATACTCCATTGGTCATGTTCTATAAATTCAAAAAATCTTAGACCTTGAGTCGACTCTTGGGAACTTAAGTGTCGACACTTGGGTCTTGGGTGTCAACACTTGGCATGCCAAGGAATTTTTCTACATGCCAAATGCTGAAGTGTCGACACTTGACTTCCCAGGTGTCGACACTTGGTTTTGAAAAATTCATAATCAAGTGCAAATTAAGTCGAAAACACAAGCATCAATTTTGAAACTTAAATGGAACATAAGTAATCAATAATTGAACATGTAAAAGCCCTTTTTGCATGAAGAAGATGTCTTAAGTTACGAAAAATATTCCGTGCCATGATACTTAAATTTTTGAGAATTTTAGGTGCTTGCTTCCTGAAAACTCATAACTGAAAGTAAACATTAGTATACAATATGTACTCAAGATTTTGGTATTTATCAAAATCACTAGGAGAGCCAATAATCTCCCCCTTTTTGATGATGACAAAACCTTGAGTAAATTAACATTAATTTTCAAATTTCAGATATGATATTTCATGAATATGATTTTAAGCTCATATAAACCACAACTTGCATAGTTAGGAAGAATAAATCTCCCCTTAATTAGATAATTCTAATCAGAACAAGCAATATGCAATTTTGGTATCATATCAAATTGAAAATTACAAACAAACAAACAATTAATCATACTCCCCCTTTTTGTCAGTCATTAGAAAAGGGAGTAAACTCACCCTCAAAACAAGCATGGAGACAAAAAGTAACGGAGTTAAATTCAATCACAGCTGAACTTATCAGAGCTCAAGAGCATTAAACTAAGATTTCAAAGTTAACATTATCAGGTATCAGAGCCAAAATGATAAGAGTATCATATTAATTCAAGCATATCAATCATAAAATTTTCAAGAAAACAATGTAAGTATCAAAGAGTCACACACATATATATAATATGAAGTTTTCAGTTACAAAATTTTGTTGACTCAACAGCAATACTGAAACATACAATGATACCAAGATACATCGGCAGTCAATGATAGTAAATAGAGGTAGTCAAGATACACCATACAACATAAATCATCTGTGAGGCTAGTCCTCATCAGATGGAATCTCAAGAGTAAAAGGGACACTAATCCTAGATCTAGGAGCTAAAGCCTTAGGAGGTCCTTGGGCTAAAGCCTGACGACTCCTAGTGTAACCTGAAGGTCCTACAGAGGGTACAACCCTAGACGATCTAATGGAAGGGGGTGAAAGAAGATCAGTAGGTGTGATAAAGTCCGGCGTGGAATCAACCAAGTTAGCTGATGGAAGATCTGCAGGGGTAGCTGGAGGATCATGGCTGACAACCTCATATCTATCAGTGCCATCATCATTATCACTGTCACTATCTTTGTCAATAATATCAGTGGCTCTGTCTTGACTCCCCTCAGCATGGTCACCACCATCACCAGTACCATCACCACAGTCATGTCCATCATGTCTATCATGTCCATCATGTCCATCATGTCTATGCATGAAATTATTTTTGTGTGTTTTATATGTGAAGTTAAGTGATTAAATCCCAAAAATTGGATCAAAATAAGTTGTAGGGAATTTTATATCAAATTTAGAAGCTAAGCATGCATATTAGGACCTAAGAAAGCAGTAAAGATGGATCGCCGGGGCTAAGAAGCCTCGGTTAGGGCAAGTTATCCTATAATAAAATTTCTGGTGGCAGAGGGGGTGTACCTGACAATGTCTGAAGTATCCGATGAAGATCACAACGAAGGGATCTCTCGTTCCTCAATGGATGTGGCTTGGAAAATTGAGCTAAAGACCCGTGGATTCCCAACTTTCTGCTCGATTGTCCGATTGAGGCTTGGTTGGAGTCATTGGATTTGTAGGAACTCGGGGACCTGCAAACGACCTGTCAGGGGTTAGAAAACTCACAAGGGAAAAAGAAAACAATAGAAAATATCAAGGGAAAGAAAGTTTTGGAGGAGGGCGGCCAGGGCTCTGGAAGGATGGTTGGCGACTGGAAGATAGTTGCAACACTGGGAAGAAGAAACTCTCAAAAACCCCTTTATGAACACAACAGGGCAACACACAGCAATTGAAGAGAACTCAAGTTTAATTCATATATCAAAATCAATCCTCATACAAGAGACTAGGGTCCTTTAAATAGACCCTTAGTCTTGGGCTTCAAGTAAGGGTACATTAGACATTACATAAGAATCCTTTTCCCTCTCAAACCCTAGCTAGGCAAGTAAGGAAACCTAGGTAGAAAAATCCCTAAAAATTCTCTCCTCCTCTCTTGACTTGGTTAACACTCCAAAGATGCCTAGGGGGGCATGTTGACTTCTAGGAGTAGCAAGAGGCCACCCCAAAGGGGCTTGGGCGCATGGGCTTGGGCCTTTGGAAGCTGGGGTGGCCTGGTAGCCAGGTATATTCCCTGGTATCTTGCTTCTTAAGGACTTGGGCTTGGCACCTAGGCTTGATTTATTTGGACTAGGATGCAATTGGACCTCTGGAATCATGGATTCCCTGGTCTATGAATATACTTTGGCATCTGGAAGGAAATCTGGGCATCTGGAGGGCATCTGCAAGGAATCAGGATTTTCTGAATTTTCCTCCTGGGGTCTTCAAGTCTTCAAGCTGGGTTGGACTTGGGCTATACTTCCATGTCTTCAATCTGGTTGGACTTGGTCTTTACTTGTATAATGTAGTCTTGAGTCTTCAGTGTACTTGGACAGGACTTAAAAAAAATAAAATTAGCTCAACATGAGCTGACTAGCATTGGACTAAACTAGCTCAACATGAGCTAAGTAATACTGAACTAAAATAACAACTCAAAGACTCAAATGACAAACTAAAATGGACTCAAATGGGCTAAGCCCTTATTACAGATGGACTTATAAATTATTGATCAACCTATAGAGGGTTGAAAAGCCTTTGTCTTATTCTGGTGCCTTTGGTGTCCCTACCAATCATCGCCATCATTATCAGCTGGTGGAGCTGCAGGGGCTACAAAAGATCTGAAAAGCTCCTCCATGCATGCAAAACTAGTCTCCACCAATCTCCATAGCTCAGTGAGCTCAAAAGTAGTGTGGGCTCTAAGGCCCTCTAGCTCGATCTGCATCTGAGTCGACCGAACTCCAAGACCAATAACCTCGCTCCGTACCTCTGCGAGCTGCTCTCTGGTGTGCTCCTCAAAAGATAAACTAGTCGATGAAGGAGGAGGTGCCGAAGGAGTACCAGAAGGTGTCATCGGCTCTGCTACAGATGCTGGAATGTCCTGAGGAGGTGTGCTAGTTGGCCCAGATGGCCAGGCCTCTACCTCTCGAATCTCATCCTCCTTATTTGGCTCCTAGCCAAACTCCCTCCGAACCCATCGACTTGCCACCAGTCTGTATCCCATGTGATTAAGTGACCTCTCATCGTAGACATCCGTGTGCAAGATCTCCTTGGGGATCTCCCCCTCCAAGGATACTACATATGCTCTAAAGAGTTGGGTCAACCCCATACCGTATAGCAGACAATGATGCTTCTGGGTCGCAACATCATGCATCTGTACAAGCATCAAGGATGGCAAGTCAATCTGTCTCTTCTCTATCAGGCTGGTCATCACCATCAACTCTCTCTCTGTAATAAAATCAAATCTCCCTATCTTCGATAGAAGAATGCATGAGGTGATGTGGTGTAACAGGCACATCTCCAATGATAACTGGTTCGTGGTAACTACCGTCACTCTGCGAACATCCTCGCGCTCAAGTATACACCAAAAGGCAGCCTCTCTGTCCTCTACAGTGAATACACTGACTTCTCGATGGGGGATCTCCCAGATCCTGCTTAGTAACTCCACTGATAGTGAAATCTCAACACCTCTGACGGTAATGGTCCAAACAAGTCGTCGACAATCCATGGCACCATAAAACTCCCTCACTATATGAGGATAGTACTTCTCCTGCATGGTGCAGAAGGGTACTAGACCTGCATCTGTGAGAACTTGATGGATAGGAAAATGGTGCCGATCAAAGAAAGCAAGGTCGACTCTCCTCCCAGAAGCCACTGCCTTCCCTGCCATCTTCTCTGCAGGGGGAAAAACCGGTGCCGCTGAACTGCTAGCCTGCCCAGTATCCTGTCTAGCCTTGGATCTCCTCTTTGTACCCTGACTAGGTCTCTCCCTAACTGCAAGCCTTTTCCTTGGACCCATCACAGCAACTGACCAAGAAGGGTTGAAGAAGTGTAAACTAGAGGGGACAGATTTAACTAGGCTAAGAACTAGTTTGACTAAAGGAAACTTAAACTAGAAATTCTAGTTCAAAAAGTGCTAAGATATGTTTTGGAAAACTAGGATTGAAACACATTTAAGTTGTAAAACATGAAGAATCGATGGTAACGTACTTTGAAGAGTTTGAAAAGTGGAGAGTATACAAAACAAAATTAGGTTAAAAGATTTTAGTCCAAAAAGTATAAAGTATATTTAGGTTGAAAAGTATATACAGAATACATTTCATAATGTGTTGACTCTGGTCTTGATTTTGATGATTGACAAAATGTTTAAGTATATATAAGTACTAATTGTGTTTTAAGTGTATTTCTCAGATCTTAGTACTCAACCATGTTGAATGAAGAAATGCTTGTATTTCAGTTGAAAAAGTCCTTAAATTAATAGAAAATCAAATATATGGACTTTGGAATTAATATGAAAGGACTTGAAGAGGTTAAAGTTTCAATTTGAAGATGGTTCAGCAAGGCCGGCATGGCAAAATTTCAGTGGCACGCTTCAGAGGTCGACACCAGAGGTCAACACCTATTCAGAGGTCGACACCAGAGGTCAACACCTGTCCAGAGGTCGACACCAGAGGTCAACACCTGTCCAGAGGTCGACACCAGAGGTCGACTCATAGCCTGAGAATTCAAACTGGGCAGAACTATGGTTTTCTGGATTTTTGCCTAAGATAAACTAGAGGCCGACTCATGAGGTCGACACTTGATCCAGAGGTCGACTCATGGCATAACGGCTAGTTTTTCTGAACTTTTGATTTGATTTCTAACGGCCATAAACGGCCATATTTTTGATTCTAACAGTCTTGTGGAGTTGTTTCAGCATGAATGAGGTATTTAACCTCCACCAAACTTCAAAAAAGATAAGGAGACAAAGTGAAAAGGATTAGAGTGAAAGTAAAAAGCCTTCAATCAATTCCAAGCCAAAAAGAGTAAGAAATCCAAGAGATTCCTTAGCCAAAAAGCTTTCCATCTTTGAGGAATCCAACTTTCAAGAGTTTGGCATTTAGTGAGGTCCAAGATTCCAAGAGAAAGGCTTGAAGAATCTCCATCAAGAGCTACATCGAATTACCTTTTGCTCAAAAAGGAGTTTGTCTTGTTTTATTCATTGTATTCATATTTTCTTTGTCTTAGGCTAGTTTCAAGGGAATTTGAAACTAGTGTGAGGTTTGTTGGTGAGCCAATTGATAAAACCAACTAGGGTTGCTTGTAAGCCCGAAGCCAAAATAAGTGAGTGAGGTTTGTTGGTGAGCCAATTGATAAAACCAACTAGGGTTGCTTGTAAGCCCGAAGCCAAAACAAGTGAGTGAGGTTTGTTGGTGAGCCAATTGATAAAACCAACTAGGGTTACTTGTAAGCCCGAAGCCAAAACAAGTGTGTAAGGTTTTGACTTGTGAGCCTGGTAAAACAAGTCGGCTATAATCTAAAGATTATAGTGGAAATTCCCAAGTGGAGCTTGGGGAGTGGATGTAGGTTCTAGGTGCACCGAACCACTATACTTCTTGTGTGTTTGCATTGCTTTACTCTTTATCTTCTTTTGCTCTTTAATTGTTGTTTTATTTCATTGCTTCTGTTGCACAATTACTTGAGCACTATCACTCTTCACCTTTGAACTTGATAGCACATATATTGCTTTAATTTTTAAAATACCCAATTCACCCCCCCTCTTGGGCACCATATCTGGGCAACAAGTGGTATCAGAGCTCGGTGCTCTGATTGAAAATCTAACGATTTTGAGCTAAAGTTCATGGTAACCCTTGTAGGTATTAGTGTTAGACCACCATTTTTCAATGGCATAAATTACATATTTTGGAAAACTCGCATGCGCATCCATATTCAATCTATTAGTTATCATCTTTGGAAAACCATTATTAGTGGTCCTCATATTCCTTCCATTTTGGTTAATGGCATTTCTATTCCAAAGCTCGAAGAGGATTGGAATGAATATGACATTAAACAAATTGAACTCAATGCTAAAGCAATGAACTTGCTTTATTGTGCATTGGACTTAAATGAATTTAATAGAGTTTCTACATGCACATCAGCGAAGGAAATATGGGACACACTTGAAGTTACTCATGAGGGTATTCTTCAAGTGAAGAACACTAAAATTAATTTGCTTATACATTCTTTTGAAACTTTTGAAATGATGCATTATGAATCTATATCTGATATGTTTTCAAGATTTATGACTATTATTAATGAATTAAAAAGTCTTGGAAAAATCTATACTAATGCTGATTTGGTGAACAAATTTCTTAGATCCTTGCCAAAATCATGGGATCCAAAGGTGACGGCGATCCAAGAAGCTAAAGATGTAGAAACCTTACCTTTGGAGGAGCTTATCGGTTCACTCATGACCTATGAGTTGAACTTATGGCAAAGGATAGTGGAAGCTGATACAGAAAAGAAAATAATAGCTCTCAAGGCCAAAAGGAAATTCAAGGCAATGATGGCAACTTGGAGCGATAGCGAAGATTCAAGTACGGATGATGAAGTTGCCCATCTTTGTTTCATGGCAAATGAGAAAAAGGTATGTGCTAAAAATAATTATGATTTTACCTTTAAAGAATCACATGATGCATCTAATGATCTTGTGCATGAATACAGATTGCTAAAAATTGAGTACAAGAAATTAAATAGGCATGTAGATTCATTTTCTCTTGACAACACCAATCTTGCAAATAAAAATGATGATTTAAATGTTAATATTGATATTTTGAAAAATGAAAAGAATAATTTTTCTAAAGAAAAAGAATTTTTAGAAAAAGAAAATGTTATTTCAAAAGATTTATGTGAAAAAGTTTTTAATGAGAAAAATATTTTGATTGAGGAAAAGAAGCAAAAACTCTTGAAGAACTTCAATATTCCTGCTTCTTTCAATTCTTCTTATAAATGTGGTTTCAATGCTTATCCTTCTAGATTAAGAAAAGTTTGGGTTCCAAAAGGAACCATAATTACTAATCATAAAGGACCCAAGAAAGTTTGGGTACCAAAAATGTCCACTTAATTTGTTTTGCAGGAATGTCTTGCAACCCAACATGAAGAAAGGAAGTTCTTGAAAAGAGGTTGTACAAGACAATTTAAAGAAGTGGACAAGCTATATTTTGGACTAAATGGTAAAAGGAAGGATTATGTATATTGGTAAATTCTAAACATCTCCTTCCATAATTAAAATTGTAGATTAATTTTTATTGCATCAATTACTTTGAAAATTATTTTAAATAGTTAATTAGAATCAAGTTTGGACTTATCATCATTGGCTATGATCATGAACTTTTTGGTGTTGATGAATTTCATGCTATCATGATTAAATTTATGATTGTAAGACCTTCACTTGATTTTGATTAATGTATTTCATGAAAAATACTTTTAAAGATGCATATTGATTTGAAAAATGTTTTAATTGATTGATTAGAATCAAGCTTAGACTAATAATCATTTGTTGTGATCATGACCATTTTGATGTTGATGGATTTCAAGCTCTCATGGTCAAACTTGTGATTATTAGATCTTCACTTGGTTTTGATTAATATAGTTTCTAAATTATTTCAAGTGAAATGCTATGATTTATATGTTTTTATTTTTGGCATCTATGCATAATCTAGAAATGATTTGGATCAAGTATAGAACTAGTAGTTAAGGGTTACTTTTAAGAAGAAGGTATGCTTATTGACAAACCCTTGCTCTAATAGCTAGACTTGATATCATATTACTTCTAGCATTTGTATGGATATCAAATTATCTTAAAATGAATTTGAAATAATGCTAAACATTTTTATGCGATATAAATGCTTTGTATTTTGAAAATCATGAATATCTTGAAAAATTTCAAATCTTGATGCATAAGCTTTCATGTTTTATTCCTGAAATAAATGCATATTTTTAAAGGAGGAATAACATTCAGGGGGAGCATCCAAAGATTTGTTATCATATTTGATGCTTTGAATATCTTGTTGATATCATGCTTTGCTTATATTGCTCTGGTACTCCTTCTTGTTTTCAAATCTAATTCTTTGGAGGAGTTACATTCAAATGGTATCATATTCTATTGGCATCAAAATTTTTTATAAGAATTCCTAGTAACCGCTTCGGATTGGGTTAGTCACCATGGCCGTCCGGTCATAGGAGATAAGTAGGGCTTAAAGACCCTCTCTTCCCATTCAACGGGCTCTCTTATGACGTGTAGGGGTGCCGCTGTGACCTTATCCCATGAACAAGTAAGGCGAATGGATAATATACATCAAATCATTTCTTGCATGTGCTTACATTCTTTGGTATCTTGTTCAACTTATATCATATTCAATTGATATCATAAATATTTGATTTCATGCACTGATTTTGATGACCTACTTGCTATTCTTTCCAACTTCATTCCCACTTTGTATTGCCTTTCACCCTTTTTCATGATGTCAAAAAGGGGGAGAAAATTGTTAAGTATGAAAAGGGGAAGATTGGATAAACATGAAAAATCTTTTGAGAAATGAAAGAAAGTGCAAAAGGGGGAGAAGAATGTAAAATGTTTTTATCTAAAGGAAAGAATTAGTAAGAAGAAGAAATTTTGAAAATTTTAATTTTTTTTTGCATATTTTAAAAAATATTTTTGAAGATTTTTTGGATCATATTTTGAGGGGGAGCTTGGTGCTTATTATTTTGAGCTTACATGTTTATCTTATTGTTAATCTTTTTAAGCTTACCCTATTCATATACTTAAAGGTTTTGTCATCATCAAAAAGGGGGAGATTGTTGACTCTGGTCTTGATTTTGATGATTGACAAAATGTTTAAGTATATATGAGTACTAATTATGTTTTAAGTGTATTTCTCAGTGGTGCGGGCACCAGACTCAGAAGAAGACTTCAGGGCTCCATCTAGATCTCTGATTGACATTGCCCGAAGAATTAGGATTTTCTGGTTTTGTAATAAGGGTTGAGTTGGTCAACTCAATTTTAGTTTGAGTATGTATTTCCCTGCAATTTAAATTTTGTTGAGTCATGTTGACTCAATACAAGTCCTAGTAGTGGTCTAGGTCTTCTCCAAGGTACCACATTTTCTCCCAGGACCAAGCAAGTGGGCGCCACACTCCCAGCCACATGCCAGAGTCCAGGAGGCGCCACATCTCCATCCAGTGTGCCTTGGTCCCCACACCACAAGAAAGCAGGTCCCTTCTTTCATGCACCACTTGGGAGAGAAATCCATCAAGATACCTCAATCCAAGGAGGAGCCAACTTCTTTCTAGATAAACCCAAGCCAGGATGGCAAGAATTTTTCTTGAAGAGAGGATCAAGGAGGTGCCCCACAATGTTCCATAAAAACCCAAGTTATAAAAGGGAAGAGAGCATGTCTTGGGGAGAAAATCAAGGAGGCACCCAAAAGTTTCCTAAAGTGCCAAAGCCATGAAAGGAAGAAGCCTAAACTTGTGGAGCAAGACTAGGAGGTGTCCAAAAGAGCCAAACCATGAAGGGAAAATCCTTGATTCATGGAGAGATACTAGGAGACACCCCCATAACCTGCCATTTGGAGCTGATTTTCATGTTTTCTTGGAGTTTTTGGGCTGCCCACTCATGGAAGGAGTCTTGGGAAGAGAATTTGATGCCTAAAGTGTGGGTTAGTCCTATTAGTCCCACATGGGAAGTGTATGAAATTTTATTTCTTTGTTATGTCTATATATTCAACTCTATGTAACTCTTGAAAAAAAAAGATGAATGAAATCAATTTCTTTGTGAGCAACTTTGTGTTTCTCTCTTCTGCACTTGTATTCAAGTGTTGAGCTCCGTGAGGGAGTAAGTCCGGGTTCCCTAGGAACCTTGAGGAGGTGTGAGATCTCCAACCCCAAAACCCTAGCTTAGTCCACCCATCTCTACTCCACCACCACCAAACCCTAATTTTCCATCTACATCCCACGGCCCCTCTCTTCCACATAGAGGCCGGCCACCAGCATCCAGGTTCAGATCAACTGTTTCAACTACAGAGCAAGTTCAAAGAAGAGTCAGATCAGTATCAAGATCTCCGGAACTTCTACATCCAACAATCTTCATTAAGTCCTCAGGTCAGTGTCTTTCTTTGAGTTTCTGGTTCTTCTTTTGTTCTTCTTCTTCCAGATCCTGAGTTCGAGAAGAAGGCCAACCTTGCCATAGGACTACAATCCGAGGATCCATTGCGAAGATACCCCGTCTCCAAGGATCCTACAATTTGCTCGAGAGTGTCCTTCAATTGAAGCAACGAGAGATATCACAGTCAGGTATAAAACCTTCTCTTCTCTCTTCGTCTGTTTCTTGAAAGAGGAGTAAACCCTAGATCTGGGGGTTTCTCAATCCCCAGCGATCCTACTTCTGAGTTACTCTGATAATCCACTCCTTTTAATTGTGATTTCTGTCATTTCTTAGTTTCTTTCAACATTAGTTTATCTTTCCTTTGAGTCAAAGCCGACTTCTGAAAATATAAAAAAATATATATATATTAATCATAATTTGCTTCCGCATCGCATCATCCTTTTTGTTCTGCATCATTTTTGGTAACAGAGCTTTTGTTCTACATCACTCAGATCTTAGTACTCAACCATGTTGAATGAAGAAATGCTTGTATTTCAGTTGAAAAAGTCCTTAAATTAATAGAAAATCAAATATATGGACTTTGGAATTAATATGAAAGGACTTGAAGAGGTTAAAGTTTCAATTTGAAGATGGTTCAGCAAGGCCGGCATGGCAAAATTTCAGTGGCACGCTTCAGAGGTCGACACCAGAGGTCAACACCTGTTCAGAGGTCGACACCAGAGGTCAATACCTGTCCAGAGGCCGACACCAGAGGTCAACACCTGTCCAGAGGTCGACACCAGAGGTCGACTCATAGCCTGAGAATTCAAACTGGGCAGAACTATGGTTTTCTGGATTTTTGCCTAAGATAAACTGGAGGTCGACTCATGAGGTCGACACTTGATCCAGAGGTCGACTCATGAGGTCGACTCATGGCATAACGACTAGTTTTTCTGAACTTTTGATTTGATTTCTAACGGCCATAAACGGCCATATTTTTGATTCTAACGGTCTTGTGGAGTTGTTTCAGCATGAATGAGGTATTTAACCTCCACCAAACTTCAAAAAAGACAAGGAGACAAAGTGAAAAGGATTAGAGTGAAAGTAAAAAGCCTTCAATCAATTCCAAGCCAAAAAGAGTGTGAAATCCAAGAGATTCCTTAGCCAAAATGCTTTCCATCTTTGAGGAATCCAACTTTCAAGAGTTTGGCATTTAGTGAGGTCCAAGATTCCAAGAGAAAGGCTTGAAGAGTCTCCATCAAGAGCTACATCGAATTACCTTTTGCTCAAAAAGGAGTTTGTCTTGTTTTATTCATTGTATTCATATTTTCTTTGTCTTAGGCTAGTTTCAAGGGAATTTGAAACTAGTGTGAGGTTTGTTGGTGAGCCAATTGATAAAACCAACTAGGGTTGCTTGTAAGCCCGAAGCCAAAACAAGTGAGTGAGGTTTGTTGGTGAGCCAATTGATAAAACCAACTAGGGTTGCTTGTAAGCCCGCAGCCAAAACAAGTGAGTGAGGTTTGTTGGTGAGCCAATTGATAAAACCAACTAGGGTTACTTGTAAGCCCGAAGCCAAAACAAGTGTATAAGGTTTTGACTTGTGAGCCTGGTAAAACAAGTCGGCTGTAATCTAAAGATTATAGTGGAAATTCCCAAGTGGAGCTTGGGGAGTGGATGTAGGTGCTAGGTGCACCGAACCACTATACTTCTTGTGTGTTTGCATTGCTTTACTCTTTATCTTCTTTTGCTCTTTAATTGTTGTTTTATTTCATTGCTTCCGTTGCACAATTACTTGAGCACTATCACTCTTCACCTTTGAACTTGATAGCACATATATTGCTTTAATTTTTAAAATACCCAATTCACCCCCCCTCTTGGGCACCATATCTGGGCAACATAATGCTTAGTGAACAACAATAAACAAAACAAAAAAAAAAAGAGATTTAGGTTGAAACAAATTAGGGTTTTAGTTTAAACACCTAGGTCGATGAAACGAGGATAAAATGTCACAAAAACATCACCAAAATTCTTCCCAAAATTGTGAAAATGCACTACATATTTTAGAAAATCTGATTTTAGATGAAAACCCATGGAAATTTTGGCCATTAATCATTATAACAATGATTTTCCCAAAAACGGACGGAAATAGAGAGAAATCAGCCAAAATCCAAGAGAAATGCATTCAAACTTGATTCCTCCTAAATGGAGTCTTGGAAATGAACAAAAACTCATAAAAATCCAATTAAAACACTTTAAAACAGTCGGAAAAACCTAAACCTAAGCTTTCATGGTTTGAAAATAATGAAAATGAGAGGAAAAATACATGTTTTTGTTGGAGTAAACGGAAAATGGGATGATTCAGAAGTTGGTGGAGGTTGGGGGACCACTGAAGCTTGAGAGAGACGAGGGAAAAATGAAATAAAAAATCATTCGGTCTGCCTTAAAAAATAGAAAAAATCCCGTGAGTATCGACACTTGGGATTTCTCAAGTGTTGACACTTGGTCAGGTGTCGACACTTCGCAAAACACAAGTGTCGACACTTGGCTAAGAAAATCCCAAAAAAAATCTGAAAAATTTTCAAAAAATTCAAGGAAGTTTTTAAATGCTTTTGGGACTAAACACAAGTAATTTTTGAGTAAAATATCTTGAGAGTGTTCTAGGAGAATGGGTCAATGATACTTAACTCTCTTCTAATCATGCAAAATTTCTCTTCACTCAAGGGTTTGGTAAACACATTAGCTAATTGGTCATCAGTACACACAAATTCAAGTTCCACATTAGAATTTTGTACATGATCTTTTATGAAATGATGTCTTATTTCAATATGTTTACTTCTTGAATGTTGCACAGGATTCTTAGTTAGATTGATTGCACTAATATTGTCACATCTTATGGGTGTCTTAATTAGTTTAATGCCAAAATCTTCGAGTTGTTGTTTGATCCAAAGGATTTGAGCACAACAGCTTCTAGCTGCTATATATTCGGCTTCCACCGTAGATAGAGCAACTGAATTCTATTTTTTGCTACTCCAAGAAATCAAATTTACTCCAAGAAACTGACAGGTTCCATTAGTACTTTTACGATCAAGTTTGCACCCAGTAAAGTTAGCATCAGAATAAGCAATCAATTCAAATGAAGAATCTCTAGAGTACTACAAACCAGTTTCAATTGAGCCAGATAGATATCTAAGTATGTGTTTAACAGCCAAAAGATGAGACTCTTTAAGATTAGACTGATATCTAGCATACATACATATACTAAACATGATATCTGGCCTACTGGCAGTAAGATATAGCAATGAACCGATCATGCCACGATATAATTTTTGGTCAATAGATTTACCTGATTCATCCTTGTCAAGTCTACAAGAAAAGCTTATAGGGATACCTAAAGGCTTAGTGTTCTCTATCCCAAACTTCTTGAGTATTTTTTTTGTGTACTTTGCTTGGTTGATGAAGATCCCCTCTTTGATTTGCTTTATTTGGAGTCCGAGGAAGAAATTCAGTTCTCCCATCATGCTCATCTTGAACTCACCCTGCATTAACTTTGCAAATTCTTGACAAAGAGATTTGTTAGTAGCACCAAATATAATATCATCTACATAGATTTTCACTACTAAAAGATCATCATTCTTTTTCTTCAAAAATAAAGTTTTGTCTACATTCCCTTTAGCAAAATCATTTTTGAGTAGGAAAGAACTTAAACGATCATACCAAGCTCTAGGAGCTTGTTTCAAACCATACAAAGCTTTATGAAGTTTGAAAACATGATTTGGAAATTCATAATTTTCAAAAGTAGGCGGTTGTTCAACATAAACCTCTTCTTCAATAAAACTATTTAAAAAGGCACTTTTAACATCCATTTGAAATAATTTAAAATTCATAAAGCAAGCAAAAGCCAATAATAACCTAATTGCCTCAAGTCTAGTCACAGGAACAAAGGTTTCATCAAAATCGATCCCTTCCTTCTGATTGTATCCCTTGGCAACTAGTCTAGTCTTATTTCTTATAACAATACCATTTTCATCAAGTTTATTTCTGAAAACCTATTTTGTGCCAATAATTGAAGTATTTGAAGGCCTATCTACTAATGTCCAAACATTGTTCCTTTTGAATTGGTTAAATTCATCTTACATAGCATTTATCCAATTACTATCACTTTCAGCTTCCTTAATAGTTTTAGGTTCAATTTGAGAAACAAATGCTAAATAATCACAAATATTTCTAAGGAATGATCGAGTACTTACACCTTTAGATGGATCACCAATAATTAGTTCTTCTGGGTGTCCATGAGAATACCTCCATTCTTTAGGTAGTGGATCAACAATAGATGTTTTTTCATCACCTTGTACTTGATCTCCTTCAGTGTTTTGATCATCTTCTTGTTCCTTGGCAGGCTCTTCATTTGTTCAGTTCTTTTAGTACCTGTTTCATCAGAATGCACATCTTCTTTTCTAGAAGATTTCTGGTCAGACTCATCAAATACTACATGTATGGATTCTTCAACAACAAGTGTTCTTCTGTTGAAGACCTTGTATGCCTTGCTAGATGTAGAGTAGCCTAGAAAGACACCCTCATCTGACTTCGCATCAAAATTACTCAAATTGTCTTTACCATTATTTAAGATGAAACAACGGCATCCAAAAATACGAAAATAATGAATTGAAGGTTTTCTACCCTTCCAAAGCTCATATGGTGTTTTCTTTAAAATTGGTCGGATTAAAACTCGATTTAAAACATAGCATGCAGTATTTATGGCTTCCACCCAAAAATATCTAGGTAGGTCTTTTCACAAAGCATGGTGCGTGCCATTCTTCAAGAGTTCTATTTTTCCATTCTACCACCCCATTTTGTTGAGGTGTCCTAGGTGTTAAAAAATTGTGATGAATGTCATTTTCAATACAAAATTTATCAAAATCAGCATTTTTAAATTCGGTTCCATGATCACTTCTCAAAGATATAATTAAAATACCTTTTTGATTTGAAACACGTTTATGAAATCTAATGAATTCTGAAAACGTTTCATCTTTGTGTGCTAGAAACATGACCCATGTAAATCGTGAAAAATCATCTACAATAACTAGACCATACTTTTTACCTCCCAAACTAGATGTTCTAGTTGGCCCAAAGAGATCCATGTGAAGTAACTCTAAGGGTCTAGATATAGAGATTACTCCTTTTGGTTTGAAAGAGGATTTGGTTTGTTTTCCAAGCTGACATGCATTACAAATCTTGTCTTTTTCAAAACTGAAATTTGGCAAATCTTTTATCAAATTCTTTTTGCTAAGTTTTGAAATCAAATGCATACTAGCATATCCTAATCTATGATGCCAAAGCCAACTAGTTTCATAGATCTTGGCTTCCATTGCCACTAGGCATTGACCATTTTGAACAGGAAGATCATCAAGATCAACCATTAAATATTGCCATGCCTATGACCAATTAACTTGATGCCATTGTCATCTAAACTAGAAACAATGCACATAGAAGATTTGAAAACAACTTTAAAATCCTTGTCACAAAATTGACTAATAATAAGCAAGTTATATTTCAGACCATCAACATATAACACATTATCAATGTAAGTAGAGGGGGTGATATAGAATTTACCAATACTAACAATTTTTCCCTTTCCATTATCATCAAATGTCACATTGCCACCATTTTGATGCTCGAGTGATGAAAACTGCTCCACATCTATGGTCATATGTCTTGAGCAACCACTATCAAGGTACCATATTCTTTTCTTATTGGTTGCAAGGCATACTTGCAATAAAAATCAAGTGGAGACTTTAGGTACCCAAGTCATCTTGGATCATTTCAGGTTAGTGGCAATGGTTCCTTTTGGAACCCAGATTTTCTTAAAATTACTCAATCTTCTCTTATTACACATGTAGGATTTATGCCCTATAGTACCACATGCATAACAAGTAATGGATGAAGATGCAGGCACAAAAAAAATTTTGAAAAGTTTTTGTTTCTTCTGAGTTCTAAACCCTAAACCTGCTCTATCAAAAACAGCCCTTTGGTTATTCAAAAGCATGTTTAACTTTTTAGAACTGTATGTAAATTTATCTACAAAATGTTTTAACTTTTCAATTTCTTCTTTATATTTTTTGTTTTCATCCAAAATTTCTTTGTGTTGTTTTGAAAGATTTTCATTTGAAGCTGAAAGGCTTTTCTTTTTCAAAATGTCTTTCTCCTTTTCAAGAATAGAAATCTTATCATTTAATTTTTTGTTTTGAAGAAGTAGACTATCATTTTCATTTGAAAACTTATTATTTGCTTTGACTAAATCCAAATTTTGCTTTTTCAAATCTTTATGTTTTGACTTTATTTTTTGAAATTCTATAACTAACTCATCAAAAACTTCATGTAACTCATCAAATGTAAATTCATTCTCAGTTTCAAATTGTACCTCATCATGATCCGCTATCAGACAGAAGTTTGTAACTTCTTGCTGTTCTTCCTCAGAGTTGGAGTCCTCGCTATCACTCCAGGTTGCCATCATGGCCTTCTTTCTTAATTTTTTTCTACTTTTCTTAAGGGGTAGTCTACCTTGAAGTGCGATTTTTTGCATTCGAAGCACGTGGGCTGCTCCTTGTCTTTCTCTTTACTTGGTTCACCTTTCAGGGATTTCTTTTTGAAGTTGAACTTCTTCTTCCTCATGAACCTTCTAAATTTTCTTGCCATTAGAGCCATCTCATCTTCTTCATCATCTTCTTCAGAGTCATCGCTTGATTCTTCTCTTGTAGTGGATTTGAAAGCGATTACTTTCTTCTTTTTGTCAACTTCCATATTTTTTTGCTTGAGGGAGAGCTCATAAGTCATTAGTGAGCCCAACAATTGCTCAAGTGGAAGAGTGTTGACATCCTTGGCTTCTTCAATAGCTGTCACCTTTGCATTCCAAGAAGCCGGTAGAGACCTAAGAAGTTTGTTTACAAGTTCATCATTAGAAACAATTTTTTCTAGGCTTCTCATGCCATTCACAATATTTGTGAACCTAGTATACATCTCACTAATAAACTCAGTAGGTTCCATTTTAAATATTTTGTAAGTATGAATGAGCATGTTAACCTTAGTTATTTGCACTTGGTGTGTACCCTCATGGGTAACCTCAAGTGTGTCCCAAATCTCTTTAGCGGAGAGACAATTAGATATTCTATTAAATTCACTTGGATCAAGAGAGAAATATAATAGATTTATAGCCTTAGCATTAAGCTCTATTTGCTTAATATCATTCTCATCTCAATCATCTTCCATTTTTGGAGTGAGATTGCCATTAACCAACATAGTAGGCTAATGAGGACCTTTTATGATTATCCTCCAAAGATTATAATCCAATTCTTGAATGAATATGCGCATGTGAGTTTTCCAATAAGTGTAATTTGTGCCATTAAATAGTGGGGGATGGTTTGAAGCTTGACCTTCAATAACACCGATTCCAATTGGGGCTGCCGTGATATTTTAATCAAGATCCTTAGACCTACAAGAGAGTACTGGTGCTCTGATACCACTTGTTGCCCAGAAATGGAGCCCAAGAGGGGGGGTGAATTGGGTCTTTTAAAAATTTAAAGCAATAATGTGAAGATCTAATGGTGTTTGTGAGTAATAAATTCAATGTACTAGATTAAATGTAGCGGAAAGTAATAAATGGATTGCAATAAACAAAGAGCAAGAAAGAGAGAAGGCAATCACACACAAACACAAAGTTTATAGTGGTTCGGTGCAAACCTAGCACCTACATCCACTTCCTAAGCCGCCCTTGAGAATGTCACTATAATCCAACCAAGATTATAGCCGACTTGTTTTTCAAAAGGCTCACAAGTCAAAACCTATGTTGGTTTTATCACCTAGGCTCACCAACAAACCTTTACACTTGTTTTGTCTTCAGGCTCACAAGTTAACCCTAGTTGGTTTTATCACCTTGGCTCACCAACAAACCACAACAACCTTTTTTCAAGACATCCTTGAAAGCAAGGTCAAATTACAAGATAAAAACAGATATACAATTTCAAAAATAAGACAAACTCTCTTCAAGAGTAGAATAGAAGCTTTGAAGCTCAAGTTGATACTTTGTCTTGTCTCCTCCTTGGAATATTCTTCAAACTCTTCTTTTGGAATGATGTAAGGATGGGCTTGTAAGCTTTTTCAGGGAATCAAACTTTAAAAGGCTCTTGAAGTGAAGTTCTTAAGAGAATCTTGGCTTTTTGGCTTTCAATGGACTTCAATGCCTCAAGAATGAAGTTGGTGAAGCTTAAATACAAAGAAAAACTTCCAAAAAATGGTTTGTGACCATTTGAGCTTCGAATCTAGCCATTGAAAGCTTGAAAAGATATTTCTGCAAGTCAGAAAAATAGATCTGTTAGGCCTGTCAAAACCTGAGTGTCGATACTTAGCTGTCAGGTGTTGACACTTGGCTGTCAGGTATCGACACTTGACTTCCAGGTGTCGATACTTGAACTTTCAAGTGTCGACACTTAATTCACAGGTGTCGACACTTGACACAAAAACATTTCATTGGCCAAGTTCTATAAATTCAAAAAATCTCAGGCCTTGAGTCGACACTTGGAAACTTAAGTGTCAACACTTGAGTTTCAGGTGTCGACACTTGAGTCCTGGGTGTTGACACTTGGCATGTCAAGGAGTTTTTCTGCGTGCCAAATGCTGAAGTGTCGATACTTGACTTCCCAGATGTCGACACTTGGTTCTGAAAAATTTATAATCAAGTACAAATTAAGCCAAAAACACAAGCATAAATCTTGAAACTTAAATGGAACATAAGTAATCAATAATTGAATATGTAAAAGCCCTTTTTGCATGAAAAAGATGTCTTAAGTTGTGAAAAATATTCCATGCCATGGCGTGCCATGATACTTAAATTTTTGAGAATTTTAGGTGCTTGCTTCCTGAAAACTCATAACTGAAAGTAAACATTAGTATACAATATGTACTCTAGGTTTTGGTATTTATCAAAATCACTAAGAGAGCCAACATTTAAGGAAAGTGCTACCTGTCCAAAATAAAAATGCAAAACATAGATGATACAAGATTACCCTAAGCTTAGTAATCAAGTCTCTACTCCTAAGTCAAGTATCTTCGCATCAAATGGTGAAGAGAAAGTCATGATGCTCAACACTTAAAAAAATTTAGGTAGTGTGAAAGCTACCTTCTATTCATGAACTTGATTTGGAGGTGTATAGAAAATTAACCAAAATAGATGATGATAAGTAAAGAAACATTTATCCTATGCAAGCTGACATCGAAATGCTAAGTTAGCCATCACAAATACAAGTGCGGTTGATCTTTGGATAAATTTTAAGAAAGTTTCTAATTATGTTGACTATGAAATCTACTTTTGAAACTTAATACATAGTTAGTGATACTTGTTATATCTATTACTTTCAATCCTAGATCTATTATTATAAAGGAAGCTCTTAATGACACATGGTTATAATTTAATATGTCTATTTCATTGCTAAGGGACTAGCAATGAGTAAGTAGGGGGTATGATAAATCATGTATTTATATATTTATTTTAAATATTTTAAATAATTATTGGTGCTAACATCTTCTAAAAATATTAATTTTATAATTAAACTAGACCTTCTTACAAAATTAACTATTTTTAAAATATCTTTAGAAAAAGATAAAATTAGAGCATAATTATGAAAAGTAGATGTCAAGCTGAAGCATCACATATCCATTGAAATATTTAATGAAAAATTTTATTTGTGTTACTTCCTCTTTGGTGGTACATTAAGATTGATTGAAATTTTTAAAACTTTGGAACCCAAGGAAATTGATTGCATTACTAACTAAAAAGCTTGCTAACATGAAATACTCGATTTGTAGAATCCAACAGATCAAATGGAAAGCAAATCAAATTTAAATGGACCCAAAATCAAGAAAAAATTAAAATAATTTAGTGTTGCACGTATTTTAAAGTAGTCGATCTACCTTGGATTTGTTGCCTGGTCTATAAAATTGCAAAGGGTCTATTGGCAGCCATTACCAATGGTCCATGGCTCAAACCCATGGACTGTAGAGGGATTTTAGCCACCGCTCATCGCCACCCACTGTCCGGCCACCGTAGTCGCCACCTCCTCCTTCACTAGTCGGAGAAGCTCCTCGCCACTATCCTCCACCTTGAGAGCCACCCTCTATTCCACACCATCACCCTCTCCTCTACCAATCTTCCCATAGCTGCCACCTTCCACTTGTCCACCATTGCCAAGATGTCACCTAACTTCATCCTCTGTCCTAGCCACTACCCGATCATCTTCCCTGAGCCATGGTCACTGCTGCTTCTCTCTGCTCCCCCTATCACACTCAAGCCTCCATCACCACCATCCTTCCTCTTCGACCCATGCCATCGCTCATCCTCTGCTCAATGCTGACATCCTCTTCCCCGCCGCCAGTCATCGGCCATTTGAATGCTCAACCCAACTCTCCATCATCCCGATTCCATTATTTTTCCCATGCTGAGCCACCCTCTCATCCACCATTACCATCATGCCAAAAATTGTGCATCATAATGCACCTGCTAGATGGAAGTGGGAGTTGAGATCTTACATAATTCTGGTTGAATGAAGTAGTAATCTGATGGCCCAGAAGTTGCAAGTGACCCGATCCTATAGCTAAGAATGACTCGACCTATTTGAGCCTATTGTTAGTGTGATTTGGATGATCTAAGCCTGATTTAGAGCAATCTGATGGCCCAAGCTTTCATGATTTGATTTTAATGATTTGAGCATAATCTAATGGTCCAGAATAATTTCAAGAGTTCCATCAGGAGTCTAATCCTAGTCCTAGATTTGGATTGCAGGTTGGCCTCTAAGAGTGAGGTTTCTTATAGTAAAGTTCTGCCTCTACACCATCTTTAAGCTTATTCCATCTCAAAGATCATGATCCAAAGAGGAAGAAGAAGTGGAAACCTAGTTTGCTCCATAAAGTATGATGGAAGAAGGTGAAGTGACATCAACCAACATCATGATGAGGCTACGGTAAATCAACTTCGAATACTTTGTTGCCACTTTTTGTAGTTTATTTAATTATTATTTTTAATTCCTTATAATCAGATTTTAATTAAATAAAGTTTATTTTATGCAATTTTAATTTTTATTATTTATTTTTATAGTAAGTATATGCTAAAATTTGATTAGTAGATCTAACATACTAAGTTTTAATTTCTATTCCTTACACTTTTAATTTCTATTTTCTTGACTTCAAGATATTTTTCTTTTATTTTTAAAATCAAAGATTTTAAATGGTCCTAAGCACTACCTTCTCTGTGGATTCGACCCAACTCGCTGCTTTCTATGCAAGTTTAATTAATTAGAAGTTAGATTTTAAACTAATAATCATAGTGTCTTAACGATAACATCATGAACCTATCAGAGTTCAAATCCTAAACACCACTAGATAAGTTCAAGACTTATCAATTTGAGTCAAATTCAAATACACAAGGGCATAGGATAAGAAGAGAGGACATAGAATTAGCATGGAAGAAGAATTGTGTGCTACTTTCTATGCAAGTTTAATTAATTAGAAGTCAGATTTTAAACTGATAATCATAGTGTCTTAATGACAACATCATGAACCTATTAGAGTTCAAATCCTAAACACCACTAGATAAGTTCAAGACCTATCAATTTGAGTCAAATTCAAATACACAAGGGCATAGGATAAGAAGAGATAAGATAATAAGAGAGGACATAGAATTAGCATGGAAGAAGAATTATGTGAGAACATATAGCGCTACCTCCTATCATAAAACTTTCTCAAAACTCAATGCCAAAATTAGATAATATAATATCCAAAAATTTAGATAAATTTAAATTATAATATAGTTTGAGTCTAATTCAAAATAAATTAAATTTAATATTTATCTCTAGTGAGAGAATCTTAGAGGAGGGGATGTCAACACTTGGTGCACACCCTCCCTTAAAATCTATGACAAGAAAAAGAGGAGCTCTACTTTAGCACCCCCTCTTCTCAATTTATCACAAAATTAAGATAAGAGGTGAGAGAGTCCTAGTTGACTGGGACTTTGGTTTCCTAGCTCAAATTGGATCAATTTGAAATCTAATTTGAACCTGATTCGAGTCGAATTCAAAAGAATATCAACCCTAATCCAATTAGGATTAGAATTTAAGTCTAACTTGAATTATTAAACTCAATTAGCCCAATTGCATTGCAACCTTACAATGATGTCCCTTGTGCTAATAATTAACATGTGCCAAAATTAGTAGGTGCTAAAACTAGTAGGTGCCAAAAAATAACAGGTTTTAAATTTATAATCCTTACAAATTTAGAGTTTCTAAATATATAACTCTTACACATTTTGATCCAATCATGTGATCATGTGTAAGGAAACTCCTATTATGTCAAATTAATTCATTGACATATCATGTATCAAAAAATTACCTAATTTTAAATATCAAATATAGTTTTATATCCTAGAAATAAAAGTGTGTCAGCTAGATTGGCTTACAGGATATACATCTAACAACATATTTGTCCTCGATCATAGATAGTGTAACTAAATTTTATTTCTTGCTAAACTAGGAGATTAAATTAACTCCAAGAAGTGCCACTTGTACCTTTCTATCTAACTTACATCCAGCAAAATAAGTGAATATTCAATAAACTTAATTGATAAATTTTTAAAGCACCATAATCCAATATCAAAGTGCTAGACAAATATCTAAGTATGCATTTAATAGTCAATAAATATGATTCCAATGGATTTGACTGATATCTAGTACACATGTAAATACTAAGTATAATGTCCAGTCTACTTGCAGTAAGATATAATAAAGATTCGATGATACCTTTATATAATTTTTTATCAATACTCTTATCATTCTCATCTTTGTCAATCTTACAAGAGAGACTCATGGGTGTGCCAAGTGATTTTATTATCTTCATCTCAAACTTCTTTAGTATCTCTCTAGTATACTTCGCTTAATTGATAAAGATTTTCTTTTCAGTTTGCTTGATTTGGAGTCTGAGGAAGAAGTTTATCTCTCCCATCATGTTCATCTCGAACTTCCCTATATTAACTTGCAAACTATTGACAAAGAACTTTATTAGTAGCAGCAAAAATAATACCATCAATATAAATTTGTACCATTAATAAGTCATCATTTCTTTTTTTTAAAAATAAAGTAGTATCAATATTTTCTCTTATAAGACTATTTTAATTAAAAATTTACTTAACCTATCATACCATACATGAAAAACTTGTTTTAAACTATAAAGTGCTTTATGAAATTTAAAAACATGATTTGAAAAGGTATGATCTTCAAAACCAGATAGTTATCTAATATAAACATCTTCTACTATATATCCATTTAAAAATATACTTTTAACATCCATTTTAAATAGTTTGAAATTTAAAAAACATGTAAATACAAGTAATAATCTAATTACCTCTAATCTAGTAATAGATGCAAAAGTTTTATCAAAATTAATACTTTCTTCTTGATTATATCCTTTAATTACTAGTCTAGCTTTGTTTCTAGTTATAATTCTATTTTTATCTAACTTATTTCTAAAAATTAATTTATTTTTAATTATTGATGTATTAGATGGTCTTTCTACTAAAGTCCAAAAATTATTTCTTTTATATTGATTTAATTCTTCTTACATTATATTTATCTAATTAGGATATTTTTCAGCTTCTTCAATACTTTTAGGTTTAATTTGAGATACAAAAGCTAAATAATCATAAACATTACTAAGAGAGGATCGAGTCCATATCCCTTTTGATGGATCACCTATGATTAATTCTTTAGAATATCCATGGGCATACCTATACTCTTTAGTTAAATCATTATGTTTTGATAAGTTTTTTCTTCCTCCTCATTTTTTTGATTTTCTTTAAGGTCCTTGGAGGATGCATCCTTCAATGTTAAGTTTTTCATCCTTTGAAGATCTTTGTCATCATCCAAAATATCTTTTTTCTGGAAGATTTGTTATTAGATTCATCAAAAACTAAATGCATGGATACTTCAACAATAAGAGTTCTCTTGTTAAAGATTCTATATACTTTGCTAAATATGGTGTATCCTAAAAAGATACCCTCATCTAACTTGGCATAAAAAATTATCTAAATTATCTTTTTCATTATTTAGAATAAAATATCGACATCCAAAAATATGAAAATATGAAAATATTTTAAGTAGGTTTTTAACCTTTCCAAAGTTTATAAGGTATTTTTTTTGAAATTGAATGGATTAAAATATGATATAAAATATAACATGCTGTGTTAATGCCTTATATCCAAAAATATCTTGAAAAGTTATTTTCATAAAGCATGGTGTATGTCATTTCTTTCAACGTCTTATTTTTTCTTTCTATAATTTCATTTTGTTGAGGTACCTTAGGTGCAAAAAAATTATGATCAAAATTTTTTTATTATAAAAGTTTTTGAAATCTTAGTTTTTAAATTCAATTTCATGATCACTACGAATGCAAACTATTGAAGTACCTTTCTCATTTGAAACCTTTCAGTAAAATTTAGTAAAAAATGAAAAAGTTTCATTCTTATGTGTCAAAAATATAACCCATGTAAAATGAGAGAAATCATCTATAATAACTAGCCCCTATTTCTTTTATCCTAAACTAGTAGTTCTTGTGGATCTAGATTCATATGAAGTAATTCTAGTGGTCTAGATATAGAAACAATGTCCTTTGATTTGAAAGAGATTTTAGGGGTCTAGATATAGAAACTATGTCTTTGTGAGTCTAAACATATTCATATGAAGTAATTTTAGTGGTCTAGATATAGAAACTATTTTTTTTTATTTGAAAGAGCTTTTAGTTTATTTCTCAAATTGGCATTCATTAAAATTTATTCTTTTCAAAATTAAGTTTTGGCAAATCTTTTACAAGATCCTTTTTATTTAATTTGGAAAGCAAATGCATACTAACATGTCCTAATCTATGATGTCATAACTAACTAGTCTGATTGTGTTGGCTTCCATTGCAACTAGATGTTGACCATCTTACATAGGAAGATCATCAAAATCTACCATGTAGAAGTTTCCATGTCTATATCCAATGAACATGATTCCATCATCATTGAGTCTAAAAATAATGCATAATAAAGATTCAACAATTATTTTAAATCCTTTATCATAAAATTGACTAATGCTAAATAAATTATATTTCAATCCTTTTACAAGTAAAATATTTTCTATATAGGTAGAAAGGGTGATATAAACTTTATAGATTTCAATGATTTTGCCTTTTTCATTGCCACCAAAAATTATCTTTCTCCTATTTATAATTTCAAGAGATGTGAATTGCTTCATATCTCAGGTCATGTGTTTTAAGCAACCGCTATCTAGATAGCAAAGTTTTTTCTTCTCATTGGATACAAGATACAACTACAAAAGCAATCAAGTAAAAATTTTAGGTATCCAAGCCTTCTTGGATCCTTTAGGAATAGAAAAGGTGGTTCCTTTTAGAATCCAAACTTTCTTAGTATTATTTAGTTTCCTATGATTATATAAATAGGCTTTATCTTCTAATCTACTACAATAATGACAAGTGATGCCAAAAGATGTAAGAACACATAAGTTTTTAAAATATTTTTGCTGCTTTTATTGTTTAAAATCTAATTTTGCTTTGTTAAAAACAACTCTTTGACTATTTGAAAGTATTTCCAGTTTTTTAGAATTATAGGTAAACTTTTCAACAAAAGGTTTAACTTTATCAAGTTTTTCTTTCAAACTCTTGTTTTCTTTGATTATGGCTTTATTCTACTTTGAAAGCTTTTTATATGTTAAGGCTAGCTTTTGCTTTTTCAAATTCTTATTTTCTTGAGTTAAGCTTGTATTTACATTTGATAATTCTTCCTTTTCACTAGTTAAGGCAAGCTTTTGATCCTTCAACTCTTTATTTTCTTGAGTTAAGATATCATTCTCTTTTTGTTAGTGCTAAAATTCATCGAGTGCTAGAGGAGGGCTAGAGGTGGCACTGAAGTGAGCAGTGTAGGTAGCTCTCCGGAAGATAGTACCTACAAAAAAGCCCCATCAGGGAAATTCCAGTGATGGCACTCTAATACTCAAGTCAGTGATGATACCAATGGCATTGGGGGGTATGAGCGGGAGAACTTGCATACATCAATGAACTCGTATGGAGTCCTTTTTATAGATGGAGGCTCAAGTGTACTTTGGGCATAACCAAGATTCTATTGGATTGGATGAAAGGTAGCAGGACTTTGCACATGTTGCCTAGGACTTTCTTATCAGTGGGGAGTGTCTTATCCTTCTTAATGTATCCTTGTCACTAGCTCAAAATTTGCCATACTTCATTAATGGTGGCCCAGATTTTGGGATGTCCAAGCATGCCTCCCATAATCATTGAGATTTGATAATAATTTAAAGATTTTGGGACATGATGAATAGTCTAGCTAAATGGTGGTAATGAGTGTTAGTGTCATTCCTGGAGGACTTAAAATAGATGTCTTGCTAAGGCTCTACTAACTAGAGTGCTCTTAGTATGCCCAAGGCCTAGTTATGCTAGGGGCTTATTGCTAAGAGCCTTTCGATTGGTTAGTGTGAGCTTGTCGATATAAACCTAAGGGCTTCTAGCTAAGCACCTTAGGGGCAGATGGAAGGGCTTGCTTATACCTTTCAAGTGTAGGAATCGATTGCTATCTATCATACTCGAGGGCTTCTAGCCGAGCACCTTAGGGAGGTTGATGGGGCTTGCTAATACCTTCTAGGTATAGAAGTTGACCATTGCTGATACATGCTTAAGGGCTTCTGAACAAGTGTTGTAGGGGTAATCAATGGAGCTCGCTGATACCTTCCAGGTATGAGTCGACCACTACTGATACATGCTTAAGGGCTTCTAGCCAAGTACCTTAAGGGTGGTTAGTAGGGCTCATTGATACCTTTCAGGTATAAGAGTTGACCGCTATGATACACACCTAAGGGCCTTTGGTCGAGCACCATAGGGGCAATCGATGAGGTTCGTTAATACCTTCTAGGTATAGAGTCGACTGCTATCGATACATGCTCAAGGGCCTCTGGTCAAGTGCCTTAAGGGTGATCACGAGGCTTGCTGATACCTTCTAGCTATATAAGTTGACCACTGCCAATACATGCCCAAGGGTTTCTAGTCAAGTGCTTAGGGGTAGTTAGTGAGGCTCGCTGACACCTTCTAGGTATAGGAGCCGATCGTTGCCAATACATGCCTGAGGCTTCTAATCGGGCATCTTAAGGATGGTTGGTAGGGCTCGTAGATACCTTCTAGGTATAGGAGTTGACCATTATTGATACATGCCCGAGGGCTTCTAGCCTAGCACCTTAGTTACAATCAATGAAGCTTGTTAATACTTTTCAGGTATAAGAGTTGACCGCTACCAATACATGCTCGAGGGCATTTGGCCAAGCACCTTAGGGGTGCTTGGCAAGTCAGAGGCCTATGTTGTTCCTACCCAATTGGAAGGCATCATGTCCTTCACACTTGTCTTGATCATATCCTCGATCAGTGTGCATGTTGTCTAGTTGATGGAGTGCTCATACTATTGTGGATCCCATGTCGCTAGGTTGACCATAATTTGTACCAACAGATACCCCCTACTTTTTGATCGTAGCTTTGGCCAGTGATAATTATATTATATACACATATAAAAGTATTAATTTAATAAGTAAATTATTTTTATTTATATCAAATTGATACTTTTATATATCATTTATAGGAAATAGGACTATCATTACAAAGAGCTTGATTTTTGGAGTCCAATGGCATAAATGGCTCTCAAATCGAACTTCAGATGGATCCAGAATTGAATTTTAGAAGTTTATATAAGAAATACGTGGATTTTAAAGTAACCGGTCCACCATGGACCGGCCACTTGGTCTACGGAAGGTGAATGGGTCCATGGCTACCATGACCGCCAGTCCATGAACCTGTTCCATAGACCACCGATTCCCCAGGCCTTTTCTTCATTGAAAAAGTCATCGGAGGCCCTTCCCTCAACGCTGGGAGCTCCCCCATGTCACCGGAAGCCTTCCCTCACTAGAAAGTCCATAGGAAAAGCCACCGGCCATCATCTCTTCTCTTCTTTACTACATCCACACTACCCTGTCGCTGTTTCTCACTGCCTGCCGTCACTTGTGTGATGGGGGACAAGTATCGAATGATGCATTTCTAAAAATTAGAGGGACTAAACAAAAATTGTTGACTCTGTCTTGATTTTGATGATTGACAAAATATTTAAGTATATATGAGTACTAATTATATTTTAAGTATATTTTTCAGATTTTAGTACTCAACCATGTTGGATAAAGAAATGCTTGTATTTCAGTTGAAAAAGTCCTTAAATTAATGGAAAATCAAGTATATGGACTTTGAAATTAATATGGAAGAACTTGAATAGGTTAAAGTTTCAATTTGAAGATGTTTCAGCAATAGCACAGGCAAGTGTCGACACCTGGAAATGAAGTGTCGATACCTGAGGATCAAGTATTGACACTTGTAGAGTGAAGTGTCGACTCAAGGCCTGAGACAAACAGAAAACTTCAGAAAGCACTATCAATCAAGTGTCGACACCTGGAGCTGAAGTGTCAACACTTGGAAATGAAGTGTTGACACTTGGAGAATGAAGTGTTGATACTTGAAATTGAAGTGTTGACACCTGGAGGTGAAGTGTCGACACTTGAACAGTAACGACTAGTTTTTTGGGCTGTAGAACTTCTCCAACTTGGATCCAACGACCATATTTTCCTCTCTAACGACTATAAACGGTCATTTAAGTGCTGGGAGGCTATATAAACATCAAGAATCAAATGGGAAAGTAATCCTTTGGTGAGTTTCTTGAATATTCTTAAAGGATTCAATAGTTGAGTGATTAAAAGCCTTCAAGCTTCCAAGTTTCAAAGAGAGCATTCAAAGTCTACATCTACAAGCATCAATCAAAGGCTTCATCAACTTGAAGACAAGATCTTCATGAACAATCAAGGGCTTCAAAGAGATATTTGCTTTAGTTTAGAAAGCTTTTATTGTATTCATTTATACTTGCTCTTACATTGTTTTACTTAAGGTTTTTGGTAAGCTTTGGAAAACCAAAGAGGTTTTTGGTAAGCCTTGAAAACCAAAGTGATTGTTGGTAAGCCTTGAAACCAACTAGGGTTTTACTTGTGAGCCTGAAGCCAAAACAAGTTGTTTAGGTTCTTGGTTATCCCGTAAAACCAAGGGTGGTTGTTGGTGAGCCTTGAAACCAACTAGGATTTTACTTGTGAGCCCAAAGCCAAAACAAGTTGTTTAGGTTCTTTGTTATCCCGTAAAACCAAGGGTGGTTGTTGATGAGCCTTGAAACCAACTAGGGTTTGACTTGTGAGCCCGAAGACAAAACAAGTTATAAAGGTTGTTGGTGAGCCTAAGTTATAAAACCAAACTTAGTGGAATTATCAAGGGATTCTTGAGGAGTGGATGTAGGTTTTTGGTTGGCACCGAACCACTATAAATCTTTGTATTTGTGTGATTGTTCTCCTTGTGCTTTTATTTCTTTATTTTCACTGCATTTATTTGAAATACACAAGCACTTGAATTGCATTAGCACATACTTGCTTTAGTTCATACTTTGCAAATAGTACAAAAGTTTTATAAAATCTAATTCAACCCCCCTCTTGGGTTGCCTACCTGAGCCTTCAATTGGTATCAGAGCTCGGTGCTCTGATTGAAAATCTAACGATTTTGAGCTAAAGATCATGGCAGCCCAAATTTGAAAATTTGAAAGTTCGAATATTTTGAAAAACTCTTGAAAAATTTCAAATCTTAATGCATGAGCTTTCATGTTTTATTCCTCAAATAAATGCATATTTTCAAAGAAAAAATAACATTTAGGGAGAGCATCCAAAGATTTGTTATCATATTTGATGCTTTGAATATTTTGCTTGATATCATGCTGTACTTATATTGCTCTGATACTCTTTCTCCTTGTTTTCAAATCTAATTTTTTAAGGGGAGTTACATTCAAATGGTATCATATTTCAATTAGTATCATGTTCAATTTGTATCATATTCAATTGATATCATAATTATTTAATTTCATGCATTGATTTTGATGACCTACTTGCTATTCTTTCCGACTTCATTCCCACTTTGTATTGCCTTTCACCCTTTTTCATGATGTCAAAAAGGGGGAGAAAATTGTTAAGTATGAAAAGGGGAAGATTGGATAAATATGAAAAATCATTTGAGAAATGAAAGAAAGTGCAAAAGGGGGAGAAGAATGTAAAATGTTTTTATCTAAATGGAAGAAATAGTAAGAAGAAGAAATTTGAAAATTTTGAAAATTTTGCATATTTTGAAAAATATTTTTAAAGATTTTTTTTTTTTGGATCATATTTTGAGGGAGAGCTTGGTGCTTATTGTTTTGAGCTTACATATTTATCTTATTGTTAATCTTTTTAAGCTTACCCTTTTCATATACTTAAAGGTTTTGTCATCATCAAAAAGGGGGAGATTGTTGACTCTGTCTTGATTTTGATGATTGACAAAATGTTTAAGTATATATGAGTACTAATTATATTTTAAGTGTATTTTTTAAATCTTAGTACTCAACCATGTTGGATGAAGAAATGCTTGTATTTCAGTTAAAAAAGTTCTTAAATTAATGGAAAATCAAGTATATGGACTTCGGAATTAATATGGAAGAACTCGAAGAGGTTAAAGTTTCAATTTGAAGATGTTTCAGCAATGGCACAGGCATGTGTCGATACCTGAAAATGAAGTATCGACAGTTGAGGATCAAGTGTCAAAACTTGAAGAATGAAGTGTCGACTCAAGGCCTGAGATAAACAGAAAACTTCAGAAAGCACTGTCAGTCAAGTGTCGACACCTGAAGCTGAAGTGTCGACACCTGGAGCTGAAGTGTCGACACCTGGAGAATGAAGTGTCGACACTTGAAACTGAAGTATCGACACCTAAAGATGAAGTGTCGACACTTGGACAGTAACGGCTAGTTTTCTGGGCTCCAGAACTTCTCCAACTTGGCTCCAAAGGCCATATTTTTCTTCCTAACGGCTATAAACGGTCATTTAAGTATTGGGAGGCTATATAAACATCAAGAATCAAATGGGGAAGTAATCCTTTGGTGAGTTTCTTGAATATTCTTCAAGGATTCAATAGTTGAGTGATTAAAAGCCTTCAAGCTTTCAAGTTTCAAAGAGAGCATTCAAAGTCTACATCTACAAGCATTAATCAAAGGCTTCATCAACTTGAAGACAAGATCTTCATCAACAATCAAGGGCTTCAAAGAGATATTTACTTTATTTTAGAAAGCTTTTATTGTATTCATTTATACTTGCTCTTACATTGTTTTACTTAAGATTTTTGGTGAGCCTTAGAAAACCAAAGAGGTTTTTGGTAAGCCTTGAAAACCAAAGTGGTTGCTGGTGAGCCTTAAAACCAACTTGGATTTTACTTGTGAGCCCGAAGCCAAAACAAGTTGTTTAAGTTCTTGGTTATCCCGTAAAACCAAGGGTGGTTGTTGGTGAGCCTTGAAACCAACTAGGGTTTGACTTGTAAGCCCGAAGACAAAACAAGTTGTAAAGGTTGTTGGTGAGCCTAAGTTATAAAACCAAACTTAGTGAAATTCCCAAGGGGTTCTTGGAGAGTGGATGTAGGTGCTTGGTTGGCACTGAACCACTATAAATCTTTGTGTTTGTGTGATTGTTCTCCTTGTGCTTTTATTTCTTTATTTCCGCTGCATTTATTTAAAATATACAAGTACTTGAATTGAATTAGCACATACTTGCTTTAGTTCACACTTTACAAATAGTACAAAAATTTTATAAAACCTAATTCACCCCTCCCTCTTGGGTTGCCTATCTGAGCCTTCAAAAATGAAACAGATAAACGTGCAGCAATTCTATGTAAAAGGAGTAGGATTACATGAAAGGAACATAAGAAAATAAACTAGACTAGATAAGATTCTATCAAAATAACTAAAAAAGGGATCTTCATAGTTAGGAAACCACACAGAATAGGGTTAACTTACTCACTATTTCAGATCTGAAGGAAGATTAAGATGGTTATCTGGTGTTAATATTTTGAAATGAGGAAATGGACACTCAAGAAGAAGTACTAAATGACTAAGAGATTACCCTAGGTTTCAAGGCACTCCGTATTTGAATCTTTGGCACATTAGACCTTCATCTTGGAAACCATGAGACCCGGGGATCCTGCACAAATAGATGGAAATATTAAATGGTTAAGAAGGAAGGTTGGAGGAATGGAAGTGGAGAATTAGGAATAGAAGAAGAGGTTTAGGCTTGGAATGAAGTAGATCCAATTTGGTGCCCATAGCTTGAATCTGCTTTGCTTGTTGGCGCGGGGAACTCCATTGCAGATGGTCTCCTTTGGAAGGTGGGATGGATGAATTTGGAGAAGCTTGAAGAGGGTTCTTCAAGGGTGGCCGAATGGGATTGGAAGAGGGATTAGCAGCTTGTTTGGTTAAGTATCCTAGGTCTCACACCTACCTTCTCTCAAGGGTCTTTGGCTAGCAAAGGAAGAAAGCTTTCTTAGGAAAAAATTTAATTTCATTCATCATCCCCATTACAAGAGAACTTAGGAGCTTTTATAGACTTTAAGCTTCCTTTCAAAATTCAAACTACACCTCCTTTCATGGAGAAAATCAAGGGGCGTCCCATGAAGAGAGGAGGGCCCTTTCAAATTTGAAATTCCTACTTACAAGGGAGAAAATCAAGGGCATCCCAAAGAAGGTGGAATGGCTCTTGTAAGGTGGCATCCCAAAAAGAGTGGAGCTTCATTTGAATTTTTTCTTGGGTGGGAATCCATGGTTGACTTGTCTTGGTGATGTGGCATGTTCTCTCTTCCAAGTGGCATGACTTATCTTCCAAGGTGGCATGGTTCAATGATGATGTGGTGCTCCAAGTAGTTGGTGAAGCTGGTTACACTTAATCTGGCTTAATTGAAACCCAGCTTCAAGTAGCTTTTGAACCCAACTTAATAGAAAGCCTAAATGAACTCTAATTGGACCCAAATTAAAATAAAATAGAACTCAATTATTCAAATAAAATAAATACAGGACTCAAAGACTTATTACAGGACTTAAATTCCTAGTCTTCTAACTATAAAGAGCTTGGCATTAATTGAAGCCTCTTCCTGAACCTAGAGCCCGCACCACTGTGTCTAGAGGGGATGCCGAGTGAAGGAAAACCTGGTGCAGCAGAAGCCCACTCTAGGCATGCAACACTAGGGAGCAGGTATTGCATAATTAAAAAATTTAAACATGTAGCGGAAAGTATCTACTCACACACAGGATCAAACATATCATGATGCATGTAATATAGTATACAGGCATGTATAGGCAAGTGCAACAATTATAAATCATATGATAACAACTAGATCTAGGCATGCATGATATCCAAAATAAAATATACCTAATCGAAGTAGACTCCTACAGTCTCCAGATCAGATCAGCAGTGATCGGTTAAACTCTTTCAACAGCAAAATAAGATCTGCAATAGTAAAATAAATAGGTCGATGCAACCTCTCGAGATATCCAAGCGTCCACCCTCTAGAGTATCCATGCACAGGGCTCTCGCTGATCCGACTTCCAGATGGATGCTAGTCCAACAAAAATCAATAAATCGATCATGAATAGGTGGAGCAGAGAAAGACAAAGATCTTCAAGGACAGTCTTCTCCAAGACCGCATAGACTCCATGAATAGCACACAGGAAACTTATAAAACCAGGGAATGATTCACAGGACACTTCAATGTTTTATTAACTTATAGCCAGTTGCAAAACTCCTGCTTCACTCCTCCCATGGCCTTGAAAACCAGTATACAATAATACTTAGAAATCTCGTGAAGGCCAACAGGAAAATAAATCTGCTCTTCTCTTCTCCCTCTCGATCTTGCTCTGTTCTCTCTTCTCTATTACTTCTCTATTGTTGCACTATTATTGCACTTGGCGTCCAACCCTAGGGCTGTATTTATAGGCAAAGAATAAAGAATAGTCCAGATCGGTGTAAAAACCAATGTCCAAACGAACTTCAGCAGCACACGGTCTTTCAACACACAGGGCAGTCATCCGTGAGATCCATCTCGGATAGCTGGGAACACCGTGAAATAGCAGGAAGACCATCACCAGACTTCTCCTGGTCCGATGCAAATTGATCTCCCAAGTCGAACAGAACTGCTGCAGTACTTATCTCAAGCGGCATCCGATGCAGTTCAAAACCCATCAACACGGAGAAACGGGGCATATCCGAGAGAGAAGGAAAGACGTGGAGAACTCCCATGAAGGAAAAGAAGGGATCGTGAGAGGTGGGGAAGACCAGTGGGAGAGTCCAACGAGAGATCCTATCATATCTCTCGGTCAGCATCCGAACTTGATGCTTTGAAACACTAGGAGAAGTGAATACGTGAAGACCATGAAACAGGGGAGGAGTCTTCCTTTTAAAACCGGTTTCTTAAGAATTCTGGGAGAAGACCGTGCTGACTTGTCAAGCGTTGTTAAACCGTGTAAACCATTCCATGGGGAAGAACCAAGACAAACCATGAACCGATTCAACTATTCCAAATAAGAAAACTGGTTCACCAATTTCAAAAATTGGTTTAATAAAATCCGGTCCAACTAAACCCAATAATAAAATCCGGTTCAGTCCTGGTCTTCCAGGAACAATTCCTGGCTGACCCAACCAATCCTGGTCGATCCAAATCAGACCAGAAAAATCCAATGTGTGCTTAATCAATCCATTTGACCTAAATACCGAAACAATTCCCAATCATTGATCGCTTCCTAGATCAGGAAAAAATCCTCTATGGCGTATGACCTCATAGGTTCGAACCTAAACGGTAGAACTGGAACACTTCCAATACCAGCACAAGACACCATCTAGCAATGGGTCCCGGAGTCTGGATAGGCCGAAGATGGGAGAGTAATCTATCGAACCTCTGGCATATGGTTAACGTATAATTCATTCTTTTGACCTTCAATGCTCTATATGACCTAGGATTAGATTGCCAACCCTAGCTGAGTCAATCCACAACATGTCTGAAAGGATTATGCCCTAAAGGCCAATCGAAATGTTGTATTTCGATAGGATTTTCTTTTGTATCCCAAACCAGTATATTGACATTATCAATTAATAAAGGCATTTTATTTTCATCATACGCTGTGTCTTATTAATTTTATTAAGATATGATGAACCCCATAGATTAGGGCTATGGTTCTAGGGTTATGATGAGATCATACCAGTGAGACCTAAAGCCTTAAAACCCTAATCTAGAATATTCCTGGTCGATGGGATATTGAGTAGGGGATCAATGTTTTCGGTAAGACCAGCACATCCTATGTATGCTTGGTGAAGCGGGTGACTGATCTCAGAATCACTTGTGTTTGACACTAATACTAGGATGTAGGTGCTCATTAGAGAATGAGTTCACTAAATGGATCCAACTTGAGAACATCTAATGGAACCTTATCTATTTGTCAATCGATAGTTCTCATAGTGGGAGTAGTGCATGTGGTCCTTTGACCTGAGACTGCCATGATATCTTGTATGCATGAATCTATACTTTGGTTCACACTCAATTATGACACTGAGTCATGCATGGGGTGATACTGGGTATGGTGGATTGCATATGGAGATTGTGAGTAGGTCAAAAGGGAATTGAACAATCCTAATAATAGGGAAGCGTATCCAGATGATTTCAATCAAATGAAGATTCAGGAAATCTTTGGTCAAACTATGAACATTAGAAATAGTTTCTAATGGTTCATTAATGAATCATCATTATCAGATTGAGCAAGGAATGAATATGAAATTGGATTTGACAAGTATCCATATCCATAGTCATATTCAGGGTGCAAGTAGATCGAAGGACTGAATTGCCCGATAATTCACCACTGAAGGATATTTTGGTAAATCCACCAAAATTCCTCATCTTCTGGGTAGGTATGATATGTTGCTAGACGTCAATCTTGTCTTGCAGGTCTTCATGAACCAATTGATTTGGTTTCATGAGTCAATTCGATGTATGATTCGAATTGGACAATTAGGTGAGCCAATTTGACCTAATTAGGTCAATCAGGTTAGATCGGATCGAATCGGCTCAAACATAAACCTACTGCTGGCTAGATGTGGAATCCAATGGGTCACACACAATAGAGACTTGTCCAAGGAAGTCATTCATGATTTAATTAGGGTCATAGGATCCTAATTGGTTAGCCGGATTACATACTAGCATATGTAGGCTAACCAAATTCCTAACCCAATTGGATTGGATCCGGTTGCTTGCTAATTGGGCAAAACTAATTATGAAAAATCTAAATTAGGTTGAGTCCTAAGTGGGGCTAGCATAATCAGAGCTAAATCTGATTTTAATTTGGATTTAAGGGCATTTTAGGCACCATACATGAAGAGTCCTAATGTCATGGGACTCGTGGTACCTAAATGATACATTAACTTCAAAAGGGCACAGAATGAGCTATAGATCTCTGATTTCAATATAATTTATATGGTCAGAAAGAAAATTTTACTCTCTTTCCAATGACACCCATATTGCCTATATTTTGACTGGTCAATATTCTTTGAAATTTGCATGGAAGAAGGATGGCGCGCGCGGTGCATGAAGAGTCGAACTCTTCATATGGCACGTGGTTCTGATGGAGAGTCCTTCTGCTATCAGGACTCTTCATAATCTTTGATATTTGGAGATTGAAGAGGCACCTCTTGGCTTCCTAGGGACCGGTAATTGACATGTGGCAAGTGAGAATTCATCCAGATAAAAGAAGGGATGTGAATAAGGCCTTCGGTGCATGAATGGGATTATTAAATATGATTTTTCAAGCAAGATAACTTCTCTTCAGTCTAGAAAAATCATATTTTATAAGTTGATGGGAGGACATATCACACGCCCCTCTTGTATCTATAAATATGGGGCGGGGAAATGAGTCTGATAAAAAAAAAAAAGAATTGCACCGAAATACTATTCTGAGTGTCTCTCTCTCCCTCCTTTTTTTCTTTAAGACAAGACTTGTCTTGTTAAGACAAGGTCTTTTCTACTAGGACAAGGCTTTGTTTTAGGACATAAGCCTAAGGTGTCCTAGAGAAGTGTTATCCTAAAACTAAGAGTGGTTTAGGAGAGTGTCTTTAGTGCCCTACAGTAGGACAGGGTGTCCTACAGTGGTCAATAGACCAAAGGCTGCCGAAAGAGTTTCACTTATCCAAGCAACTTGAAGAAGGAGTTCTTCCTTGGTCCGAGTTTCGTGTAGATCATCGTTGGAGGGCGAACATTTGGGCGCCTGGTGGAGAAGAAGGCTGAATCAGGGTTTTCTTCATCGGATTGGATTCTAGCGGTTCAAGTTGGTGCATAAACTCTAGTTTATATTATATATGCATGTTTTTATATTTTAATTCATAGTAAGGAGGTCTTGGGTTAAGGATTTGGTAGTAGTTTCATAATAAATTTTTGAAATCCATGCTTCCGCCCTGGTCACCAAATCCCTTACAGAGGTATCAGAGCCACCTTCTTAGGGCTAAATCATACAAAATTTGAAGTTGCCCAATTTTGCAAGACTCTTGAGGTTGCCCATTTTGGTAGGACTCTACAAAATTTGAAGTTGCCCATTTTTGTAGGACTCTACAAAATTTGAAGTTGCCTAATTTTGTAGGACTTTATAAAAGTTTAAAGTTGCATATGAATGATATGTTTATGCATATATGTATGTCACTGGTTAGGGTTTTCACTTAAACCTTAATCGATATAGAGATATGTTTAGCTTTCTAGTCATCATACTGAAATAAGGTTGCCTTGGCATAATGGTAGATAGATTATGTGGTATATGGTTGTCCTAGTATGATGACACACTTGGCACATTATAAAATGATATATGATGCATGGTTGATGAATGGTAATATTAGAATGTGCTTATGTTTGAATTGCTCTCTATTAAAATTATATTAAGTTGTAGTGTCATATACCAAAAGCAAAATAATCAAGATGATTGGTTGATCATTCGGTGTCTAGAAAAAGTGGTTCATGATCGGAAAAGAGGACATGGTTTTTAATTGGTTCTGTTGACTGACCTAGCCAATTTTTATTAGTGTCTAGGAAAGCAACGGGAGGACTCCCACTACTCTCCCACTTACTTGGCTGATAAGATAAACTTAATTCTTGATTGATATGCTTAGTGTAATATTTACTACATTAGGCCTTTCTTCATGCTAGGTCCATTATTATGTTATGATCCGTATTAGGTTTGTTGTATACACAAAAGGCCTATTATGGTAACTAACACAATTTTAGCCTGGTGCATTTGATGCTTATGGCATGATTTAATATAATACTTTGTTGTGAACACATAAGGGTATTATTATTACAATCATGACTATAAAGAAATGAAGGGTCTTACTTAACTAAAAATATTATAGTTTGTTGTGCACACACAAGGCTATTAATATTTTAGAGGCCAGGTTTTGTTGAGAATTGAATGAGATACAATTGGAAAGAGTTTTCCTACCTTTGAACTTATAAAATATTTGTTGTGTACACACAAGGTCTTTTATAAGGAATTAGGATCTCAACCCCACTAAGAAAACCAATTAGGGTTTCTCAATCATCATATAGAGGGTCATGATGCTTGATAAAATATTGGGAGACATAATTAAGTTAAAGTCCTAATTTAATTATGTTTTGTCAACATTGGTTGTTTTCTTATGTTATGTTCTTTGTTAATGTAGATTAAATGGCTTCTTTACTCTCACTGCGTAGTATACTTGATGCCAATAAATTGATTGGACCGAACTATGTTGACTGGTTGAGAAACCTAAAGATAGTACTCAGCTAGGAAAAACTTTTTTACATTCTTGATACCCCTACCTTGGAACCTTTAGGGAAAGATGCCTCGCAAGAGGAAAAGACCACATACAAGTTGTGGCAAAATGACTCACTCACTATCAAATGTATCATGCTTGCCTCTATGACCAATCAGTTGCAGAGGCAATATGATAGCATGGACACTAACTCCATACTGCTCAATCTAAAAGAGCTATATGGAGAACATAGTCGAACTGCTATATATGAGATATGTAAGCAGTTGTTCCGTGTAAGAATGATAGAAGGTACATCCGTACAAGACCATGTACTGATGGTTATTGACCTGATCACTCGATTAGGTTAATTGGGTTTTGTTATGGATGGGGAGTTGAATCAGGATTTGAACCCGCAGTCACTCCCGGAGTCATTTTCACAGTTTGTTCTTAATTATCATATGAACAAACTTAACACTTCCTTGCCTGAGCTGTTAAACATGTTAAAAACAGCAGAGAGCCATTTAAAGAAAAATAAGGCTCCACTTCTTCTTGTGGATGGAACCACCAAGAGGAAGTCAGGCAGAAAGGGTTCCAAGAGGAGATTGAACCCAAAAAGGGGCATTAAGAAGAAGAAAGGAAAGAAGGCCTCCGGACAGATGACCTGCTTTCACTGTGACAAGCCAGGTCATTGGAAGATGAACTGCAAGGCTTACTTTGCAGGTGTGAAGCCTGGTGCATCGAATGCACCAAAAGGTATGAAAGAAGTTCATACTATTTTGTCATTGGATTCTTCCATTTCAAATACTTGGGTATTGGATACCGCCTATGGTCATAATATCTACAAATCATTGCAGGGGCTGCAGAGGCTTAGAGTATTGAAGGAAGGAGACTTCGAGCTCTACGGTGCTGGAGGAGAGTCCATCCAAGCAGAGGCCGTAGGGACTTATATCTTGAAGTTACATTCGGGGAAGATTTTAGAGTTGAAAGATTTTTACTATATGCCTAAGGTCATTAGAAATATCATTTATGTACCCTTGTTACTTAGACAAGGTTATACTATGAATGTGATGAGCAATGGTTGCTCAATCAGCTTTTCTAATGAAATTATATGTTGTGGTGTATTTTGCAATGGCCTTTTAACTCTATCCACTAATGACAATATACTTCATGTAAGTAACAAACGAAAGAAAGATGATGTAAATAATACTTTACTCTGGCACTATCTGCTTGGACATATTAGTGAGACTAGGATTAGCAAGTTATACAAGGAAAATTTTCTTAATCCTTATGATTATGAATCATCAGGAACTTGTGAATCATGTCTCATGGATAAAATGGCCAAGACTCCATTTAGTGGACAAAGAGAAAGGACAACTGAGTTATTAGGACTCATACATACAGATGTATGTGGGCCTATGACAACACAGGCCAAGGGTAGATACTTTTATTTCATCACGTTTACTGATGATCTTTCAAGGTACGGATTTGTGTATCTTATGAAACATAAGTCAGAAGCCTTTGATAAATTTTTAGAATATCAAAGTATGGTAGAGAAACAAACGGGGAAAAGTATTAAAATCCTTCGATCAGATCGAGGAGGTGAATACTTATCCACCAAGTTTCTCGATCACCTTAAAGAAAAGGGGATTATCTCTGAATGGACCCCTCCTTACACACCATAATTAAATGGTGTTGCTGAAAGGAGGAACCGTACCTTATTAGATATGGTACGGTCCATGATGTGCTTCACAGAGTTACCTATTTCCTTCTAAGGATATGCCTTGGAAACCGTGGCTAATATCTTAAATAGAGTACCATCTAAATCTGTCTCTAGCACTCCAAATGAGATATGGAGGAGTAAGAAACCCAATATTATGTATCTTAAGATATGGGGATGTCCAGCTTATGTCAAAAGAAATTTTGGACATAAGCTGGACGCTAGAGCAGATAAGTTATATTTGTAGGATATCCTAAAGATAGTATAGGATATATGTTCTACCACCCTACTGAAAAAAAGTTTTTGTCAATAAGCATGCCACTTTTCTGGGGAAATAGTTCATTCAACAAAAAGGCAGTGGGAGAAATATTAAACTTGAAGAAGATCAACAAATAGATACATCTCAACCAAATGATAACATAGTTAGTATAGAACCAGAAAACACCACTCCTATCCGTAGGTCTGATAGGGTGCGTCATGCACCTTAGAGTTATGGGTTCATTATTGAAAATAATGAAGCCCGGATCATTGAAAATAATGAGCCTCTAACCTATATGGATACTGTCATGAGTAGGGACTCAGACAGATGGCTGGAAGCCATGAGATCTGAAATGGACTCCATGTATGTCAACCAAGTGTGGACTTTGGTTGATGCACCAGAGGGTGTTAACCCTATTGGATGCAAATGGGTCTATAAGAAAAAGATTGGGGCAGATGGCCAAGTTGAAACTTATAAAGCCAGATTAGTGGCTAAGGGTTTTAGACAAAAACAGGGAATAGATTATGATGAAACATTTTCTCCTGTTGCCATGCTCAAATCTATTCGGATCATGCTTGCTATAGCAGCATATCATGATTATGAAATCTGGCAGATGGATGTGAAAACCGCATTCCTTAATGGTTTCCTTGAGGAAGAGGTCTATATGTCACAACCAAAAGGTTTTGTCTTGGAGACTAAACCTAATCAGGTATGTAGGCTGAAGAAATCCATTTATGGGTTAAAGCAAGCATCCAGGAGTTGGAACATCCGATTTGATAAGACAGTCAAAGAGTTTGACTTTATCAAAAATGAGGATGAACCTTGTATGTACAAGAAGACTAGTGGGAGTGCCATAGTTTTCTTGGTTCTGTATGTGGATGACATACTCCTTATTGGGAATGATATCCCAATGTTACAATCAGTCAAGGTATGGTTATCTAAACAGTTTTCCATGAAAGACTTGGGAGAAGCATCCTATATACTGGGTATCAAGATCTATAGAGATAGATTTAGAAGGATGCTAGGCTTATCCCAGTCTAGGTACATTGACCAAGTGCTAAAGAGATTTAGCATGTAGGGAAGTAAAAGGGGTTACTTGCCCATTGGTCATGGCATACATCTTTCTAAGAAAATGTCTCCTAAGACACCTAAAGAAAGAAATAGAATGAGTTCTATACCTTATGCTTCAGCTGTAGGATCTATAATGTATGCTATGTTATGTCCCAGGCCTGATGTGGCATATGCCTTAGGTATAGCCAGTAGATTTCAGGCTGATCCAGGAGAGGATTACTGGAAGGCTGTGAAAAAAATTTTTAAGTACTTGAGAAGGACTAAGGATATTTTTCTGATATACAAAGGATCTGATCTTAAATTGGAAGCTTATTCAAATTCTAGTTTTCAATCGGATCCAGATGATAGCAAATCTATTTCAGGATATGTTTTTACCCTAAATGGAGGAGCTGTAAGGTGGAAGAGTTCTAAACAGCAGACTGTAGCTGACTTAACAACTGAGGCAGAATACATTGCTATTAGTGAAGCTGCCAAGGAAGCTGTCTAGATGAAGAAGTTCATCTCAGAGTTGGGCATTGTTTCGGAGATTGAAGGTCCAGTACCACTTTACTGTGATAATACTTGAGTCGTCGCTCAAGCTAAGGAACCTAGAGCTCATCATAAATCAAAGCATATTATAAGACGCTTCCATCTCGTTCGAGAGATTGTTGAAAGATAAGAAGTCTGCATTAAAAGAGTAGAAACGAAGAACAACATAGCAGACCCGTTCACTAAGGCTCTACCACAGCGGGAGTTTGATCGCCATATCGATTATATGGGGTTAAAATTTAAAGGTGATTGCTTTAGTGAAAGTGAAAGATTGAAAGGATTATGCCCTAAAGGCCAATCAAAATGTTGTATTTCGATGGGATTTTTTTTTGTATCCCAAACCAGTGTATTGACATTATCAATTAATAAAAGGCATTTTATTTTCATCATATGCTGTATCTTATTAATTTTATTAAGATATGATGAACCCCATAGATTAGGGCTATGGTTATAGGGTTATGATGAGATCATACCAGTGAGACCTAGAGCCTTAAAACCCTAATCTAGAATATTCCTGATCGATGGGATATTGAGTAGGGGACCAATATTTCCGGTAAGATCAGCACATCCTATGTATGCTTGGTGAAGAGGGTGACTGATCTCATAGTTACTTGTGTTTGACACTAATACTAGGATGTGGGTGCTCATTAGAGAATGAGTTCACTGAATGGATTCAGCTTGAGAACATCTAATGGAACCTTATCTGTTTGTCAATAGATAGTTCTCATAGTGGGAATAGTGCATGTGGTCCTTTGACCTGAGACTGCCATGGTATCTTGTATGCATGAATCCATACTTTGGTTTACACTCAATCATGACACTGAGTCATGCATGGGGTGATACTGGGTATGGTGGATTTCATATGGAGGTTGTGAGTAGGTTAAAAAGGAATTGATCAACCCTAGTAAGAGGGAAGCGCATCCAGATGATTTCAATCAAATAAAGATTCGAGAAATCTTTGATCAAAGTATGAACATTAGAAATAGTTTCTAATGGTTCATTAATGAATCATCATTATCAGATTGAGAAAGGAATGAATATGAAATTGGATTTGACAAGTATCCATATCCATAGTCATATTCTGGGTGCAAGTAGATCGAAGGACTGAATTGCCTGGTAACTCACCACTAAAGGGTATTTTGGTAAATCTACCAAAATTCCTCATTTTTGGGTAGGCATGACACGTTGCTAGAAATCAATCTTGTCTTGTAGGTCTTTATGAACCAATTGATTTGGTTTCATGAGTCAATTCGATGTGTGATTCGAATTGGATAATTAGGTGAGCCAATTTGACCTAATTAGGTCAATCGGGTTTGATCGGATCGAATCGGCTCAAATCTAAACCTACTGCTGGCTGGATGTGGAACCCAATGGGTCACACATAATAGAGACTTGGCCAAAGAAGTCATTCATGATTTAATTAGGGTCATAGGATCCTAATTGGTTAGCCGGATTACATACTAGCATATGTAGGCTAACCAAATTCCTATCCCAATTGGATTGGGTCCGGTTGCTTGCTAATTGGGCTAACCTAATTATGGAAAACCTAAATTAGATTGAGTCCTAAGTGGGGCTAGCCTAATCAGAGCTAAATCTAATTTTAATTTGGATTTAAGGACATTTTAGGCGCCATTCATGAAGAGTCCCAATGGCATGGGACTCATGGTACCTAAATGATACCTTAACTTCAAAAGGGCACAGAATGAGCTATAGATATCTGATTTGAATATAATTTATATGGTTAGAAAGAAAATTTTATGCTCTTTCCAATGAAACCCATATTTTCTATATTTTGACTGGTCAACATTCTTTGAAATTTGCATGGAAGAAGGATGGCGCGCGTGGTGCATGAAGAGTCACAACTCTTCATGTGGCGCGTGGTTCTGATGGAGAGTCTTTCTGCTATCATGACTCTTCATAATCTCTGATGTTTGGAGATTGAAGAGGCACCTCTTGGCTTCCTAGGAACCGGTAATTGACATATGGCGAGTGAGAATTCGTCCAGATAAAAGAAGGGATGTGAATAAGGCCTTCGGTGCATTAATGGGCTTATTAGATATGATTTTTCAAGCCAGATAACTTCTCTTCGGTCTTGAAAAATCATATATGATATGTTGATGGGAGGACATATCACACGCCTCTCTTGTATCTATAAATAGGGGACGGTGAAATGAGTTTGATAATGAAGAATTCCACCGAAGTACTATTCTGAATGTCTCTCTCCCTCCTTCTTTCTTTAAGATAAGACTTGTCTTGTTAAGACAAGGTCTTTTCTACTAGGAAAAGGATTTGTTTTAAGATATAAGCCTAAGGGATCCTAGAGGAGGGTTGTCCTAAAACCAAGAGTGATTTAGGAGAGTGTCTTTAGTGCCCTATAGTAGGACAGGGTGTCCTACAGTGGTCAATAGACCAAAGGCTGCCGAAAGAGTTCCACTTATCCAAGCAACTTGAAGAAGGAGTTCTTCCTTGGTCTGAGTTTCGTGTGGATCACCGTTGGAGGGTGAACGTTTGGGTGCCTAGTGGAGAAGAAGGCTGAATCAGGAATTTTTTCATCGGATTGTATACTAGCGGTTCAGGTTGGTGCCTAAACTCTAGTTTATATTATATATGCGTGTTTGTATGTTTTAATTCCTAGTAAGGAGGTCTTGGGTTAAGGGTTTGGTAGTGGTTTCATAATAAATTTTTGAAATCCACACTTCTGCCCTGGTCACCAAATCCCTTACAACCTTGCAAGTCCAGTAACTCCTCATTGGGACTACCCCGGCCGAGGATTTGCTAAATTGAGACACTGCGAGACATTTAATCCAAACAATTTAGACAGGTCAATTCCATCTTGGTCCACCACTGCTCCATAAGTACTTGCCTGTACCCAGAAACCTTCCGTCACCAGATTAGAAATCTAGATAGTCCGGTACCAAAGAACAGGGAGTTGCTTGCAAGCTACCATGGTGACCTCAGGTCGAAGGGACACATATATCCATATCCAATCGCGAGCAATCCTTTGGCAGAAAAGAGCTCTACGGAGTCACGTTCAATGAGATATCACACATCCCACTTGCATATCACATCAGTGTCACCACACTCCTTTGGTTAAGAGGACAACCAAACGATGTGAACCACAACAACCTACACTTGATACATTGCCGTCCTGTACAATGTATCCGTTGACTATGAACTTTTTTAAAGGACCACTCGATATATCCTCTCTATATCGAAGTCAGTGTAATCCTAAGGACTTCATCACATAAACAGAGTTCATTACAGGAAAATGTAAAATGCGATGAGCTGCCAAAATAAAGTTTTATTAATTCATTTACTAATTACAATATTGAGCACAACCGCCTACAACCTAGGCGATTGGCTTTGGGACAATTCCTAACAACTCCCACTTGTACAAAAACCAATTAGAATTGTATCTAATACCCATTTCTCATTTACAATAATTGAACTCTTTGATTTCGAGGGCTTTAGTGAACGGGTCAGCCAGATTCTCCTTTCCATCGATCTTCATAAGATTGATGTCGCCTCATTCCACGATCTCTCGCACGAGATGATAGCACCACAGAATATGCTTAGTGCGGTGATGAGACTTCGGCTCCTTAGCTTGAGCAATGGCACTTGTGCTATCACAATATACAATAACATGACCATCTAGGGAAGGTGCCACACCTAGCTCTCCAAGAAACTTTTGCAACCACACGGTTTCCTTTGCTACATCTGATGCTGCAATATACTCTGCTTCGCATACTGAGTCTACGACTGTTGCCTGCTTGGAACTCTTCCAGCAGATCGCTCATCCATTCAGGGTAAATACAAATCCAGACACACTTTTGCTATCATCTCTGTCAGACTAGAAACTGGAGTCAGTATACCCCAAAAGTTTCAAGTCAGGTTCTCCACAAATCAGCCATTGGTCCTTAGTATTTCTCAAATACTTCAGAATGATCTTAACCACCTTCCAATGCACCTTACCTGGGTTAGACTGGTATCTACTCACTACTCCTAGTGAGTATGCCACGTTTGGTCTAGTACATGTCATAGCATACATGATAGAGCCCACTGTCGAAGTATAAGGAACTCTACTCATGCGCTCTCTTTCCTCAGGAGTTTCGTATAATCCTTCTTGGAAAGAGTAATCCCAGAACCTATCGGGAGATAGTCATTCTTGGAATTTTCCAAGCTGAATCGTTTCAGCACGGTATCAATGTACATAGACTGGGACAATCCCAGAAGCCTCTTAGATCTATCTCTATAGATCTTCATACCCAGTATGTAAGAAGCTTCACCCAAGTCCTTCATGGAGAACTGAGATGACCACCAGACCTTTATTCCTTGCAATGCTACGATGTCATTCCCGATTAAGAGAATGTCATCAACATACAATACCAGGAATACAATCACAGAACCATTAACCCACTTATAGATGCAGGGTTCCTCTCCATTCCTAACGAAGCCATACGATTTGAAACACCTATCAAATCGCATGTTCCAACTTCGAGATGCTTGCTTGAGTCCACAAATGGACCTCTGCAAATTGCACACTTTTGACTCTTCTGTGGATGCGAACCCTTCAGGCTGTATCATATACACCTCCTCATCCAGCTCCACATTCAGGAAAGTGGTTCGGACATCCATCCACCAGATCTCGTAGTCAAAATATGCTGCCAAAGCAAGCATGATCCGAATGGACTTGAGCATTGCCACAGGGGAGAATGTCTCATCATAATCGATACCATATCGCTGACGATACCCCTTGGCAACCAGACAGGCTTTATAGGTTTCCACCTTCCCATTTGCGCCCCATTTTCTCTTGAAAATTCACTTGCACCCGATGGGTTTTATCCCTTCAGGTGGATCAACCAATGTCCATACATTGTTGATCTCCATGGACCCCATTTCGGATCGCATGGCTCCAAGCCATGCCTCAGAGTCAGATCTCTGAAGTGCATCCATATAGGTGATCAGATTCTCATCATTCTCGTCGAGCTCAATGGGATCACCGTCTCGGACCAAGAAACCGTAGTATTTGTCCGGCTGACGCGTTACTCTACCAGATCTCCTAATAATGAGTTCTGGGTGTGATTCAATCATAGCCGGTTCTATGATGTCCTTAGAGTGTGCAGGTTCTTCCACTGGTTGAACTTCTCCAAGTTCAATCTTAGAGGCTACAGTTCCTTCTCCAAGGAACTCCTTTTCCAAAAAGATAGCTCTAAGAGCAATGAACACTTTTTGTTCATCCTTCAAGTAGAAGAAATACCCTTTTGTTTCCTTAGGGTACCCAATAAACAGGCACCGATCAGACCTAGGACCAAGTTTATCTGAGTCTAAACATTTTACATAAGCCGGACAACCCCAGACCCGAAGGTATGAAATTGAGGGCTTACGTCCAGTCTATAGCTCATATGGAGTGGAGATAACAGACTTACTCGAAACATTATTCAGCAAGTAACAAGCTATTTCAAGTGCATATCCCCAGAAGGATAGTGGCAGAGTTGCAAAGCCCATCATGGATTGAACCATGTCCAACAGGGTTCGATTCCTCCTTTCGGACACACCATTCAACTAGGATATACCTGGAGGAGTCCACTGAGAGAGAATCCCATTCTCCTCAAGATATGTCATGAACTCACTGGATAGGTATTCACCATCTCGATCAGATCGAAGGGTTTTAATATTCTTTCCAGTTTGTTTCTCCACGTCATTACGATATTGTTTGAACATTTCAAACGACTCAGATTTATGTCTCATTAAGAAGATATAACCATACCTGGACAAGTCATCTGTAAACGTAATGAAATATCTGTATCCACCTCTGGCACTAACTGTCATGGGTCCGCATACATCAGTATGTATGAGACTTAGAAGTTCTGTGGCTCGTTCACCTTTTCCAGTAAAAGGTGACTTGGTCATTTTACTAAGCAAACAAGATTCACAAGTAGGAAGTGAGTCAAAATCACTGACCTTGAGGAGGCCATCTCCTCGTAACTTGTTTATCCTATTCTGGTTAACTTGACCTAGCCTATAGTGCCAAAGATACAAATCACTAACATTTTGTATCATAGGGCGTTTGCTAGACGTGTACATTACATTAACAGGCCGTGACAAAGCATAAATGCCATTATTCAACTTAGCTTTCATTATCACAAAGTTATTCATAATAACTTGGCAAAAATCTCCTTTTATTGATAGTTCATAGCCACAATTGGCCAATAGGCCTACAGAGATAACGCTCATAATGAAACTAGGACAATAATGATAGTTAACTAATTTGACAGTACTGGACTCAAAAAGAAGACTCAGAACTCCGATTGCTAGTACTGGAACACGATTTCCATTTCCGACGCTCAGGAACTGCTCCCCTTCATCGAATCTTATGCTAACTTGCAGTCCCTGTAATGAATTGCAAACATGAATAGGACTACCAGTATCCAATTCCCAGTTAGCAGTGTCACAAATAAAGAAATTACAAGGTTTTATCATATAAATACCTTGTCCAGCACCTTGCTGCTTTCCCTTCCTTGTCCTGTTCGGGTCAAAGGATGCCTGATAAAGAGGACAGTTCCTCTTCCAGTGTCCCTGCTTCTTACAGTAGAAGCACTCTGACTTATTTTGATCAACTTTCAATTTCTTGGTCTGACTTGTGCCAGGAGCACTTTGCACATTCTTTCCTTTATTTTTTTTCCCTTTCTTAAAGGGACGACGACCTCTAGAACCTCCCACTAAATTCACCATCCCTTTATTCAGTTGGTGGTCCTTCTCATAAGTCTACAGCAACTCCATCAAACCATGGTAATTGACTGCAGGCTTATTCATTCTATAATGATCAAGAAAGTCAAGATAGGAGGAAGGTAGAGAATTCAGGATCGCATCCTTACCGAGTTGCTCGTGCAAGGGACATTCGAGCTTGCTCAATTACTCGATCATCTCGATCATGTACAATACATGATCAGTGACCGAACCGCCATTACGTATTTTAGCATTGTAGATGGCACAAGACACTTTGTACCGCTCTACATCATCTGGCATGCTGAAAAATTCCTTCAACTTTTGAAGGATCTCGTCTGGCTGGGCCTCCTCAAATTTGTGACTGAACTCATCGTTCATAGCCACCAACATTATGCATTGGACAGTAGTCCGATCAGAAATCCACTTCAAATAAGTGTCCCTGACCGAACTCTAAGCATTGGCATAAGGGATTTCGGGTGCTGGATCCATTATCACATAAAGGATCCGCTTGTGCTCGAGGGCAATCCCCAACTTTCGATACCAGCTATCGAAATTGGGACCCTTTAACTTTTCGCTATCGAGAAGTGACCAGAGCGAAAGGTTTGAAGACATCTAAAAGAAAAATTGAGACCATGTCAGTATATGAATTAATCAATTAAACCAAAAGACTTGGACTTTTTTCTAAAGGTCCCTCCCACTAATTTTTCAAATTGGGAGCCTCTAACTCCAATCCGTGAAATCACCATTTCATAGTGGGTTCTGAAATCCAATAGACCACGTATGAGCCTGACTATGGCCGGCTCACCCATATGCGCCTAAAGGTACATTCTCTAACTAATTGCTTCCTTAAGCAATTTCCAATAATAAGTTTTGCCCCACAGAACCCCCAATCGGCCTAGGGGCCTCCTATTATGGGTCTCTGGTAAGGTCCAACTATCAATATGATGAATCCAATGCTTCCAGCTAACGAATGACCAAGCCCGACTATGGCCGACACACCTGATCACCATTAAGAAGGTTACACTGAACCATCATCTATGAGAGAGTAATTCTTGTAACCGGATGCACACCCGTTCTATGGAACTGTCGATGTACACCAAGCTAAAGGACACATTACTAACCCACTCAATGGGAGGCTAAGACACCATTAACTCATTGACTTAGTCTTTTTCAGGACATAATAATTTTAGAGGATTTTAATTAAATTATGATAGAAGAATAGAGAGAATAACATGGATCAACCTTCCACTGATCAAATCAATTTCAGGAGGGTTGAATTCAATTCAACAAATTGATCCATGGGCACCTAAAAGATCAGTCAAGCTGATCAACCTGGGTGACATGGGTTAACTTGAATCAATAAGCTTTTCTAATCAATTCTGGTTGATCGGATTGGCCAGGTAGGTGAGATCATGGGTGAGTATCCGTCATTAACCGTCTTTCCTAGATACCAACCAAGTTGACCAGGAAAGAGGTAGCCTCATGCAACCATGATCAGAAATGCCAAACCTGCCTAGATACCAATAGATTAACCAGACTCGATTAGGCTAGCCTAAGGACTCGGGCTTTCTACAGAGCCACTAATTAGATCCATTTAAGAAGAATGGACTAACCCATCTAACTATTAGATAGATACTAAAGAGAAGGTCCTTAATCAACATTTGATTAGTTCTCTTAAATCCAATTCAACTAACCTCAGGTCTAACCCAATTAATGGACCCAATCAGATAGCTAACCCAATTAACCCGTATGGCTTATTCAAATGACATTAGTTTTCATAAACCCTAATTAAACTTGTCATTTAATTAATCTTTTAATTCATAATTGTTAGATTATAAGCCATCTTTTAATTAAAACATTTTTAATTAAATTCATGTAAAACTCTTTTTACATGTTTCATGTGTCATATCTAGTTTCATTATATCAATTATAATATTGCAAGCCCTAAACATTTTAGACATGCCAATGTACATGAATCAGGATTAAAACACTTTTAATACCGAAGGTTTTCTTTAAGGATCCTTCTGAAAAGGCCAACACAGATAAACCGCCTCGTGCCATAGAAAATTAAGGTTTCAAACCCTGATTAACCTGGACACATGGCCATGGTGAAGGTCTCAATTAGGTTCCTAAAAGTAATCCCTAACACATGAAATCAAGATATGCTACACAGGAACCTGTGGCTCTGATACCACTGAAGGAAAACCTGGTGTAGCAGAAGCCTACTCTAGGCATGCAACACTAGGGAGCAGTTATTGCATAATTAAAAAATTTAAACATGCAACAGAAAGTATCTACTCATACACAGGATCAAACATATCATGATACATGTAACATAGTATACATGCATGTATAGACAAGTGCAACAATTATAAATCATATGATAACAACTAGATCTAGGCATGCATGATATCCAAAGTAAAATATACCTGATCGAAGTAGACTCCCTCAGTCTTCAGATCAGATCAGCAGCGACCGGTTGAACTCTTTCAATAGCAAAATAAGATCTGCAATAGCAAAATAAATAGGTCGATGCAACCTCTCGAGGTATCCAAGCATCCACCCTCTAGAGTATCCACGCATAGGGCTCTCGCTGATCCGACTTCCAGATGGATGCTAGTCCAACAGAAATCAATAAATTGATCCGGATAAGTGGAGCAGAGGAAGACAGAGATCTTCACAGACAGACTTCTCCAAGACCGCGTAGACTCCATGAATAGCACACACTGGAAACTTATAAAACCAGGAAATGATTCACAGGACACTTCAACATTTTATCAACTCACAGCCAGTTGCAAAACTCCTGCTTCACTCCTCCCACGGACTTCAAAACTAGTATACAATAAAACTTAGAAATCCTATGAAGGCCAACAGGAAAATAAATCTGCTCTTCTCTTCTCCCTCTCTATCTTGCTCTGTTCTCTCTTCTCTCTTACTTCTTTATTGTTGCACTTGGCGTCCAACCCTGGGGCTTTACTTATATGCAAAGAATCAAGAATAGTCCAGTTCGATGTAAAAACCCAAGTCCAAACGAACTTCAGCAGCACACGGTCTTTCAACTCACATGGCAGTCATCCGTGAGATCCATCTCGGATAGCTGGGAACACCGTGAATCAGCAGGAAGACCATCATGAGACTTCTCCTGGTCCGATGCAAATTGATCTTCCAAGTTGAAGAGAACTGCTGCTGTACTTAACTCATGCGGCATCCGTTGCAGTTCAAAACCCATCCACACGGAGAAACAGGGCATATCCGAGAGAGAAGGAAAGACATGCAGAACTCCCGTGAAGGAAAAGAAGGGATCGTGAGAGGTGGGAAAGACCAGCGGGAGAGTCCAACGAGAGATCCTATCATATCTCTCGGTCAGCATCCGAACTTGATGCTTTGAAACACTGGGAGAAGTGAATACATGAAGACCATGAAACAGGGGAGGAGTCTTCCTTTTAAAACCGGTTTCTTAAGAATTCTGGGAGAAGACCGTGCTGACTTGTCAAGCATTGTTAAACCATGTAAACCATTCCATGGAGAAGAACCAAGACAAACCATGAACCGGTTCAACTATTCCAAATAAGAAAACTGGTTCACCAATTTCAAAATTTGGTTTAATAAAATCCGGTCTGACTAAACCCAATAATAAAATCCGGTTCAGTCCTGGTCTTCCAAAAACAATTCCTGGCTGACCCAACCAATCCTGGTCGATCCAAATCAGACTAGAAAAATCCAATGTGTGCTTAATCAATCCATTTGACCTAAATACCGAAACGATTCCCAATCGTTGATCGATTCCTGGATCAGGAAGAAATCTTCTATGGTGTGTGACCTCATAGGTTCGAACCTAAACAGTAACACTGGAACACTTACAGTACCAGCACAAGATACCATCTAGCAATGGGTCCCGGCATCCGGATAGGCCGAAGATGCGAGAGCAATCTATCAAACCTCTGGCATATGGTTACCGTATAATTCATCCCTTTGACCTCCAATGCTCTAGATGACCTAGGGTTAGACTGCCAACCTTAGCTGATTCAATCCACAACATGTCTCAACCTCGCAAGTCCAGTGACTCCTTACTAGGACTACCCCGGCCGAGGATTTGCTAAATTGAGATACTACGAGACATTCAATCCAAACAATTTAGATAGGTCAATTCCATCTAGGTCAACCATTGCTCCACAAGTACTTGCCTGTACCCATAAACCTTCCGTTACCGGATTAGAAATCCGGGTAGTCCGGCACCAAAGCACAGGGAGTTGCCATGGTGATCTCAGGTCGGAAGGACACATATACCCATATTCAATCGCGAGCAATCCTTTGGCTGAAAAGAGCTCCACGGAGTCACGTTCAATGAGATGTCACACATCCCACTTGCAGATTACATCAGTGTCACAACACTCCTTTGGTTAAGAGGACAACCAAACGATATGAACCACAACAACCTACACTTGATACATTACCATCCTGTACAATGTATCCTTTGGTTGTGAATCTTTTTAAAGGACCACTCGATATATCCTCTCTATATCAAAGTCAGTGCAGTCCTAAGGACTTCATCACATAAACAGAGTTCATTACAGGGAAATGTAAAATGCGATGAGCTGCCAAAATAAAGTTTTATTAACTCATATACTGATTACAATACTGGGCACAACCGTCTACAACCTAGGCGATTGACTTTGGGACACAATTCGCAACAACTCCAACTTGTACTAAAGTCAGTCAAAACAGTATCTAATACCCATTTCCCATTTACAATAATCAAACTCTTTGATTTCGAGGGCTTTAGTGAACGGGTCGGCCAGATTCTCCTTTCCATTGATCTTCATAAGATTGATGTCACTTCATTCCACAATCTCTCGCACGAGGTGATTGCACCGCAGAATATGCTTGGTGCAGTGATGAGACTTCGACTCTTAGCTTGAGCAATGGCACTTGTGCTGTCACAATACTCAAGAACAGGACCATCTAGGGAAGGTGCCATCCCTAGCTCTCCAAGGAACTTTCGCAACCACATGACTTCCTTTGCTGCATCTGATGCTGCAATATACTCTGCTTCACATACTGAATCTGTAACTGTTGCCTGCTTGGAACTCTTCCAGCAGATTGCTCCTCCATTCATGGTAAACACAAACCTAGACACACTTTTGCTATCATCTCTGTCAGACTGAAAACTGGAGTCAGTATACCCCACAAGTTTCAAGTCAGGTTCTCCATAAATCAGCCATTGGTCCTTAGTATTTCTTAAATACTTCAGAATGGTCTTAACCACCTTCCAATGCCCCTCACCTGGGTCAGACTGGTATCTGCTCACCACTCCTAGTGAGTATGCCATGTCTGGTCTAGTACATGTCATAGCATACATGATAGAGCCCACTGTCGAAGCATAAGGAACTCTACTCATGCGCTCTCTTTCATCAGGAGTTGTCGCACAATCCTTCTTGGAAAGAGTAATTCCAGAACCTATCGGGAGATAGCCTTTCTTGGAATTTTCTATGCTGAACCGTTTCAGCACGGTATCAATGTACGTAGACTGGGACAATCCCAGAAGCCTCTTAGATCTATCTCTATAGATCTTCATACCCAGTATGTAAGAAGCTTCACACAAGTCCTTCATGGAGAACTGAGATGACAACCAGACCTTTATTCCTTGCAATGCTGCAACGTCATTCCCGATTAAAGGAATGTCATCAAAATACAGTACCAGGAATACAATCAAAGAACCATTAATCCACTTATAGATGCAGGGTTCCTCTCCGTTCCTAACGAAGCCATACGATTTGATACACCTATCAAATCGCATGTTCCAACTTCGAGATGCTTGCTTGAGTCCATAAATGGACCTCTGCAATTTGCACACTTTTGACTCTGAAAGGAATATGCCCTAAAGGCCAATCGAAATGTTGTATTTCGATGGAATTTTCTTTTGTATCCCAAACCAGTGTATTGACATTATCAATTAATAAAGGCATTTTATTTTCATCATACGTTGTGTCTTATTAATTTTATTAAGATATGATGAACCCTATAGATTAGGGCTATGGTTCTAGGGTTATGATGAGATCATACCAGTGAGACCTAAAGCCTTAAAATCCTAATCTAGAATATTCCTGGTCGATGGGATATTGAGTAGGGGATCAATGTTTTTGGTAAGACCAGCACATCCTATGTATGCTTGGTGAAAAGGGTGACTGATCTCACAGTCACTTGTGTTTGACACTAATATTAGGACGTGGGTGCTCATTAGAGAATGAGTTCACTGAATGGATCCAGCTTGAGAACATCTAATGGAACCTTATCTGTTTGTCAATAGATAGTTCTCATAGTGGGAGTAATGCATGTGGTCCTTTGACCTGAGATTGCCATGGTATCTTGTATGCATGAATCCATACTTTGATTCACACTCAATCATGACACTGAGTCATGCATGGGGTGATACTGGGTATGGTGAATTGCATATGGAGGTTGTGAGTAGGTCAAAAAAAAATCGATTAACCCTAGTAAGAGGGAAGCGCATCCAGATGATTTCAATCAAATGAAGATTCGGGAAATCTTTGATCAATGTATGAACATTAGAAATAGTTTCTAATGGTTCATTAATGAATCATCATTATCAGATTGAGCAAGGAATGAATATGAAATTAGATTTGACAAGTATTCATATCCATAGTCATATTCAGGGTGCAAGTAGATCGAAGGACTGAATTGCCCGGTAACTCACCACTGAAGGGTATTTTGGTAAATCCACCAAAATTCCTCATCTTCCGGATAGGCATGATACATTGCTAGACATCAATATTGTCTTGTAGGTCTTCATGAACCAATTGATCTGGTTTCATGAGTCAATTCGATGTGTGATTCGAATTGGACAATTAGGTGAGCCAATTTGACCTAATTAGGTCAATCAAGTTCGATCAGATCGAATCGGCTCAAACCTAAACCTACTGCTCGCTAGATGTGGAACCTAATGGGTCACACACAATTGAGACTTGGCCAAGAAAGTCATTCATGATTTAATTAGGGTCATAGGATCCTAATTGTTTAGCCGGATTATATACTAGTATATGTAGGCTAACCAAATTCCTAACCCAATTGGATTGGGTTCGGTTGCTTGCTAATTGGGCTAACCTAATTATGGAAAACCTAAATTAGGTTGAGTCCTAAGTGGGGCTAGCCTAATCAGAGCTAAATCTGATTTTAATGTGGATTTAAGGGCATTTTAGGTTCCATACATGAAGAGTCCCAATGGCATGGGACTCTTGGTACCTAAATGATACCTTAACTTCAAAAGGGCACAGAATGAGCTATAGATCTCTGATTTAAATATAATTTATATGGTCAGAACGAAAATTTTATGCTATTTCCAATGATACCCATATTGCCTATATTTTTACTGATCAACATTCTTTGAAATTTGCATGGAAGAGGGATGGCACGTGCGGTGCATGAAGAGTCGCAACTCTTCATGTGGCGCGCGGTTCTGATGGAGAGTCCTTCTGCTATCAGGACTCTTCATAATTTTTGATGTTTGAAGATTGAAGAGGTGCCTCTTGGCTTCCTAGGGACTGGTAATTGACATGTGGCAAGTGAGAATTCGTCCAGATAAAAGAAGGGATGTGAATAAGCCTTCGGTGCATGAATGGGCTTATTAGATATGATTTTTCAAGCCAGATAACTTCTCTTCGGTCTTGAAAAATCATATCTGATAAGTTAATGGGAGGACATATTACACGCCCCTCTTATATCTATAAATAGGGGGCGGTGAAATGAGTCTGATAATGAAGAATTCCACCGAAGTACTATTCTGAATGTCTCTCTCTCCCTCCTTTCTTTAAGACAAGACTTATCTTGTTAAGACAAGATCTTTTCTACTAGGACAAGGCTTTGTTTTAGGACATAAGCCTAAGGGATCCTAGAGGAGGGTTGTCCTAAAACCAAGAGTGGTTTAGGAGAGTGTCTTTAGTGCCCTACAGTAGGATAGGGTGTCCTACAGTAGTCAATAGATCAAAGGCTGCCGAAAGAGTTCCACTTATCCAAGTAACTTGAAGAAGGATTTCTTCCTCGATCTGAGTTTTGTGTGGATCACCGTTGGAGGGTGAACATTTGGGCGCCTGGTGGAGAAGAAGGCTGAATCAGGGTTTTCTTCATCGGATTGGATACTAGCGGTTCAGGTTGGTGCCTAAACTCTAGTTTATATTATATATGCATGTTTGTATGTTTTAATTCCTAGTAAGGAGGTTTTGGGTTAAGGGTTTGGTGGTGGTTTCATAATAAATTTTTGAAATCCACGCTTCCACCCTGGTCACCAAAACCCTAACAGTGGTATCAGAGCCATCTTATTAAGGCTAAATCATACAAAATTTGAGGTTGCCCATTTTGGTAAGACTCTACAAAATTTAAAGTTATACAATTTTGTAGGACTCTTGAGGTTGCCCATTTTGGTAAGACTCTACAAAATTTAAAGTTACCCAATTTTGTAGGACTCTTGAGGTTGTCCATTTTGGTAGGACTCTACAAAATATGAAGTTGCCTAATTTTGTAGGACTCTTGAGGTTGCCCATTTTTGTAGGACTCTACAAAAATTTGAAGTTGTCCAATTTTGTAGGACTTTACAAAAGTTTAAAGTTACATATGATTGATATGTTTATGCATATATGTATGTCACTGGTTAGGCTTTTCACTTAAACCTTACCGATATAGAGATATGTTTAGCTTTCTAGTCATCATACTGAAATAAAGTTGCCCTGGCATAATGGTGGATCCATTATGTGGTAGATGGTTGTCCTAGTATGATGACACACTTGGCACATTATAAAATAATATATGATGCATGGTTGATGAATGGTAATATTAGAATGTGCTTCTGTTTGAATTGCCCTCTATTAAAACTATATTAAGTTGTAGTGGCATATACCAAAAGAAAAATAATTAAGATGATTAGTTAATCATTCGGTGTCTAGGAAAAGTGGTTAATGATCGGTAAAGAGGACGTGGTTTTTAATTGGTTCCATTGACTAACCTGACCAATATTTATTGGTGTCTAGGAAAGCAACGTGGGGACTCCCACTACTCTCCCACTTACCTGGCCGATAAGACTAACTTAATTCTTGATTGATATGCTTAGTGTAATATTCACTACATTAGGCCTTCCTTCATGCTAGGTCATTATTATGTTATGATCCATATTAGGTTTGTTGTGTACACACAAGGCCTATTATGGTAACTAACACAATTTTGGCCTGGTGCATTTGATGCTTATGGCATGATTTAATATAATACTTTGTTGTGAACACATAAGGGTATTATTATTACAATCATGACTATAAAGGAACGAAGGGTCTTACTTAACTAAAAATATTATAGTTTGTTGTGCACACACAAGGCTATTAATATTTTAGAGGCTAGGTTTTGTTGAGAATTGTATGAGATACAATTAAAAAGAGTTTTCCTACCTTTGAACTTATAAAAGATTTGTTGTGTACACACAAGGTCTTTTATAAGGAATTAGGATCTCAACCCCACTAAGAAAATCAATTAGGGTTTCTCGATCATCATATAGAGGGTTATGATGCTTGATAAAATAGTGGGAGACATAATTAAGTTAAAGTCCTAATTTAATTATGTTTTGTCAACATTGGTTGTTTACTTATGTTATGTTCTTTGTTAATGTAGATTAAATGGCCTCTTCACTCTCACTCCGTAGTGTACTTGATGCCAATAAATTGACTGGACCGAACTATGTTGACTGGTTGAGAAACCTAAAGATAGTACTCAGCCAGGAAAAACTTTCTTACATTCTTGATACCCCTACCTTGGAACCTTTAGGGGAAGATGCCTCGCAAGAGGAAAAGACCACATACAAGATGTGGCAAAATGACTCACTCACTATCAAATGTATCATGCTTGCCTCTATGACCAATGAGTTGCAGAGGCAACATGATAGCATGGACACTAACTCCATACTGCTCCATCTAAAAGAGCTATATGGAGAACATAGTCGAACTGCTAGATATGAGATATCTAAGTAGTTGTTCCATGCGAGAATGATAGAAGGTACATCCGTACAAGACCATGTACTGATGGTTATTGACCTGATCACTTGATTAGGTCAATTTGGTTTTGTTATGGATGGGGAGTTGAATCAGGATTAGATCCTGCGGTCACTCCCAGAGTCATTTTCATAATTTGTTCTTAATTATTATATGAACAAATATAACACTTCCTTGCCTGAGCTGTTAAACATGTTAAAAACAGCAGAGAGCCATTTAAATAAAAATAAGGCTCCACTTCTTATGGAAGGGATCAACAAGAAGAAGTCAAGCAGAAAGGGTTCCAAGAGGAGATTGAACCCAAAAAAGGGGCATCAAGAAGAAGAAAGGAAAGAGGCCTCCGGACAGATGACCTGCTTTCATTGTGGCATGCCGGGTTATTGGAAAAGGAACTGCAAGGCTTACCTTGCAGGTATGAAGCCTGGTGCATCGGATGCACCAAAAGGTATGAAAGAAGTTCATACTATTTTATCAATGGATTCTTCCATTTCAAATACTTGGATATTGGATAATGCCTGTGGTCATAATATCTGCAAATCATTGCAAGGGCTGCAGAGGCTTAGAGTATTGAAGGAAGGAGACTTCAAGCTCTACGGTGCTGGAGGAGAGTCCATCCAAGCAGAGGCCGTAGGGACTTATATCTTGAAGTTACCTTCGGGGAAGATTTTAGAACTGAGAGGTTGTTACTATATGCCTAAGGTCATTAGAAATATCATATCTGTATCCTTGTTACTTAGACAAGGTCATACCATGAATGTGATAAGCAATGGTTGCTTAATCAGCTTTTCTAATGAAATTATATGTTGTGGCATATTTTGCAATGGTCTTTTAACTCTATCCACTAATGACAATATACTTCATGTAAGTAACAAATGAAAGAGAGATGATGTAAACAATACTTTACTCTGGCACTGTCGGCTTGGACATATTAGTGAGACTATGATTAGCAAGTTATATAAGGAAAATTTCCTTAATCCTTATGATTATGAATCATTAGGAACTTGTGAATCATGTCTCATGGGTAAAATGGCCAAGACTCCATTTAGTGGACATAGAGAAAGGACAACTGAGTTATTAGGACTCATACATACAGATGTATGTGGGCCTATGACAACTCAGTCCAAGGGTGGTACTCTTATTTCATCACGTTTACTGATGATTTTTCAAGGTATGGATTTGTGCATCTTATGAAACATAAGTCCGAAGCCTTTGATAAATTTTTAGAGTATCAAAGTATGGTAGAGAAACAAACGGGGAAAAGTATTAAAATCCTTCGATCTGATCGAGGAGGTGAATACTTATCCACCGAGTTTCTCAATCACCTTAAAGAAAAGGGGATTATCTCTGAATGGACCTCTCCTTACACACTACAATTAAATAGTGTTGCTGAAAGGAGGAACCATACCTTATTAGATATGGTACGGTCAATGATGTGCTTCACAGAGTTACCTGTTTCCTTCTAGAAATATGACTTGGAAACCGCGGCTAATATCATAAATAGAGTACCATCTAAATCTATCTCTGCACTCCATATGAGATATGGAGGGGTAAGAAATCCAATCTTAAGTATCTTAAGATATGGAGATGTCCAGCCTATGTCAAAAAAAATTTTGGACATAAGCTGGATGCTAGAGCAGATAAGTGCCTATTTGTAGGATATCCTAAAGATAGTATATGATATATGTTCTACCACCCTACTGAACAAAAAGTTTTTGTCAGTAGGTATGCCACTTTTCTGGAGAAAGAGTTCATCCTATAAAAGGGCAGTGGGAGAAATATTGAACTTGAAGAAGTTCAACAAATAGATACATCTCAACCAAATGTTAACATAGTATTGAACCAGAACACACCACTTCTATCCGTAGGTCTGATAGGGTGCGTCATGCACCTGAGAGGTATGGATTCATTATTGAAAATAATAAAGCCCGGATCATTGAAAATGATGAGCCTCTAACCTATACGGATGCTGTCATGAGTAGGGACTCAGACAGATGGCTGGAAGCCATGAGATCCGAAATGGACTCCATGTATGTCAACCAAGTGTGGACTTTGGTTGATGCACTAGAGGGTGTTAACCCTATTGGATGCAAATGGGTCTATAAGAAAAAGATTGGGGCAGATGGCCAAGTCGAAACTTATAAAGCCAGATTAGTGGCTAAGGGTTTCAGACAAAAACAGGGAATAGATTATGATGAAACATTTTCTCCTGTTGCCATGATCAAATCTATTCGAATCATGCTTGCTATAGCAGCATATCATGATTATGAAATCTGGCAGATGGATGTGAAAACCGTATTCCTTAATGGTTTCCTTGAGGAAGAGGTCTATATGTCACAATCAGAAGGTTTTGTCTTGGAGACTAAACCTAATCAGGTATATAGGCTGAAGAAATCCATTTATGGATTAAAGCAAGCATCCGAAGTTGGAACATCCGATTTGATAAGACAGTCAAAGAGTTTGACTTTATCAAAAATGAGGATGAACCTTGTGTGTACAAGAAGACTAGTGGGAGTGCCATAGTTTTCTTGGTTCTGTATGTGGATGACATACTCCTCATTGGGAATGATATCCCAATGTTACAATCAGTCAAGGTATGGTTATCTAAACAGTTTTCCATGAAAGACTTGGGAGAAGCATCATATATACTGGGTATCAAGATCTATAGAGATAGATCTAGGAGGATGCTAGGCTTATCCCAGTCTAGGTACATTGACCAAGTGCTAAAGAGATTTAGCATGTAGGGAAGTAAAAGAGGTTACTTGCCCATTGGTCTTGGCATACATCTTTCTAAGAAGATGTCTCCTAAGACACCTGAAGAAAGAAATAGAATGAGTTCTATACCTTATGCTTTGGCTGTAAGGTCTATAATGTATGCTATGTTATGTACCAGGCCTGATGTGGCATATGTCTTAGGTATAGCCAGCAGATTTCAGGCTGATCCAGGAGAGGATCAGTGGAAGGCTGTGAAAAATATTCTTAAGTACTTGAGAAGGACTAAGAATATTTTTCTGATATACAAAGGATTTGATTTTAAACTGGAAGCTTATTCAGATTCTAGTTTTCAATCGGATCCAAATGATAGCAAATCTATTTCAGGGTATGTTTTTATCCTAAATGGAGGAGCTGTAAGATGGAAGAGTTCTGTAAGCTGGAAGAGTTCTAAACATCAGACTGTAGCTGACTCAACAACTGAGGCAGAATATATTGCTGTTAGTGAAGTTGCCAAGGAAGCTATCTGGATGAAGAAGTTCATCTCAGAGTTGGGCGTTGTTCCAGAGATTGAAGGTCCAGTGCCACTTTACTATGATAATACTGGAGCCATCGCTCAAGCTAAGGAACCTAGAGCTCATCACAAATCAAAGAACATTCTAAGATGCTTCCATCTCGTTTAAGAGATTGTTGAAAGACAAGAAGTCTGCATTAAAAGAATAGAAACGAAGAACAACATAGCAGACCCGTTCACTAAGGCTCTACCATAGCAGGAATTTGATTGCCACCTCGATTGTATGAGGTTAAAATTTAAAGGCGATTGGCTTTAGTGCAAGTTGAAGATTGAAAGGATTATGCCCTAAAGGCCAATCGAAATGTTATATTTCGATGAGATTTTTTTTTGTATCCCAAACCAGTGTATTGACATTATCAATTAATAAAAGGCATTTTATTTTCATCATATGCTGTATCTTATTAATTTTATTAAGATATGATGAACCCCATAGATTAGGGCTATGGTTATAGGGTTATGATGAGATCATACCAGTGAGACCTAGAGCCTTAAAACCCTAATCTAGAATATTCCTGATCGATGGGATATTGAGTAGGGGATCAATATTTCCGGTAAGATCAGCACATCCTATGTATGCTTGGTGAAGAGGGTGACTGATCTCATAGTTACTTGTGTTTGACACTAATACTAGGATGTGGGTGCTCATTAGAGAATGAGTTCACTGAATGGATTCAGCTTGAGAACATCTAATGGAACCTTATCTGTTTGTCAATAGATAGTTCTCATAGTGGGAGTAGTGCATGTGGTCCTTTGACCTGAGACTGCCATGGTATCTTGTATGCATGAATTCATACTTTGGTTTACACTCAATCATGACACTGAGTCATGCATGGGGTGATACTGGGTATGGTGGATTTCATATGGAGGTTGTGAGTAGGTCAAAAAGGAATCAATCAATCCTAGTAAGAGGGAAGCACATCCAGATGATTTCAATCAAATGAAGATTCGGGAAATCTTTGATCAAAGTATGAACATTAGAAATAGTTTCTAATGATTCATTAATGAATCATCATTATCAAATTGAGCAAGGAATGAATATGAAATTGGATTTGACAAGTATCCATATTCATAGTCATATTTAGGGTGCAAGTAGATCGAAGGACTGAATTGCCCGGTAACTCACCACTGAAGGGTATTTTGGTAAATCCACCAAAATTCCTCATCTTCCGGATAGGCACGACACGTTGCTAGACATCAATCTTGTCTTATAGGTCTTCATGAACCAATTGATTTGGTTTCATGAGTCAATTCGATGTGTGATTCGAATTGGACAATTAGGTGAGCCAATTAGGTCAATCGGGTTCGATCGGATTGAATCGGCTCAAACCAAAACCTACTGCTGGCTAGATGTGGAACCCAATGGGTCACACACAATAGGATCCTAATTGGTTAGCCATATTACATACTAGCATTTGTAGGCTAACCAAATTCCAAACCCAATTGGATTGGGTCCGGTTGCTGGCTAATTTTGCTAACCTAATTATGGGAAACCTAAATTAGGTTGAGTCCTAAGTGGGGCTTGGTACGGGCACCAGACTCAGAAGAAGACTTCAGGGCTCCATCTGGATCTATGATTGACCTTGCCTGAAGAATTAGGGTTTTCTGGTTTGTAATAAGGGTTGACTTGATCAATTTAATTTTAGCTTGAGTCTGCAATTTATTTTTGTTGAGTCATGTTGACTTAGTAGTGGTCTAGGACTTCAACCTGGGTGTCACATTTTCTCCCAAGGCCAAGCAAGTGGGCGCCACACTCCCAGCCACACTCCCAGCCACACGCTTAAGTCCAGGGGGTGCCACATCTCCATCCAGTATGCTCTGGTCCCCACACCACAAGATAGCAGGTCCCTTCTCTCATGCGCCATTTGAGGAGAAGGCAATCGGGGATCCACAATTCAAGGGGGCGGCCCAAAATATTCCATAAGAGCCAAGCTATGAAAAGAAAGAAACTCTTCTTGGAGAGTACTTCAAGGGGGCGCCCATTCCATGCCAAAAACGCCCAAAGCAAAGATGGGAAGAACCATGACTTAGGGAGAAAGAAAAGGAGTCCAAAAGAGTTGAGCCATGGAAGGAAAGAAATTCTCTTTTGAAGAACAAGGCTAGGAGGTGCCACCTACCTTCCTTTTAAAGCCTCCAATCAACTTTTTTGGAACCTTTTGGCTGGCCATATGTGTGGGAATTGATCCTACAAACCTAATTTGAAGATCCCCTCCCATTAGTCCCACATGGGAAGACGTAAAACCCTACTCTCTTGTAAAGTCCTATAAATTAAACCCCTCTTGTAAATTTTAAAAACTGATGAATGAATCCAATTTATGTGTGAGCAAACTTTGTGTTTCTCTCTTCCGCACTTGTATTCAGGTGTTGAGCTCCGTGAGGGAGTAAATCCGGGTTCCGTAGGAACCTTGAGGAGGTGTGAGATCTCCAACCCCAAACCCCAAAACCCTAGGTTAGCCACTTCAACTCCAAACCCTAGCCACCCATCATCCTCTTCTTTCCACCAAATCCTAGCCTACCCCATCTCTCACGGTCCCTCTCTCCAAGTAGTGGCCGACCACCAGCATCCAGGTCCAGTTCAGCTACTTCGAATATGGAGCAAATCCCAGAGGAAGTCATATCAGCATCCAGGAGAATCAGGCTTTCAGCAACATCAACTTTCAAGTTCTTCTATCTGGAAATCCTTCCTTAAGTATATGGTTCCATAACTTGTTCTTCTTCTTTCCCAGATCCCGAGTTCAGGAGAAGCCAACTCTGCCAAAGGACCAGTATTGGAGGATCCATTGCGAAGATACCCGAATTCGATGATCCAACAATCTGCTCAAGAGAGTCCTTCCACTAAACTCTGTGAAGATCACTGTCTGGTTCATAACCCTTCTCTTCTCTTTACTTCTGTCCTGTTAAAAGTTCAGAGCGAAACCCTAGGTCTGGGAGTTTCTCAACCCCCAGCGATCCTTTACTTCTGAACTACTCTGATAATCTAGTTTCTTTAAATTATGCTTTCAATTATTATATAGTTTCTTTCAAATCAGTTTAACTTTCCTTTGAGTCAAAGCCGACTTCTGAAATATATATAAAAAAAAGAATTAGTCTTAATTTACTTTCGCATCGCATCATCTCTTTTGTTCTGCATCATTTTTGGTATCAGAGCCCTGTCTAGGATTTCTGACTTGCTTGGATGTTTTGAGTGTCTCTCTTTTTTACTTTGTCTGCTCGAAGTAGACTCCCCAGGACGTCCAATCCTAGGAACAAAGCAAGGTGCAAGCCTCCTCTTCCCATTCCACGGGGTGTTCCTAGGGCGTGTAGGGGATCCGCTTGGTTACAACTTCGTAGCAGGAATTGTAAACGGGGGAAGCACTCTATTTTCAGTCTGTAAATACCCTGTTACAGGAATTGTTTTTCATTGTAGATAACTCCAAATTGCATGATTTTTATTGTTCTGAAACCAGTATAATTGATGCTATTTTACATAATTTTCTTATGATTTATTGGTTTCCGTGAAATTTTTGAGAGTTAAATTACTACAACTATGTTTCTGTGTTTCTGCAATTCAATTTTTTGAGTGATCATCTCCTAATTCATCTTAAGGGCATTTGAGCATCTAAGATAAGGGGAGGAGTTGATAACCTCTCCTTAGCCCAAAACCACCACCCACTCATTCAATCCTAAGCCTAATTTTAAAATTTATTAGACTTAATTTGTCCTAGTGGGCTAGGGACATCAACAAGTCGGGTCAAGGCTAGTGTTGAGTCAATTTGTCTAGTTACTCTGTGTGTGCTTTGTACTCAGTGTCTAGAACGGTGGTTCAGGGATTCTATCCCGAAGGGCTTGTGTGCTAGTCCGCCTACCTGGCCAATCACTGATTGGTGTCTAGGATTGGCTTCAGGGACCTAACACTCCCCTTACACCTGCCTGGCTGAGTCCCGAGTTACTACAAGCTAGCTTGCCACTCTGATTGGGCATCTAGTTTGGATTCTAGGTCTAGTTAGCCCGTAGTCATTTCAGTCAAGTCTCATTTGGTGTGTTTGCTTGCATCATCATGTCTACCCGGAATGGAGTACCCTACCAACCTGGTCAAACCCAACCTGATTTAGAGGCCATGGTTAGAGCTCTTACTAAAAGTATGAACAAATTGAGTCAGGATATGAATGAGAATTTTACCCAGCTTAGGGATCGAGTCCAAGTAGTTGAGAAACGTAGACATCAAAATTGGACCCCTGATCCAAAATTTAATAGGCCCCAACCTCACCCATGCCAGGAGCCTAGGGGGACCTTATACTGTGATCTCGAGCATAACCTTAGGAAGCCTAACCATGATATCTATAGTGTGGATCGTGTCTATGAGAGGTCCTTACAATATTCTAGACCAGTCACTCAATAACCCAAGTCTTCTAGATCAAACCATTTAGATCCACACCCATGCCCAAGTAAGGTCTCTACTAGCTTGAAACCCAGTGTGACCCAGGTTCCTATATCACAAGAATGTTGGTTTTGTGGAGAAAGAGGCCATAAATCTAGTCAGTGCCCATGCATAGGACTGGCTTGTGCACAGCTAAGTGGTAAGAATCCTAAGGATGACATTAATGAGGGAGAACCCAAGCCTACCAATGAGGAAGAAAGGTTAGGTATAACAAGCCTAGAATCAGTTGACCCGATTACCACTGACCCGAAACCCATTGAAGATGGCATCGAGGAAGTATATGATGCTGGCTTGAGTCTAGTTGATGAATATGAGGGGGAAGAACTTGAAGAATGTGACATCGATATTATTGGTTCCTTACCTGAGGAGACCTTAGAGAGCAACCAAGTGGTAGGACCTAGTTCAAAAATTCAAGAGATTTGTGAGAATCAGGTTCCTTTAGTCAAATACCCCCAGGAAGAATTCATAGTGTTAGCCCGAGCTATCAGTTCGTACCCTCTAATGACAGTCATTCCCCAAGTACCAATTGAAGATCTTTGCACTGAACTGTTTAAGTTTGCCCACCCTATGGTAGATCCTCTCCTTAGGATGACTGAATCAAGCCTCTTACAATTGGACCTTGTCCCATGCCCAGCCACTAAGGTCTCTCCCGTAATCTCAGTTGAACATCCTTGTCTTGAGCGGATTGATTCACCCAGTCCTGTAGAAGTCCTCCTTATGACCCCAGACCCCTTCCTTCGCATGACTGACCTACCCTTCTATAGAGTATACCTTTCCGCACCCATATGTTAAATTTCAAGTCTTGAGGTCATCATCTATAGGCCCTTCCATGAATCATTCTTCAATCCAGTTCTTGAGAAAATGGATCATTATTTGCTTAGAGAACAAACTTTAACTGTTGCAATCACATGTCCTAGGCTACTTCCCGAACCATCTCTTGATCCATTCCTGGGAGTAGCAAACTTTTCCTTTCGTAAGGATGACTAGTTGACATTCATAGATTACCATTCAAACCTTCAGGTCACCACCTTTAGCCAGCAGGTAATTCGAGACTCCACCTCATATTTTCTCCCTTTCTCTAGGACTTCCAATGCTTCTTACACCATCCAAGTATACTTTGTCGAAGTCTTTAGAGTGAACCACGTGTCATAATCTATTAGGTTTGCCACCTACTTCTGGAAGACCTTATGGCACCTACTAGGCACCCATGATAAGTTTTCATGCTCTGCATGCCATCCTCCGACCCAAGGTCAAACCTAGAGAGTCGTAGTTTGTTAGGTTTAGACCTAGGGTTCCTTTGAATAAAGTCCATTCTTTAGAAATGCATCGTTAGTCAAGTTTAGGACATTGTCTCAGATTTTGGTTGAGTGAGAATACCAGGAATTGGGATTTGTATTTACCCAGGGCTAAATTTGCATATAATGTTTTGATCAATAGGTCTATAGGCTAGAGTCCCTTTGAAATTGTTCATGGATACACGCCTCACACACCACTTGATCTGATTTCACTATTAGTCCACACACACAAGTCTCTTGATGCACTTGCATAGCATGTAAAGGACTTGCATAAAGAAATTCATGCCAAAATAAATTCAAGTAATGAAACTTATAAGAAGTTGGCTGATTCTCAAAGGCGAGTCAAAACTTTTGTTGAGGGAGACTATGTAATGATTAGGTTAAGGCCTGAACAGTTTCCTCCTGGAACCGTTAGAAAGTTACATGCTAGAGGAGCTGGACCATTTAGAGTGGTGAAGAGAGTAGGGTCCGATGCCTATGTGCTCGAGTTGCCTTCAGAACTAGGCATTAGCTCCACTTTCAACATTACAGACCTAGTAGAGCATAGAGAGCCAGCTGTGATTCCCAGCGAGCCTTTTAAGCCTAATCCTATTATTAAGAGTGATCCCGACCCTGTGTGTCCACCAACAAACTGGCCTGTGAGAAAAGAGCAGATTGAAAAGATCCTGGATGATCAGGTTATCTCTACTCGTAATCGAGGATACCAAAGATACCTGGTCCGCTGGCAAGGAAGGCCAGATTCTGATGACTCTTGGATCTCCCGAGAAGAATTACAAGAATTGGACCCAGACCTCTTGGAGAGATACCAGAGCCAACTTGACCCATACTCGACAGGGTCGAGTTCCTCCCACCCCGGGAGAATTGGTGCGGGTACCAGACTCAGAAGAAGACTTCAGGGCTCCATCTGGATCTCCGATTGACCTTACCCAAAGAATTAGGATTTTCTGGTTTGTAATAAGGGTTGACTTGATCAACTCAATTTTAGCTTGAGTCTGCAATTTATTTTTGTTGAGTCATGTTGACTCAGTAGTGGTCTAGGACTTCAACCTGGGTGTCACATTTTCTTCCAAGGCCAAGCAAGTGGGCGCCACACTCCCAGCCACATGCCTGAGTCCAGGGGGTGCCACATCTCCATCCAGTATGCTCTGGTCCCCATACCACAAGATAGCAGGTCCCTTCTCTCATGCACCATTTGAGGAGAAAGCAATCGGGGATCCACAATTCAAGGGGGCGGCCCAAAATATTCCATAAGAGCCAAGCTATGAAAAGAAAGAAACTCTTCTTGGAGAGTACTTCAAGGGGGCGCCCATTCCATGCCAAAAACGCCCAAAGCAAAGATGGGAAGAACCATAACTTAGGGAGAAAGAGAAGGAGGAGTCCAAAAGAGTTGAGCCATGGAAGGAAAAAAATTCTCTCTTGAAGAACAAGGCTAGGAGGCGCCACCTACCTTCCTTTTAAAGCCTCCAATCAACTTTTTTGGAACCTTTTGGCCGGCCATATGTGTGGGAATTGATCCTACAAACCTAATTTGAAGATCCCCTCCCATTAGTCCCACATGGGAAGACGTAAAACCCTACTCTCTTGTAAAGTCCTATAAATTAAACCCCTCTTGTAAATTTTAAAAACTGATGAATGAATCCAATTTATGTGTGAGCAAACTTTGTGTTTCTCTCTTCCGCACTTGTATTCAGGTGTTGAGCTCCGTGAGGGAGTAAATCCGGGTTCCCTAGGAACCTTGAGGAGGTGTGAGATCTCCAACCCCAAACCCCAAAACCCTAGGTTAGCCACTTCAACTCCAAACCCTAGCCACCCATCATCCTCTTCTTTCCACCAAATCCTAGCCTACCCCATCTCTCACGGTCCCTCTCTCCAAGTAGTGGCCGACCACCAGCATCCAGGTCCAGTTCAGCTACTTCGAATACGGAGCAAATCCCAGAGGAAGTCAGATCAGCATCCAGGAGAATCAGGCTTTCAGCAACATCAACTTTCAAGTTCTTCTATCTGGTAAATCCTTCCTTGAGTATTTGGTTCCATAACTTGTTCTTCTTTTTTCCCAGATCCCGAGTTCAGGAGAAGCCAACTCTGCCAAAGGACCAGTATTGGAGGATCCATTACGAAGATACCCGAATCCGAGGATCCAACAATCTACTCAAGAGAGTCCTTCCACTAAACTCTATGAAGATCACTGTCTGGTTCATAACCCTTCTCTTCTCTTTACTTCTGTCCTGTTGAAAGTTCAGAGCGAAACCCTAGGTCTGGGAGTTTCTCAACCCCCAGCGATCCTTTACTTCTGAACTACTTTGATAATCTAGTTTCTTTAAATTGTGCTTTCAATTATTATATAGTTTCTTTCAACTCAGTTTAACTTTCCTTTGAGTCAAAGCCGACTTCTGAAATATATAAAAAAAAAAAGAATTAGTCTTAATTTACTTTCGCATCGCATCATCTCTTTTGTTCTGCATCAGGGCTAGCCTAATCAGAGCTAAATCTGATTTTAATTTGGATTTAAGGGCATTTTAGGCACCATACATGAAGAGTCCCAATGGCATAGTACTCTTGGTACCTAAATGATACCTTAACTTCAAAAGGGCACAGAATGAGCTATAGATCTCTGATTTGAATTTAATTTATATGGTTAGAAAGGAAATCCTTCATTTGAGATAACATGATTGCAGGAAAATTAATCTTGTCTCCATGAATCACCAGCTCCATAAGACATAAATCCCTCTCACTAACCTAATTGAATCATCCCGTTCTAGGTAGGAAAATTTGTCTAATGAAGCTATGAAGGAGTCTTATTTCCACTGATAGGGAGCTAGCTTTTATAGTGCCAATCTCATTCACATCTTCCTGTTCCAAAACTGTTTGAAGTGCCTTTGCTCTATCCATTAGAACTAAGTGTTCGATTCCTTCAAAAGGCATTTGCAACATACTGCCAAGACTTTCTTCAGAAATTATAATTCTTTTTCCTTTTACAACTGATTCAATATGCTACTCTTCAAGTCTCAAATTATCATAGAATACTCTAACTAAGTTGGGATAAGTAAGAACATTCAAGGAACACATAAAATTCCAACCCTGGTTTTCAATTAAATCTCTAACAATCAACCCTATTTCCTTGAGAAATTCGAATAGAATCCATCTACCTATCATGATGGGTCTCATAGCCAAAGACATTTGTTGATGAGGAGAAGGGGGGCTTGGTTCTTCAACAGGTTAAGCCGGAATTTGTGAGGAGCTATCTTCACAGAATTTTGAATGCCTTTCCTACGGAGCTTTCTTAGTTTCCCGATGAGGTCTCTTCCCAATAGCCTTTCTTGGAGCCATTCCCACAAAAACACAGTGATCCAAAGGATTTGGAGGGGAAGGGATGTTTGGAAAAGAGATTTTGGAGGGAAAGGACAAAGAGCCAAAGAAATAAAAGTAAGAAAAAAACCCTACGGCTCGACTTAAGAAAGAGTCGGCCTGACATCCGAGCTTGCTCGACCAACATGACTTCTGCTCGAGTCAGCTCGAGCAGAGGGAGCACAAAAAAAAAAAATAGAGGCCTTACTCAAAACCTTTTTCATAGTGAAAAATCATGTATTTATAAAATGTGGAGGTTATCTAGATAATGTTTCCTTAAGTTTGTGGGAAATTATGTTGTGGTTTCTAGAAAGGATCACACAAACCTAGTTCATATCTAATCATTGCAAACCTATCATAATTTAAAGGTTTAGTAAAAATATCAGCAAGTTGGTTTTCAGTTGGCACGAATTCAAGTACAATATCATTATTCAAAACATGATCTCTCATAAAATGGTTCCTAATTTCAATATGCTTAGTTCTTGAATGCTGAACAGGATTCTTGGTTAAATTTATGGCACTTGTGTTATCACTTTTGATTAGAATTTTAGATTGTATAATACCAAAATCTTCTAGCTATTGTTTAATCCAAAGCACTTGAGCACAACAACTACCAGCAGCAATGTACTCTGCCTCAGCATTGGATAATGCTATGGAGTTTTGTTTCTTACAGTGCTATGTGATTAAATTCAACCCTAGAAATCGGCATGTGCCACTAGTACTTTTTTTATCAATTTTACATCTAGCATAGTCAGCATCCGAAAAACCAATTAAATTTAAAGAAGATTCTTTAGAATACCAAAGACCTAAATTTCTTGTACCTTTTAGATATTTGATAATTCTTTTAATAGCAAGCATGTGTGATTCCTTAGGATTTGATTGAAAACGAGCACACACACATACACTATACAAGATATCAGGTCTACTGGCAGTAAGATATAACAATGATCCAATCATACCTCGATAGAGCTTTTGATCGATGTTACAACCATCTTCATCTTTGTCTAGTTTGCAGGTAGGGCTCATGAGTGTGCTAGCCTCTTTGCTTGTCTCCATGCCAAACTTTTTGATTATTTCATTGATATACTTGGCTTAGTTTATAAAGATCCCTTCTTTTGTTTGTTTTACTTGTAATCCAAGGAAGTAGTTGAGTTCACCCATAAGGCTCATTCCGAACTTGCCCTGCATCAACTCAGCAAATTCTCCACAAAGGTTTTCATTAGTTGCACCAAATATGATATCATCAACATAAATTTGTACAACTATCATGTCATTCCCTTTTTTCTTAATGAAAAGAGTTTTGTCAACATTTCCTCTTTTGAAATCATTTAAAAGTAGAAATTTGCTAAGTCTATCATACCAGGCCCTAGGTGCTTGTTTTAAACCATATAATGCTTTATTTAGTTTAAACACATGATTTAGAAAAGCATGATTTTCAAAACCTGGTGGTTGTTCTACAAAAAGTTGTTCAGAAATGAATCCATTAGAAAAGCACTTTTAACATCCATTTGGAAGAGTTTAAAATTCATGTAGCAAAAAAATGCAAAAAGTAATCTAATGGCCTCAAGTCTTGCTACAGGGACATAAGTTTCACCAAAACCATTCCCTCTTCCTGGTTGTACCCTTTAGCTACCAACCTTCCTTTATTTCTCATAACCTTACCATTCTCATCTAATTTGTTCTTATAGACCCATTTGGTTCCTATGATGGGATGGTTTAGCGGTCTACTAACAAGAGTCCAAACATTATTCCTTTCAAACTGGTTTAATTCTTTATGCATGGCCATCATCCAGTTTGGATCAGTTTCAGCTTCTTTTAAGCTATGCGGTTCAATTTGTGAAACAAAGGCTAGGTAGTTATGTGCATCTCTATATGCAGACCTAGTTTTAACACCATGAGAAGGATTACCAATAATTAGATCTTTAGGATGTGAAGTTACATACCTCCATTCCTTTGGTAAATCAGTATGATCCTTACTTACCACTTCATCTCCATCTTGTGTTGGCTTGTCTTGTATGCTTAGATCTTTCTTCTCCTTTTGGAGTGTACCTACATCATTGTCTACATACTTATCTTTTCTAGATGGTGAGGGGTTAGCTTCATCAAAAATAACATGAATTGACTCTTCTACAGTAAGAGTCCTCTTATTAAATACTTTGTATGCTTTGCTATGTAGTGAATAACTAAAGAATATAAATTTATCAGATTTTGCATCAAATTTTCCTAGATTATCTTTACCATTATTCAACATAAAGCATTTATACCCAAAAACATGAAAATAGTTAATATTAGGTTTTCATCCATTCCAAAGCTCATAGGGGGTTTTCTTTGAAATTGGGCGTATTAAAACACGGTTCAATATGTAATATGTAGTGTTCACTACTTCTGCCCAAAAGTACCTTGGAAGATTGCCTTCACACAACATAGTTCGAGCCATTTCTTCCAAAGTTCTATTCTTTCTCTCTACAACACCATTTTGTTGTGATGTTCTAGGAGCGAAGAAGTTGTGATCAATGCCGTGCTCAGTGTAATATTCATCAAAAAATTGATTTTGAAATTCAATCCCATGATCACTTCTTATGGAAATAACAGAAAGATTTTTCTCATTTGAGACCTTTTTGTGAAATTTTTAAAATACATCAAAAGTTTCATCTTTATGTGCAATAAATAATATCCATGTGAATCTAGAAAAGTCATCTACAATCACAAGGCCATATTTCATACCACCTAGGCTTGTGGTCCTAGTTAGTCCAAATAAGTCCATGTGAAGTAGCTCAAGGGGTCTATTAGTTGAAATTACAATTTTTGATTTAAAACTCCCCCTAGTTTGTTTACCTAATTGACAAGCATCACATACATAATCAATATCAACTTTAAAATATGGCAAACCTTTAACTAGATTCTTTGAAATTACTTTGGCAATTGTATGCATGCTAGCATTACCTAATCATCTATGCCAAAGTAAACAAGATTCCTTGGTCTTAGCATTCATTGCTACTAGATTGGAACTACTAGTCATGGCTAGATCATTTAAATCTACCACATAGATGTTTCCAAGTCTATGACCAATGAATTTATTGCTAGAGTTAAGAGAGTTAGTTACTATACACATAGATGATTCAAAGATAACCTTGTAGCCTTTATCACAAAGTTGACTAATACTCAATAAACTATGCTTCAATTTATCTACTAGTAGCACATCTTCAATGAAAGTACAGGGGGTTATCTTGATCTTACCGATTTCGATTATCTTCCCCTTGCCATTATCACCGAAGGTAACCGATCCTCCTCCTTTCATTTGTAAGGTGATAAACTGGTCTTTATCACCGGTCATATACCTTTAACAGCCACTATCTAGATACCATCATTTCTTAGCATTCAATGTTGCAAGACAATTGCAAAACAATCAAGGAGTGGTTTTAGGTACCCAAGCTAACTTGGGTCATTTCGGGTTAGCAAATTTGGTTCCTTTTGGAACCCAAACAGTTCTGAATCTCATTGCACCAATCTTAGAGTTTTTCAAAAAGCTGCATTGGTGAAATTTATGCCCAAATCTATGACATGCATAGCAAACAATTTTGACATTTTTGAAGGATGCATGCTTTGAAGCTTTAGTAGATGCAGAAATGGATATGTATGGCTTGAAAGATTTTTGAACAGAAATCTTAGGAATGTATTTTAAGCCTTTTAAAATAGGATTTGATGGAAATGAACTAAAAGCTTTTTAAGATTTGGTTTTTGAAGCTGAAGCTTTTGAAGATACAAATTTTGTTGCTGAAATTCCTTTGGCATTAAATCCAATTCCAGCTTTGCTTTTTGAATCTCTTTACTCTTTCAGAATTAGCTCAAGCTTATTAGAACTCAAAGTAAGTTTTTCTACAAGAGGCTTAAGCTTTTTAACCTCCTTTTTCAAATCATTATTTTCGGCAACTAAAGCTTTGTTTGTCTCAGTTAAAACATTCTTTTCAGTTTTCAAAGCTATAACATTATCAGAAAAAACATTTAGTTCTTTTTGCAAAATATTACCCTTGTCCGAAATTTCATCCTTGTCTTTTAGCAATAAATCATTTTGTTTCTTCAAGGATTTAATTTTAATCCTAGCTTTCTTGAATTCAGTAAGCAAATCATGAAAAGCATAATTCAATTCATCATAAGTAAATTCAGTCTGAAGCTCAGGGGATGATACCTCATTTTTAAGACCCATTAAACAGAGATTCATGATTTTTATGGTCTCTTCTTCTTCGGTAGATGTGGACGCTTCGCTATCGCTCCATGTCGCAACCATAGCTCTCTTTTTCTTTTTCTTAATACTCTTTTTCAACAAAGAATAGTCTGGTCGAATGTGCCCTGGTTTTTTGCATTCGTAGCAGACCGGCACTTCTTTTTCCTTTTCTTTTTCCTTGTCCCTTTCTTTGCTATATTCTTTGTTCTTGTGGAATTTTTTATAGTTTCTTCTTTTCCTTCTTTCAAAGAACCTTTTGAATCTCCTAACGATCATAGCAACATCTTCGTCTTCCATGTCATTTTCAGTGGAGGAGTATTCTTCTTCCAACTCATCATCATCCTTTCTTGTATTCACTGCAGCTTTGAAGGCAATTGACTTTTTTTTCTTTTGATCATCCTCAATTATGTGCTACATGGTCAGTTCGTGAGTGATGAGAGATCCTAGCAGTTCATCCAACATTAAGGTATTCAAATTTTTTGCTTCCTGGATGGCGGTCTAATGCGAAACGATACGATACGGTATAAGATGATCTAATTTTAGTCTAAGATGTTTTAAAGAGCAATGATCATAGCAGTAAAGCAACAAAACATAATAGACTAAAGAGATTAAAGAAAGTAACTAACTACTTACCCGCAATCTGATCTGCAAGCTATAAAGATTAAGGACCCGATGGCTAGGAAACCATCTAAGATTAGGCTATTTCATGCTTCAACTATCAAATCCAATGAGAAAGGATTGGTTACTGACCCCAATGGAGATTCTCTTTGACTCGGGATAGATCGGCTACTTGGTCGCTCATATCTCATAGCAGGATAAAGATCAGGACTCCAGATTTCAGATCTATCATCAGATCTCCGTTCGGAAGCAAAGGATCCATCCTCTAAAGTCCTTGAACACCTGGGATCTGGAGAGAAGGCAGCAAACAAGACTTTAAGAATGAAGTAAATCAGATTCAAAATGGAAAAAGGAAGGGTTGGATGCATAGAGCTTGAAGATCTGTAGCAGCTTGTTGAATCTGGCAAAACCTCCACTCAAGGACCTCACTGCCTTGAGCTCTCAAGGACCTCCCCGTCTTGAGCTCTTAAGGACCTCCCCGTCCTTAGAGAAAAATACTAAAGCCTAACCTAGCTTTATGGAAGAAAGAATGCATCTTTATTTCATGAATGAATAATAAATAATTACAAGGGGAGTATGGGGTCCTATTTATAGGTTTATTTACATAAAAAGATAACATAGGACTCCATTTGAATTTAAATTACAAATTAGAACTTCAAATACTCCTTGGCTTCTTGGCATCTTCCTTGAATTTGAAATTTGAATTGGCTTTTCATGGCTTGGATGACAACTTGAGATGAGATGAAGGCTTCTGGCTTGTGTGACAAAATTAAGATGTGAGATAGTGCTAATCCTTTCTTAATTTAGCGCTAATCCTCTCCACTTCTTGGCATGAAATCCTTCTTAATCTGATTTTTAATCTTCCTTGGTCAGAAAAATAAGATATGAAGTTTTTTTGAATGCTTGAGTTTGAGTTTAAAACCCTTCCTTGAATTTGAAATAAGTTTGGATGAGGGGGCTTCCATTTGATCTTCAAATTTCATCTCTTATCTTAGGACACTTTGAATTTGAATTCTCCCTTAATCTTGAAATTCTTTCAAACTTCAAATAGGCTGGCTATCTTGGAATTGGCATCAAGAAAAGAAGAAAGCATATGGCACACATTCATCTGGGCATGAATCTTTTTGGTGTGAGAAAAAAGGCATTTGGATAAGGATGACTTTGTCTTGATGTCCAAATTTCCGGATGTCCCAATGTCCAGATGTTCCAATGTCCGGATGTCTGGTGAAAAATTTGGACAACCCTTTTTTGACCTAGAATTGATCCACCAAGGTGATGATGACTTGGGTCTTAGGTACTTATGACACCCCTTGACTTATTCAAGCACTAATTACAGGACTCAAATTAGACAATTCACCAAACAAAGCAAATTAATACTATTTACAAGACTCTTAAACTAATTGATGTACTCAATGGACTCAATTGGTAACTCAACAATCCTAATTGACCAAATTATACTCAATTTGATCAAATTACAACTCATTTTGACTTAATTACAAACTCAAAACAATTGGGACTCGAGTGTTCTTTGTGAAGAACACATGTACTTACTCATTGGTGATCCAAATTGAATTGGAAAAGGTTTGCTTCCTCTTCCTGGCTCTTATGTCCTCACCACGGTCACTTTTGGATCCCACTTGTCCGGAAGAGATCTTAAAATCTTCTATACAAAATCAGTTTTGGAATATACCCTGCCAAGACTTTTTAAGCCATTAATAATATCAGTAAAGAATGAAAACATGACAAAGATTGTTTCATTAGGTTCCATTTTAAATAATTCGTAACTATGCATAAGAAGATTAATTTTTGAGGACTTCACCTGGGAAGTTCCTTCATGGGTCACCTCAAGTTTATCCCAAATTTCCTTTGCAGAAGCAAATGAAAATTTGATTAAACTTATTGTTGTCCAAAGCACAATATAGCAAATTCATTGCTTTGGCATTTAACTTACCCATTTTTATGTCGTGTTCATCCCAATCCTCTTCAGGTTTTGGAACGTCCACTCCAATTTTAACCATGGGGGTCAATGGACTCTTCAGAATGACCTTCCATAACTGAAAATCAACTACTTGAATATAAATTTTCATCCTAGCTTTCCAGTATGCATAATTTGTGCCAATGAAAAGTGGAGGTCTATTGGTTGATTGGCTTTCAGCCAAGGACGTACTCATGGGATGAGCCATCAATCTTTACTCTTATGTATTCAGAGACATCACTCTGATACCAGTTGTTGCCCAGGTGGCTGCCTAAGAGGGGGATGAATTAGGATTTCAAAAATTGCTACAGCAGATATGTGCTTTAGAGATTAACTTATCTTAGTGAAGGGTGCTGTGATTATGAATGTAAAGCACAAGCTAAAAGGAAATAGAGAGGCAGCAATACAAACACCAAAGATTATAGTGGTTCGGAGCAAACCCGCTCCTATGTCTACTACCCAAGATACCACTTGGGATTTCCACTATATTCACACTTGAATACAGTAGGATTGTTTTATAGGATCACAATCCAAACCTCTACACTTTGATTTTATCGGGATCACCAAAGAAACCCAACTTGGTTTTAACAGGATCACCAAGAACCCAACACTTGGTTTTTAGATAAGGCTCACCAAGAACCTAATTGGTTTTTCAACTGGGCTCACCAATAACCCAACAATTCAAGAATGAATTAAAAATAAAAACAACAAAGTGGCAAACTAATTTTTGTCGAGTGGTTGCCGATGCAGCTGGAGAGAAGCCCACTTGAATGCACTTTAATGGCTTCTTTGGCTTCTTTCCAAAGTGCTTTAAGCTTCAGATGAGAGTTGGTGAAGACTTGAATGCAATCTTGAATGCCCTTAGTGCTCTTTTTTTTGTTGGTAGGTTGGATATTCAATAAAGCATGAAATCTTTGAAAAACTTTCTAACACTTGCTTCAAAGAAGTTCAAATCCCTCAAATATATGGCATTCCATCATTCCAAGGTAGTTTTAGTTATTGTAGACTGTTGGGATGTGACATTTGACTGTTGGAGCACCTTTTTGCATTCAAAAAAGAATTCTGGAACTAGCCATTGTGTATTTAGAAACGATACTCGAGTCAGCTCGGATCCATCGAGTCATATGATCGAGTCACCATTTCTTCAACAGGGTTGGCTCTTTATCATAGGGTGCAGAAACTTCACTCTGGACGAGTCGGCTCGTGACCATTTGGGTTGGCTCGAACTTTCATCGTTGAAATTATTGAACTCAAGAAGTCGGCTCGCATTTACTTGGATCGACTCTCCATCTCAAAAAAAGAAATCTTCACTTGAGTCAGCTTATTCCTGTTGGGGTTGACTCACCTGGCTTGTTCTCAGACAACCTCATAAATGGACTCTGGACGAGTCGGCTCGAATTCCCTTGAGTCAGCTCGGATTGCTGCGTGCTAGAATCCTCAGTGCATGCCAAAAGATAGAGTCAGCTCTTCTTCTAGTTAGGTCGGCTCGAGTGACTTCATCAGGACTTTTACAATTTAAACTTAAGAACACTCTCACCAAAACTTTTGAACATTCGATACAAACCAACTCAAATTGAATTTAAAGCACAACACTCATAGAAGTAACCCAGCTTCATGATTTTACAAAGGTTTTTCAAGGGGTTCTTCTTTACATAACACTCATACAATATTACTTAACACACTCAACAGAATAAAATAGGAGCAATTAATAATCAATAAGAATCATTCTACAAATCTTGTGAAACACTTGAGAGTAGTTAGTAATATAAGTGCATGCTCCAATATTTTGTTATCATCAAAATCACTCAAGGGGTCAACAAAAACCTTTCCATGATATTAAAACAATGTATGGAGATAGGCCTAATATTAATCTAGAAAAGGTGCCTAAATATAAAATGGTGTGGGACATTGATTAAACCCATCATGCCCAAGAAGGGGAGTAGGATAGACCAATCCATAATTGAAGTATTTTTAAACTACCACCTCCAATCTCGGCCTAACAAACACAATCCCTTCTTGAATATGGTATGAACTCTAATAATATTTTGAAATTATGGAACAACATGCTTGCCCAGTGTACCTTACTGATTCAAGCTAATCATCATAAAGTACTCTATGAAGGATTTTCTGCTATGATGACCAGGCCTCCTGATTGACTATGTCCTTTTGATATTATAAGAGACATAATAAAATTGATTATCTATTTGACTCCCTTATAATGTCCGACTGAAGATGTTAAACTTAGTGCTGGTTGGAAGGAAACCCAATAATCTTATTTTTTTCTTTAGTATAATTACATAAATATAGATGGAAGTACAATAGCCCACTACTTCACGAGCCCACTACTTCACAAAGCCTTCTTCAACTCCCAAAACACATTCACTCTATGTGTACTCTTTCCTATTCCTTTTTACATATTGCACCCTTTATTTTTCTTTTCCATTAAGGACAATGTCGATTAAGTTGGGGGGAGAGAATAACTAATCTAATTAAGTCCTCAGTATGATTAGAAGTAATTAGTTTTGTATCCAAATTTTATCTTGATTTGAAGTTAATTAGGTACCCTAATCAATGATTGATTAACAACCTAGATAGTTTTAGAGATACTAAGGAGCAAATCACTAAGAAAACTCGATAATGGTAGGGTGTTGACCAAATTAAACTTTGGAAGTGATTCCAAAACTCTCTCTCTCTTCTTATCTCAATAAATAATCTGCTTATTAAGAGTTAGGGTGGAAATGTTGAAAAGTCCTCAAACAAAAAAGAGAGTCAGTCTAACCTCATAGCTTTTCTTGAACTCTTATTTAGTAATCAGACCCCTTCATCTAAGTAAGCATTATAGTTCACATCAAAAGATGAGAAGGTTAAGAGATCTGTTAAGCAATGGCACCCTACTGAGTAACCGGGCCCCTTCGTCTAAATAAGCATTATGGTTTGTATCAAAAGGTAAGGATGCTAATACTTAAGAGGTCAAGATATTGCACTGGATTTCTTAAAAAAATCTTTCTTTAAAAAAAAAAATTTAAAAAAAAAGGAAAAAAAGAAAAAAGAGAGAGGACTAAAGTGTAAAAAGATAACAAACCTGACTCAAACCAAGTTAGAGGATTTAAAGAGTAAGTTAGCGAGATAGTAAGGAAGACCTCTAAAGATTTCTATAGTCAATACTCAATCACTAATTAGGTTAACTCAATGATCCAATGAAGTACCTCTTTAATGATATGGCCGGGTATCAGCTGCCATTAGGATTACTTAAGTCAACTTTCAATTCAAGGATGAGTCTGTATACATAGCTAATTCATCTACTTTACTTGAGGATGAGCAAAGTTCAAGTTAGGAGATATGATAATTATATTATATACATATATAAAAGTATTAATTTAATAATTAAACTATCTTTATTTATATTAAATTGATACTTTTATATATCATTTATAGGAAATAGGACTATCATTGCAAAGAGCTCGATTTTTGAAGTCCAACGGTGCAAATGGCTCTCAAATCGAACTTCAGATGGACCCAGAATTGAATTTTTGAAGTTTATATAAGAAATACATGGATTTTAAAGTAGCCAGTCCACCATGGATCGGCCGCTCAATCTATAGAAGGTGAATGGGTCCATGGTAGCCATGACCGCTGGTCCATGAACCTGTTCCATGGACCACCGACTTCCCCATGCCTTTTCTTTATCGAAAAAGTTGCCGGAAACCCTTCCCTCACCATCGGGAGCTCCCCCACGTCACCAAAAGCCTTCCCTCACTAAAAAATCCATGGGAAAAGCCGCCGGTCATCGTCTCTTCACTTCTTCACTTCGTCCATGTTGCCCCGTTGCTGTTTCTCACTACCCATCACCGCCCATGTCCGAAGGGGATGCCGAGAACCTACCACCGACTGGAAAAGCCATGATCCATCCATTCCCCAAGCCCATTGTCCCCTTAATTCTTTGCTCAGCCACTGTCACTGCCACCATTCCACCATCCCATCGCCATCTCCTTCAGCTCCCCATCACCGCCATTGCCATCGGCCATCCCTTAGTTCGTCGCTGCCTTTCCCGAGCCACCAGCCATCATCAGGCTACCGTTCAAACTTTGTGTTGCCGGTTTGCTCCCATGTTCAGCCACTACCATAGCCGTCATCGCCCAGCGCCACCAATGCCTTTCACCATCATTCGCCGCCACTGTCGTCGCTCTATGGGAGGAGATCAAGTCCTAATCCAGGTGGGAGAAGAGCCCGAGTCCCATGGACTTGAGGATTCGGTGATCCAGCGAAGTCCCTCCCAGACTCTAGGTAGCCAGATAAGGAAAAAGAGTGTCGACCATCCATCACGACACACATCGGATGGTCCAAAATTCTTCCTGTGATATTTAATCAATCTGGAGCTCAATTGAGTCCGAATTCGATTAGGATGAAGCCCTCAATGAACTCTATTTAAAGGACCCCTGGGTTACAGTAGAAAGCATCTTGAAGAGAGTACGGTACAAGGTAGAAGGTTTAGTTTTGGATTACAAGTTGGCCTCTAGGAGTGAGGCTTCTTAGAAGAGAAGCTGTGCCATCTATGCCATCTTCAAGCCTATGCCGATCTCTAGATCAAGATCCAAAAAGGAGGAAGAAGAGGAAGCCTAGTTCACTCCATGGAGTACGATGGAAGGAGGGGATGTGACATCAATCGACTTCCCAATAAGGCTGCACCAATCTACTTCAGAATCTTTGTTCTTCTTTTCCTTAGTTTATTTAATTATTATTTTTAATTTCTTGTAATTGAATTTCTCTTTCAGTTAATGCAATATCTATTTTTATGCACTTTAAATTCCTTTTATTTACTTTCTCGCAAGTAGATGCTAAGATCCAACTAGTGGATCGAACATATCAAGTTTTACTTTTTTTTTGCATATTTAAATTTTATTCTCCTGGCTTCAAAATCTTTTTCTTTATTTTATAAAAATCAAGGATTTCAAAATTCTCCGAAGTATTGCCTTCTCCATGGATTCGACCCAACTCATCCTGTCTACTTATTTCTTATTTGTTAGAAGTTGGTTAATTAAACTGATAGCCACGGTATCTTGATGACAACATCGCAGTTTATCAACTAGATCATGGAAGTACCTTAAAAAGAGGAGGATTGGGGGTAAGAGAAACTTGTCTTCATTCAGAGGCATAGTCTTCAAGGTAGATTCAAATAGACAAGGTAATAATGTGCCTTGCCTTATATTTTTCAATAACGCTTCATAGGGTTTGCTGCATTTACTCTTTGCATTTCATGATAGTCGAGTGCAATGAGGACTTGCCACATGGCAGCAGGCGAATCCCTTGAGGCCATTTTGGGGCTACTCACCCGATTTGAAAGGATGACTCTACCTCTCTCCATGATTTCTTTCATCTTCTTGGTTGATAAATCATATATTTATATATTTATTTTAAGTATTTTAAGTTATTATTAGAGCTAACATCTTCTAAAAATCCTAATTTCATAATTAAAATAGACCTTCTTGCAAAATTAACTATTTTAAAAATATTTTTGAAAAAGATAAAATTAGAGCATAATTATAAAAAGTAGATGCCGAGCCAAAGCACCACACATCCATTAAAATATTTAATGAAAAGTTTTATTCATGTTACTTCGAGGCGAAGCACTACACACTCATTAAAATATTTAATGAAAAGTTTTATTCATGTTACTTCCTCTTTGATAGGTACATTAAGATTGATGGAAATTTTTGAAACTTTAGGATCCAAAGAGATTGGTTGGGTTATGAACTAAAAAGTTCATCAATATGAAGAGCTTGATTTATAGAATCCAACGGATCAAACAGCATGCGAATCAGAGTTCAAATGGGCCTAGAATCAAGAAAAAGACCAAAATATCAATTTATGCATAGAATTTAAAGCAACTGGTCCACCATGGACCGACTACTTGGCCTATAGATGCCCTTCTAGTCCACAGGTAGCCATGTTTCTAGTCCACAGCTCAAAGCCATGGACTAGGAATGATTTCTCTCACTATAGCCACCATTCCAAGCCGTCCGGCCATCGTAGTCGCTGCCTTCTCCTTCCTTGTTGGCTGGAAGATGGTGTGGGCACCAGGATCTGACAGAGGCTCCTCAACCCTCTATGGATCTCAGATTAGGGTTCCACTTCTTTGTGTCTTGTAATAAGGCTTCAAGCCTCAAATTTGTAATTGTCTTTTGCTTTGAATTGAGTCTGTACCATGACCAATTAGGTCAAATTGAGTCCTGTACTAAGTCAAGTCATAAATCGAGTCCAGTCTGAGTCTCTTAGAAGTATGGGTCAATTGCAAGAGTGGGTCTTAAAATTTAATCTCCTTGGATGCAAGGAAAAAAAGAAGCCAAGTTTGCTCAGGGCCCACCTGTGCATCCTACATGGCGCCATGACATGTTGCCATGTGGGCAGCACACTTGGCATGCAAGGACGCCGAATGGGGAGGACCACTTCACTTGGCTCTAGCCTTTTTCCCCTCCCCCTATCAAGCTCATTTCCATGCAAGGGTGGTCGGCCAAGGTGGAAGTCAATGGGAGTTGAAGTGGGGAATTCAAATCCCTTGCTTCAAGCCCTCCAATCAAGTCTTCTTCCCAAATTGCTTCAACCTCTTTGGAAGGGAGAGACAAGATCCTTGGGCGCCTCCACCTAACACTCCCCATGTCAAGCCTTATACCAAAGAAAGGGTGTGCAACAAAGGAAGGAAGAAGAACATAAGCCATGCTATAAGCCCCTCTTCATGTCTTTTTCCAAAACAATGAAGATTCTTTCCAACTTCAAGGTGCCATGATCCCTCCTCCTAGCCTTGCTTCATGCCATGCCCATTCAAGAAAAAGAAGAAGAAATTTTGTATTCTTGCATTTGAATTTCAAAATGGGCCTTGGGTGCCTATTTAAAGGACCCAATCTCTCCATTGTAAAGCTATTGAATGATTGAGTGATTAATGAAAAAGTTTGAGTTTTTTCCACCCTCCAACCATTGTCTCTTAGGCTAGGTTTGAGTGGAATTGCCTTCGTCCCCAGGGACGTCGAGTGGTGTGAGGCCACCTGTCCGTTGCCCCAGGGCATCGTGAATCTTTCGTCCTCCAGGACGTCGCATAGTATGAGGCCACATTCCTTCATCCTCCGGGATGTCGCGGGGTGCAAGGCCCCAAGTTATCTCCAACTTCGACTTCGGAATCCAGCCGGACATCGGGCTCGAAGCCCCTTCCCAACTCCATCTCAATTCCTTTCCATGCATCTCCACATTTCGCTGACCTTTCTTTTGTTTGCCTATAGGTCCTCCCTGGCATCTCGGGCATTGGAGATAGTCAACTTTGCCATCGCGACCTCCTGACCCAAAGCCAGTGCTTCCACGGGTTCGACTGCTCAGGCATCCAGGCCGCATCCGTCGAGTTAAGCGATCTCTGCACCGGGCGCTTTAGAAGTTTGAGGTTTGCTTTCTCTTTATCTCCTAAGTAGATATTGTATGTCGAGCTAGTCCTACCGGGGTTTCTTAATCCCGGGGTCCTATTCTCGTTTTCACTTTTAGGGCTTTGAACTGCAAGCGTAAGCTTTCATTACTCTTCTTCATATTTCTTGCCTTTGCTTGTGATCGGGAATCGAAACCCTAAAACAACGAAGAAGAACAACAAGAAACATAAAAAAAAAAAAAAAATCATCAACCCTAAAAAGAATTCCTTTGCATCGTAAGCATCCTTATTAGCATCCAGCATCCCTAGCCCTAACTCCCTTGTTCCACATCATTTCTGGTATCAGAGCAAGGCTAGGACTAGTGCATTTGTTTCATTTTCTGCATTCTAGTCAGTCTGAATATGGTATGATCATTGGATTGTTTCTCCCTGTAGAGACATCTAAATAATATAATTTCTGTTTTGTTAGATAGAATTCATTTCAGCGTATTTTTGTCTATTTTCTCAAGTCTTATTTCATCTTGTAGAGTTTCTACAAGCCAAAATACTGCTTGATAAAATCTAAGGTCTGATATTTCAGGAAGCATCTCATCTTTTGATTAATTCATCCATCTAGCTTGCTTCTTTCATATTTTAATTCCTGCATTTTATTTAGCATTCACCCATCTAAAAGACACAAAAGAACAAAAAAAGATTTTAAGTCATTTCATTAGTCATTATTGTACTTCATTTTACATAACTTATCTTAAGGGCATCAATTTAACATAGGGTCAGGATTTCATTACCTGTCCCTAGCGCAAAAACCACCACCCGGCATATCGAACCCTAGTCATTAACTAAAATCAATTAGACGTTTAATCTTCTCTAGTGAGCTAGGGACACCCACGAAGTTGGGTCAACCCAAGTGCCGAGCCAAGCTAGATTGCTTGTTGGTGTGTGCTTGTGTAGCTGGTGTCTAGGCAAGTGGTTCAGGGACTAGAGCCCGAAGGGAAGTGGGTTGGTTCGCTTACCTGGCCAATTTCTAATTGGTGTCTAGGCAAGCAAAGAGGAACCTCCACTCACCTTACACTTACCTGGCCAGGTTCCAAGTTACTACTTCCAGGTTCATCTTCTTGACTTTACATTTGGAGAGATCTCCTAGGTCTAGCAAACCGTAGCACCATTTTGTTACATGTGCACTAGATCAGGAACTTCCTTTCACCCACCTTCTCCACCCTATACCGACACCATGGACCAACTGCAAGCTGACATTGGAGCCCTAACCCAATCCATGACTCAATCCATGACCCAGTTAGGCAACCAGTTGAACAATAGACTGGATCAAATAGAGGCCAGACTAAGACCCCTAGAGGAAGAGCTAAATGAATCTGAAGACCTTCTAGGAGTAGTAAGATGCATCCTAGCCCAAAACATAGTACAGGAAGACTGGCATAGGACCAACATCCTACAGACCCTGATCAAGCTAGGAGATAGGTTTGTAAGGTCATCATTGGTAGTGAAAGCTGTGTTAATGCCCTTTCCTTGAGTACAGACAAATCTTTAGGACTAGCCACAGTTCCCCACCCCAACCCTTACAAAGTCTCCTGGATATATTCAACTTCAATCCCTGTAAAGTCTAGGTGTCAAATCAAGATAAAAATGAGTTCCTATGAAGAATAGATTTGGTGTGACGTCTTACCCATGGGTGTGGGTAGTATCATTCTAGGACGACCATGGCTTTTCAACCATGATGCCACCCTTTATGGTCGATCCAGTACCTGTGTCTTTCTCCACCAAGGGAAAAAGATTACAATCAACCCAATCCAGCCAAAGGACCCAGTCAAGAAAGGATCAAGTAGCCTTAAAGAAAAGAAGCCTGAAGTTAACCTAATCAAGGACAATGGGTTAGAAGAAGAGATTACTGGGAAAGGACCCTTTAAAGAGTTTCAGGGAGAGAAGGATGAACATTCTGAGAATTTGAATACAAAAACCCCTGAGCCCATTGAAGACTTTAAGGTTGAACCCATTGAAAATCTAGGGAAAGAAACTCCTGAGCCCATTAAAGAATTGAAAGAAAGCATCTATGAGTCAAGTTTAGTAGAAGATGGGCCCGAGTGTGAAATCATTGAGGAATCCAAGGAAAATGATCCTGAACCCACTACAAAATTTGAAGAGGAAATGACCGAACCAGGATCACGTCTAGTAAATGAACATGTGGATTCAACAGTCTTTTCCACAGGAGTTCAGGAACCAACCCTTAATGAACCGATCCAAAGAGAACATCCTCAAGAGATGGTTGAAGCTTAGAAAGAAATTGAGGGTGAAGTTCCCGATGAGTTACCTGATCAACTTCCACCCCTGAGAGACATCCATCATACTATAGACGTGGCCCCAAGATCCTCTTTAACAGACCTTCCTCACTATGGGATTGACCCTAGCGAGCCCCAAGATCTATCGGAACAAGTGGACCATATGACACCTATAGAACGATACCCAAATTTTAAGGTCATCCTGAATAACCTAGGCCTGTTTTATGTTTTCCATAAGCCACCCCAAGACTCCGATTCCTATTTCCTACCCTTCCCTGAACCCTCTTACATTTCTAAAGCCATGGGGTTACTTTTTATTAGGATTACCAGATTGCGTGACTCCTTAGAGCCCATCCCTTTTGCCCTCTACTTCTGGTATACTTTATGGCATTTGCTAAGGATCCTTAATAATTTTTCTTGTGCAGACCAGACTAGGATCAAACCTAGAGAGTCAAAAGTCTGTTAGGTTTAGACCCTAGGAGTCCAATAAAATTTTTCTCAATAAGATTGCATAGTTGAGTCTGCATTTTGCATCATGTTAGGATTATGCATTAAATACAATTTTTAAAATAATTTGGCTGATTCCCGAAAACGAGCCAAAGAGTTTGAAATAAGGGATTTTGTAATGATTAGGCTCCGGCCTGAACGGTTTCCACGGAGAACCGTTAAGAAGCTTCAAGCTCATGGGGCGGGTCCCTTTAAAGTGATTAGGAGAATGGGCCCTAATGCCTATGTGGTAGAATTACCTCCGGATTATGGAATTAGCTCGACATTCAATATCTCTGACTTAGTCGAGTATAGAGAACCCGCAAACATACCTAGTGAGCCGTTTGGGCCTGACCTCCCTTTTAAGAGTGAACCTGAACCTGAGTATCCTCTTCCAAATATACCTGAGAGAGGAGAGCGGATCGAGCGTGTCCTGCATGACCAAGCCATCTCTACCCTGGGCAAGGGCTATCAATGTTACTTGGTCCGATGGCAAGGCCGACCCGAATCCGATGACTCGTGGATCACACGGGAGGACTTGCGGTGCATCGACCCCGATATCCTGGAGAGGTACCAAAGCCAAACTAATCCTTACTCGACAGGGTCGAGTTCCTCCCACCCCGAGAGAATTGGTGTGGGCACCAGGATCTGACAAAGGCTCCTCAACCCTCTATGGATCTCAGATTAGGGTTCCACTTCTTTGTGTGTTGTAATAAGGCTTCAAGCCTCAAATTTGTAATTGTTTTTTGCTTTGAATTGAGTCTGTACCTTGACCAATTAGGTCAAATTGAGTCCTGTACTAAGTCAAGTCATAAATCGAGTCCAGTCTGAGTCTCTTAGAAGTATGGGTCAATTGCAAGAGTGGGTCTTAAAATTTAGTCTCCTTGGATGCAAGTAAGGAAAGAAGCCAAGTCTGCTCAGGGCCCACCTGTGCATCCTACATGGCGCCATGACATCTTGCCATGTGGGTAGCACACTTGGCATGCAAGGATGCCCAATGGGGAGGACCACTTCACTTGGATCTAGCCTTTTTCCCCTCCCCCTATCAAGCTCATTGCCATGCAAGGGTGGTCGGCCAAGGTGGAAGTCAATGGGAGTTGAAGTGGGGAATTCAAATCCCTTGCTTCAAGCCCTCCAATCAAGTCTTCTTCCCAAATTGCTTCAACCTCTTTGGAAGGGAGAGACAAGATCCTTGGGTGCCTCCACCTAACACTCCCCATGTCAAGCCTTATACCAATGAAAGGGTGTGCAACAAAGGAAGGAAGAAGAACATAAGCCATGCTATAAGCCCCTCTTCATGTCTTTTTCCAAAACAATGAAGATTCTTTCCAACTTCAAGGTGCCATGATCCCTCCTCCTAGCCTTGCTTCATGCCATGCCAATTCAAGAAAAAGAAGAAGAAATTTTGTATTCTTGCATTTGAATTTAAAAATGGGCCTTGGGTGCCTATTTAAAGGACCCAATCCCTCCATTGTAAAGCTATTGAATGATTGAGTGATTAATGAAAAAGTTTGAGTTTTTTCCACCCTCCAACCATTGTCTCTTAGGCAAGGTTTGAGTGGAATTTCCTTCGCCCCCAGGGACGTCGAGTGGTGTGAGGCCACCTGTCCGTCACCCCAGGGTGTCGCGAATCCTTCGTCCTCCAGGACGTTGCGTGGTGTAAGGCCACATTCCTTCATCCTCCGGGATGTCGCGGGGTGCGAGGCCCCAAGTTATCTCCAACTTCGACTTCAGAATCCAGCCAGACACCGGGCTCGAAGCCCCTTCCCAACTCCATCTCAATTCCTTTCCATGCATCTCAACATTTCGCTGACCTTTCTTTTGATTGCCTACAGGTCCTCCCTGGCATCTCGTGCATTGGAGATAGTCAGCTTTGCCATCGCGACCTCCTGACCCAAAGCCAGTGCTTCCACGGGTTCGACTGCTCGGGCATCCAGGCCGCATCCGCCGAGTTGAGCGATCTCTGCATCGGGCGCTTCAGAAGTTTGAGGTTTGCTTTCTCTTTATTTCCTAAGTAGATATTGTATGTCGAGCTAGTCCTACCGGGGGTTCTTAATCCCGGGGTCCTGTTCTTGTTTTCACTTTTAGGGCTTTGAACTGCTAGCATAAGCTTTCATTACTCTTCTTCGTATTTCTTGCCTTTGCTTGTGATCGGGAATCGAAACCCTAAAACAACGAAGAAGAACAACAAGAAACATAAAAAAAAAAAAAATCATCAACCCTAAAAAGAATTCCTTTGCATCGTAAGCATCCTTATTAGCATCCAGCATCCCTAGCCCTAACCCCCTTGTTCCACATCATTTCTGGTATCAGAGCAAGGCTAGGACTAGTGCATTTGTTTCATTTCCTGCATTCTGGTCAGTCTGAATATGGTATGATCATTGGATTGTTTCTCCCTGTAGAGATATCTAAATCTTATAATTTCTATTTTGTTAGATCGCATTCTTGTCATAGTATTTTTTTCTATTTTCTCAAATTTTATTTCAGCTTGTAGTGTTTCTACAAACCGAAATACTGCTTGATAAAATCTCAGGTCTGATATTTCAGTAAGCATATCATCTTTTGATTCATTCATCCATCTAGCTTTCTTCTTGCATGTTTTAATTCCTGCATTTTATTTAGCATTCACCCATCTGAAAGACACAAAAGAACAAAGAAAATTTTTAAGTCATTTCATTAGTCATTATTGTATTTTATTTTACATAACTTATCTTATCAATTTAACATAGGGTCAGGATTTCATTACCTGTCCCTAGCCCAAAAACCACCACCCGGCATATTGAACCCTAGCCATTAACTAAAATCAATTAGACGTTTAATCTTCTCTAGTGAGCTAGGGACACCCACGAAGTCGGGTCAACCCAAGTGCTGAGCCAAGCTAGATTGCTTGTTGGTGTGTGCTTGTGTAGCTGGTGTCTAGGCAAGTGGTTCAGGGACTAGAGCCCGAAGGGAAGTGGGTTGGTTCACTTACCTGGCCAATTTCTACTTGGTGTCTAGGCAAGCAAAGAGGAACCTCCACTCACCTTTGGTGCGGGCACCAGACTCAGACGAAGACTTCAGGGCTCCATCTGGATCTCTGATTGACCTTTCCCGAAGAATTAGGATTTTCTGGTTTTGTAATAAGGGTTGACCAGATCAACTCAATTTTGAGTCTGTAATTTTGTCATTTCAATTTTTGTTGGGTCATGTTGACTCAGTCAAAGTCCAAGGCCCAGGTAGGTGTCATTCCCTTTGCCATAAGGCACCACATTTTCCAGCTACAAGTGGGTGCCACACTCCCTGCCACATCTCCATCCAGTGTACCTTGGTCCCCACGCCTCAAGTAAGCAGGTTCTTTTTTCTTACACCACTTGGGGGAGAAATCCATCAAGATACCTCAATCCAAGGAGGAGCCAACTTCTTTCCAGATAAACCCAAGCCAGGATGGCATGAATTTTTCTTGAAGAGAGGATCAAGGAGGTGCCCCATAATGTTCCATAAAAATCCATGTTATAAAAGGGAAGAGAGCATGTCTTGGGGAGAAAATCAAGGAGGCACCCAAAAGTTTCCAAAAGTGCCAAATCCATGAAAGGAAGAAGCCTAAACTTGTGGAGCAAGACTAGGAGGTGTCCAAATGAGCCAAACCATGAAGGAAAAATCCTTGATTCATGGAGAGATACTAGGAGACACCCCCATAACCTGCCATTTGGAGCTGATTTTCAAGTTTTCTTGGAGTTTTTGGGCTGCCCACTCATGGAAGGAGTCTTGGGAAGAGAATTTGATGCCTAAAGTGTGGGTTAGTCCTATTAGTCCCACATGGGAAATGTATAAAATTTTATTTCTTTGTTATGTCTATATATTCAACTCTATGTAACTCTTGAATTTAATTATGAATGAAATCAATTTCTTTGTGAGCAACTTTGTGTTTCTCTCTTCCGTACTTGTATTCAAGTGTTGAGCTCCGTGAGGGAGTGATTCCGGGTTCCACAGGAACCTTGAGGAGGTGTGAGATCTCCAAACCCTACCAAAACCCTAGGTTAGCCACTTCAAATCCAAACCCTAGCCGCCCATCATCTTCTTCCTTCCACCAATCATCCAAACCCTAATCTACCTCATCATCTCACGGCCCCTCTCTTCCAAGTAGAGGCTGACCACCAGCATCCAGGTCCAGATCTGCTACTTTGAATACAGAGCAAATCCCAGAGGAAGTCAGATCATCATCCAGGAGAATTAGGATTTCAGCAACATCAATTTTTCAAGTTCTTCTTATCTGGTAAATCCTTTTTTTGAGTATCTGGTTCCTTAACTTGTTCTTCTTCTTTCCCAGATCCTGAGTTCAGGAGAAGCCTACTCTGCCAAAGGACCAGTATTGGAGGATCCATTGCGAAGATATCCGAATCCGAGGATCCAACAATGTGCTCGAGAGAGTCATTCCACCAAACTCTGTGAAGATCACTGCCTGCTACATAACCCTTCCCTTCTCTTTATTTTTGTCCTATTGAACGTTCAGAGCGAAACCCTAGGTCTGGCAGTTTCTCAACCCCCTGCGATCCTTTACTTCTGAACTACTCTGATAATCTAGTTTCTTTGAATTGTGCTTTCAATTATTATATAGTTTCTTTCAATTTAGTTTAACTTTCTTTGAGTTTAAGCCAACTTCAAAACATTAAACAAAAAAAAATTAATCTTAATTTACTTCCACATACGCTTCTTTGTTTTTTGTTCTGCATCATTTTTGGTATCAGAGCTTTCGTTCTGCATCAATTTTGGTATCAGAGCCCTGTCTAGGATTTCTGACTTGCTTGCATGTTTTGAGTGTCTCTCTTTTTTACTTTGTCTGCTCAAAGTAGACTCCCCAGGATGTCCGGTCCTAGGAACGAAGCGAGGTGCAAGCCTCCTCTTCCCATTCCATGGGGTGTTCCTAGGGCGTGTAGGGGATCCGTTGGGTTACAACTTCGTAGCAGGAATTGTAAACGGGGGAAGCATTCTATTTTCAGTCTGTAACTACCCTATTGCAAGAATCTTTTCTCATTGCAAGTAACTCCAAATTGTATGATTTTTATTTTGCTAGAACCATTATAATTGAAACTATTTTACATAATTTTACTGTAATTTATTGGTTTCTGTAAAATTTCTGAGAGTTAAATTATAGCAATTCTGTTTCTATGTTTCTGCAATTCATTTTTTTTTTTTAGTGATCATCTCCTAATTCATCTTAAGGGCAATTGAGCATCTAAGATAAGGGGAGGAGTTTATAACCTCTCCTTAGCCCAAAACCACCACCCATTCATTCGATCCTAAGCCTAATTTTAAAATTTAGTAGACTTAATTTGTCCTAGTGGGCTAGGAACACCAACTGGTCAGGTCCAGCCTAGGGTTTAGTCAGTTTGTCTGGTTACTCTGTGTGTGCTTTATACTCAGTGTCTAGAACGGTGATTCAGGGACTACGTGCCGAAGGGCTTGTGTGCTGGTCCGCCTACCTGGCCAATCACTGATTGGTGTCTAGGATTGGCATTTAAGGACCTAACACTCCCCTTACACCTGCCTGGTTGAGTCTCGAGTTACTACAGGCTAGCTTGCCACTCTGATTGGGCATCTAGTTTGGGCTCTAGGTCTAGTTAGCCCGTAGTCGTTTCAGTCGAGTCTTATTTGGTGTGTTTGCTTGCATCATCATGTCCACCCGGAATGGAGTACCCTACCAACCTGGTCAAACCCAACCTGATTTAGAGGCCATGATTAGAACTCTTACCGAAAGTATGACCAAATTGAGTCAGGATATGACTGATACTGTTGTCCAGTTTAGAGACCGAGCCCAGGTACTTGAGGAGCCTAGGCACCGAAATTGGACCCCTGACACAGAATTTGGTAGACCCCAACCTCACACACACCCAGAGCCTAGGAGACCTTTATACAGGGATCCTGAACCTAATCATTGGAGGTTTGATCTAAGAGCCTATGACCATGATCTTGCCCCTGAGTCTAGCCCTAGGAGCCTATAACCATACTTGGTTGACTCAGAGAAGGAACCCGTTAGGAACACCGAACCTTATGCACCCACTTTTGATGGAAGACAAGAGACATATATTAAGTGGGAAGAACAAATGGATCGGTATTTTGAGTGCACTAACATATCAAAATTAGGACAAGTTAGGTTGGCCAAAACCAAGTTCACCAAACATGCTAGGTCGCATTGGTATGCTATTGAGCGTGAGTGTTATCAAAGAAAAGAGGAAATATATACTTGGAGAGATATGAGAAGTAAGTTGAGAGATAGGTACCTAGGTAGATCCTATGAGAAAAGACTTTTAGACCAATGATACCAATTGCGACAAGGTAATAGGCCTGTGTCTAAATATATCGAGGACTTCCAGTGGTATGACATGAAATGCAATACCATTGAGACCGAAGCTCAGATCACATCGAGGTTTAGGGTTGGGTTACACCCAGACATTTATAGGAAGCTATGCCTTGAAAAGACCAATAAGTTAGACCGAGCCTACCAAGAAGCCCAAGACTATGAGTGATCTTTAAGATATAACCAATCAAGTACTTTGGACTTAAAGCCAACCTCTACCAACTTGAGTCAAGTTCCGATTGATCCGACACCCGTAGTGAACCAGACTTTTGTTTGTCAATTCCCACTTGTGTCACCTCTTGACCATAAGGATAACACTAAGAAGGAGTTAGGCATGGCCATCCCAAAATTAGTTGACCTGACCAGAGCCGTACTTAAAGAGGAATCAAAGGAGAATAGATTAGAACCTTTCAGTGAGATTGAGGAAGAAATATATGAGCCTGACATAAGTTTGATAGATGAATATGAAGAAGAAGAATTTGAGGATATCTCTCTCGATAATTCAATCAACCAACTCCTACCTAATGGGGTTATTGAGGGGACCCCTGCCACTCAAGGAATTCAGGAGCTAACCCTAAGAAAAGACCCTTTTGAGGAAGTTCAGGAAGAGGAAATTACACTCAATGAATGTTTAAGTGAGAATACCCCTGAACTCATTGAGGAATCCAATGAAGACACCCCTGAGTCAAATCTGGTAGAGAAGTGTGAAGAAGGAAGGGGTTCACAAGAATTGCCCATTGAAAAGGTCCAAGAACAAGAAAAAGACAGTAGCTTAGAGGACTTTCTAGATAAACATTCCAAAGACCTTCCTGATAACCTTCCACCTTCTAGGAGCACCCAGCCTACCCTAGAACTTGCACTTGTAGACCCTCCTAGAGCAAATCATGAGGTTCGGATGAATGCACCTATAGAACAATGTCCTCATTTTAAGGTTGTCATGAATAACCAAGGTATGTTTCTTGTTTCCTATAAGCCACCTCAAAACTCTGATTCTTATTTCCTACCCTTCCCTGAATCTTCTCATGTTTCTAGAGCTATGGGATTACACTTTACTGAGATTTCTAGGTTGCAAGACTCCTTAGAACCTATTAGGTTTGCCACCTACTTCTGGAAGACCTTATGGCACCTACTAGGCATCCATAATAAGTTTTCATGCTCTGCATGCCCTCCTCCGACCCAAGGTCAAACCTAGAGAGCCTTAGTTTGTTAGGTTTAGACCTAGGGTTCCTTTGGAATAAAGTCCATTCTTTAGGAATGCGTCGTCAGTCTAGTTTAGTTTTTCTTGACCCTTTACCAGGCTTTGGCTCAGATTTTGGTTTGATTGAGAGCACTAGGAATTGGGATTTGTATTTTGTCCAGGGCTGAAATTGCATTCAATGTTTCGATCAATAGGTCTATAGGCTAGAGTCCCTTTGAAATTGTTCATGGATACAAGCCTCACACACCACTTGATCTGATTTCACTATTAGCCCACACACACAAGTCTCTTGATGCACTTGTATAGCATGTAAAGGACTTGCATAAAGAAATTCATGCCAAAATAACTTTAAGTAATGAAACTTATAAGAAGTTGGCTGATTCTCAAAGACGAGTCAAAACTTTTGTTGAGAGAGACTATGTAATGATTAGGTTAAGGCCTGAGTGGTTTTCTCCTAGAACCGTTAGAAAGTTACATGCTAGAGGAGCTGGACCATTTAGAGTAGTGAAGAGAGTAGGATCCAATGCCTATGTGCTCGAGTTGCCTCTAGAACTAGGCAATAGCTCTATTTTCAACATTACAGACCTAGTAGAGTACAGGGAGCCAGCTGTGATTCCCAGTGAGCCTTTTGAACCTAATCCTGTTATTGAGAGTGATCCCGATCCTGTGTGTCCACCAACAAACTGGCCTGTGAGGAAATAGCAGATTGAAAAGATCCTGGATGATCAGGTTATCTCTACTCGTAATCGAGGATACCAAAGATACCTGGTCCGCTGGCAAGGAAGGCCAGACTCTGATGACTCTTGGATCTCCCGAGAAGAACTACAAGATTTGGATTCAGACCTCTTGGAGAGATACCAGAGCCAACTTGAGCCTTACTCGACAAGGTCAAGTTCCTCCCACCCCGGGAGAATTGGTGCGGGCACCAGACTCAGAAGAAGACTTCAGGGCTCCATCTGGATCTCTGATTGACCTTGCCCGAAGAATTAGGATTTTCTAGTTTTGTAATAAGGGTTGACCTGATCAACTCAATTTTGAGTATGTAATTTTGTCATTTCAGTTTTTGTTGGGTCATGTTGACTCAGTCCAAGTCCAAGGCCCAGGTAGGTGTCATTCCCTTTGCCATAAGGCACCACATTTACCAGCTACAAGTGGGTGCCACACTCCCTGCCACATCTCCATCCAGTATACCTTGGTCACCATGCCTCAAGTAAGCAGGTTCTTTTTTCTTGCACCACTTGGGAGAGAAATCTATCAAGATACCTCAATCCAAGGAGGAGCCAACTTCTTTCCAGATAAACCCAAGCCAGGATGGCAAGAATTTTTCTTGAAGAGAGGATCAAGGAGGTGCCCCACAATGTTACATAAAAATCCAAGTTATAAAAGGGAAGAGAGCATGTCTTGGGGAGAAAATCAAGGAGGCATCCAAAAGTTTCCAAATGTGCCAAAGCCATGAAAGGAAGAAGCCTAAACTTGTGGAGCAAGACTAGGAGGTGTCCAAATGAGCCAAACCATGAAGGAAAAATCCTTGATTCATGGAGACATACTAGGAGACACCTCCATAACCTGCCATTTGGAGCTGATTTTCAAGTTTTCTTGGAGTTTTTGGGCTGCCCACTCATGGAAGGAGTCTTGGGAAGAGAATTTGATGCCTAAAGTGTGGGTTAGTCCTATTAGTCTCACATGAAAAATGTATAAAATTTTATTTCTTTGTTATGTCTATATATTCAACTCTATGTAACTCTTGAATTTAATTATGAATGAAATCAATTTCTTTGTGAGCAACTTTGTGTTTCTCTCTTCCGCACTTGTATTCAAGTGTTGAGCTCCGTGAGGGAGTGATTCCGGGTTCCACAGGAACCTTGAGGAGGTGTGAGATCTCCAAACCCTACCAAAACCCTAGGTTAGCCACTTCAATTCCAAACCCTAGCCGCCCATCATCTTCTTCCTTCCACCAATCATTCAAACCCTAATCTACCTCATCATCTCACGACCCCTCTCTTCCAAGTAGAGGCCGACCACCAGCATCCAGGTCCAGATCTGCTACTTCGAATACAGAGCAAATCCCTAAGGAAGTCAGATCAGCATCCAAGAGAATCAGGATTTCAGCAACATCAATTTTTCAAGTTCTTCTTATCAGGTAAGTCCTTTCTTTGAGTATCTGGTTCCTTAACTTGTTCTTCTTCTTTCCCAGATCCTGAGTTCAGGAGAAGCCAACTCTGCCAAAGGACCAGTATTGGAGGATCCATTGCGAAGATATCTGAATCCGAGGATCCAACAATGTGCTCGAGAGAGTCATTCCACCAAACTCTGTGAAGATCACTGCCTGGTACATAACCATTCCCTTCTCTTTATTTCTGTCCTGTTGAATGTTCAGAGCGAAACCCTAGGTCTGGGAGTTTCTCAACCCCTAGCGATCCTTTACTTCTGAACTACTCTGATAATCTAGTTTCTTTTAATTGTGCTTTCAATTATTATATAGTTCCTTTCAATTTAGTTTAACTTTCTTTGAGTTTAAGCCAACTTCAAAACATTAAAAAAAAAAAAAATTTAATCTTAATTTACTTCAGCATATGCTTCTTTGTTTTTTGTTCTGCATCATTTTTGGTATCAGAGATTCAGTTCTGCATCAATTTTGGTATCAGAGCTTCCGTTCTGCAACAACCTTACACTTACCTGGCCAGGTGCCAAGTTACTACTTCCAGGTTCATCTTCTTGACTTTACATTTGGAGAGATCTCCTAGGTCTAGCAAACCGTAGCACCATTTTGTTACATGTGCACTAGATCAGGAACCTCTTTTCACCCACCTTCTCCACCCTGTACCGACACCATGGACCAACTGCGAGCTGACATTGGAGCCCTAACCCAATCCATGACTCAATCCATGACCCAGTTAGGCAACCAGTTGAACAATAGACTGGATCAAATAGAGGCCAGACTAAGACCCCTAGAGGAAGAGCTAAATGAATCTGAAGACCTTCTAGGAGTAGTAAGATGCATCCTAGCCCAAAACATAGTACAGGAAGACTGGCGTAGGACCAACATCCTACAGACCCTGATCAAGCTAGGAGATAGGTTTGCAAGGTCATCATTGGTAGTGGAAGCTGTGTTAATGCCCTCTCCTTTAGTACAGTCAAATCTTTAGGACTAGCCATAGTTCCCCACCCCAACCCTTACAAAGTCTCCTGGATAGATTCAACTTCAATCCCTGTAAAGTCTAGGTGCCAAATCAAGATAAAAATAAGTTCCTATGAAGAATAGATTTGGTGTGACGTCTTACCCATGGGTGTGGGTAGTATCATTCTAGGACGACCCTGGCTTTTCAACCATGATGCCACCATTTATGGTCGATCCAATACCTGTGTCTTTCTCCACCAAGGGAAAAAGATTACAATCAACCCAATCCAGCCAAAGGACCCAGTCAAGAAAGGATCAAGTAGCCTTAAAGAAAAGAAGCCTGAAGTTAACCTAATCAAGGACAATGGGTTAGAAGAAGAGATTACTGGGAAAGGACCCTTTAAAGAGTTTCAGGGAGAGAAGGATGAACATTCTGAGAATTTGAATACAAAAACCCCTGAGCCCATTGAAGACTTTAAGGTTGAACCCATTGAAAATCTAGGAAAAGAAACTCTTGAGCCCATTAAAGAATTGAAAGAAAGCATCTATGAGTCAAGTTTAGTAGAAGATGGGCCCGAGTGTGATATCATTGAGGAATCCAAGGAAAATGATCCTGAACCCACTACAAAATTCGAAGAGGAAATGACCGAACCAGGATCACGTCTAGTAAATGAACATGTGGATTCAACAGTCTTTTCCACAGGATTTCAAGAACCAACCCTTAATGAACCGATCCAAAGAGAACATCCTCAAGAGATGGTTGAAGCTCGGAAAGAAATTGAGGGTGAAGTTCCCGATGAGTTACCAGATCAACTTCCACCCCTGAGAGACATCCATCATACTTTAGACGTGGCCCCAAGATCCTCTTTAATAGACCTTCCTCACTATGGGATTGACCCTAGCGAGCCCCAAGATCTACCGGAACAAGTGGACCATATGACACCTATAGAACAATACCCAAATTTTAAGGTCATCCTGAATAACCTAGGCCTATTTTATGTGTTCCATAAGCCACCCCAAGACTTCGATTCCTATTTCATACCCTTTCCTGAACCCTCTCACATTTCTAAAGCCATGGGGTTACTTTTTATTGGGATTACCAGATTGCGTGACTCCTTAGAGCCCATCCCTTTTGCCCAATACTTCTGGAATACTTTATGGCATTTGCCAAGGATCCTTAATAATTTTTCTTGTGCATACCAGACTAGGGTCAAACCTAGAGAGTCAAAAGGCTGTTAGGTTTAGACCCTAGGAGTCCAATAAAATTTTTCTTAATAAGATTGCATAGTTGAGTATGCATTTTGCATCATGTTAGGATTATGCATTAAATACAATTTTTAAAATAATTTGGCTGATTCCCGAAAGCGAGCCAAAGTGTTTGAAATAAGGGATTTTGTAATGATTAGGCTCCGGCATGAACGGTTTCCACCGGAAACCGTTAAGAAGCTTCATGCTCATGGGGCGGGTCCCTTTAAAGTGATTAGGAGAATGGGCCCTAATGCCTATGTGCTAGAATTACCTCCGGATTATGGAATTAGCTCGACATTCAATATCTCTGACTTAGTCGAGTATAGAGAACCCACAAACATACCTTGTGAGCCGTTTGGGCCTGACCTCCCTTTTGAGAGTGAACCTAAACCTGAGTGTCCACCTCCAAATATACCTGAGAGAGGAGAGCGGATCGAGCGTGTCCTAGATGACCAAGCCATCTCTACCCGGGGCAAGGGCTATCAATGTTACTTGGTCCGTAGGCAAGGCTGACCCGAATCCGATGACTCGTGGATCACACGGGAGGACTTGAGGCGCATCGACCCCGACATCCTAGAGAGGTACCAAAGCCAAACTAACCTTTACTCGACAGGGTCGAGTTCCTCCCACCCCGAGAGAATTGGTGTGGGCACCAGGATCTGACAGAGGCTCCTTAACCCTCTATAGATCTCAGATTAGGGTTCCACTTCTTTGTATCTTGTAATAAGGCTTCAAGCCTCAAATTTGTAATTGTCTTTTGCTTTGAATTGAGTCTGTACCTTGACCAATTAGGTCAAATTGAGTCCTGTACTAAGTCAAGTCATAAATTGAGTCCAGTCTGAGTCTCTTAGAAGTATGGGTCAATTGCAAGAGTGGGTCTTAAAATTTAGTCTCCTTGGATGCAAGTAAGGAAAGAAGCCAAGTCTGCTCAAGGCCCACCTGTGCATTCTACATGGTGCCTTGACATCTTGCCATGTGGGCAGCACACTTGGCATGCAAGGATGCCCAATGGGGAGGACCACTTCACTTGGCTCTAGCCTTTTTCCCCTCCCCATATCAAGCTCATTGCCATGCAAGGGTGGTCGGCCAAGATGGAAGTCAATGGGAGTTGAAGTGGGGAATTCAAATCCCTTGCTTCAAGCCCTCCAATCAAGTCTTCTTCCCAAATTGTTTCAACCTCTTTGGAAGGGAGAGACAAGATCCTTGGGCGCCTCCACCTAACACTCCCCATGTCAAGCCTTATACCAAAGAAAGGGTGTGCAACAAAGGAAGGAAGAAGAACATTAGCCATGCTATAAGCCCCTCTTCATGTCTTTTTCCAAAACAATGAAGATTCTTTCCAACTTCAAGGTGCCATGATCCCTCCTCCTAGCCTTGCTTCATGCCATGCCCATTCAAGAAAAAGAAGAAGAAATTTTGTATTCTTGCATTTGAATTTCAAAATGGGCCTTGGGTGCCTATTTAAAGGACCCAATCCCTCCATTGTAAAGCTATTGAATGATTGAGTGATTAATGAAAAAGTTTGAGATTTTTCCACCCTCCAACCATTGTCTCTTAGGCTAGGTTTGAGTGAAATTGCCTTCGTCCCCAGGGACGTCGAGTGGTGTGAGGCCACCTGTCCGTCGCCCCAGGGTGTCGCGAATCCTTCATCCTCCAGGACGTCGCGTGGTGTGAGGCCACATTCCATCATCCTCCAGGACGTCGCGGGGTGCGAGGCCCCAAGTTATCTCCAACTTCGACTTCAGAATCCAGCCGGACACCGGGCTCGAAGCCCCTTCCCAACTCCATCTCAATTCCTTTCCATGCATCTCGACATTTCGTTAACCTTTATTTTGTTTGCCTACAGGTCCTCCCTGGCATCTTGGGCATTGGAGATAGTCAGCTTTGCCATCACGACCTCCTGACCCAAAGCTAGTGCTTCCACGGGTTCGACTGCTCGGGCATCCAGGCCGCATCTGCCGAGTTGAGCGATCTCTGCACCGGGTGCTTCAGAAGTTTGAGGTTTGCTTTCTCTTTATCTCCTAAGTAGATATTGTATGTCGAGCTAGTCCTACCGGGGTTTCTTAATCCCGGGGTCCTGTTCTCGTTTTCATTTTTAGGGCTTTGAACTGCTAGCGTAAGCTTTCATTAATTTTCTTCGTATTTCTTGCCTTTGCTTGTGATCGGGAATCAAAACCCTAAAACAACGAAGAAGAACAACATGAAACATAAAAAAAAAAAAAAAAAAAAAAAATCATCAACCCTAAAAAGAATTCCTTTGCATCGTAAGCATCCTTTTTAGCATCCAGCATCCCTAGCCCTAACCCCCTTGTTCCACATCATTTCTGGTATCAGAGCAAGGCTAGGACTAGTGCATTTATTTCATTTTCTGCATTTTGGTCAGTCTGAATATGGCATGATCATTAAATTGTTTCTCCCTGTAGAGACATCTAAATCTTATAATTTCTATTTTGTTAGATCTCATTCATTTCAAGGTATTTCTTTCTATTTTCTCAAATTTTATTTCATCTTGTAGAGTTTCTACAAGCCGAAATACTGCTTGATAAAATCTCAGGTCTGATATTTCAGCAAGCATCTCATCTTTTGATTCATTCATCCATCTAGCTTGCTTCTTGCATGTTTTAATTCCTGCATTTTATTTAGCATTCACCCATCTAAAAGACACAAAAGAACAAAAAAAATTTTTAAGTCATTTCATTAGTCATTATTGTACTTCATTTTACATAACTTATCTTAAGGGCATCAATTTAACATAGGGTCGGGATTTCATTACCTGTCCCTAGCCCAAAAACCACCACCCGGCATATCGAACCCTAGCCATTAACTGAAATCAATTAGACGTTTAATCTACTCTAGTGAGCTAGGGACACCCACGAAGCCGGGTCAACCCATGTGCCGAGCCAAGCTAGATTGCTTGTTGGTGTGTGCTTGTGTAGCTGGTGTCTATGCAAGTGGTTCAGGGACTAGAGCCCGAAGGGAAGTGGGTTGGTTCGCTTACCTGGCCAATTTCTAATTGGTGTCTAGGCAAGCAAAGAGGAACCTCCACTCACCTTACACTTACCTGGCTAGGTGCCAAGTTACTACTTCCAGGTTCATCTTCTTAACTTTACATTTGGAGAGATCTCCAAGGTCTAGCAAACCGTACCACCATTTTGTTACATGTGCACTAGATCAGGAACCTCTTTTCACCCACCTTCTCCATCCTCTATCGACACCATGGACCAACTGCGAGCTGACATTGGAGCCCTAACCCAATCCATGACTCAATCCATGACCCAGTTAGGCAACCAGTTGAGCAATATACTGGATCAAATAGAGGCCAGACTAAGACCCCTAGAGGAAGAGCTAAATAAATCTGAAGACCTTCTAGGAGTAGTAAGATTCATCCAAGCCCAAAACATAGTACAGGAAGACTGGCGTAGGACCAACATCTTACAGACCCTGATCAAGCTAGGAGATAGGTTTGTAAGGTCATCATTGGTAGTGGAAGCTGTGTTAATGCCCTTTCCTTGAGTACAGTCAAATCTTTAGGACTAGCCATAGTTCCCCACCCCAACCCTTACAAAGTCTCCTGGATAGATTCAACTTCAATCCCTGTAAAGTCTTTGTGCCAAATCAAGATAAAAATGAGTTCCTATGAAGAATAGATTCGGAGTGACGGCTTACCCATGGGTGTGGGTAGTATCATTCTAGGACGACCCTGGCTTCTCAACCATGATGCCACCCTTTATGGTCGATCCAATACCTGTGTCTTTCTCCACCAAGGGAAAAAGATTACAATCAACCCAATCCAACCAAAGGACCCAGTCAAGAAAGGATCAAGTAGCCTTAAAGAAAAGAAGCCTGAAGTTAACCTAATCAAGGATAATGGGTTAGAAGAAGAGATTACTGGGAAAGGACCCTTTAAAGTGTTTCAGGGAGAGAAGGATGAACATTATGAGAATTTGAATACAAAAACCCCTGAGCCCATTGAAGACTTTAAGGTTGAACCCATTGAAAATCTAGGAAAAGAAACTCCTGAGCCCATTAAAGAATTGAAAGAAAGCATCCATGAGTCAAGTTTAGTAGAAGATGGGCCCGAGTGTGAAATCATTGAGGAATCCAAGGAAAATGATCCTGAACCCACTACAAAATTCGAAGAGGAAATGACCGAACCAGGATCACGTCTAGTAAATGAACATGTGGATTCAACAGTCTTTTCCACAGGAGTTCAGGAACCAACCCTTAATGAACCGATCCAAAGAGAACATCCTCAAGAGATGGTTGAAGCTCGAAAAGAAATTGAGGGTGAAGTTCCCGATGAGTTACCTGATCAACTTCCACCCCCAAGAGACATCCATCATACTATAGATGTGGCCCAAAGATCCACTTTAACAGGCCTTCCTCACTATGGGATTGACCCTAGCGAGCCCCAAGATCTACCGGAACAAGTGGACCATATGACACCTATAGAACGATACCCAAATTTTAAGGTCATCCTGAATAACCTAGGCCTATTTTGATGGGGAACTAATATGCATGCAGTTTTTTTTGTATGTTTTACATGTTGAGTTAGGTGATTAATTCCCAAATTTCAGATCAAAATTATTTGTAGGGAATTTTGTATGAATTTTTGAAGATCAGCATGCAGATTAGGACCTAGAAAAGTAGCAAAGAAGGACCGCCGGGGTTGAGAAGCCTCGGTTAGGGCAAGTTCTCCTTCAATAAAACTACTGGAGATAGAGGGGTGTACCTGACAACGTCTGTGAAGATCGCAGCGAAGGGGTCTCTCGTTCCTCGACGGATGCAGCCTGGAAAATCGAGCCAAAGACCCGCGGATACCCGGCTTTCTGCTCGGTGATCCGATTGAGGCTTGGCTGGAGTCGTTGGATTCGTACGAACTCAGGGACCTGCAAACGACCTGTCAGGGGTTAGAAAGCTCACAAAGGAACAAGAAAACAAAGTAAAAACAGCAAGGGAAGGCTTCTTTTGGAGTGGGCGTCCAAGGATCTGGAGGGTTTGTTGGCAGCAGGAAGATGATTGCAAACACCGGGAAGAAGAACTCTCACAAACCCCTTTATGCACACAGCAGGGTATCACACCACTCAATAGAAGAACTCAAGGTTTTCATTCATCAAAAACTCTCCTCATACAAGAGGCTAGGGTCCTTTAAATAGACCCTTAACCTTGGGCTCCAAGTAAGGGTACATAAGTCTTTACATAAGAATCCTTTTCCCTCTCAAACCCTAGCTAGAAAATAAGGAAATATTAGGTAGAAAAATCCCTAAAAATTTTCTTGACTTGGTCAAGACTCCAAGGATGCCTAGGGGGACGTGTTGGGCTTCTAGGAGCAGCAAAAGGCCGGCCCAAAGGGGCTCGGGTTTATGGGTTTGGGCCTTTGGAAGCTGGGGTGGCCTGGTAGCCAGGTAGCAGGAATATTCCCTGGTATCTTGCTTCTTAGGGGCTTGGGCTTGGCACCTGGGCTTGATTTCTTTGGGCTAGGATGCAGATGGACCTCTGGAATCATGGATGCCCTTATCTACGAATATACTTTGGTATCTGGAAGAGAATCTGGGCATCTGGAGGGCATATGCAAGAAATCAGGGTTTTCTGAATTTTCCTCCTGGGGTCTTCAAATCTTCAAGCTGGGTTGGACTTGTGCTATACTTACATGTCTTCAATCTAGTTGGACTTGGTCTTCACTTGTATGATATAGTCTTGAGTCTTCAGTATGCTTGGACAGGACTTAAAAAAATAAAATTAGCTCAACATGAGCTGACTAACATTGGACTGAACTAGCTCAACATGAGCTGACTAGTACAGAACTGAAATAACAACTAAAAATACTCAAATGACAACTGAAATGGACTCAGATGAGCTAAGCCCTTATTACAGATGGACTCATAAATTATTGATCAATTTACAGAGGGTTGAAAAAGCCTCTGTCTTATTCTGGTGCCTTAGGTGTCCCGACCAATTCTCCCAGGGTGGGAGGAACTCGACCCTGTCGAGTGAAGGTTAGACTGGCTCACATATCTCTCGAGAAGGTCTGGGTTGAGGCGTTGCAAGTCCTCTCGAGAAATCCATGAATCATCCGACTCTGGCCGGCCTTACCATCGGACCAGGAAGCGTTGATAGTCATGGCCCTGGGTGGTGATGGCTTGATTGTCCAGGATACGCTCGATCCGTTCTCCTCTCTCAGGCCAAATTTGTTTGTGGACACTCTAGGTTAGGGTCACTCACAATGAAAAGGAATAGGTCCAAAGGCCTCACTAGGTATCGCTTCCGGTTCCCTATACTCAACCAGGTCTGTAATATTGAAGGTAGAACTAATGCCCAAATCCGAAGGCAATTCTAACACCTAGGCATTTGATCCAACCTTCTCTATCACTTTAAAAGGTCCGGCTCTGCGAGCATGAAGCTTCTTTTAGGCCTAAGCCTAACCAAGATAGAATCCACTACATCAAATTCTTTAATCCATCTTAGGGAATTAGCCAGTTGTTTCAAAATTAGTGCAGGTGGTGAACATGCTGGGCACATGCAGACTCCTAACAAGAGGATGCAAAGGACTCATACTGACACCTAAAGACTCGACTATGCATTTCTATCGAAGAAAATTTTATTGAACTCTTTGGATCTAAACCTAATAGATTATAGGTTCTCTAGGTTTGATCCTAGCTTGACATGCACATGAAAATTTACAGTGAACTCCTAGCAAATTCCAAAGAGTATGCCAGAAGTAAGATGCAAACCTAACATGTGTGATGAATGCATGCAGTATGCTAATCTCAGCTAAATGCAATCTAATGATCCTAGAAATGCTGGAGGTGTCAGGAAAGGGCAGAAAATAGGAAGTGGGTTCAGAATTAGTTTGGTAAGGTAGAGAAAAAGGTTCATGGTTAGTTGGATAAAGTAGGATAAAAGACGGGGTGTCAGGAACTAATCCTATACTAATGAGGTTAACCTTACGAGGTTGAGCTATATCTATAGGGTTTGCATAATGGAAGGATGGGTCGCCAATTTCGGGGAAGAGGTCCTTAATGGGAACTATAGGAGGGGACTCATCTTGAAGGTATTGATTCATAGAGATCAGGTCCTTAATAAATTCTTCTGGTTCTTGTATTTTTGGACAAGACTCTGTAATTTGGCTCTCCTCTATGGTTTCCTCAGGTAAGGCTCTAGCAGCAGTACCTAGGTTCTCTTCCTCTATTTGTTCTTCCATTATAGCTTTAGGTTGGATGTGGTCAAGGTCAACTACCTCTAGGTTGGCTTCTACCTGGGTATCTATTAGGTCAGCTAATTCTAGGTCATCTAAAGGTGTCTCCTCTTCTCCTTCATACTCATCCACTAGGCTCGCATCAGCTTCATACACTTCCGCGTTAATGTAAGCTTTGTCAATCTCAGGAATGGTTGGAGAAGGTCGGCTAGGGAAAAATTGGCTAAGTCCTGGTTTCTGATTATGGACACTAATCCTAGTAGGTTCAGGTTGTCTAAGGGGTAGTGGCTCACTACTGGGCTCATATTTAGGGGTGCTAATCCTATGGGGTTCAAGTTGACTATGGAAAACCTGACTAGTACTAGATTGATATCTAGGGATTATGGGCTCCCTAGACTCATAGGATAAGGGAGCAGATCTATGGGTCACGGGATCATAAGATCTGGGGTTATAGGATTTGGGTTCAGCTCTATGGGTCTTGGGTCTACTAGACTCATGGGATATGGGTTCGTAGATTTTAGAGTCAGAGGATTTGAAGTCATAAGATCTATAGGTTGTGGGTATACTAGGCTTATAGGATGTGGGTAAATAGGATCTAGAGTCATAGGATCTAGGTTCAGTATCATAGTATGGGTCAGGCTGAGTGGCTCTCCTAGGTTCAACCTCACGATATGGTTCAGGGTTTGGGGTCCTCCTAGGTTTAGGATTATAGTATGGGTCAGGCTGAGGGGCTCTCCTAGGTTCAACCTCTCGGTATGGATCAGGGTTTGGGGTCCTCCTAGGTTGAGGATTGTAGTACGGGTCAGGATAAGGGCCTCTCCTAGGTTCGACCTCATGGTATAGATCAGGGTTTGGGGTTCTCCTAGGTTGAGGGGACTCAGGATCTGGCTCAGATCGTGACCCATGGGTTCTTGCTATGGTCCCTACACGGCCTCCTAACTGGTCAAACCTATTGGCAAGATGGTCAATTCTATTGTTGGTTTGGGTAGCAGACTGAGTTAACTAGGTAGTCATATGGGCCATTTGATCAGCTAGGGCTTTTATTTGGGCTTGTAAATTTTCCATGGGTTCAGACATTTGTGAAGGAGGTGGGTGATATGAAACTCCTGATCTAGTGCTCATACAAGACTCGATCGGACCGACTATAGCTGACTAGACCTAGAGTCCAAACTAGATGCTCAATCAGGGTGGCAAACTAGCCTATAGTAACCCTGTACTCAGCGAGGCAGGTGTAAGGGGAGTGTTAGGTCCCTGATTGCCAATCCTAGACACCAATCAGAGATTGGCCAGGTAGGCGGACCAGCACACAAGCCCTTCGGGATTGAATCCCTAAACCACCATTCTAGACACTGAGCACAAGGCACACACAGGTTAACTTGACACAGTGATCTAACACTAGCCCGGACCCGACCAGTTGGTGTCCCTAGCCCACTAGGGCAAATTAAGTCTAATTAATTTTAGGTTAAGGCTTGGGACTGAATGCAAGGGATGTGGTTTTGGGCTAAGGAGAGGTGATCAAATCCTCCCCCCATCTGATATAGCAAGAGTGCCCTTAAAAGTAAATTATGCAATGATGGCAGGCAGATGAGGATGCAAATTAGGGTTTAGATATTTTTTTTTTTGGTATTTTTTGAAAATATGTATTTTTTTTTTGGTGTTTTTTAAATAGAAGAAAACTTGCAAATCATGGCCTAATATACTGGAAATATACTAAAATTAAGAAATATGCAAAAACTCTTAAACAAAACCCTAAAACTTCCAAACTTGTCTTGCTAAAAAAAATAGAGCCAAAAATTTACAGGCCCTATTTCGGCTTTCAGAAAACTCACAGGCCATAATAAAATCTGAAAAGATTTCTAAAATTACTGTGAATTATGATAAATCCAAAAAAATAAATTTCAGAATTTTTGGAGTTTTTAACAGGGAGAAATAATTAAAATAACAGAGTATATACGGACTGAAAAATTGCAGAAAACAAGCCCTAATCTAAGCTCTGATTCCAAATGATGGGGAACTAATATGTATGCAATTTTTTTTTTATGTTTTACATGTTGAGTTAGGTGATTTATTCCCAAATTTCAGATCAAAATTATTTGTAGGGAATTTTGTATGAATTTTTGAAGATCAGCATGCAGATTAGGACCTAGAAAAGTAGCAAAGAAGGACCGCCGGGGCTGAGAAGCCTCGGTTAGGGCAAGTTCTCCTACAATAAAACTACTGGAGGTAGAGGGGTGTACCTGATAATGTCTTTTAAGATCGCAGCGAAGGGGTCTCTCGTTCCTCGATGGATGCGGCCTGGAAAACCGAGCCAAAGACCCGCGGATACCCGGCTTTCTGCTCGGAGATCCGATTGAGGCTTGGCTGGAGTCGTTGGATTCGTAGGAACTCAGGGACCTGCAAACGACCTGTCAGGGGTTAGAAAGCTCACAAAGGAACAAGAAAACAAAGTAAAAACATCAAGGGAAGGCTTCTTTTGGAGTGGGCGTCCAAGGATCTGGAGGGTTTGTTGGCAGCAGGAAGATGATTGCAAACACCGGGAAGAAGAACTCTCACAAACCCCTTTATGCACACAGCAGGGTATCACACCACTCAATAGAAGAACTCAAGGTTTTCATTCATCAAAAATTCTCCTCATACAAGAGGCTAGGGTCCCTTAAATAGACCCTTAACCTTGGGCTCCAAGTAAGGGTACATAAGTCTTTACATAAGAATCCTTTTCCCTCTCAATCCCTAGCTAGAAAATAAGGAAATATTAGGTAGAAAAGTCCCTAAAAATTTTCTTGACTTGGTCAAGACTCCAAGGACGCCTAGGGGGGCGTGTTGGGCTTCTAGGAGCAGCAAAAGGCCGGCCCAAAGGGGCTCAGGTTTATGGGTTTGGGCCTCTGGAAGTTGGGGTGGCCTGGTAGCCAGGTAGCAGGAATATTCCCTGGTATCTTGCTTCTTAGGGGCTTGGGCTTGGCACCTGGGCTTGATTTCTTTGGGCTAGGATGCAGATGGACCTCTGGAATCATGGATGCCCTTATCTACGAATATACTTTGGCATCTGGAAGAGAATCTGGGCATTTGGAGGGCATATGCAAGAAATCAGGGTTTTCTGAATTTTCCTCCTGGGGTCTTCAAATCTTCAAGCTGGGTTGGACTTGTGCTATACTTCCATGTCTTCAATCTAGTTGGACTTGGTCTTCACTTGTATGATATAGTCTTGAGTCTTCAGTATGCTTGGACAGGACTCAAAAAAATAAAATTAGCTCAACATGAGCTGACTAGCATTGGACTGAACTAGCTCAACATGAGCTGACTAGTACAGAACTGAAATAACAACTAAAAATACTCAAATAACAACTAAAATGGACTCAGATGAGCTAAGCCCTTATTACAGATGGACTCATAAATTATTGATCAATTTACAGAGGGTTGAAAAAGCCTCTGTCTTATTCTGGTGCCTCAGGTGTCCCCACCATATTTTATGTTTTCCATAAGCCACACCAAGTCTTCGATTCCAATTTCCTACCCTTCCCTAAACCCTCTCACATTTCTAAAGCCATGGGGTTACTTTTTATTGGGATTACCAGATTGCGTGACTCCTTAGAGCCCATCCCTTTTGCCCTCTACTTTTGGTATACTTTATGGCATTTGCTAAGGATCCTTAATAATTTTTCTTATGCATACCAGACAAGGGTCAAACCTAGAGAGTCATAAGTCTGTTAGGTTTAGACCCTAGGAGTCCAATAAAATTTTTCTCAATAAGATTGCATAGTTGAGTCTGCATTTTGCATCATGTTAGGATTATGCATTAAATACAATTTTTAAAATAATTTGGCTGATTCCCGAAAGCGAGCCAAAGAGTTTGAAATAAGGTATTTTGTAATGATTAGGCTCCGGCCTGAACGGTTTCCACCGGGAACCGTTAAGAAGCTTCATGCTCATGGGGCGGGTCCCTTTAAAGTGATTAGGAGAATGGGCCCTAATGCCTATGTGCTAGAATTACCTCCGGATTATAGAATTAGCTTGACATTCAATATCTCTGACTTAGTCGAGTATAGAGAACCCACAAACATACCCAGTGAGCCGTTTGGGCCTGACCTCCCTTTTGAGAGTGAACCTGAACCTGAGTGTCCACCTCCAAATATACCTGAGCGAGGAGAGCGGATCGAGCGTGTCCTGCATGACCAAGCCATCTCTACCCGGGGCAAGGGCTATCAATGTTACTTGGTCCGATGGCAAGGCCGACCCGAATCCGATGACTCGTGGATCACACGGGAGGACTTGCGGTGCATCGACCCCGACATCCTGGAGAGGTACCAAAGCCAAACTAACGCTTACTCGACAGGGTCGAGTTCCTCCCACCATGAGAGAATTGGTGTGGGCACCAGGATCTGACAAAGGCTCCTCAACCCTCTATGGATCTCAGATTAGGGTTCCACTTCTTTGTGTCTTGTAATAAGGCTTCAAGCCTCAAATTTGTAATTGTCTTTTGCTTTGAATTGAGTTTGTACATTGACCAATTAGGTCAAATTGAGCCCTGTACTATGTCAAGTCATAAATCGAGTCCAGTCTGAGTCTCTTAAAAGTATGGGTCAATTGCAAGAGTGGGTCTTAAAATTTAGTCTCCTTGGATTCAAGTAAGGAAAGAAGCCAAGTCTGCTCAGGGCCCACCTGTGCATCCTACATGGCGCCATGACATCTTGCCATGTGGGCAGCACACTTGGCATGCAAGGACACCCAATGGGAAGGACCACTTCACTTGGCTCTAGCCTTTTTCCCCTCCCCCTATCAAGCTCATTGCCATGCAAGGGTGGTCGGCCAAGGTGGAAGTCAATGGGAGTTGAAGTGGGGAATTCAAATCCCTTGCTTCAAGCCCTCCAATCAAGTCTTCTTCCCAAATTGCTTCAACCTCTTTGGAAGGGAGAGACAAGATCCTTGGGCACCTCCACCTAACACTCCCCATGTCAAGCCTTATACCAAAGAAAGGGTGTGCAACAAAGGAAGGAATAAAAACATAAGCCATGCTATAAGCCCCTCTTCATGTCTTTTTCCAAAACAATGAAGATTCTTTCCAACTTCAAGGTGCCATGATCCCTCCTCCTAGCCTTGCTTCATGCCATGCCCATTCAAGAAAAAGAAGAAGAAATTTTGTATTCTTGCATTTGAATTTCAAAATGGGCCTTGGGTGACTATTTAAAGGACCCAATCCCTCCATTGTAAAGCTATTGAATGATTGAGTGATTAATGAAAAAGTTTGAGTTTTTTCCACCATCCAACCATTGTCTCTTAGGCTAGGTTTCAATGGAATTGCCTTCGTCCCCAGGGACGTCGAGTGGTGTGAGGCCACCTGTCCGTCGCCCCAGGGCGTCGCGAATCCTTCGTCCTCTAGGATGTCGCGTGGTGTGAGGCCACATTCCTTCATCCTCCGGGACGTCGCGGGGTACGAGGCCCCAAGTTATCTCCAACTTCGACTTCGGAATCCAGCCGGACACCGGGCTCGAAGCCCCTTCCCAACTCCATCTCAATTCCTTTCCATGCATCTCCATATTTCGCTGACCTTTCTTTTGTTTGCCTACAGGTCCTCCCTAGCATCTCGGGCATTGGAGATAGTCAGCTTTGCCATCGAGACCTCCTGACCCAAAGCCAGTGCTTCCACGGGTTTGACTGCTCGGGCATCCAGGCCGCATCCGTCGAGTTGAGCGATCTCTGCACCGGGCGCTTCAGAAGTTTTTTGGTTTGCTTTCTCTTTATCTCCTAAGTAGATATTGTATGTTGAGCTAGTCCTATTGGGGTTTCTTAATCCCGGGGTCCTGTTCTTGTCTTCACTTTTACGGCTTTGAACTGCTAGCATAAGCTTTCATTACTCTTCTTCGTATTTCTTGCCTTTGCTTGTGATCGGGAATCGAAACCCTAAAACAACGAAGAAGAACAACAAGAAACATAAAAAAAAAAAAAAATCATCAACCCTAAAAAGAATTCCTTTGCATCGTAAGCATCCTTATTAGCATCCAGCATCGCTAGCCCTAACCCCCTTATTCCACATCATTTCTGGTATCAGAGCAAGGCTAGGACTAGTGCATTTGTTTCATTTTCTACATTCTGGTCAGTCTGAATATAGTATGATCATTGGATTGTTTCTCCCTGTAGAGACATCTAAATCTTATAATTTCTATTTTGTTAGATCGCATTCATTTCAAGGTATTTTTTTCTATTTTCTCAAATTTTATTTCAACTTGTAGAGTTTCTACAAGCTGAAATACTGCTTGATAAAATCTCAGGTCTGATATTTCAGCAAGCATCTCATATTTTGATTCATTCATCCATCTAGCTTGCTTCTTGCATGTTTTAGTTCCTGCATTTTATTTAGCATTCACCCATCTAAAAGACACAAAAGAACAAAAAAAAATTTTAAGTCATTTCATTACTCATTATCGTACTTCATTTTACATAACTTATCTTAAGGGCATCAATTTAACATAGGGTCAGGATTTCATTACCTGTCCCTAGCCCAAAAACCACCACCTGACATATCGAACCCTAGCCATTAACTAAAATCAATTAGACATTTAATCTTCTCTAGTGATCTAGGGACACCCACGAAGTCAGGTCAACCCAAGTACCGAGCCAAGCTAGATTGCTTGTTGGTGTGTGCTTGTGTAGCTGGTGTCTAGGCAAGTGGTTCAGGGACTAGAGCCCGAAGGGAAGTGGGTTGGTTCGCTTACCTGGCCAATTTCTAATTGGTGTCTAGGCAAGCAAAGAGGAACCTCCACTCACCTTACACTTACCTGGCCAGGTGCTAAGTTACTACTTCCAGGTTCATTTTCTAGACTTTACATTTGGAGAGATCTCCTAGGTCTAGCAAATCGTAGCACCATTTTGTTACTGTGCACTAGATCAGGAACATCTTTTCACCCATCTTCTCCACCCTCTACCGACACCATGGACCAACTGCGAGCTGACATTGGAGCCTAACCCAATCCATGACTCAATCCATGACCCAGTTAGGCAACCAGTTGAACAATAGACTGGATCAAATAGAGGCCAGACTAAGACCCCTAGAGGAAGAGCTAAATGAATCTGAAGACCTTCTAGGAGTAGTAAGATGCAACCTAGACCAAAACATAGTACAGGAAGACTGGCATAGGACCAACATCCTACAGACCCTGATCAAGCTAGGAGATAGGTTTGTAAGGTCATCATTGGTAGTGGAAGCTGTGTTAATGCCATTTCCTTGAGTACAGTCAAATCTTTAGGACTAGCCACAGTTCCCCACCCCAACCCTTACAAAGTCTCCAGGATAGATTCAACTTCAATCCCTGTAAAGTCTAGGTGCCAAATCAAGATAAAAATGTGTTCCTATGAAGAATAGATTTGGTGTGACGTCTTACCCATGGGTGTGGGTAGTATCATTCTAGGACGACCCTGGCTTTTCAACCATGATGCCACCCTTTATGGTCGATCCAATACCTGTGTCTTTCTCCACCAAGGGAAAAAGATTACAATCAACCCAATCCAGCCAAAGGACCCAGTCAAGAAAAAATCAAGTAGCCTTAAAGAAAAGAAGCCTGAAGTTAACCTAATCAAGGACAATGGGTTAGAAGAAGAGATTACTGGGAAAAGACCCTTTAAAGAGTTTCAGGGAGAGAAGGATGAACATTCTGAGAATTTGAATACAAAAACCCCTGAGCCCATTGAAGACTTTAAGGCTGAACCCATTGAAAATCTAGGGAAAGAAACTCCTGAGCCCATTAAAGAATTGAAAGAAAGCATCTATGAGTCAAGTTTAGTAGAAGATGGGCCCGAGTGTGAAATCATTAAGGAATCCAAGGAAAATGATCCTGAACCCACTACAAAATTCGAAGAGGAAATGACCGAACCAGGATCACGTCTAGTAAATGAACATGTGGATTCAACAGTCTTTTCCACAGGAGTTCAGGAACCAACCCTTAATGAACCGATCCAAAGAGAACATCCTCAATAGATGGTTGAAGCTCGGAAAGAAATTGAGGGTGAAGTTCCCGATGAGTTACCTGATCAACTTCCACCCCTGAGAGACATCCATCATACTATAGACGTGGCCCCAAGATCCTCTTTAACAGACCTTCCTCACTATGGGATTGACCCTAGCGAGCCCCAAGATCTACCGGAACAAGAGGATCATATGACACCTATAGAACGATACCCAAATTTTAAGGTCATCCTGAATAACCTAGGCCTGTTTTATGTTTTCCATAAGCCACCCCAAGACTCCGATTCCTATTTCCTACCCTTCCCTGAGCCCTCTCACATTTCTAAAGCCATGGGGTTACTTTTTATTGGGATTACCAGATTGCGTGACTCCTTAGAGCCCATCCCTTTTGCCCTCTACTTCTGGTATACTTTATGACATTTGCTAAGGATCCTTAATAATTTTTCTTGTGCATACCAGACTAGGATCAAACCTAGAGAATCAAAAGTCTATTAGGTTTAGACCCTGGGAGTCCAATAAAATTTTTATCAATAAGATTGCGTAGTTGAGTATGCATTTTGCATCATGTTAGGATTATGCATTAAATACAATTTTTAAAATAATTTTGCTGATTCCCGAAAGCGAGCCAAAGAGTTTGAAATAAGAGATTTTGTAATGTTTAGGCTCCGGCCTGAATGGTTTCCACCGGGAACCATTAAGAAGCTTCATGCTCATGGGGCGGGTCCCTTTAAAGTGATTAGGAGAATGGGCCCTAATGCCTATGTGCTAGAATTACCTCCGGATTATGGAATTAGCTCGACATTCAATATCTCTGACTTAATCGAGTATAGAGAACCCGCAAACATACCCAGTGAGCCGTTTGGGCCTGACCTCCCTTTTGAGAGTGAACCTGAACCTGAGTGTCCACCTCCAAATATACCTGAGCGAGGAGAGCGGATCGAGCATGTCCTGGATGACCAAGCCATCTATACCCGGGGCAAGGGCTATCAATGTTACTTGGTCCGATGGCAAGGCCGACCCGAATCCGATGACTGATGGATCATACGGGAGGACTTGCGACGCATCGACCCCGACATCGTGGAGAGGTAACAAAGCCAAACTAACCCTTACTCGATAGGGTCGAGTTCCTCCCACCCCGAGAGAATTGGTGTGGCAACCAGGATCTGACAGAGGCTCCTCAACCCTCTATGTATCTCAGATTAGGGTTCCACTTCTTTGTATCTTGTAATGAAGCTTCAAGCCTCAAATTTGTAATTGTCTTTTGCTTTGAATTGAGTCTGTACCTTGACCAATTAGGTCAAATTGAGTCATGTACTAAGCCAAGTCATAAATCGAGTCCAGTCTGAGTCTCTTAGAAGTATGGGTCAATTGCAAGAGTGGGTCTTAAAATTTAGTCTCCTTGGATGCAAGTAAGGAAAGAAGCTAAGTCTGCTCAGGGCCCACCTGTGCATTCTACATGGCGCCATGACATCTTGCCATGTGGGCAGCACACTTGGCATGCAAAGACGCCCAATGGGGAGGACCACTTCACTTGGCTCTAGCCTTTTTCCCCTCCCCCTATCAAGCTCATTGCCATGCAAGGGTGGTCGGCCAAGGTGGAAGTCAATGGGAGTTGAAGTGGGAAATTCAAATCCCTTGCTTCAAGCCCTCCAATCAAGTCTTCTTCCCAAATTACTTCAACCTCTTTGGAAGGGAGAGACAAGATCCTTGGGCGCCTCCACCTAACACTCCCCATGTCAAGCCTTATACCAAAGAAAGGGTGTGCAACAAAAAAAGGAAGAAGAACATAAGCCATGCTATAAGCCCCTCTTCATGTCTTTTTCCAAAACAATGAAGATTCTTTCCAACTTCAAGGTGCCATGTTCCCTCCTCCTAGCCTTGCTTCATGCCATGCCAATTCAAGAAAAAGAAGAAGAAATTTTGTATTCTTGTATTTGAATTTCAAAATGGGCTTTGGGTGCATATTTAAAGGACCCAATCCCTCCATTGTAAAGATATTGAATGATTGAGTGATTAATGAAAAAGTTTGAATTTTTTCCACCCTCCAACCATTGTCTCTTAGGCTAGGTTTTAGTGGAATTGCCTTCATCCCCAGGGATGTCGAGTGGTGTGAGGCCACCTGTCCGTTGCCCCAGGGTGTCGCGAATCCTTCGTCCTCCAGGACACGCATGGTGTGAGGCCACATTCCTTCGTCCTCCGGGACGTCGTGGGGTGCGAGGCCCCAAGTTATCTCCAACTTCAACTTCGGAATCCAGCCGGACACCAGGCTCGAAGCCCCTTCCCAACTCTATCCCAATTCCTTTCCATGCATCTCCATATTTTGCTGACCTTTCTTTTGTTTGCCTACAGGTCCTCCCTGGCATCTCGGGCATTGGTGATAGTCAGCTTTGCCATCACGACCTCCTGACCCAAAGCCAGTGCTTCCACGGGTTCGACTGCTCGAGCATCCAGGCTACATCCATCGTGTTGAGCGATCTCTGCACCGGGCGCTTCAGAAGTTTGAGGTTTGCTTTCTCTTTATCTCCTAAGTAGATATTGTATGTCGAGCTAGTCCTACCGGGGTTTCTTAATCCCAGGGTCCTGTTCTCGTTTTCACTTTTAGGGCTTTGAATTGCTAGCTTAAGCTTTCATTACTCTTCTTCGTATTTCTTGCCTTTGCTTGTGATCAGGAATCGAAACCCTAAAACAACGAAGAAGAACAACAAGAAACATAAAAAAAAAAAAAAAATCATCAACCCTAAAAAGAATTCCTTTGCATCGTAAGCATCCTTATTAGCATCTAGCATCCCTAGCCCTAACCCCCTTGTTCCACATCATTTCTGGTATCAGAGCAAGGCTAGGACAAGTGCATTTGTTTCATTTTCTGCATTCTGGTCAGTCTGAATATAGTATGATCATTGGATTGTTTCTCCCTGTAGATATATCTAAATCTTATAATTTCTATTTTGTTAGATCGCATCCATTTCAAGGTATTTTTTTCTATTTTCTCAAATTTTATTTCAGCTTGTAGAGTTTCTACAAGCCAAAATACTGCTTGATAAAATCTCAGGTCTGATTTTTCAGCAAGCATCTCATCTTTTGATTCATTCATCCATCTAGCTTGCTTCTTGCATGTTTTAATTCCTGCATTTTATTTAGCATTCACCCATCTAAAAGACACAAAAGAACAAAAAAAAATTTTAAGTCATTTCATTACTCATTATTGTACTTCATTTTACATAACTTATCTTAAGGGCATCAATTTAACATAGGGTCAGGATTTCATTACCTGCCCCTAGCCCAAAAACCACCACCCGACATATCGAACCCTAGCCATTAACTAAAATCAATTAGACATTTAATCTTCTCTAGTGATCTAGGGACACCCACGAAGTCGGGTCAACCCAAGTACCGAGCCAAGCTAGATTGCTTGTTGGTGTGTGCTTGTGTAGCTGGTGTCTAGGCAAGTGGTTCAGGGACTAGAGCCCGAAGGGAAGTGGGTTGGTTCGCTTACCTGGCCAATTTCTAATTGGTGTCTAGGCAAGCAAAGAGAAACCTCCACTCACCTTACACTTACCTGGCCAGGTGCCAAGTCACTACTTCCAGGTTCATCTTTTTGACTTTACATTTGGAGAGATCTCCTAGGTCTAGCAAACCGTAGCACCATTTTGTTACATGTGCACTAGATCAGGAACCTCTTTTCACCCACCTTCTCCACCCTCTACCAACACCATGGACCAACAGCGAGCTGAAATTGGAGCACTAACCCAATCCATGACTCAATCCATGACCCAGTTGGCAACCAGTTGAACAATATACTGGATCAAATAGAGGCCAGACTAAGACCCCTAAAGGAAGAGCTAAATGAATCTGAAGACCTTCTAGGAGTAGTAAGATGCATCCTAGCCCAAAACATAGTACAGGAAGACTGGCGTAGGACCAACAACCTACAGACCCTGATCAAGCTAGGAGATAGGTTTGTAAGGTCATCATTGGTAGTGGAAGTTGTGTTAATGCCCTTTCCTTGAGTACAGTCAAATCTTTAGGACTAGCCACAGTTCCCCACCCCAACCCTTACAAAGTCTCCTGGACAGGTTCAACTTCAATCCCTGAAAAGTCTAGGTGCCAAATCAAGATAAAAATGAGTTCCTATGAAGAATAGATTTGGTGTGACGTCTTACCCATGGGTGTGGGTAGTATCATTCTAGGACGACCCTGGCTTTTCAACCATGATGCCACCCTTTATGGTCGATACAATACCTGTGTCTTTCTCCACCAAGGGAAAAAGATTACAATCAACCCAATCCAGCCAAAGGACCCAGTCAAGAATGGATCAAGTAGCCTTAAAGAAAAGAAGCCTGAAGTTAACCTAATCAAGGACAATGGGTTAGAAGAAGAGATTACTGGGAAAGGACCATTTAAAGAGTTTCAGGGAGAGAAGGATGAACATTCTGAGAATTTGAATACAAAAACCCCTGAGCCCATTGAAGACTTTAAGGTTGAACCCATTGAAAATCTTGGGAAAAAAACTCTTGAGCCCATTAAAGAATTGAAAGAAAGCATCTATGAGTCAAGTTTAGTAGAAGATGGGCCCGAGTGTGAAATCATTGTGGAATCCAAGGAAAATGATCCTGAACCCACTACAAAATTTGAAGAGGAAATGACCGAACCAGGATCACGTCTAGTAAATGAACATGTGGATTCAACAGTCTTTTCCACAGGAGTTCAGGAACCAACCCTTAATGAACCGATCCAAAGAGAACATCCTCAAGAGATGGTTGAAGCTCGGAAAGAAATTGAGGGTGAAGTTCCCGATGAGTTACCTGATCAACTTCCACCCCTAAGAGACATCCATCATACTTTAGACGTGGCCCCAAGATCCTCTTTAACAGACCTTCCTCACTTTGGGATTGACCCTAGCGAGCCCCAAGATCTACCGGAACAAGTGGACCATATGACACCTATAAAACGATACCCAAATTTTAAGGTCATCCTGAATAACCTAGGACTGTTTTATGTTTTCCATAAGCCACCCCAAGACTCCGATTCCTATTTCCTACCCTTCCCTGAACCCTCTCACATTTCTAAAGCCATGGGGTTACTTTTTATTAGGATTACCAGATTGCGTGTCTCCTTAGAGCCCATCCCTTTTGCCCTCTACTTCTGGTATACTTTATGGCATTTGCTAAGGATCCTTAATAATTTTTCTTGTGCATACTAGACTAGGGTCAAACCTAGAGAATCAAAAGTCTGTTAGGTTTATACCCTAGGAGTCCAATAAAATTTTTCTCAATAAGATTGCATAGTTGAGTCTGCATTTTGCATCATGTTAGGATTATGCATTAAATATAATTTTTAAAATAATTTGGCTGATTCCCGAAAGCGAGCCAAAGAGTTTGAAATAAGGGATTTTGTAATGATTAGGCTCCGGCCTGAACGATTTCCACCGGGAACCGTTAAGAAGCTTCATGCTCATGGGGCGGGTCCCTTTAAAGTGATTTGGAGAATGGGCCCAAATGCCTATGTGCTAGAATTACCTTCGGATTATTGAATTAGCTTGACATTCTATATCTCTGACTTAGTCGAGTATAGATAACCCGCAAACATACCTAGTGAGCTATTTGGGCCTGACCTCCCTTTTGAGAGTGAACCTAAACCTGAGTGTCCACCTCCAAATATACCTGACCGAGGAGAGCGGATCGAGCGTGTCTTGGATGACCAAGCCATCTCTACCCGGGACAAGGGCTATCAATGTTACTTGGTCCGATGGCAAGGCCGACCCGAATCCGATGACTCGTAGATCACACGGGAGGACTTGCGACGCATCGACCCCGACATCCTGGAGAGGTACCAAAGCCAAACTAACCCTTACTCGACAGGGTCGAGTTCCTCCCACCCCGAGAGAATTGGTGTGGGCACCAGGATCTGACAGAGGCTCCTCAACCCTCTATGGATCTCAGATTAGGGTTCCACTTCTTTGTGTCTTGTAATAAGGCTTCAAGCCTCAAATTTGTAATTGTCTTTTGCTTTGAATTGAGTCTGTACCATGACCAATTAGGTCAAATTGGGTCTTGTACTAAGTCAAGTCATAAATCGAGTCCAGTCCGAGTCTCTTAGAAATATGGGTCAATTGCAAGAGTGGGTCTTAAAATTTAGTCTCCTTGGATGCATGTAAGGAAAAAAGCCAAGTCAGCTCAGGGCCGACCTGTGCATCCTACATGGCGCCATGACATCTTGCCATGTGGGCAGCACACTTGGCATGCAAGGACGCCCAATGGGGTGGACCACTTCACTTGGCTCCAGCCTTTTTCCCCTCCCCCTATCAAGCTCATTGCCATGCAAGGGTGGTCGGCCAAGGTGGAAGTCAATGAGAGTTGAAGTGGGGAATTCAAATCCCTTGCTTCAAGCCCTCCAATCAAGTCTTCTTCCCAAATTGCTTCAACCTCTTTGGAAGGGAGAGACAAGATCCTTGGGTGCCTCCACCTAACACTCCCCATGTCAAGCCTTATACCAAAGAAAGGGTGTGCAACAAAGGAAGGAAGGAGAACATAAGCCATGCTACAAGCCCCTCTTCATGTCTTTTTCCAAAACAATGAAGATTCTTTCCAACTTCAAGGCGCCATGATCCCTCCTCCTAGCCTTGCTTCTGCCATGCCCATTCAAGAAAAAGAAGAAGAAATTTTGTATTCTTGCATTTGAATTTCAAAATGGGCCTTGGGTGCCTATTTAAAGGACCCAATCCCTCCATTGTAAAGCTATTGAATGATTGAGTGATTAATGAAAAAGTTTGAGTTTTTTCCACCCTCCAACCATTGTCTCTTAAGCTAGGTTTGAGTGGAATTGCCTTCGTCCCCAGGGACGTCGAGTGGTGTGAGGCCACCTGTCCGTCCCCCAGGGCATCGCGAATCCTTCATTCTCTAGGACGTCGCGTGGTGTGAGGCCACATTCCTTCATCCTCCGTGATGTCGCGGGGTGTGAGGCCCCAAGTTATCTCCAACTTCGACTTCGGAATCCAGCCGGACACCGGGCTCGAAGCCCCTTCCCAACTCCATCTCAATTCCTTTCCATGCATCTCCACATTTCGCTGACCTTTCTTTTGTTTGCCTACAGGTCCTCCCTGGCATCTCGGGCATTGGAGACAGTCAGCTTTGCCATCGCGACCTCCTGACCCAAAGCCAGTGCTTCCACGGGTTCGACTGCTCGGGCATCCAGGCCGCACCCGCCGAGTTGAGCAATCTCTGCACCGAGCGCTTCAGAAGTTTGAGGTTTGCTTTCTCTTTATCTCCTAAGTAGATATTGTATGTCGAGCTAGTCTCACCGGGGTTTTTTAATCTCGGGGTCCTGATCTCGTTTTCACTTTTAGGGATTTGAACTGCTCGTGTTAGCTTTCATTATTCTTCTTCGTATTTCGTGCCTTTGCTTGTGATCGGGAATCGAAACCCTAAAACAATGAAGAAGAACAACAAGAAACATTAAAAAAAAAAAAATCATCAACCCTAAAAAGAATTCCTTTGCATCATAAGCATCCTTATTAGCATCAAGCATCCCTACCCTAACCCCCTTGTTCCACATCAGAAGAGTTGCCCAATACCGCAATCTCCTTGTTCCATATTGCTCGGAGCTATCTACCATCTTCTTCCTATCTTCATTCATTGCTGCCCAAGCCATGGCTGCTACTCCTCCCCATTCTGGCATCTTCCCTGATCCATGTCGAGCCTCCCATTGCCATTCTCACTGGAGCCACCATGCCATCGCCATCTTCCTTCTCTGACTCGAGCACTGGTTGTCGCTCTTCCCGTCTCTGCCACTAGCTACTCCTCCATATTCTTCCCTATCGACCATCAATGTTTCACCGGCCACCGCCCATCAATGTCCCTGCTGGCCGAGTTTTCCTCTACCCTATGCCACCGCTGCCCACCTCTCCACCACTGCCGTCTTCTCTATCTTAAGAAACTGGGAACACCATGGCTGCTCTTCACCAAAGCCACCACATCTCCACCGGCCACCTTCCCTTCATCGTTGCTTCTCCACCCAACACCTTGCCATAGCTTGTAGTGGAGACGAGTCCAATGCAGAGGAGTCCTAGGCACAAACCAAGCATGATCCATAGCTCTCAACCATTCAACGGATCTCGGCCAACCAAAGTATTGATTCAATGGTTGATAGAGAATCCCTGCTTGAGACGAAGTGCTGAAGCGCAATCCACATGATTTAGGTGATCAAATAGTCTAGAGATACCATAAATCAACCATCCCATGGCCCATATTATTCTAACTTGACCTAGAGCCTTCTCCAAGCTTTATTTAAAGGACCCTTAGACTGCAAGAAAAACCCATCTTGGAGAGAGGAGTATGGTACAGGGTAGAAGGCATAGCTTTGGATTGTGGGTTGGCCTCTAAGAGTGAGGTTTCTTAGAGAAGAAGCTCTATTTTCTATGCCATCTTTTTGCCTACACCAATCTTCATATCAAGATCCAAAGAGAAAGAAGAAAAGGAAGCCAAATTTGCTCCACAGAGTATGATAGAAGAAGACAACGTGACATCAACCAACTTCTCGATGAGGTTGTACCAATCAACTTTAGATTCTTTGTTATCATTTTTTATTGTTTATTTAATTATTATTTTTAATTCCTTGTAATTAGATTTTAACTAATTCAAAGTTTATTTTTATGCCATTCAGATTTTTGTTATTTATTTTTATTGTAAGTAGATGCTAAGATCTGATTAGCAGATCGAATGCAGCAAGTTATAATTTTCTATTGCACTTTTAATTTTCATTTTCTTGACTTCAAATTATTTTTTTATTTTATAATAATCAAAGATTTCAAATTATCATAAGTCCTACCTTCTTCATGGATTTGACCCGACTCATCCTTTCTATGTATTCTTAATTTTATTTAAAAGTCAGTTAATTAAATTGATAGCCATAGTGTCTTAACGACAACATCGTGACCTATCATTGGTTTAGAATTTCTCCTAAAGCCTTCAATCATCATCTTTTGCCCCGGGCACCAATCTTCTTTCCATCCTTTATGTTTTTCTTTGGAGAGCCTGCAACCTCTGGTCTTCCACTCTACCCATGTTCTAGGTAAGCTCTCTTTTCCTTCTTTGTATCCATTTTCTCTTCTTTTTTAGAATAGATGTCGAAGCAGTCATAGGGCACTAAGAAGGAGGGGTCAAATGACCTTAATGCTCCATAAGGAAGGTGCATTGCACTGGTGACCTCTGGTTCAAACATGTATGTGTCTACAATGGATGAGGAGGACCTATCCCTCATCCGATTGGCAAACCGTGTCTCGGATGATTTTGAACTAAAGCTCCAAGACCCGAATGCCTGAATTAATGACCCACCTCCTGATCATCTAGGAGTCTACGAGGAGGCACTTGAGGCCATTCTAAGGTTTCCTTTCTTCCCTTCATTTTCAAACTTCTCCATTATTATGGGATCCCCTTGTGCATCTTGATCCAAAATTCAGCTAGACACATCATAGGATTTCAAGTTCTTTTCTTCTTGATCAAAATTTAGCCCACCTTTTCCTTGTTTCACACCTTCTTTATGGCCCAGGTACATCCATATCCTAAGACATGGTGCCTTACTATCCAGAGAGGGGTAGAGCCACTAATTGAGGGTGCTCCTTCCACCATTAAAGGGTGCAAGGAGCACTTCTTATTTGTCTCTCATCCTTCCATTGGTGATTAGGGTCTACTGAGCTGGGGTTAGCTAAAGGAATCTACCTTAGATTTTTCCAATCTGAGTGATGAGGAGGAGAGTCTTTTTACAATTCTGGGGGCTTACAAAGCCACTTAGCTAAAGCTTCTTTTGTTGAAAGAGTTTCTTCGTAAGGCGGGGCTCAGTTGGCTCCTCAAGGGTATTTTTTGGGCTTTAGCTCTTTTTCTTTTACTGCTACGCTTGTACTTGACTGGACATTAATGTGTAGGTATGATGCTCAAACAACTTGAGGCACTAAGGGAGAGCTTGACCCAAAAAAAGAAGAGAAAGGGGAAGGCCTCTTCCTCTACTTCAAAGAGGGTCAAACTCTTCTAGCTTGAATTGGTTGAGGCCCCTTCTGAGCCCACTCCAGCGGTGGTCAAGGTTGCTCCCAAAGCTACTGTCACCCCACCTCGACCTACCATGCCTCCAACAATTTTAATCCCTTAGTTGTTTCCCTCTAGCATCCCGACCCAAGGCACCAAAGAGGCTACACCTAGTTCTAGGATCTTGGTTGGTGGTTAGGGAAACAAATTTCCTCAAGATTGGAAAGACATCCAAGAAGTTTTTGAGAGTACCCTAATCCCCTGGGGAGTAGAATAGGTCCATAATATAGATTTTCAAGATATGAGGCACTAGTGTGTGATGGCTCTTTAATAGGTATTTCTATATCAATCTTTACTTCTTTCACCATCTCGTCCTACTTTCTAACATTTAATTTTGTTGATGACTCATTTTACAAATGATCTACTAAACCAAGTCTTAGATAACTAGAAGGCTTAGGAGTAGTAGAAGGAAGCTAAGAAATATACCACCAAGGCCTATCAGAAGGTTAAGGCATTCGAGGCTATAGCCAAGCACCTTAAGAAGGTGCTTGCCGAATCTAAATCCAACTTGGCCATGGCAAGAAGCAACTTGGCCGAGACCAAGGCCAATATAGTGGTGGCAAGGGCTGATCTGGAGTTGGAGAGGCAGTAAAGAGAGGTTAAAGTGATGGTGACCAAGGAGAAGTTAAAGCAAGAGGTGGAGGCTGCCATATAGAGATACAAAGCTTTCACCAATTTTGCGGCGGGCATGGCCCATGTGGTGGCGGCCTTCCAAGCATCGAAGGAGTTCTCTGATGCTTGCATCACCTTCAACCATGAGGCCTTCACAAAAGGCCATGAATTGGGGATGCTCGAGTACTGAAGCCAGGTCACTAAGCATCATTAAGGGCTGGATCTTTCATTCTTTGATGAAGGGGAGTCCAAAGAGGAGCCTTCTAATGGGGTTGCTACTACACCTGCCCTAGTTGAGGTTGTGCCATCTCCGACATTCGAAGCCACTCATGCTGAGCCCATTGCCATTGAGCCCTCAGTAATGAATGAAGCTACTCTATCTGACCCCACCACCATGGCCAAGCCTTCTACGGCTGCTGACCCCAAGGAGGTCAAGAACTGAACTTTTATAATTTTTGTTTTTCTTTTCTTATACCATTATGGGTTTTGGACTATCATTGTAAGAAGAACCTTTTACTTTAATGGAATAAATTTTTTTTTATTCTAGCATCATTTACATTAATCGTAACCTTGATGCGGTAAGCATATGATTAATGTTTTGAATATGGTTTATAGAGCAATGAAACCTAATTACACTAGCATTGTACTCATCATAATAAGACTTAAGGATTATAAGAAATGGGACTTTTACTTGATTAGACACAATCCTAAACTAAGAAGGAAGAAGATCTAGACAATAGGGGCTAATGATTGTGGACTTACCTTGATGAGCTTTCCAACCTTGTTTTGATTCATACCTTGAAACTACCAACACTCAGAACTAAAGAACCTGGATAACAGAGATCAGAACCCTAGACTTGGGGCTTCAGCTTGTTGGTTCTTTGTCAAGGTGAACCCGGTCCACAACTCAAAGACTTCGAAGGACCCTGCAATGAAGATCAAAGTTATGGAAGAAGGATAAGAACATATAGAAGGGATGGAAGAATTTATGAACAAAGAATAGAAATTTGAGAAGATCTGGCTAACTCCAATGCCTTCACGTGAGCTTGGAAGATGCTTTACTAGGGGAAAAGAATGGCTTTGGCGTGGAGGAAGAGGATGGGAAACTTTCACATAAGGAAAAAAAAAACACAAGACAACTTCTACTTCCAAAATTCAACTTCAATTTTCATTCATTCCCAAAAATCCCCCCTTTACAATGGGCGTCCAAGGCCTTTAATAGCCTCACAAAGCTAGCTTTTGAAACTTAAAAACTCCCCAAATTGAGGAGGATTACAAGGGGGGGTTGGAGGATTTGGTGGAGAGTTTGGAGGGATGGGGGGGGGGGGGGTTTGGAGGATTTGGTGGAGGACTTGGAGGGGTGTGGCCAACCTCCTTGAATTTGAATCTTCCTTGTTGGCGCCAAAGAGTGATGAGGTGGCTAGTGAGGTGGCACCTGATGATGTGGCATGATGAGATGGTCTTCTACTTGGATAAGGAATGACATGTGGCGCCAAGTGGTCCTAGTTGATGGTCCTTTTCTCTTGCTTGGTTGATGTGTCTTCTCTTCTTCATGTGGTCAAATTCTGGGGTCCAGAATTTGAGTCTTGTTACTGGCTTTTATTGTTTTAAGACTTGATTAACTGAAATAGAGTTAACTCAACTGAACTGACTTGACTGACCTAAACTTTAAAACTTGAAACGGACTTACAGGAAATGAATTTTTTTTTAAAAGTAATTACAAGACTCAATAAACACTCTTGATTAATTATAGGACTCTTGAAAAGGAAATATCTCTTGAAAATAAAATATTTTTGAACTAAAGAATACAAGGTAAACTAATTATCTTCGATCCAAATTGGGATAAGGCTAACCTTGTTGGAGTGAAGTTTCTTTCAGTTTCTGGTGTCCACACCAATTCTCCTGGGGTGGGCAGAACTCGACCCAGTCGAGTATGGTTCAGTTTTGCCCTGATAATGCTCGAACAAGTCTGGGTTAAGTCTTTGCAGGTCCTCTCGGGTAATCCAAGAGTTGTCGGACTCAGGTCGACCTTGCCATTGAACCAGGTATCACTGATACTCGTTATTCCTGGTAGTAGTGGTCTTGTCATCCAGGATTCTCTCAATCCTCTCTCTCCGCTCAGGTAGGGTTGGTGGTGGATACTCGGAAATATGTTCACTCTCAATGAAAGTTTCTGGCCCAAAAGGCTCACTAGGTATTAGTACTGGTTCTTTGTATTCTACTAGGTCTGAAACATTAAAGGTTGTACTGATACCCATATCAGGTGGAAGTTCCAAAACATATGCATTAGGCCCTATTTTCTTTAAGATCTTGAAAGGTCCCGCTCCGCGGGCATGCAGCTTCTTTATGGTTCCAGAGGGGAACCGTTCAGTGTTGAGCCTAATCATCGCATAATCCCCTTCACAGAATTCTTTAGCCCTCTTATGTGAGTCAGCTAATTATTTGTAAGTTTCATTGCTCAGGTTGATCTTATTACTGATTTCTTTATGCAGATTTATGACATGTTGTGCAAAAGACTCAGCATACTCAGAAACTTACACAAGCACTTATGAAATGCAGACTGAACTAGGCATCCTTATTGAGAGGAATTTTATTGGACTCTCTAGGGCCTAAACCTAATAGATTAATGACTCTCTAGGTTTGACCCTGGTCTGGCATGCACATGAGAATTTACCATGGGTTCCTAGCAAATGCCATAAGGTTTTCCAAAAGTAGGTAGCAAAAGGAATAGGCCTTAAAAGCTCATGCATCCTAGTAATCTCATCAAAATGAAACTTAATGGCTCTAAAATTATGATAAGACTCAAGGAAAGGCAGGAAATAGGAATCCGAGACTTGGGGTAATTTAGAAGCATCTTGAAACAGACCTTGGTTACTCATGATGACCTTAAGATTAGAATTTTGATCTACAGGCGGGATGCTTCTAGGTAGTTGAAGGTCATCAGGAAAGTTTTCTAAAATAATGATTGGGTTCTTCTCAGGTACCTGAAGGAGTTCTTGTGTCGAAGCTAAAGTATTGGGTTCTTCCTGAGGGCATTGTCTTACGGGAACCAAGTCCTCACTAAATTTTGGTTGTTCTGATGTTTCAGGACTAGGCTCAATAATATTTTCTTTACCAAAGGTTTCCTCAGGTAAGGTACTAAAGTTGTTCTCTTCACAGTCTTCCCCTTCATATTCATCTATTAAACTTATGTTAGTCTCATACACATATTTACTAGGTTTAGATTTGCCTTCTTCCTTCCCTAGCCCTTCAGTTTGAGGATACCCTAAGTCTTGGGTATTAATGAACTCAACTTGTACTTCAGGGTTCTTACTCCTATCATTCATATGATCTAATGGGATAGTAGGAGTTGGTTGGTCTAAAGGAAATTGTTTAGCCAGAATTTGGTTCAATTGGGCCATTAGATTATTTAGGCCTTTCAGCATGGTTTCAAGATTCGGGTCCATGTCTACACTTGACTGGGCTTGGATTGGTGAATATGGTGTCCCTGCTCTAGTTGTCATGCATGCAAATGGACTCAAGTTCGAGCTAAGGTTTCCTAGACCTAGAGCACAAATTAGAAGTCTAATTAAGTGAACCAACTAGCTAGTAGTACTTATGGGACTTAGCCAGGTAGGTGGAGGGGAGTGAAGGTCCCTGATTGCCAACCTTAGACACTAATCTGAGATTGGCCAGGTAGGCGGACCAAATCACAAGCCCTGATGCACCAATCTTAGACACCAAGCCAGTAAGCACACACCAATTAGCTGACACAGTTAACTTGACCCTAACCTGAACCCAACTTGTTGGTGTCCCTAACCCACTAGGGCAATTAACGTTCTATTCAATTTTAATTAACGGGCTGGGATCGATATGCTGGTTGGTGATTTTTGGGCTAGGGACAGGTGATGAAACCCTGACCCTATGTCAAATAGATGCCCTTAATTTGATTTCTCTTGAGATGAATGAAATGCAAAGGTGCTGCAGAAGTGTGTTGCAGTTTGAAAGTGGTGTGGAAAATATGATTTCCAAAAATTCTGAAAAATTCACAAAGGATTTCTAACTTATATGTTTCAATGCAGATGAAAGGAATTTTAAAACTAAAATCTGAACTACTCTAAGCAGATCTTACAAATGAAGATAAATAAAAAGGATAGAACAGAACCCTAATGATAGTGTCAAACTACAGAAATTTTTATTTTTTTTATAATTTTTTTCTAATGATGAAATTTAATATGGTGATAACTGACTTAAAAAGGAACAAGAAAAAAAATATTTCAACAAAAAATTAGTGACTTGCCTTTGGAGATGCAGACGAATTACAGTAAATAGATGCAAATTTTCAGAAAACAGAACCTAATCAAACAAGTGCAATGGCTTACCCAAACTTCAATCTAAAAAATTCACGTCTGGCCAGGGGCTCATTATTCCCATGGGTCGTGACAGTGTACTGGAGTACACCCATTCAGGAGGTGTGAATTTTGGATCTTGCTTGGATTTTAAAAAAAAAATTAACTAGATAATAATTATGCATGCAACATATCTAAATGCAGGAAATTATCCGACCATACTCTGATACCAATTTGATGTGGCAAGCATATGATTAATATTTTGAATATGGTTTGTAGAGCAATGTAACCTAATTACACTAGCATTGTACTCATCATAATAAGACTTAAGGATTATAATAAATGGGACTTTTACTTGATTAGACACAATCCTAAACTAAGAAGGAAGAAGATCTAGATAATAGGGGCAAATGATTGTGGACTTACCTTGATGAGCTTTCCAACCTTGTTTTGATTCATACCTTGAAACTACCAACACTCAGAATTGAAGAACCTGGATAACAGAGATTAGAACCCTGGACTTGGGGTTTCAGCTTGTTGGTTTTTTGTCAAGGTGAACCCGGTCCACAACTCAAAGACTTCGAAGGACCCTGCAATGAAGATCAAAGTTAAGGAAGAAGGATAAGAACATATAGAAGGGATGGGAGAATTTATGAACTAAGAACAGAAATTTGAGAAGATTTGGCTTACTCCAATGCCTTCATGTGAGCTTGGAAGATGCTTTGCTAGGGAAAAAGAATGGCTTTGGCATGGAGGAAGAGGATGGGAAACTTTCACATAAGGAAAAAAAAAAATACAAGACAACTTCTACTTCCAAAATTCAACTTCAATTTTCATTCATTCCCAAAAATCCCCCCTTTACAATGGGCAACCAAGGCCTTTAATAGCCTCACAAAGCTAGCTTTTGAAATTTAAAAACTCCCCAAATTGAGGAGGATTACAAGGGGGGGTTGGAGGATTTGGTGGAGAGTTTGGAGGGATGGGGGGGGGGGGGTTTGGAGGATTTGGTGGAGGACTTGGAGGGGTGTGGCCAACCTCCTTGAATTTGAATCTTCCTTGTTGGCGCCAAAGAGTGATGAGGTGGCTAGTGAGGTGGCACCTGATGATGTGGCATGATGAGATGGTCTTCTACTTGGATAAGGAATGACATGTGGCGCCAAGTGGTCCTAGTTGATGGTCCTTTTCTCTTGCTTGGTTGATGTGTCTTCTCTTCTTCATGTGGTCAAATTCTGGGGTCTAGAATTTGAATCTTGTTGCTGGCTTTCATTTCTTTAAGACTTGATTAATTGAAATAGACTTAACTCAACTGAATTGACTTGACTGACCTAAACTTTAAAACTTGAAACGGACTTACAGGAAATGAAATTTTTTTAAAAGTAATTACAAGACTCAATAAACACTCTTGATTAACTACATGACTCTTGAAAAGGAAATGGCTCTTGAAAATAAAACATTTACAGGACTCTTGAAAAGGAAATGGCTCTTGAAAATAAAACATTTTTGAACTAAAGAATACAAGGTAACCTAATTATCTTCGATCCAAATTGGGATAAGGCTAACCTTGTTGGAGTGAAGTTTCTTTCGGTTTCTGGTGTCCACACCAAACCTGACTCCAGATGTTGAATTGTCATCGAAGGCATTTATGCCCACCAAACAACTTCACAAGGCCATCAATATCAAGGCCTATGTCTTAGAGCAAGAAGCCAAGGCCAAAACTACAAAAAGGAGGACCACCAACTATAAGAGGAGGTTGCTAAAGGTGCAAGAGGTGCTTAAAAGAGTGTATGAGAAAATCGAGCATTTTCGCTCGAAGTGTGTCATGCATGATTTTGAAAAGACTAAGTTTAAGGAAGAGATGGGAAAGTTATCAGAGAAGTTTCTTAGATAGCCTAGGATGTCACCGTTAGGGTGGCTCAAGTGCAAAGTCAAATTTTGTCTGCTCATGGGGAGATTTTTGGTTTAGAGTCATTGCTTGCCTCTAAAGATTCATGGTAGGAAATCACCACCTAATCAACAAGATTCTAGGATGAGCTATACCAAGCCCAGAAGAAAATTACTAAGTTCAAGTGGTCAGCGAGAGGTAAGGAATTGATGCCGAGTCCAAAAGTTGGGGGATCACTACTAGCCATTGCCTCTCTATCTATTAGCTAGCCCCAAACAAGCCTACAAACGTTATCAAGTGGTTAGTCATCTTTGGTTGCTTTTGAAGGTTCTGGGTAGCTTGCCATGGTATCCTTTGGGCTAGGTCGATCACCTCAGTGAGAGAATCATCATGCCCTGAACATAAGTGCTGTAGTTGGCTCTAATACTAGGTTGAGGCCATGGTCAATAGTTGCACATAGGTCTACCAGCCGGTCCAAGTCATGGAGCCACCATCAATCAAGCTAGTAGTCTTGCTCATGGAGTCATCTACAGTCACACCAACGACCCTACTCGAGGGGGCACCGTCAAGCAAAAGAGGTCTAAGAAACACGAGAAAGTGGATATAAAGGAGGACTGTCATTCGACCAAGGTCACTAGGTGGGATTTTCCAATTGTCAAACTCTGGTGTGGGTCCTTTATCCAAAACATGATCTTAGTCACTTGCCTTCTTGTTGCACAAACATGGCCAAGTTCATCATGCAACTTGTGATGGATTCAAGCCTGTGCCTGGGTGTAGGACTCGACACCTTCCCTTATGGTGCAACATCTCAGATGAAGGATTCCCTATGGAGCTTGGGGATTGCCAAGGATCTACCACCCGTCATGAAGGAGCCCATAGAATTGAACAATGATAGAGGCCAGTTGTCTAAGGTAGGATCTTGGAGTGGCTCCAATGACCAGTTGCCACTTGGAATGGTTGTCATAGATCCAGAGGCCAAGAAGAATTAGCCCTATGCTAGGAGTTTTATTTTTTTCTTTTTTGTACCTTGTAACTTCCTTTGTGTAGCCCTTAGGCATTAAAAAGCAATGAAACTTTTATTTTTCTCTACTTGAGTTTGGATGATCCAATAATCTCTTCTCTTTCTAGGCTAATCAAAGGTTTATTGTATTCTATTGGACTAGAATTTTTTAGGTCTTGGCTATTAGGGAATAACTATGTTTTTTATCATTGATCGCTTATTGGAGCTTTGACTGACCTTGAAGCGGTCACTTGGAGCTAAAGGTGTCAGACATGCCTTAATATAGATCATTACGAAGGTCATTAAGATTTTGACCAACCATGATTTGGTTACTTGGAGCCATAGACATTTGAATACCTTTATACGGGCCATTGAGGCTTTGACCGACTATGATGTGGTCACTTGGAGCCATGGCAATACAATGTCTTTGTATAAACCATTAAAAGGGCTCTTGAGGCTCTAACCAACCATGACACGGTCACTTGGAGCCATATCATCGTAACACCTTTATGCAGACTATTAAAAGGGTCATTGAGGCTCTAGCCAATTATGACTCGATCATTTAAAATCATGGCATCATAATACCTTTATAAGGATCGTTGAAAGGGCTATTGAGACTCTAACCAATCGCAACTCGGTCACTTAGAGCCAGGCATCATAATGCCTTTATACAAGCCATGAGGCTTTGACCGACCATGATTTAGTCACTTGGAGCCATGGCATCGTAATGCCTTTACGTGGATCATTAAAAGGGCTGTTAAGGCTTTACTGATGGCAACTCAGTCACTTGGAGACATGACATCGTAATACCTTTATACGGGTTATTAAGAGGGCTCTAACTGACTATGACTTGGTCCCTTGAGCCATGGCATCATAATGCCTTTGTACATGTCATTGAAAAGGCCGTTAAGGCTTTGATCGATTATGACTCAGTCACTTGGAGCCATGGCATTGTAATGCCTTTATGTAGGCCATTAAGAGGGCCATTGAAGTTCTGACCAATCATGACTCGATCAATTGAAGCCATGGCATGGTAATGCCTTTATATGGGCCATTGAGGCTTAATCGATTGTAACTTGGTCACTTGGAGTCATGGCATTGTAATGCCTTTATACAGACTATTAAGAGGAGCATTGAGGTTCTAACCGACCATGACTCGATCACTTGGAGCCATGACATTGTAATGCCTTTATATAGGCTATTAAGAGGGTTGTTGAGGCTTCGATCAACCATGACTCAGTCACATGGAACCATGTCATCATAACACCTTTATATGGGCTATTAAGGCTCTGACCAATCATGACTCAGTCACCTGGAGCTATGGCATCGTAATACCTTTATACGAGCCATTAAGGCTTTGACCGATCATGACTCAATCACTTGGAGCCAAGGTATCGTAATGCCTTTATACGGGCCATTGAGACTCAGATCGACCACAACTCAATCACTTGGAGCTATGGCATCATAATGCCTTTATGTAGGCCATTGAAAGGGCCATTGAGGCTCTAACCAAATGCAACTTGGTTACTTGGAGCTATGGCATCATTATACCTTTACATGGGCTATTGAAATGGTCATTGAGGCTCTGATCAATCGTAACTCGATTACTTAAAGCCAAGGCATCATAATGCCTTTATATAGGCCATTGAGGCTCTGACCGACCATGACTTGATCACTAGGAGCCAAGGCATCATAGAGCCATTGAAGCTTTGACTGATGGTGACTCAGTCACTTGGAGCCATGGCATCATAATGCCTTTATGCAGTCATTGAAAGGGTTGTTGAGGCTCTGACCAACCGTGACTCGGTCATTTAGAGCCAAGGCTTCATAATGCTTTTATATAGATCATTGAAAGGGCCGTTAAGGCTCTGATCAATCATGACTTGGGATTTTGGTGATGTGATGCCTTTATGCAGACCATTGAAAAAATCATTAAGGATCTGATTGATAGCAACTCAGTTACTTGGAGCCATGATATTATAACACCTTTATACAGGTCATCGAGAGGGTCATTGAGGCTCTGATCAATCATGACTTGGTCACTTGGAGCTATAGTGTTGCCTAGGTGGCTACCCAAGAGGGGATGAATTAAGATTTTAAAATAAAAAAAAGATTATTGCTACAGATATGTGCTTTTAGAAATTAACTTCTCTTAGTGAAAGGTGCTGTGATTATGAATGTAAAGCACAAGATAAAAGGAAAGAGAAAGGTAGCAATACAAACATCAAAGATTATAGTGGTTCGGAGCAAACCCGCTCCTATGTCCACTACCCATGATACCACTTGGAATTTCTACTATATTTATACCCGAATACAGTAGGATTATTTTACATGCTCACATCCAAACCTACACTAGGTTTTAAACAGGATCACCTAGAATCCAAATCCCTTTGGTTTTAAAATAGGAGCACCAAAGAAATCCAACTCTTGGTTTTAACACAGGATCACTAAGAACCTAACTTGATTTTACCAGGATCACCAAGAATCCAACACTTGGTTTTTAATAAAGGCTTACCAAGGACCTATTTAGTTTTTAAACTAGGCTCACCAATAACCCAAACAACTCACAAAGTAGTTGAAAGTAAATGCAATAATAAATGACAAACTCTCGTTGTCAGATAGTTGCCATTGTTATGCTGATGAAGCCTTCTTTAACTTTTATTTAATGCACTTGAGAGGCTTCCTTTTTATCTTCAATGAATGCTTCAATCTTCATATGGGAGTTGGTGAAGAATGAAGACTGTCTTGAATGCTCACTTGTGCTCACTTGCTTCTTGGTTGGTGAATATTCAATAAAAGCTCTTCTATCTTTCTAAAAAACTTTTCAAAACTTTTTTTAAATGTTCAAATCCCTTAAATATATAGTCTTGTACTTATCTCTGAAGGATATAGCCATTGTAGTTTGTTGGGATTCGAAAACTAGCCATTGGAGCACATTTTTGCATTCAAAAAAGAATTCTAGAACTAGCCATTGTGTACCTAGAATCGACACTCGAGTCGGCTCAGATCCTTCGAGTCAGCTCGGATCCTTCGAGTCGGTTGGTCAAGTCACCACTTCTTCAGTTGGATCGGCTCTTTGTCTTAGGGTGCAGAAATCATACTTTGGATGAGTCAGCTCATTTCTATTCGGGTCGGCTCTAACTTCCATCATTGAAATCATTGAACTTGAGGAGTCAGCTCGCTTCTACTTGGGTCAACCCTTTGTCTCAGGGTGCAAAAACTACACTCTGGATGAGTCGGCTCGTTGCAGTTCGGGTCGGCTCACTTTCTCAGGTCTTCAAAATTTGTTCTGGCAGAGTCGGCTCATTCCTATTGGGATCGACTCACTTTCTTAGGTTTCAAAATTTGTTCTAGCAGAGTCAGCTCATTCTTATTGGGGTCGACTCGCTTTCTCAGGTCTTCAAAACTTGTTTTGGTAGAGTCGGCTCATTCTTGTTGGGGTCGACTCGCTTGGCTTGTTCTAAAAAAATTTCATAATTGGACTATGGACGAGTCGGCTCGGATTTACTCGAGTCGGCTCAGATTCCCTCGAGTCAGCTCGGATTACTGCATGCCAGAATCCTCAATGTGTGCCACGAGATAGAGTCAGCTCTTCTTCTAGTTGGGTCGGCTCGAGTGAGTTCTTCAGAAATTTTATAATTAGACCTAAGAACACTCTCACTAAAACTCTCAAATATTTGATACAAACCAACTCAAATTAAATCTAGAGCACAACACTCATAGAAGTAACCCAGCTTCATGATTTTAAAAAGATTTCTCAAGGGGTTCTTCTTTACATAACACTCATACAATATTACTTAACACACTCAACAGAATAAAGTAGGAGCAATTGATAATCAATAAGAATCATCCTACAAAACTTGTGAAATACTTGAGAGTAGTTAGTAATATATGTGCATGCTCCAATATTTTGTTATCATCAAAATCACTCAAGGGATCAACAATCTCCCCCTTTTTGATGATGACAAAACATCGGGCATGAAAAAATAAGATAAAACTTTACATTTACTTGTATAGTTATATTTGCAAGAAGGTATAATCAAGTATAGAAAGAATTGACTCTAATTTTGAACAATATATTTTTATGACATGCTCAACTATCATTGATGTCAGATCATGGAAGGAAAATTAGAGCAAGTTAGTGGTAATGAGAGAGATAAAGAATCAGAGCAGTGAGAAATAATCTCCCCCTCAATAAGATACTCTATGCTTTAACAAACTTTTCATGCAAGACAATATAATAGAACATAACTAATAAAGTGTATTTCTCAAGTTTTTCAAGAAAATTTCATGTATCAAGGTTTCTAAGAAAACTTTATGTATCAGAGCTAATAAATCTTTATGTATCAGAACATATATACTAAGAAAATTTTCATGTATCAAAGCATATCTTTCATAAATCAGAGCATATCCTGAAAGATTAATGTTCATGTATCTAAGCATATCAATAGAGCAAATAATGTATTAAAGCATATTCATCCTTTTCATGCAAGTACATAAATTTCTCCCCCTTTTTGTCATAAATCAAAAAGGTGAAGCCAGTAAAGCTCATTTTTGAAAAAGATTGAGAATGTTTTTAAGATTTGTTTGAGATAATTTTACTTTCTCAAAATTATGAAGATATTCTATTAAAAAAATATAGCATTAGAATCAATCAAAGTAAAAATAACAATTCTAGTGCACAAGTATCCAAAATTAAGATATTCATTTCATTCATCAAAGTTCAGTACATTGAGATGATATTACGATATGCAAAGTTTAACATCAGAAGGGATAACATCTCTAGAAAGACTCTAGTCACTATCACTAGAATCAGAAGAGATAACATCAATTGACTTCCCCTTAGCTTTTCTAGGTTTCCTAGAACTAGTTTGCATGTGAGGAGGAGGTCTTTTGGGTGGAATAGAAGAAGTGGGAGTTGGATCAAAAGATCCTACAGTAGGTGCACAGTGAGCTGTCTAAAGCTCTTCAACCATAGTCTTTAACTTCCACAGGAAATTGTTGATGGTCTTCAACTCACTTTCCACCTTCTTTGTATCCTTGGAAGATGTCAACTTTTGCAATGTGGCCTTGATCTCTCCAACTTCCTTTTGCAGTGAAAGTACTTTTGAAGCTTGAACATTTGCATAAGCTTCTGCTGAGCCTCTCAGCCTTCCAAGTTCTCCTCTTAGTATGCCCAAGTCTTTAGTATAATTGTCTTCTCTCTTCAATCTTATCTCAATAGCTCCATTCTCATTTTTACTTGATTTAATTTTTCTCTAAACTCATTAAGTCCTTGGTCCACTTTAGATTTAAGATCATTTATCAAGGACACAAAAGAATTTAATAAATCTTTTGAAAACTTACTAAGCTGCTTTGAGATGTCAATGTGATGAACAGTTGCAGGTGCAGGAGTAGCAGTAGGAGCAAAGTTAGGTACAGGAGCATTAGTAGGAGCAAAGTCAGGTACAGGAGCATCATAAGATGGCTGAACAGGTGAGTCTGGCTATGGCTGTAGCTCAGGAATAGGAACTGAAGAGTCCTCACAGCCTACATCTCACCTTCCTCTTCTTGTTCTTCAATATCAGCTGGAGCATCAGATTTCTTCCTCTAGGTGCCTTCAGAAAGCAGATATCCCATTCTTTGTAGGGTTTTATCAGTGTATGTATCAGTATGAAGAAGTGATTTGCTATCTTCATCAGACAAGTCTACATTTGCAGCTTAGAAGATCAATTTCAGTACCATGCCATATGGCAAACAAGCTTTCACTTTTTTGATAGCTTCCTTCATTTGAGATAACATGATTGCAGGAAGATTTATCTTGTCTCCATGAATCACAAGTTCCATAAAACATGAATCCCTTTCGCTAACCCAGTCAAACCGTCCCGTTCTAGGCAAGAAAATTTGACTGATGAAACTGTGAAGGAGTCGCATTTCCAATGATAAAGAGCTAGCCTTCAAAATGCCAATTTCATTTACATCTTCCTGTTCCAATACTGTTTGTAGTGCCTTTGCCCTGTCTTTTAACACTAAGTGTCCAGTCCTTTCAAAAGGCATTTGCAACATGTTTCCAAGAATTTCTTCAGAAATTAAAATCCTTTTTCCTTTCACAATAGATTCAACATGCTGGTCTCCAATTCTTAAATTTTCATAAAACACTTTGACCAAGTTTGGATAAGTGAGAATATTTAAAGAACACATATAAGACCAACCTTGGTTTTCAATCAAATCTCCGATAATCAGCCCTATTTCTTTAAGAAATCCAAATAGAATCCATCTCCCTATCATGACAGGTCTCATTCCCAAGGACATTTGCTGTCGAGGAGAATGGGAGCTCGGTTCTTCAATAGGTTGAGCTGGAATCCATGACAAGCTCTCTTCCCAGAATTTGGAGCGCCTTTCTTGTGGAGCTTGCTCAGATTCTTGATGAGGTCTCTTCCCAACAACTTTTCGTGGAGCCATTCCCACAAAGACATAATGATCCGAAGGATTTGGAGGGGAAGGGCTTTTGGTGAAAGATAATGAACGCAGTTGCAGGTGCCTACGCTAAGCATGCAAAGCAGGGAGCAGGCTTGAATTTTAAAAATTTTAATTCACAGCAGAAAATTACCTGCTCCGCACAGGAACTAACAAATTCCGGATGCATGTATAGACAACATTAGGCATGTACAAGAGCATGTAATATTTATAAACAGTTAAAAAAACCTAGATCTATATATGCATGGAAAAATAAAACAAGAAATTATACCTTATTCCTGCCTGGAATAACTTTGGTATAAAGCTGGAATTGCTGGGATAATAGGAATAACTTTATTCATGTTGTCTTCTACTTCCAGCACGTTAACAGGTTGCTTCTTTTCTCCAAAAGCTGCAGCAAAACAACAGGGAATTTGCCAACGATTTGATCTCCCTTTCAACACCAAAAGCTAGGGAACAAGTTGGTTTGGCTTCCTTCAAAGGGGAGATAACTTTGCAACGTTTTGTGCCCTTCGTTTCAACCAAAAAACTGCACCAGAAAATCTGCAACCTGAAAACCTGCAACCTGAAAACATAGTACAAAAAACAGCAACAAAGAGGTTGATCCGGCTTCCAAATGCTCAATTGAACACTCTCAAGAGGGGGAACACGCCAGGGGCTTGCTTTGATCCGTCTCTCGGGTGGTGCTAGTCGCCGGAAGACTTGGAACGGTGGGAGGGAAGAAGGAAGGAAACAGAATTTCTGAAATCTGAAATTGTTTTTCAGCAAAACAGAGTTCCTTCTTCCAGCAATTTTGAGCACCAGAAAACAGGGATTAAAGGGTGTTGTCTCTTCCTATCACTCACCAAATCACAGCCCTTTAAATCACCGGTGGAATGGGAAAGAAATTCTCCAAGGAAGAAGAACTCTCACAGGTTTTTTAACTTCTCACATGGTGACGTCTCCGCCATTTTGAACCAGGGGACTGCAGGGTATTATAAGAAGCAGCAGCGAAAGAGATAAGGAAAAGGCTGGGAGGCCAAAAGACGCCGGTGGCATAAACACCAAATAACAGCCATTAGGAGGAATAAAGAAGGCCGTTAGGGAGGAGGAAAGGATGCCCAGCCGGTGAAAACATTTAGCCAAGAGGACGCCGAATGGCCTTCCAACGCTAGGAATTCATCCAGCGAGTAAACACCGTGTAAACGGTCGGGAGAAATTAAAATGAAACCGGTTCAACCAAAAACCGGTCCAAGCCAATAAACCAGTTTGGTTCAATCCCAAAAAAAAAAAATTTTCGGTTCAATCTAATTGAACCGGTCCAAGCCTAATTAAATTGGGTTCAATTGGTTCACAACCAATTGGAGGCCGAAACTAGCTTCGAATCAGTTCAAAACTGATTCAGAAAAATCCTGGTGCAGACCTTGTCAGCCCGGAACAATTTTCGGTTGATGCAAACAAGAGCAAGACCGGGAAAAGAGTGCTCAAAAAAATATCGTGACCATAAAATCGAGACGATTCCAAATCGTAATCAGTATCCAGATCAGAGAGTTATCCTCTGTGGCGTGTGACCTCATAGCTTCGAACCTAAACGGTAGCACTGGAACAATTCCAGTACCAGCACAGGAAACCATCTAGCAATGGGTCCCGGCATCCGGATAGGTCGAAGATGCGGGAGCATACTATCGAACCTCTGGCATATGGTTACTGTATAATTCATCCCTTTGACCTCTAATGCTCAGGACGACTGATATTGGGCTACCAACCCAGACTGAGTCAGTCGACTACGTGTCTCAACCTCGCAAGCCCAGTGACTCTTCACTAGGGCTACCCTGGCCGAGGATTTGCTAAATTGAGATACTGCGAGACATTCAATCCAAACTGTTCGGACAGGTCAATTCCATCTTGGTCCATCACTGCTCCACAAGTACTTGCCTGTACCCAGAAACCTTCCATCACCAGATTAAAAAATCTGGGTAGTCCGGCACCAAAGCACAGAGAGTTGCTTGCAAGTTACCGTGATGACCTCAGGTTAGAGGGACACATATACCCATATCCTATCATGAGTATCCCTTTGGCAGAAAGGGGCTTCACGGAGTCACGTTCAATGAGATATCATATATCCCATTTGCATATCACATCAGTGTCACCACACTCATTTGGTCAAGAGGACAACCAAATGATGTGAACTGTAACAACCTATACTTGATATATTGCCGTCCAGTACAATATATCCTTTGGTTGTGAACAGGGTTTAAGGACCAGTTGATACATCCTCTTTGTATCGAAGTCAGTGTAGCCCTAAGGACTTCATCACATGGAAAGAGTTCATTTTTAGGGAAATACAATATGTGATGAGCTGCCAAAAATAATAATTTTATTAATTCATAAAATGAATACAATACTCAGCACAACCGCCTACAACCCAGGCGATTTGCTTTGGGACACAATTCCCAACAACTCCCACTTGTACTAAAGCCAATTAGAAGAGTATCTTATACCCATTTCCTATTTACAATAGTCGAACTCTTTGATTCCAAGGGCTTTAGTGAAGGGGTCGGCCAGATTTTCTTTTCCATCGATCTTCAGAAGATTGATGTCGCCTCGCTCCACGATTTCTCGTACGAGGTGGTAGCGCCGCAATATGTGCTTGGTGCAGTGATGAGCTTTAGGCTCCTTAGCTTGAGCAATGGCTCCAGTGCTGTCACAGTACACCGGAATAGGACCATCTAGGGAAGGTGCCACCCCTAGCTCTCCAAGGAACTTCCATAACCACACAGCGTCCTTTGCTGCATCTGATGCTGCAATATATTCTGCTTCGCATACTGAGTCTGCAATAGTTGCCTGCTTGAAACTTTTCCAGCAGATCGCTCCTCCGTTCAGGATAAATACAAACCCTGACACACTCTTGCTATCATCTCTATCTGACTGGAAACTGGAGTCAGAGTACCCCATAAGTTTCAAGTCAGGTTCTCCATAAATCAGCCATTGATCTTTAGTATTTCTCAAATACTTAAGGATGGTCTTAACCGCCGTCCAATGCGCCTCACCTGGGTTAGACTGGTATCTACTCACTACTCCTAGTGAGTATGCCACGTCTGGTCTAGTACAAGTCATAGCATACATGATAGAGCCTACTGCTGAAGCATAAGGTACTCTACTCATGCGCTCTCTTTCCTCAGGAGTTGTCGCACAATCCTTCTTGGAAAGAGTAATTCCAAAACCTATCGAAAGATAGCCTTTCTTGGAATTTTCCATGCTGAACCGTTTCAGCACGGTGTCAATGTACGTAGACTGGGACAGTCCCAAAAGTTTTTTAGATCTATCTCTATAGATCTTCATACCTAGTATGTAAGAAGCTTCACCCAAGTCCTTCATGGAGAACTGAGATGATAACCAGACCTTTATTCCTTGTAATGCTGCGACATCATTCTCGATTAAGAGAATGTCGTCAACATACAGTACTAGGAATACAATCACAGAACCATTAACCCATTTATAGATGCACGGTTCTTCTCTATTCTTAACGAAGCCGTACGATTTGATACACCTATCAAACCGTAAGTTCCAACTTCGAGATGCTTGCTTGAGTCCATAAATGGACCTCTGCAACTTGCATACTTTTGATTCATCTATGGATGTGAACCCTTCAGGCTGTATCATATACACCTCTTCTTCCAGCTCCCCATTCAGGAAAGCGGTTTGAACATCCATTTGCCAGATCTCGTAATCAAAATATGCTGCCAAAGCAAGCATGATCCGAATAGACTTGAGCATTGCCACAGGGGAGAATGTCTCATCATAATCGATACCATATCGCTGACGATACCCCTTGGCAACCAAACGGGCTTTATAGGTTTCTACCTTCCCATCTACGCCCCTTTTCCTCTTGAAGATCCATTTACACCTGATGGGTTTTATTCCTTCAGGCGGATCAACCGATGTCCAAACATTGTTGATTTCCATGGACTCCATTTCGGATCGCATGGCTCCAAGCCATGCCTCAGAGTCAGATCTCTTAAGTGCATCCATATAGGTGATCGGATCCTCATTGTTCTCATCGAGTTCAATGGGATCGCCATCCCGGACCAAGAAACCGTAGTATCTATCCGGCTGACACGGTATTCTACCAGATCTCCTAATGGGTTCAGTGTGTGAGTCAATCACAGCCGGTTCCACGATGTTCTTAGAGTGTGTAGGTTCTTCTATTGGCTGAACTTCATCAAGTTCAATCTTAGAAGCTATAGTTCCTTCTCCAAGGAACTCTTTTTCCAAAAAGATAGCTCTAAGAGCAACCAACACCTTTTGTTCATTCTCCAAGTAGAAGAAATACCCTTTGGTTTCCTTAGGATAACCAACAAATAAATACCTGTCAGACTTAGGACCAAGTTTGTCTGCGTCTAAAAGTTTTACGTAAGCCGGACAACCCCAGACCCGAAGGTGTGAGATTGAGGGTTTACGTCCATTCCACATCTCAAACGGAGTGGAGACAATAGACTTACTTGGAACATTATTTAACAAGTAACAGGCTGTCTGAAGCACATATCCCCAAAAGGATAGCAGCAAAGTTGCAAAGCCCATCATTGATCGAACCATGTCCAACAAGGTTCGATTCCTCCTTTCGGACACACCATTCAACTGTGGTGTTCCTAGAGGAGTCCACTGAGATAGAATTCCATTCTCCTCAAGATATGTCAAAAATGCACCAGATAAGTATTCACCACCTCGATCAGATCGAAGGGTTTTAATACTTTTTCCAGTTTGCTTTTCTACTTCATTACGGTATCGTTTGAACATTTCAAACGACTCAGACTTATATCTCATTAGAAAGACATAACCGAACCTCGAAAAGTCGTCTGTAAATGTAATGAAATATTTGTATCCTCCTTTGGCACTAATTGACATCAGTCCATATACATCAGTATGTATTAGACATAGAAGTTCTGTTGCTCGTTCACCCTTTCCAGTAAAAGGTGACTTGGTCATTTTACCAAGTAAACAGGATTCACAAGTGGGCAGTGATTCAGAATCACTGATCTCGAGAAGTCCATCTCCTCGCATCTTGTTTATCCTATTTTGGTTAATATGACCTAGCCTACAGTGCCAAAGATACAAATCATTGACATTATCTAACCTTGGGCATTTGCTAGAAGTTTACATTACACTAACAGGCCTTGATAGTACGTATATGCCATTATTTAATCTAGCTTTCATTATAACACAATTATTCAAAATAACATTGCAAAAATCTCCTTTTATTGATAGTTCAAAACCACAATTGGCCAAAAAGCCTACAGAGATTATGCTCATAATGAAACTAGGACAATAGTGACAGTCGACTAGTTCAACAGTACAAGACTCAAAGACAAGACGCAGGACTCCAACCGCTAGTACTGGAACACGATTTCCATTCTCGACACTCAGAAACTGTTCTCCATCTTCAAATCTTCTGCTAACTTGAAGTCCCTGTAACAAATTACAAACATGAATTGGACTACCAGAATCCAATACCCAGTTAGCAGTATCAACAATTGAGTAATTACAAGGTTTTATCATATAAATACCTTGTTCAGCAGACTTTTGCTTTCTTGGCCTATTCGGATCAAGGGACGCAATGTAAAGAGGACAATTCCTCTTCCAGTGTCCCTTCTTCTTGCAGTAGAAGCACTCTGGAGAAGACTGATCAGCCTTGTACTTCCTGGTCTGACTAGGGCCAGGAGCATTCTGCACCTTCTTTCCCTTTTTATTCATTTTCTTCTTCCCTTTCTTAAAGGGACGACGACCTCTACTTCCTCCCACTAAATTCACCACCCCCTTATTCAGTGGTGGTCTTTCTCGAAAGTTTGCAGCAACCCCAAAAGACCATGGTAGTTTACTGCAGGCTTGTTCATTCTGTAATGATCAAGAAAGTCAAGATAGGAGGAGGGAAGAGAATTCAGGATCGCATCCTTGCCGAGCTGCTCGTGCAAGGGGCATCCGAGTTTTTCCAATTTTTCAATCAGCTCGATAATGTACAATACATGATCAGTGACTGAACCACCATTCGGCATCTTAGTGTTGTAGATGGCACAAGACACTTTGTACTGTTCTACATCATCTGGGGTACCGAAGGATTCCTTCAATTTTTGAAGGATTTCATCAGGTTGGGCCTCCTCGAATTTATGACTGAACTCGTCGTTCATTGCCGCAAGCATAATGCAACGGACAGTAGTCCAATCAGAAACCCACTTCAAGTAAGCGTCTCTGACCGCACTTCATGCATTTGCAGGAGGGATTTCAGGCGCCGGATCCGTTATCACATAGAGGATCCGTTCATGCTCCAGAACAATTCTTAACCTTCGATACCAAGTATCGAAGTTATGACCCTTCAACTTCTCATTATCGAGAAGTGACCGGAGCGATAAATTTGAAGACGTCTGAAAAGAAAACAAGACCAAATTGAATTATTAACTTAACCAAAAGACTTGGACTTTAGTCTAAAGGTTTCTTCCACTAATTTTTCAGATTGGTAGCCTCTAACTCCAATCCATGAAAACAACATCTTTTCAAGTGGGTACTGAAATCCAATAGGCCTCGCATGAGCCCGACTATGGCCAGCTCACCCATACAAGCCTAAAGGTAGGTTCGTAAACCAATTATTTCCCTAAACAATTTTCAGTATTTTATTTTGCCCCAGAGAACACCCCAATCGGCCTAGGGGCCTCCTATTGCGGGTCTCTGGTTAGGTCCAACCATTAAAATGACAAATCCAATGCTTCCAGCTAACTAAAGACCAAGCCTGACTAAGGCCGCCCACCTGGTCCCGTTAAGGAGGTTGCACTGAACCATCATCGATCAGATAGAAATTCCAGTCGTCGGATGTACACCCGTTCAATGGAACTGCCGATGCACACCAAGCTAGTGGACACATTTCTATCCAACTTAATGGGAGGCTAAGACACTGTCAACTCTTTGACTTAGTCTTTTAAGGACCTAATAATTTTAGAGGAATTTTTAGTTGTGACAGAAGAAAAGAGACAAGGACATGGATCATCCTCCCACTGAATCAATTAGATTCCAGGAGGGTTGAAATAAATCAACAAATGATCCATGGGCACCTAAAGATCAGTCAGACCGATCAACCTGGGTGACATGGGTTAACTCAAGTCATTGAGCTTTTCTAATCAGTTCTGGTCGACTCGACTAGCCAGGTAGGTGAGATCATGGATGAGTAACCGCCATTAACCATCTTTCCTAGACACCAACCAAGTTGGCCAGGAAAGAAGTAGCCTCATACAACCATGATCACATATGCCAAACCTACCTCGACACCAGTCGGTTTACCAGACTCGATCAGATTAGCCTAAAGACTCGGGTGTCCACAGAGCCACTAATTGGATCCATTTTAGATGAACGGATCAACTATTCTAACTATTAGATAGTTCTAAAGAAGGACCTTAATCAACATTTGATTAAACTTCTTTTATCCGGTTCAACTAAACCTAGGTCTAAACCAGTTAAGGACCCAATTAGATAACTAACCCAATTAACCCAAAATGGCTTATGCGAGTGTTTTAGATTTCATAAACCTAAAGGTTTTTAATAAGTCAAAGATTTAATTAAAACATTTTTTAATTAAGTCTTGATGTAAAACATTTTTACATAACAAAAAATCATGCATCATATATAGATTTTTCTTTTATAAACATTACATTGCCCAATAGAAAATAACAAACATGCCTAACATGTATTTGAATTAAAACAATTTTAATTCCAAGATTTCCTTAAAGGATACTTTTGAAAAGGCCAACACAGACGAACCGCATCGTGTCAAAGACACACGGTCATGGTGAAGGTCTCAACTAGGTTCCTAAAAGTATTCTCAAATCATACTTTATGATTTAAAATATTAAAGATTAAACATTTCAATCAACTATACATGCAATCAAGAAATGCTACAACAGAACCTGGGCGCTCTGATACCACTGAAAGATAATGAACGCGGTTGCAGGTGCCTACGCTAAGCATGCAAAGCAGGGAGCAGGCTTGAATTTTAAAAATTTTAATTCACAGTGAAAAATTACCTGCTCCGCACAGGAACTAACAAATTCCGGATGCATGTATAGGCAACATTAGGCATGTACAAGAGCATGTAATATTTATAAACAGTTAAAAAAACCTAGATCTATACATGCATGAAAAAATAAAACAAGAAATTATACCTTATTCCTGCCTAGAATAGCTTTGGTATAAAGCTGGAATTGCTGGGATAACAGGAATAACTTTATTCCTGTTGTCTTCTACTTCCAGCACGTTAACAGGTTGCTTCTTTTCTTCAAAAGCTGCAGCAAAACAACAGGGAATTTGCCAACGATTTGATCTCCCTTCCAACACCAAAAGCTAGGGAACAAGTTGGTTTGGCTTCCTTCAAAGGGGAGATAACTTTGCAACATTTTGTGCCCTTCGTTTCAACCAAAAAACTGCACCAGAAAATCTGCAACCTGAAAACCTGCAACCTGAAAACAGAGCACAAAAAACAGCAGCAAAGAGGTTGATCCGGCTTCCAAATGCTCAATTGAACACTCTCAAGAGGGGGAACACGCCAGGGGCTTGCTCTGATCCGTCTCTCGGGCGATGCTAGTCGCCGGAAGACTTGGAACGGTGGGAGGGAAGAAGGAAGGAAACAGAATTTTTGAAATCTGAAATTGTTTTTCAGCAAAACAGAGTTCCTTCTTCCAGCAATTTTGAGCACCAGAAAATAGGGATTAAAGGGTGTTGTCTCTTCCTATCACTCACCAAATCACAGCCCTTTAAATCACCGGTGGAATGGGAAAGAAATTCTCCAAGGAAGAAGAACTCTCACAGGTTTTTTAACTTCTCACATGGTGACGTCTCCGCCATTTTGAACCAGGGGACTGCAGGGTATTATAAGAAGCAGCAGCGAAAGAGATAAGGAAAAGGCTGGGAGGCCAAAAGACGCCGGTGGCATAAACACCAAATAACAGCCATTAGGAGGAATAAAGAAGGCCGTTAGGGAGGAGGAAAGGATGCCCAGCCGGTGAAAACATTTAGCCAAGAGGACACCGAATGGCCTTCCAACGCTAGGAATTCATCCAGCGAGTAAACACCGTGTAAACGATCGGGAGAAATTAAAAGGAAACCGGTTCAACCAAAAACCGATCCAAGCCAATAAACCAGTTTGGTTCAATCCCAAAAAAAAAAAATTTTCGGTTCAATCTAATTGAACCGGTCCAAGCCTAATTAAATTGGGTTCAATTGGTTCACAACCAATTGGAGGCCGAAACTAGCTTCGAATTAGTTCAAAACTGATTTAGAAAAATCCTGGTGCAGACCTTGTCAGCCCGGAACAATTTTCGGTTGATGCAAACAAGAGCAAGACCGGGAAAAGAGTGCTCAAAAAAATACCGTGACCATAAAACCGAGACGATTTCAAATCGTAATCAGTATCCAGATCAGAGAGTTATCCTCTGTGGCGTGTGACCTCATAGCTTCGAACCTAAACGGTAGCACTGGAACAATTCCAGTACCAGCACAGGAAACCATCTAGCAATGGGTCCCGGCATCCGGATAGGTCGAAGATGCGGGAGCATACTATCGAACCTCTGGCATATGGTTATTGTATAATTCATCCCTTTGACCTCTAATGCTCAGGATGACTGATATTGGGCTGCCAACCCAGACTGAGTCAGTCGACTATGTGTCTCAACCTCGCAAGCCTAGTGACTCTTCACTAGGGCTACCCCAGCCGAGGATTTGCTAAATTGAGATACTGCGAGACATTCAATCCAAACTGTTCGGACAGGTCAATTCCATCTTGGTCCATCACTGCTCCACAAGTACTTGCCTGTACCCAGAAACCTTCCATCACCAGATTAAAAAATTGGGGTAGTCCGGCACCAAAGCACAGGGAGTTGCTTGCAAGCTGCCGTGATGACCTCAGGTCAGAGGGACACATATACCCATATCCTATCGTGAGTATCCCTTTGGTAGAAAGGGGCTTCACGGAGTCACGTTCAATGAGATATCATATATCCCATTTGCAGATCACATCAATGTCACCACACTCATTTGGTCAAGAGGACAACCAAATGATGTGAACTGTAACAACCTATACTTGATATATTGTCGTCCAGTATAATATATCCTTTGGTTGTGAACAGGGTTTAAGGACCAATCGATACATCCTCTCTGTATTGAAGTCAGTGTAGCCCTAAGGACTTTATCACATGGAAAGAGTTCATTTTTAGGGAAATACAATATGTGATGAGCTACCAAAAATAATAATTTTATTAATTCATAAAATGAATACAATACTCAGCACAACCGCCTACAACCCAGGCGATTGGCTTTGGGACACAATTCCCAACATTTGGAAAATAGGTTTCGGAGGGAAGGAACGAGGAGCCGAAGAAAGAAATGCAATAAAAAACCCTATGGCTCACTTAAGAAAGAGTTAGCCAGACATCTGAGCCGGCTCGACCAACATGACTTCTGCTCGAGTCGGCTCGAGCAGAGAGAGCACAAAAAAAATAAATCGAAGCCTAACTCAAAATTCTTTACATAGTGAAAAATCATATATAGAAATAGAATTTGGAGGTTATCTAGATAATGTTTCCTTAGGTTTGAGGGAAATCAGGTTGAGGTTTATAAAAAGGGTCACACAAATCTAGTTCACATCTAATCATTGCAAACCTATCATATTTTAAAGGTTTAGTAAAAATATCAGCAAGTTGGTTTTCAGTTGGCATAAATTCAAGTACAATATCATTGTTCAAAACATGATCTCTTATAAAATGGTGCTTAATTTTAATGTGCTTAGTTCTTGAATGCTGAACATGATTCTTGGTTAAATTTATAGCACTTGTGTTATCACATTTGATTAGAATTTTAGATTATATAACACCAAAATCTTATAGCTATTGTTTAATCCAAAGCACTTGAGCACAACAACTACCAGCAACAATATACTCTGCCTTAGTAGTGGATAATGCTATGGAGTTTTGCTTCTTACAGTGCCATGAGATTAAATTCAACCCTAGAAATTGGCATGTTCCACTAGTACTCTTTCTATCAATTTTACATCCGGCATAGTCAGCATCTGAAAAATCAATTAAATTTAACGTAGATTCTTTAGAATACCAAAGACCTAAATTACTTGTACCTCTTAGATATTTGATAATTCTTTTAACAGCAAGCATGTATGATTCCTTAGGATTTGATTGAAAACGAGCACACACACATACACTATACAAGATATCAGGTCTACTGGCAGTAAGCTATAACAACGATCCAATTATACCTCGATAGAGCTTTTGATCGATGTTACAACCATCTTCATCTTTGTCTAGTCTGTAGGTAGGGCTCATGGGTGTGCTAGCCTCTTTGCTTGTCTCCATGCCAAACTTCTTGATTATTTTGTTGATATACTTGGCTTGGTTTATAAAGATCCCTTCCTTTGTTTGTTTTACTTGTAATCCAAGGAAGTAGTTGAGTTCACCCATAAGGCTCATTTCAAACTCGTCCTGCATCAACTCAGCAAATTCTCCGCAAAGGTTTTTATTAGTTGTACCAAATATGATATCATTAATATAGATCTGTACAACTAACATGTCATTCCCTTTTTTCTCAATAAAAAGAGTTTTGTCAACATTTCCTCTTTTGAAATCATTTATAAGCAAAAATTTGCTAAGTCTATCATACCAGGCCTTAGGTGCTTGTTTCAAACCATATAATGCTTTATTTAGTTTAAACACATGATTTGGAAAATCATGATTTTCGAAACCTGGTTGCTATTCTACAAAAATTTGTTCAGAAATGAATCCATTTAGAAAAGCACTTTTGATGTCCATTTGGAATAGTTTAAAATTCATGTAGCAAGCAAATGCAAGAAGTAATCTATTGGCCTCAAGTCTTGCTACAGGTGCATAAGTTTCATCAAAATCTATTCCCTTTTCCTGGTTGTACCCTTTAGCTACCAACCTTGCTTTGTTTCTCATAACCTTACCATTCTCATCTAATTTGTTCCTATAGACCCATTTGGTTCCTATGATGGGATGGTCTAGAGGTCTACTAACAAGAGTCCAAACGTTATTCCTTTCAAACTGGTTTAATTCTTCATGCATAGCCATCATTCAGTTTGGGTCAGTTTCAGCTTCTACTAAACTATGTGGTTCAATTTATGAAACAAAGGCTAGGTAGTCATGTGCATCTCTATGTGCAGACCTAGTCCTAACACCATGACAAGGATCACCAATAATTAGATCTTTAGGATGTGAAGTTACATACCTCCATTCCTTTGGTAAATCAGTATGATCCTTACTTATCACTTCATTTCCATCTTGTGTTGGCTTGTCTTGTATGCTAAGATCTTCCATCTCCTTTTGGAGTGTACCTGCATCATTTTCTACACACTTATCTTTTCTAGATGGTGAGGGGTTAGCTTCATCAAAAACAATATGAATTGACTCTTCTATAGTAAGAGTCCTCTTATTAAATACTCTATATACTTTGTTGTGCAGTGAATAACCAAGGAATTTGGATTCATTAGATTTTGCATCAAATTTTCCTAGGTTATCTTTATCATTATTTACACAAAGAATTTACACCCAAAAACATAAAAATAGTAAATATTAGGTTTTCTTCCATTCCAAAGCTCATAGGGGGTTTTCTTTGAAATTGGGTGTATTAAAACATGGTTCAATATGTAACAGCAATATTTACAGCTTCTGCCCAAAAGTACCTTGGAAGTTTGCCTTCACACAATATAGTTCAGGCCATTTCTTCTAAAGTCCTATTCTTTCTCTCTACAACACCATTTTGTTGTGGTGTTCTAGGAGTGAAAAAGTTGTGATCAATGCCATGCTCAGTGCAATATTCATCAAAAAATTGATTTTGAAACTCAGTCCTATGATCACTTCTTATAGAAATAATAGAAAGATTTTTCTCATTTGAAACCTTTTTGTGAAATTTTTGAAATACATTAAAGGTTTCATCATTATATGCGATAAATAATACCCATGTGAATCTAAAAAAGTCATCTACAATCACAAGGCCATATTTCATACCACCTAGGCTTGTGGTCCTAGTTGGTCCAAATAAGTCCATGTGAAATAGCTCAAGGGGTCTAGTAGTTGAAATTTCATTTTTTAATTTAAAACTTCTTCTAGTTTGTTTGCTTAATTGACAAGCATCACATACATAATCAAGATCAACTTTAAAATATGGAAAACCTCTAACTAGATTCTTTGAAATTAATTTGGTAATTATATGCATCTAGCATGACCTAATCATCTATGCCAAAGTAAACAAGACTCCTTGATCTTAGCATTCATTTCTACTAGACTGGAACTACTAGTCATGGCTAGATCATTTAGATCTACCACATAGATGTTTCCAAGTCTATAACCAATGAATTTATTGCTAGAGTCAAGAGAGTTAGTTATAATACACATAGATGATTCAAAGATAACCTTGAAGCCTTTATCTCAAAGTTGATTAATACTTAATAGATTGTGTTTCAATTTGTCTACTAGCAATATATCTTCAATAAAAGTATAGGGGGTTATCTTGATCTTACCGATTCCGATTATTTTTCCCTTGCCATTATCATCGAAGGTAACTGATCCTCCTTTTTTCATTTGTAAGGTGATAAACTGGTCTTTAACATCGGTCATATGTCTTGAATAGCCGCTGTCTAGATACCATTGTTTCTTAGCATTCAGCGCTACAAGACAATCCTGCAAAATAATCAAGGAGTGATTTTCGGTACCCAAGCTAACTTGGATCCTTTCGGGTTAGCGAAATTGGTTCCTTTTGGAACCCAAATAGTTCTGAATTTCATTGCACCAATCTTAGAATTTTTCAAAGAGTTGCATTGGTGAAATTTATGCCCAAATCTATGACATGCAAAGCAAACAATTTTGTCATTTTTGAACAATGCATGCTTTGAAGCTTTAACATATGTAGAAATGGATATGTTTGGCTTGAAAGATTTTTGAACAGAAATCTTAGGATGTACTTTAAGCCTTTTGAAACAAAATTTGAAGGAAATGAACCAAAAGCTTTTTGAGATTTAGTGTTTGAAGCTGAAGCTTTTGAAGATACAAATTTTGTTGCTAAAATTCCTTTGGCATTTAAAGCATTAAATCCAATTCTAGTTTTGCTTTTTGAATCTCTTTGTTCTTTTAGAATTAGCTCAAGCTTATTAGAACTCAAGGTAAATTTTTTCATGAGAGGCTTAAGCTTTTCAACCTCCTTTTTTAAATCATTATTTTTGGCAACTAAAGCTTTGTTTGTCTTAATTAAAACATTCTTCTCAGTTTTCAAAATTGTAACATTATCAAAAAAATATTTAGTTCTTTTCGCAAAATATTGCTTATTTCTTAAATTTCATCCTTGTCTTTTAGCAATAAATAATTTTGTTTCTTCAAGGATTTAATTTTAACCCCAGCTTTCTTGAATTCAGCAAGCAAATCATGAAAAGCAGAATTCAATTCATCATAAGTAAATTTAGTTTGAAGCTCAGGGGATGATACCTCATTCTCAAGACCCATTAAATATAAGTTCACGATTTTTGTGGTCTCTTCTTCTTCAGTAGATGTGGATGCTTCGCTGTCACTCCATGTCGCTACCATAGCTCTCTTTTTCTTTTTCTTGATGCTCTTTTTTAGCAAAGGACAGTCTGGTCAAATATGCCCTAGTTTCTTGCATTCGTAGTAGACCAGCACTTCTTTTTCCTTTTCTTTTTCCTTGCCCTTTCCTTGCTGTATTCTTTGTTCTTGTGAAATTTTCTATAGTTTCTTCCTTTTCTTCTTTCCAAGAACCTTTTGAACCTCCTAATGACCATAGCAACATCTTCATCTTCCATGTTATTTTTAGTGGAGGAGCATTCTTCTTCCAATTCATCATCACCCTTTCTTGAATCTACTGCAGCTTTGAAGACAATAGATTTTTTCTTCTTTTGATCATCCTCAGTTTTGTGCTGCATGGTCAATTCGTGAGTGATGAGAGATCGTAACAGTTCATCCAGCAGTAAAGTATTCAGATCTTTTGCTTCCTGGATGGCGTGCACTTTTGGATCCCATTTATCCAAAAGAGATCTTAAAACCTTCTGTACAAGGTCAGCATTGAAATATACCCTGCCAAGACTTTTTAAGCCGTTAATAATATCAATGAAGCATGAAAACATGGTGGAGATTGTTTCATTAGGTTCCATTTTAAATAATTCGTAACTATGTACAAGTGTTGACCCCTGGAATAATTTTGATGATCACAAAATATTGGAGAATGTGTTTGATACTAACTCCTTCAAATTGTTTAAGAAGTTTTGCAGAAAATTAGTTACCTTTAATTTAAAATGGTTTTTAAACTGATTGGAAGGTAATTCAAGTATGTATAAAGTTTTATGAACTTGAACTTGCAGAAGCCCTAGATTTATTAATCTTGTAATCTTGTAAAATGGACTAAAAATTGTAAAAATTAAAGAGTATGTAGATTAGCTTCTATTTGATTCAATGTTGAAGAGTTTTGGAGAAGCTTGAAGTATTTTTTGAAGATTTGCAAGAGCTGACTACTGGATCAAGAGCTGACTCTTTGTGGCACGGCATGGAGAAAGTTTTAGTATTTCAGTATCAAGAGCCGATTCCTATCCCAAGAGCCGACTCATGGAAGAAAACAATTTTCTGAAGCTTGAGATCAAGAGCTGACTCCTGCCCTAAGAGTTGACTCGTCTAGAGTTATATATTTTGAAGGTCTGAGAACTCGAGCCGACTCTGCCCTGAATAGCTGACTCTAGGTATTCATGGTTTTGACTTGACTGAAGGCAAAAGCCGACTGCAACTAGAAGAGCCGACTCTTACAGAGTTTCATTTTGGGCTGTCTGAGACTTCGAGCTGACTCATGGACATCAAGCCGACTTGTGGAGCCATTTTCTGCACTCCAACGACTAGTTACTGAAGTTGAAATTTGAACTCCAATTCATCTCCAACAGGTATTTCATGAATTCCAAGGCCCTACAATGGCCATATCTCTTGGAAAAATATAAAAGGGATTATTTTTGAAGGATTAAATAAGAATTAAAGCTTTATTGTGGAACTTCCTTAAGATATTGAAGAGCTTTCAAATCATTTACCTACCTACCTCAAAGAGCTTTCAAGTTGGATTCAAAGCTTCACCAACTCTACTCCATCATTGAATCCACTTATTGAAGAAGGGAATAAGCAGCTTGAAGAGCACTAAAGAGCATTCAAGCCTTGACTTCATCTTAAACTACATCGGCAACACTTAAACAAACTCGGTTTGTTGTAGTTGCTTATTTATCTTTTGACTATCCTTATTATCTCTCTAAGAACAGCAAGGGGCTGTGTCTTAAGAGAGGGTTAAAGGTTTTTAGGTGAACCTTGTAAAACCTAAGGTGAGTTCTTGGTGATCCCGGTATAAAACCAAGTGTTTGGGTTTTCTTTAGTAATCCCGTTTAAAACCAAAGGGAGTTTGGATTTCTTTGGTGATCCCAGTAAAACCAAAGTGTATAGGTTTGGATTGTGAGCCTGGTAAAACAATCCGACTTTATTTCGATTGGGGGATATAGTGGTAATCCCAAGTGGTGCTTGGATAGTGGACGTAGGAGCCGGTTGCTCCGAACTACTCTATTTCTTTATATTTGTGATTGTGTTTTTATTGCTCTACTGCTTTGATTTAATTACTTCCGCATTGCATTTAGCACCACAACACCAAAAGAATTTGAAAGTACACATTACTGTGAAAAGTTTTTAAATCCCAATGAGACTATATCTACTATGTATACTCACTTTACTAATATTATAAATGATCTCAAAAGTCTTGGTAGAACTTACTCTAATGCTGATCTTTTTCAAAAAGTATTAAGATCTTTACCAGATAAGTGGGAAGCCAAAATAACAACTATTCAAGAGGCAAAGGACCTAAACACTCTGCCATTAGATGAACTGCTTGGATGACTTATCACACATGAATTGGCTATGCAACAAAGAATTGAAGAAGATACCAAAAGAAAGAAAGCCATTGCATTTAAAGCTATAGAAGAAGATAACATTGAAGATTCAGATTCTTCAGATGATGATGATCTAGGAAATGATGAAATTGCCCTTGTCATGAGAAAATTTAAAAGGTTTATGGGCAGAAGAAAAACAAATAGATGGAGAAAGAAATATAGGAAATGTGATTTTGGAAAAGAAAAAGAAAGAGATAAAGAAAAAGAGAAGGATAAAGATAAAGATCAAGTGCCTATCTGCTATGGATGCAAGAAGCCGGGACACATTCGTCCTGACTGTCCTGAAGGAAAGAAAAAGGTGTTCACCAAAAAGAAGAAGAAGGCAATGCTTGCTGCTTGGAGTGATAGTGATGAAACCACTTCCACTGAAGAGGATGAAGAGACAACGAAGACTGCACTAATCTATCTTATGGGTTTGGAGGACAAGGTAAATACTTCTGAACCTAACTTAGAATTCACTTATGATCAACTGCATAATGCTTTTTGTAAATTATTGGTAGAATACAAAAAGGCCGGTTTAAAAATAAAAGATTTGAAAAATCAATGTGATGTATTTAAAAAGACAAAAATGAGTTTTGTGAAAGAAATAAATTTTGCAAAGAGAAATGAACTTAGTTTGTGAATGACTCAAGATTGTTCAATTTGAAAAGGAAGAGTATCTCGAGAAAAATAAATTTTTGAAAAATGAAAATGATGATTTAAAGAAGGAAGTTCAAAAACTAAAACCCTTGGTTGAAAAACTAACTCTAAGTTCTAACAAACTTGAATTAATTTTAAAAGATCAAAAAGAAACAAATAATAAATTTGGAATTGGTTACAAAGGATCTAGTTCAAACAAGTTTTTTGCATCTACTTCATATGCCTCTAAGTTCATTAGTTCAAAACAAGTTAGACCTAAATTTGCATCATCTCATAATTATTATTTAAAATCAAAAATTGTATGCTATGCATGTAATAACCTTGGTCATAAGGCATTTGAATATCATTTGAAATATAGTGACAAAAAGAAAATTAAAAAAATTTGGGTTCCAAAAGAAACCATTTCTACTAACTTGCAAGGATCCAAGAAAGCTTGGATATCTAAATTTATTAAATGATTATTTTGCAGGGATGTCTTGCAGTCACAAGTATAAAGAAAAGATGGTATCTAGATAGAGGATGTTCAAGACACATGATGGATGACGTTGATCAATTCTTCACCCTAGAACAAAAGGATGGTGGAATGGTAACATTTGGTGACAATCGAAAAGGAAGGATAATCGGTATTGGTAAAATAAAAATTACTCCTACATTCATTGAAAATGTGTTACTTGTAGAAAAGTTAAAGCATAATCTTTTGAGTATTAGTCAGCTATGTGATATTGGTTTTAATGTATTTTTCAAGTCATCAATGTGTATAGTAGTTGATCCACTTAACTCTAGTACTAAATTCATTGGACATAGACTTGATAACATTTATGTAGTAGATCTTAATGATCTAGCTATGTCAAGTAATACAAGTCTTGTAACAATGAATGACAAGAGCAAGGATCAAGTTTACTATGGCATAGGCAACTTGGTCATGCTAGTATGGACACAATAGCTAAACTTATTTCAAAGGATTTAGTCAAAGGTTTGCCAAAATTTAAAGTTAATTTTGATTATATTTGCGATGCTTGTCAATTAAGAAAATAAGTGAGGGGGAGTTTTAAATCCAAAAACATAGTTTCCACTACTAGATCCTTGGAGCTACTTCACATGGACTTATTGGACCTACTAGGACACCAGCCTAGGTGGTATGAAATATGGCCTTGTGATTGTAGATGACTTTTCAAGGTACATATGGATTTTGTTTATTACACATAAAGATGAAACTTTTAATGTATTCAAAAAGTTTTACAAAAAAGTTACAAATTTGAAAAATTTATCTGTTATTTCAATTAGTAGTGATCATGGCACCGAATTTGAAAATCAATATTTTGATTACTTTTGCACAAAGCATGGTATTGATCATAACTTTTCTGTACCAGAACACCACAGCAAAAAGGTATTGTAGAAAGAAAGAATCGTACTTTGGAAGAGATGTCCAGAACAATGCTTTGTGAAGGAAATCTTCCAAAATATTTTTGAGCAGAAGCTGTAAATACCGCATGCTATATTTTGAATAGAGTTTTAATTAAACCTATTATCAGGAAAATCCCCTATGAGCTTTGGAACAATAGAAAACCAAATATTAAGTATTTTTCATGTTTTTGGATGCAAATGTTTTGTTCTTAACAATGGAAATGACAATCTAGGTAAATTCGATGCAAAATCTAATGAGACTATTTTTCTTGGATATTCTTTAAATAGTAAAGCCTATCATGTTTTTAATAAAAAAACTTTAACTATTGAAGAATCCATATATGTTGTTTTCGATGAATCTGATATTACATCTTCGAGAAAGCAAGATTTTGCTGATGATGATACAGGTACTCTAGAACATGGACTGAAAGACTTGACTCTTAAAGACAAACAATCAAGTGAACCATATGAAGAAGAGGTAAGCAAAGATCATGATGATATACCCAAGGAATTGAGGTATGTACAATCACACCCTAAAGAATTAATTATCGGAGACCCATCTCAAGGTGTTAAAACTAGATCTGCACATAGAGATACACATGATTTAATTGCATTTATTTCGCATGTAGAACCACACAATATAGAAGAAGCTAAAACTGATCCTAATTGGATGTTAGCAATGCATGATGAATTGAACCAATTTAGGAGAAATAATATTTGGACACTAGTTGAAAGACCCAATGACTATCCAGTTATAGGTACTAAGTGGATTTATAGAAATAAACTAGATGAAGATGAAAATGTAATTAGAAATAAGGTTAGACTGGTTGCACAAGGATATAGTCAAGAAGAAGGAATAGATTTTGATAAAACCTATACACCAGTAGCTAGATTAGAAACCATTAGATTACTACTAGCTTATGCATGCTTTATGAACTTTAAATTATTTCAAATGGATGTAAAGAGTGCATTTTTGAATGGTTTTTTATTTGAAGAAGTTTTTGTCGAGCAACCCCCGGGTTTTATTGATCATACTTTTGCAAATCATGTTTTCAAACTGAATAAAGCTTTGTGTGGTTTGAAACAGGCACCTAGAGCCTGGTATGATAGACTAAGTAAGTTTTTAATTGCTAATAATTTTGCAAGAGGTAGTGTTGACACCACACTATTCATTCAAAGAAAGAATAATGATATTTTAGTTGCTCAAACATATGTTGATGATATCATCTTTGGATCTACTGATGAATCTTTGTGTCAAGATTTTGCTAAGCTAATGCAGGGAGAATTCGAAATAAGCTTGATGGGTAAGCTGAGTTACTTTCTTGGACTTCAAATCAAACAAACTAAAGAAGGTATCCTGATCAACCAGGCCAAGTACATCAAGGAGATTATCAAAAAATTTGGCACGAAATCAAGCAAAGAAAATGGAACACCCATGAGTCCTGCATGTAGACTGGATAAAGATGAAAAAGGCACAAATGTTGATCAAAAGCTGTACCGAGGTATGATCGGTTCATTACTTTATTTGATAGCTAGTAGACCTGACATTTTATTTAGTGTTTGTATGTGTGCACGATTTCAGTCTAATCCAAAAGAGTCACACATCATGGCTGTTAAAAGAATCCTCAAATATCTGAAAGGCACATGTAATGTAAGTTTATGGTATTCTAAGCACACATCATTGAAGTTAATTAGCTATTCTAATGCTGATTACAGAGGCTGTAAAATTTATAGAAAAAGCACAAGCAGCACCTGTCAATTTCTAGGTGTTAACTTGATTTCATGGCACTGTCGCAAACAAAACTCTATAGCTTTATCTACTGCTGAGGTAGAATATATGATTGTTGGGAGCTGTTGTGCTCAAGTGTTATGGATCAAACAACAACTAGAAGATTATGGTGTTGTGAAATCTAAAATTCCTATTAAATGTGACAATATTAGTGCTATTAATTTATCCAAAAATACAATTCAGCATTCACGAACTAAGCACATTGAAATTCGATATCATTTTATTCGTGATCATGTTTTAAACAATGTTGTTGAACTAGAATTTGTACCTACTGAAAATCAATTAGCTGACATTTTTACTAAACCACTTAGTTTAGATAGATTTGAGAAAATTAGAGGTGAGTTAGGGTTATGTGACCCATTCTGAATCTTTTTGACCTAACTTTTAAAAATTAAAAAAAATATATCTAAATGTTTCAAATTTCTCTTTAGAGCATAGGACAACCTAGTTTAGGTTCAAAAAACCTTTAGAAACTGAGTTTGACCTATTTTGATCCTTAGACTATTTTTTTGCTCGAGCCGACTCGAGTTATCAAGGCGCTCGGCGAGCTGACTCAAAGGTCGGGTCGAACATTTTTAAATAGGGCTTCGATGTTTTATATTCCTTATATTTTTAGGTTTTGGCCATTTCCACATAGCCAACTCCACATTCCACTCTAGGAAACCTTCCAAAAACTCTCTCAAATCCCTCCAATCCTTTAATCTTAGCTAGATGGCACCCTGCAAAGCTGTTGCCAAGAAACCCTTGCGGGTGGTTTGGATAGTCGTGGAAGAAAGGAAAACCAAGAGATGGTTGGACACATCCAATTCGGAAGAAGAACAACTGATTGAGCAGGAAGAAGAACCTCAAGCACCCCGGCAAGTGATTCTTATGGAAAATCGTCAAGTTACTCTGGGTTGGTGCATTGATTTTAATTTTTGGAGCAAGAACAGTTGCATATCGGGGATTGGCTTGAAAAACAAGGGTGGAAAGATTTTTATATGTTGAATGTTCCGACATATCCAAATTTAGTTCGTCAATTTTTTGAAAATATATCATTGGGAGCATTTCATTTAGAAGGAACAGTTAAAGGAAAGCATATAGAGATAAGTGAACAGAAGCTTTCAAGTTTACTGAATATACCAAAAGAAGGGGAGTGCTATTTAGTTTTAAAAGAGAAATAAAAGATCCTCGGACTCATATTAGAGAGATCAAATGTGAAAGGCATTGTGCATGTGAGTGCAAATCAGTTGTCATTGGAGATGAGGCTATTACACAATATTATCAGCAGGATTTTCTTGCCCTAGACAAGGAGATTTGACTGGGTCAGTGAGCGTGACCTTATGTTTATGAGGTGACTGATTGAGGGGGAGGCCCTTAACTTGCCATTTATCATGATCTCACATATGAGGGAGGCAGCCCTTAGGGCACGGGCTTGTCTGCCGTACGGGATGATTTTTACATTATTATTTCAGGATGCCCTGGTAGATCTGTTAGGAGAGGATAGTCGATTATTGCTGCACACTGACAGGTATACTATGAAATCCCTTACCAGAATGGGATTCATTAAAGTTGATGGCTATTGGGTCAGGAAGACTTCAGGTGTTCCTATATCACATTCAGATGATTTGGAAAATGATATTCAGGCGGCTCAAGGACTTAGTGAGGAGACTGATGCACAGGCTGATGAGACTGGACCGTCAGAGCCAGCTCCTACCACATCTCATTCACCAGTCGGACTTCCACAACTGTTAGATATGATGCAGAGGACAGACTTCAAAGAGTCTTGGAGGAGATATCATGTCTTAGATCAGACACTGATAGTAGGATCACTCTACTCCAGTCTGAGATGCAGTAGGGATTTCATGATGTTATGACCATTTTGAGATAGCTTTCTGCAGCCAGCCAGCGTGTACCTTCGACTTCCACAGCACCTAGCACTGGCACTGATCGAGAGCAGGGACCAATGGCATATTCCAGTGATGTACCTTCTCACGCTACACCTGCGGATGTTGAGCCCGAGGCTGGTATGGAGTTTACAGGATCTGAGGTTGGACAGACTCCGGCTACCCAGATACTTTCAACCACCAGCACCTTGGCATTATCTTTTAATCCATTGACTGCCAGACCAACACCCATTGTTATATCTTCAGAGTCCAAAGCCAAAGCTAAAACTAAAGTGTCTAGGACTACTACTCCCACTAGGACTAGAATTAGGGATCTTCGACCTAGGTTCCCTAAATTTAAACCTAGTATAGGAATCTTAGAAGTCAGTTCCTCTTCTGACGAAGAAGAACCTGATAGTGATGATCCTAGCCCATCTTTTTGATGTTTATGCTTTTATCTTGATGTTTTTGGGACTCTATGTTGTTATATTTTGGTTGTTGTGATACAATTTTGTCGTGCCGAGGCACATATGTAACGTATCACATTTGTACTGACTTTTTATATATAGATATCACTTTTTATGCTACATATCTTGAATTATTATGAATGAATGTTCTCTTGTATGCCTTTTGTTGATGACAAAAAGGGGGAGAACGGAGATTGTGCACAAAAAAGCTATAAGATGAATGTTGCATGAAAAAGCTATAATATGAATATTGCATGAAAAAGATATAATATGAATGTTTAATTCACAAATTTATATAAAAATTTGAAAAGGCTATGTTATTTTGGAGAGTGTGTGCATGAAAAAGCTATATGGATGTTGATTGTTATGAAAATATGAATATTGAAATAAAAATTTGAATGATTCATGAAAATTTAGAAGGAATATTATTACAAATTGTAAAGGGAAGCTTTACTTCAAATATTATCATGAAATTCACTTCAAATGTTTGGAAGTTTTATAAGTTTTGATACACATTGTATAGATGATACTCTTGATACATTCTGTATTGATACATCATGTTTCGATACATATTGTTCATATGATACAAAAAATATAATGTATCGATACATATGATACTTTATGTTAATAATGTTTAGTTTTATACATTTTGATACACATGATACATTGTGGCACACTGTGTTGATACATTGATACCTAATCTGTGTGACACATATAAATTTGAATATACTGCAATTGTAAAGTATTTTAATTTTTAAATCATGCCCAGTGTTTTGTCATCATCAAAAAGGGAGAGATTGTTGACCCCTGGAATGATTTTGATGATCACAAAATATTGGAGTATTTGTTTGATACTAACTCCTTCAAATTGTTTAAGAAGTTTTATAGGAAATTAGTTACCTTTAGTTTAAAATGATTTTCAAACTGATTGGAAGGTAATTCAAGTGTGTATAAAGTTTTATGAACTTGAACTTGCAAAAGTTCTAGTTTTATTAATCTTGTAATCTTATAAAATGGGCTGAAAATTGTAAAAATTAAAGAGTATGCAGATTAGCTTCTATTTGATTCAATGTTGAAGAGTTTTGGAGAAGCTTGAAGCATATTTTGAAGATTTGCAAGAGCTAACTCTTGGATCAAGAGCTGACTCTTTGTGGCACGGCACGGAGAAAGTTTCAGTATTTCAGTATCAAATGCCGACTCCTATCCCAAGAGCCGACTCATGAAAGAAAATAGTTTTATGAAGCCTAAGATCAAGAGCCAAATCCTGCCCCGAGAGTCGACTCATCCATAGTTATAAATTTTGAAGGTCTGAGAACTCGAGCCGACTCTCCCCTGAATAGCCGACTCTAGGTATTCATGGTTTGACTTGACTGAAGGCAAGAACTGACTCCAGCCAGAAGAGCCGACTCTTATAGAGTTTCATTTTGGGCTATCTGAGACTTCGAGCTGACTCGTGGACCTCGAGCCGACTTGTGGAGTCATTTTCTGCACTCCAACGGCTAGTTGCTAAAGTTGAAATTTGAACTCCAATTCGTCTCTAATGGCTATTTCACGAATCCCAATGCCCTACAACGGCCATATCTTTTGGAAAAATATAAAAGGGATTGTTTTTGAAGGATTAAACAAGAATTAAAGCTTTATTGTGGAACTTCATTAAGATATTGAAGAGCTTTCAAGTCATTCACCTACCTATCTCAAAGAGCTTTCAAATTGGATTCAAAGCTTCACCAACTCTACTCCATCATGAATCCACTCATTAAAGAAGGTAAGAAGTAGCTTGAAGAGCACTAAAGAGCATTCAAGGCTTGACTTCATCTTGATCTACATCGGTAACACTTAAACAAACTTGGTTTGTTGTAGTTGCTTATTTATCTTTTGACTATCTTTACTTTCTCTCTAAGAATAGCAAGGGGCTGTGTCTTAAGAGAGGGTTGAAGGTTTTTAGGTGAACCTTGTAAAACCTAAGGTGGGTTCTTGGTGATCCTGGTATAAAACCAAGTGTTTGGGTTTTCTTTGATAATCCCATTTAAAACCAAAGGGAGTTTGGGTTTCTTTGGTGATCCTGGTAAAATCAAAGTGTATAGGTTTGGATTGTGAGCCTGGTAAAACAATTTGATTATATTTTGGTTGGGGCATATAGTGGTAATCTCAAGTGGTGCTTAGGTAGTGGACGTAGGAGTCGGTTGCTCCGAACCACTCTATTTCTTTGTGTTTGTGATTATGTTTTTATTGCTCTACTACTTTGATTTAATTACTTCTACATTGCATTTAGAACCACAACACCAAAAGAATTTGAAAGTGCACATTACTTTGAAAAGTTTTTAAATCCCAATTCACCCCCCTCTTGGGAAGCCACCTAGGCAACAACAAGAAAATTATTTTTTGAGGACTTCACTTGGGAAGTTCCTTTGTGGGTTACCTCAAGTTTATCCCAAATTTTCTTTGCAAAAGAACAAATGGAAATTCAATTAAACTCATTGTTGTCTAAAGCACAATATAGCAAATTCATTGCTTTGGCATTTAACTCACCCATTTTCATGTCATGTTCATCCCAATCCTCTTCAGGTTTTGGAACATCCACTCCATCAATTTTAACCATGGGGATATGTGGACCCTTCAGAATGACCTTCAACAATTGAAAATCAACTGCTTGATTATAAATTTTCATCCTATCTTTCCAGTATACATAATTTGTGCTTGTGAAGAGTGGAGGTCTATTAGTTGATTAGCCTTCGACCAAGGATGTACTCATTGGATGAGCCATCAATCTTTACTCTTATGTATTCAGAGACTCTGCTTTGATACCAACTCTAGGATCGACGCCCCAACCAACTATCCAAAAGGAAGCTCCCTATTTAGAAGTGGTGGTTTATCTCTCTTAAAGCAAGCATCACAACAACCTCGGGGTGCATGACTCGACCCCCCCCATCGAGCACTACAGCACCAACCCAGCATACTATCAAGAGCCGGCTTGTCCCTGGGGACGAGCACCGCAGCACCACCCAAGGGGCATTGACGTGGCACTAGCCTCACCTTAATAGTGGCACCCACATTTCGTGGGCCCAGACCCCCCATCTGGATGAACCAAGAGGGTGTGAGTTGGCCCACCCAACAATACCCCCGGACAAAAAACCCCTCAAGAATTCTGCCACGGGGATTCGAACCCGTGACCTTCGCTTTGATACCAACTCTAGGATCGACGCCCCAACCAACTATCCAAAAGGAAGCTCCATATTTAGAAGCAGCGGTTTATCTTTCTTAAAGCAGGCAGCGCAGCAACCCCGAGGTGCATGAGTCGACCCCCCCACCAAGCACCGTAGCACCAACCCAGCATACTATCACGAGCCGGCTCCCGCTTGGGGACGAGCACTGCAGCACCACCGAAGGGGTGTTGACGTGGCACCAACCTCACTGTGACAGTGGCACCCACATTCCGTGGGCTCAGACCCCCCATCTGGATGAACCAAGAGAGTGTGAACAGGCCCACCCAACACATAGCATTATCATACCTTTATGCAAGCCATTAAAAGGGTCATTGTGGCTTTGATCGACCATCACTCGATCACTTGGAGCTATAGCAATATTATACTTTTATACAGGCTATTGAAAGGACTGTTGAGACTCTGATAAACCGTGACTTGTTCACTTGGAGCCATGACAATGTAACACCTTTATATAAGTCATTGAGAGGGTCATTGAGGCTCTAACCGATCGTGACTCAGTCCTTGGAGCCATGGCATCATAATGACTTTATGTGGACTGTTGAAAGGGCCATTAAGGGTCTGACATACTGTAACTAGGTCACTTAGAGCCATGGCATCGTAATGCCTTTATATGGGCCATTAAGAGGGCCATTGAAGCTTTGATCGACCATGACTTAGTTACTTGAAGCCATGGAATCGTAATGCCTTTACATGGATCGTTGAGAGGGCCATTGAAGCTCTAACTGACCATAACTTGGTCTCTTGGATCAACGGCATCATAACACCTTTACACGAACCATTAAAAGGATAATTGAGGTTCTGACTAACCATGACTCGATCACTTGGAGCCATGGTATTGTAATACTTTTATATGAGCCATTGAGAGGGTCGTTGAAGTTTTGATCGATCGTGACTTGGTCACTTAGGGCCATGGCATCATAATGCCTTTATGCAGGTCATTAAAAGGGCTATTGAGGCTTTGACCAACCATGACTTGATCACTTGGAGCCATGGTATCATAACGCCTTTATATGGGCCATTGAGAGGGTTATTAAGGCTTTGACCAACCATGCCTCAGTCACTTGGAGCCAAAACATCGTAGTCTTTACATAGGTCATTGAGGATTTGATCAATTATCACTCGGTTACTTAAAGCCTTGGCATCATAATGCCTTTATGTGGGCTATTGAAAGGGTTGTTGAGGCTTTAAATCTACATATTCTAGCCACAAGGCTATAAACATATATAATCTTATTTTATTAATGGAAAACTTTTTGCATTTTTGTGCCTTCATTGCATCTATCAATTTGTATCCTGAATTGTGTTTATTTCATACTGTGCAACTACATTTTAAGCTATGTTTTGATAGATGATAGAGATTCGATGACCGACATGCTCAGTCATGATGTTTTCGATTGCTTGAGCCCGTGGGCTTCTGATCATAATATTTTTTATCATGATCCTTCTAATCACTTGAGACTATGGTCTTTCGATCGTAATATTTTTGATTGTGATCCTTTTGGTTGCTTGAGACTGTGAGCCTATGCTCGGAAGCCATCAAACTTTCTAAGAGTCCAACTGATGGTGATTTTGATTTTAATAAATCTCTAACATCGATCCCTTAGAAGGGAGTTCCTTAGGCTGATGAACTTTTAAGCCCTTAATATGGGATTTTATTCTAGTGAGTAGCTTGTATTTAGGCCAAAAATTCCTCCAGATAAATATTTTATGTCTCATTCAACCTAAGAAAATTTTGCTCGAGGGACCCTCATCAGAGAACTCTTTTACTTCAAGCATAAACAAGAAAAAGAACATTCATTTAATAGAGGGGGCATATTATTGATGATAAATCTATAGTTCCATGATTGGAGTGGAGGATTCTATCTAGTTGTCTCAATTGATAGGTCCAGGATTTTATGATTTCCTCCACTTAGTAGGGCCTCTCTATTGACCCTATAAGTGATTTTGATGATAACCAAATATTGGTGCATGCATTTATTTTACTAACAACTCTTCAAGTGGTTTACAAGTTTTTGCAGGATGAATTCATTATTCAAATTTCAACTCCTACATTCTTCATTTCTTGTTTTGAGTTGTGTTGTAAGTGATAAATTGTAAAGAAGAACCCAAAGCAAAAAGCTAAGAAAAGATCATAAAATTGGGTTCCTTCTAAAAATGTGTTTCAAGCTTTTAATTGTTTATAAATGTGTTAAGTTTGAAGACTCTTAAAGCTTGAATAAATGCTGGATGAATTCTGGAGATAGACTAAAGAAATCATTGATACATTCATCTGAGCCAACTCGAGGAAGAGGAGAGCCGACTCTGGCACATGGCATGCAAGAGGATTCTGGCATGCAGATATCCAAGCCGACTCTAAGGGACTCAAGCCGACTCGTTCAGAGTACTACTTTCTGAATCGAACAGGCGAGCCGACCCTAAGGGAGTCCGAGCCAACTCTATCATACAGTCAGACATCCGAGCTAACTCTTCAAAAGATTGAGCCGACTCATCTAGAGTCCATATATTGCTTTTGTGAACTATAGCCAACCGAGTCGACTAGAATGGAAGATAGCTGACTTGACCAGACTAACATTTTGAAGGCCTGAGGATCCGAGTCGATTGGAATCAAGGCGAGCTGACTCTTATATAGTGAAGAATCAAGACACTATGCAAGCAAGCTGACTGGATTGAAGAGAGTCAACTCAACCAGAACTCCTCTATGGATCCAAGCTGACTCGAGTGATCCAAGTCGACTCGAAGGTCGATTTCAGACTTGCAACAGCTAGTTCCAGAACCCAAAATTTGAATCCAAAAAGTGCTCCAACGATCATATGTCACATTCCAACGGTCTACAATAACTCAAACTATCTTGGAATGATGGAAGACCATATATTTGAGGGATTTGAACTTCCTTAAAAGAAGTTTTAGAAAAGTTTTAATGATTCATTGAATATCCAAGAGGACCAACTAGCAAGAGAGCACTGAGAGCATTCAAAATAGCCTTCAAGCCTTCACCAACTCTCATCTGAAGCTTGAAGCATTTATTAAAGAAAGAAAAGAAGCCATCCAAGTGCATTGAAGTGCATTCAAGTGAGATTCTCTCGAGCTGTATTGACAACCACTCGACAAAAAATTGTTTGTCATTCTGTTGCTTTTCTTTTCAATTCATTTTTGAATTGTTGGGTTATTGGTGAGCCTAGTTGGAAAACCAAATAGGTTCTTGGTTAGCCTTTGTTAAAAAATCAAGTGTTGGATTCTTGGTGATCCTGGTAAAACCAAGTTGGGTTTCTTTGATGATCCCAATAAAACCAAAGTGTAGAGGTTTGGATTATGAGCCTGTTAAAACAATCCGACTGTATTCCAATGGGGGATATAATGAAAATCCCAAGTGGTAATCATGGATAGTGGACATAGGAGCTGGGTTGCTCCAAACCACTATAATTTTTATGTGTTTGTGTTGTGCTTCTCTGATCTTATTTAGCTTCTGCAGTTAATTACTTTATCACAGCACCTAATACTCTAAAAGGGATTTCAAAGAGCACATTATCTGATTAAATTTTTAAAATTCCCAATTCACCCCTCTTTTGGGAAAGCCACCTGGGCAATAACTGGTATTAGAGTAGTGTCTCTGAATACATTAGAGTAAAGATCGATGGCTCATCCCATGAGTACATCTTTGGCCGAAGACCAATCTACTAATAGACCTCCACTCTTCACTAGCATAAATTATTCTTATTAGAAGGCTAGAATGAAAATTTATATACAAGCTATTGATTTTCAATTATGGAAGGTCATTCTTAAAGGGCCACTTATTCTCGTGATTAAAATTGATGGCATGGATGTCCCTAAGCCTGAAGAGGACTGGGATGAACATGACATGAAGATGGGAGAATTAAATGCCAAAGCAATGAACTTATTATACTGTGCTTTGGATTCAAACGAGTTTAATCGAATTTCCACTTGCTCTTCGATAAAGAAGTTTTGGGATAAACTTGAGATGACCCACGAAAGAACTTCCCAAGTGAAGACTTCAAAAACAAATCTTCTCGTACACAGCTATGAATTGTTTAAAATGGAACCTACTGAAAATATCTCTGTCATGTACACTAGATTTACAGATATTATTAATGGTTTGAAAAGTCTTAGCAGGGTTTACTCAAATGTTGACTTGGTACAGAAGATCTTGAGATCACTTCCGAATAAATGGGACCCTAAAGTGACTGCCATCCAGGATGCCAAAGATTTAAACACCTTACCTAAGGATGAATTAATGGGTTCACTCATCACACATGAATTGGCCATGCAGCACAGAACTGATGATGATCAAAAGAAGAAGAAGACAATCACTTTCAAACCTGCATTGTACTCAAAAAAAGATGAGGAATCGGAAGATAACTCCACCTCCTCTGAAGATGATCTAGAAGATGAAGACATCACAATGGTCGTGAGGAGATTTAGAAAGTTTATGGAAAAGAAGAAAGGAAGATTCAATAAAAATTCCATAAACGAGGAGAGCACTCCAAGGAAAAGGATAAGGACAAAGAAAAAGAGAAGGAACAAGTCCCCACATGCTACGAATGTAAGAAACTGGGGCATATTCATCCAGATTGTCCACTATTAAAGAAATTTTTCAAGAAAAAGAAGAAGAAAGCAATGGTTGCCACATGGAGCGATAGTGAGGAGTCTACCTCAACTGAAGAGGAAGAGACCATAAAAATTGCTAATTTATGTCTAATGGATCTCGAGGATGAGGTAACATCCTCCAATGCTCAAACAGAATTTACATTTGATGAATTAAATTCTGCTTTTCATGATTTATTATCTGAATTTAAAAGGCTGGAGTAAAGATTAGATCTTTAAAGAATATCAATGATTCTTTACTCAAAGAAAAAGATGAAATTTCAGAAAAGAACCATTTATCGCAAAAAGAATTACATGTCTTTTCTGAAAAATATAAAGCTTTGAAAATTGAGAACAGTGCATATCTTGACAAAAATAAAGCTTTGATGAATGAAAATAATGAGTTAAAAATGGAGGTTAAAAAACCTAAGCCACTTGTTGAAAAACTTACTTTATCTTCAAACAAGCTTGCGTTAATTTTAAAAGAACAAAGAATTTCTGGAAATAAAGCTGGAATCGGTTTTAACTCTTCAACTTCCAATGTTATTTCAGCTACTACTTTTGTAAAACCAAAAGCTTATATTCCAAAATTTACATCTCAAAAAGCTTTTGTAACTAATGGTTTTGCTTCTACATCTAAAACCATATTGTATGTTCCAAAGAGTTTAAATAAAAAATCTTTTACATCTGCATCTCATGTATTAACTTTTAGAACTTTAAAGTCTACATCTTTTTAGAATTCTAGAATTAAATATTTTGCATGCAAAGGGTTAGGACATAAAGCTTTTAAATGGAATATTTTTAGAAATGTCCAAAATAAAGTTAGAAAGATTTGGATTTCCAAAGGAACCACCTCTGCTAACCTGCAAGGACCCAAGTTAGCTTGGGTACCTAAAAGATCTTCTTGATTGTCTTGCAGGAATGTCTTGCAACCTAAAAATTGAAGAAAAGATGGTATTTCGACAGTGGCTGTTCAAGGCATATAACAAGTGACAAGGATCAATTTATCATTCTAGAGATGAAAGAAGGAGGTATGGTTACGTTTAGAGATAATGACAAGGAAAAAATAATCAAAATTAGTAAGATCAAGATAACCCCCTCTACTTTTATTGAAAATAATTGCTAGTAGATAAATTGAAGCTTAATTTATTGAGTATCAGTCAATTATGTGATAAAGGCTTCAAGGTTATCTTTGAATCATCTATGTATATAGTAACAAACTCTCTTGATTCTAGTAGTAAGTTCATTGGACATAGACTTGGAAATATTTATGTGGTAGACCTTAATGATCTTGTCATGTCAAGTAGTTCCAGTCTAGTTGCAATGAATACTAAGACCAAGGAGTCTTGTTTACTTTGGCATAGACGATTAGGTCATGCTAGCATGCATGCTATTACTAAATTAATTTCCAAAAACTTAGTTAGAGGCATGCCTAAATTTAAAGTAGACTTTGATCATGTTTGTGATGCATGCCAAATGGGTAAACAAACTAGGAGGAGCTTTAAACCCAAAAATATGATTTCAACTACTAGACCTCTATAACTACTTCACATGGATTTATTTGGACCAACTAGGACCACAAGCCTTAAAGGTATGAAGTATGCCCTTGTGATTGTAGATGATTTTTCTAGATTTACATGGATTTTGTTTATTGCTCACAAAGATGAAATCTTTAAAGTATTTCAAAAATTTCATAAAATGGTTTCAAATCAAAAAAATCTTTCAATAATTTCAATTAGGAGTGATCACGGCACTGAATTTGAAAATCAGTTTTTCGATGATTATTGAACAGAAAACTGCATTGATCACAACTTCTCCACTCCTAGGACACCATAACAAAATGGTATCATAGAGAGAAAAAATAGGACTTTGGAAGAGATGGTCCGAACGATAATATGTGAAGGTGATGCGGAACTAAAATTGCATGCAAATATTTTTTTGTATTTTTTTTAGGTTAAGTTGTGAATCTAATTCCCAAGAACATACCATGAATCTAAGAAAAGGATTCTATTTAAGAAAGAAACTACAGCATGCAAAGTAGAACCTAAAAAGTAATAAGAAGAGGACCGCCAAGGTTGATAAGTCTCGGTTGGGCTAGTTCATCTCCAATAAAGTGACTAGCAGGCAGAGGGGGTGTACCTGAAATGATTGATGCACCCGGTGTAGATCATAGATGAAGGGATCGCTCTCGCTCCTGGATGCGGCCTGAAAAATCAAGCCGGAGACCCACGGATTCCTAGCTTTCAACCCAATGATCCGATTGCTGCCTAGCTGGAGTCATTGGATTCGTAGAAGCCAAGGGACCTGCAAACAACCTTCCAGGGGTTAGAAAACAAAGCAAGGATGGAGAATTAATTGAAAAATAGCAAGGAGAAGGAAGGTTTGAGGGTGGGCGACCAGGGTTTGGAGAGGTGGATGGCGGCTAGAGACTGGGTGCAAGACACCAGGAAGAAGGAGGGCCTCACACGGAATCCCCTTAGCACACAGCAGGTAGCATACATCAATTGGAAGAACTCAGTTATATTTCATGAAAAAGGTACCTTGATACAAAAAAGTAGAGTCTCTTAAATAGACTCTTAAACTTGACCCCCAAGTAAGGTTACAATAGTCATTTTCTAGGAATTTGAATCCCACCCAAACCCTAGCTAGAATACATGGTAGGTCTAGGTTGAAAAATCTCTCAAATTTCTCCTCCTCTCTCTTGCCTTGGTCGGCCAAGGGAGGTGACCCTAGTGGCCGACCAAGGGGTGGTGAGCATAAGGCTTGGCACCCCTTGGTTCTCCTCCTGGGCCTTGGCTGGTCTAAAGGAAGTCGGCAAGGTTTGGACTTAGGTTCAAGGGAATTAACCTTGTTGAGCTTAGACTGATTGATCATGAGTTCCCTCTGATATAACTTGAATTCCCTAGCTAGGTGATAGGCTTCCTCTAGGTCCTGAATTTGCCAATGAAATGACTCCCACTGGATATCCCTACGCAGGCCATCTTGAAATCTAGCCATGATCTTAGACTCAGGTTCGACTGTGTTGCATCTCCTACTAAACTTATGAAATTGGTCAATGTACTGAGACACAATCATGTTTCCTTGTTTCAATTTGTACCATTGGTCTAAAAGTTGGTACTCATAAGATCTACCTAGGTACTTCTTTCTCAATTTACTTCTCATGGCTTTCCAGGTACGAATTTCATCTCCTCTTTGATAATATTCATCCTCAATGACTTACTAGTATCGCCTAGCATGTTGGATTAGCTTACGTGTGGCCAATCTAACTTTTTCTAACTCCGTTATTAGAGTGTACTCAAAATACTGATCCCTTCTTTCTTCCTAATCAATATACACCTTAGGATCTAGGCTTCCATCAAAAGTGGGTGCATAGGGTTGGGTGTGTCTAACAGGTCTTTCCTTTGGGTCCACCAAGTATGGGTATGGACTTCTAGGGTTAGACTCAGGGGCAAGATCATGATGATAAGCTTGTGGAGCAAAGTACTGGGCCTAGCAGATCTGAATTCAGCATGGGTTCTACGGGCTTCATTTCGGGCCGTCGCTTATGTAAGTGTTTGGCTCATTAGGGTAATTTGCTCAGACAGGGCTCTCAATTGGACCTGAACCCCGGACTCCAAGACTAGACTGAGCTGGACATGGACTAACGGACTCCTAATCTAGATTGGACATGGGCTGATGGCCTAATGGGCTCCTAATCTAGTGAAAATGCAACACACATAAGACAAACTGACTAAGACTACCTAGACCTAGAGCCCAAACAGAATGGGTTGACTCAACTTATACACAACTCAACTCCTAGTCCTTCAACTGGCCAGGTAAGAGGTGGGATGGTGGGAGGCCCCCTGCTCTCGCAGGGATCCAATTAAAGAACCACCGATCCACTTAGGTCATTTGATACTGTACCTCTAGCCTAGACACCAGAATCTAGTAATAGGAGATGAATTGGGTGCACTAGTTATCCCACAATGATCGAACCCGACCGATTGGTGTCCCTAGCCCACTAGGGCAAATTAAGTCTCGATAATTTTAAATTAGGCTTGGGACTGAATGCAAGGGAGGTGGTTTTGGGCTAAGGAAAGGTTATCAACTCCTTTCCTTATCTGACATATAGAAAGTGCCCTTAAAGTATTTTATGCAATGATGGCAGGCAGATGAAAATGCAAATTAGGGTTTAAGTGTTTTTGGTGTTTTATGAATATATGTAATTTTTTCTTATTTGGTATTTTCTTAAACAGAAAGATAATTTGTAGATAATGACATAATATGCAAGAAACATGTCAAAATTAAAGATATGCAAAAATTATACTAAAAGAACCCTAAACTTTCCAAAATCAGCTTTGTTACCAAAATAGAGCAAAACTGTTCTCAGGTAGTATTCAGGTTGGGAAAAATTCATAGATCGAGATAATTCTTGAAAAAAAAATTAAAATTAATTTCAATTATACGAAATTTAGAAAATAAATTTTAGATTTTTCTAAGTTCTATGCTGGAAAAAATAATTAAAACAACAGGTGATGTACTGAGAAGGCCGAGAATGCAAAAACCCTAATGAAACTCTTTGTGTTCTTCTTCAGGGGTCAATTCACAGCGGCACCCCTACTGCCATAGGAGATCCCGTAGATTGGGAAGGGAGGGTCTTGAAGCCCTACTAGTCTCCTATGACCAGATAGCCATGGTGAAGCACCTGACCGAATATGCAAAGAGAACTGAGCCCAAATAGGCTCTGATACCAAATGATGCGGAACTAAAATTGCATGCAAATATTTTTTTGTATTTTTTTTTAGGTTAAGTTATGAATCTAATTTCCAAAGAATAGACCATGAATCTAAGAAAAGGATTCTATGAAAGTAAGAAACTACAGCATGCAAAGTAGAACCTAAAAAGCAATAAGAAGAGGACTGCCGAGGCTGAGAAGTCTCGGTTAGGCTAGTTCATCTCCAATAAAGCGACTGGCAGGCAGAGGGGGTGTAATTGACAATGGTTGATGCACCCCGTGCAGATCGTAGATGAAGGGATCGCTCTCGCTCTCGGATGCGGCCTGGAAAATCAAGCCGGAGACCCGCGGATTCCCGACTTTCAACCCAGTGATCCGATTGCTGCCCGGCTGTAGTCGTTGGATTCGTAGAAGCCGAAAGACTTGCAAACAGCCTTTCAAGGATTAGAAAACAAAGCAAGGATGGAGGATTAATTGAAAAATAGTAAGAAGAAGGAAGGTTTGAGGGTGGGCGTCCAGGGTTTGGAGAGGTGGATGGCATCTAGAGACAAGGCGCAGGACACCAGGAAGGAGGGGCTCACATAGAATCCCCTTAGCACATAGCAGGTAGCACAGCAATTGGAAGAACTTAGTTATATTTCATGAAAAAGGTGCCTTGATACAAGAGAGTAGAGTCTCTTAAATAGACTCTTAAACTTGGCCCCCAATTAAGGTTACAATAGTCTTTTTCTAGGAATTTGAATCCCACCCAAACCCTAGCTAGAATACATGGTAGGTCTAGGTTGAAAAATCCCTCAAGTTTCTCCTCCTCTCTTTTGCCTTGGTCGTCCAAGGGAGGTGACCCTGGTGGCCGACCAAGGGGTGGTGAGCATAAGGCTTGGCACCCCTTGGTTCTCCTCTTGGGCCTTGGCTGGCCCATTTTGCTTCGGGTTATGGTCCAGGGCTTCTGATTTATCTCCCAGGTTTCTGATTTTTTCTCCTAGGCCTTCCATGGTCTTCATAGCTTCTAGTTAGGTTAGTCTTCACTTGGACTAGCTTGGTCTTCACTTGTATGAGTCTTCACTGGACTTGGACTAACATGTACTGAACTCCAAAAGAGGACTAGCTTAACATGAGCTGACTAGTACATGACTCAAATAATAAAAAGATAACTCAAATAGACTAAGCCCTTTTTACAAATGGATTCAAACACTACTAATTAATCCACAGAGGGTTGAGAAGCCTCTATCTTATTTTAGTGCCTCCAGGTCTGCACCGAAGGCAATCTTCCAAGGTACTTTTGGACAGAAGCGGTGAACACAGCTTGTTACATTTAAAACCGTGTTTTGATCCATCCTATTTTGAAAAAAACTCCCTATGAGCTTTGGAATAAAAAGAAACCCAATATTAATTATTTTCATGTATTTGGATGTAAAAGCTTTATGCTTAACAATGGTAAAGATAATCTAGGAAAACTTGATGCTAAATTCGATGAAGCAATTTTTCTTGGTTATTCATTACATAGCAAAGCATATAGAGTACTTAATAAAAGGACTCTTACTGTAGAAGAGTCTATGCATATTATTTTTGATGAAACTAACCCTTCACCTTCTAAGAAAGAAGAGTGCATAGACAATGATGCAAGTACAATTCAAAAAGAAATGGAAGAATGAGCATACAAGATAGATCAATTGAAGAAGGATAAGAAACGGTAAGTATGGATCATGCAGATCTACCAAGAGAATGGAGGTACGTAACTTCCCATCCAAGAGAATTAATTATTGGTGATCCTTTACAAGGTATTAGGACTAGGTCATCACATAGAGTTGCACATGATTACCTAGCCTTTGTATCACAAATAGAACCTCATACCTTAGAAGAAGCTGAATCTGACCCAAACTAGATGATGGCCATGCATGAAGAACTAAACCAGTTTGAAAGAAATAAGGTTTGGACATTAGTTGATAGACCTTCAGACCATCCAATCATAGGAACCAAATGGGTCTATAGAAACAAATTAGATGAATAAGGGAATGTGATTAGAAATAAAGCTAGATTAGTGGCTAAGGGATACAACCAAGAAGAGGACATTGATTTTGATGAAACATATGCACCCGTAGCAAGACTAGAAGTCATTAGATTACTTCTTGCATTTGCTTGCTACATGAATTTTAAACTCTTTCAAATGGATGTGAAAAGTGCATTTTTAAATGGTTTTATCTTCGAGCAAGTTTTTGTAGAGCAACCACCAGGTTTTGAAGATCATGTTTTTCCAAACCATGTGTTTAAATTGAATAAAGCATTGTATGGTTTGAAATAAGCACCTGGAGCCTGGTATGATAGACTTAGCACTTTCTTGATTGAAAATGATTTTTCAAGAGAAAATGTTGATAAAACTCTTTTCATCAAGAAGAAAAATAATGATATATTAGTTGTACAGATTTATGTTGATGATATTATATTTGGTGCAACTAATGAAACTCTTTGTAGAGAATTTGCTAAGTTAATGCAGGGAGAATTTGAAATGAGCCTAATGGATGACTTAACTACTTCCTTGGACTTAAAGTGAAACAAACAAAGGAAGGAATCTTCATCAACCAAGCCAAATACACCAAAGAAATAATCAAAAAGTTTGGTATGGAGATAAGCAAACAAATGAGCACACCCATGAGCCCAACTTGCAGATTGGACAAAGATGAAAATGGATCCAATGTTGACCAAAAGCTTTATAGAGGTATGATCCAATCCTTATTATATTTAACTGCAAGTAGATCTGATATCTTGTATAGTATATGTGTATGCACGAGATTTCATTCTAATCCTAAAGAAACACATATTCTTGCTTTGAAAAGAATTATCAGATACTTGAAAGGTACAAGTAATCTAGGTCTTTGGTTTTCAAAACATTCTTCTTTGAATTTAATTGGATTTTTTGATGCTGATTATGCTGGTTATAGAATTGATAGAAAAAGCACTAGCGGCACATGTTAATTTATAGGGTTGAATTTAATCTCATGGCACTATAAGAAACAAAACTTGATAGCACTCTCTACTGCTGAGGCAGAATATGTTGCTGCAGGGAGTTGTTGTGCACAAGTGTTATGGATTAAACAACAACTAGAAGACTTTGGTGTTACACAATCTAAAATTTCTATCAAATGTGATAACACAAGTGCTATAAATTTGACAAAAAATCCAATTCAGCATTCTAGAACTAAGTATATAGAAATTAGACACCACTTTATTAGAGATCATGTTTTGAATAGTGACATTGATCTAGAATTTATCCCAACTGAAAGTCAATTAGCTGATATTTTTACTAAGCCACTAAATCAGGAGAGATTTGAATTGCTTAAAGGAGAATTAGGTTTTTGTGATCCTTTCTAAACTTTTCTAACCTAATTTCCTAAAAATTAAGAAAAGAATATCTAGAAAACCTCCTATATCTATTCAAGATTATTGAATAACTTTCCTTGAGATTTCAATGAATTAATTTCATTTTTTGATTCATTTCAACTTTTATGGAAAGTTTCTGTTCGAGTCAACTTGAGCAATTTTGCTCTGGTCGAGCCGGCTTGAATCTTTATTATTTTTGCTCTTGCTCTGGTCGAGCCGACTAGGTCAATTTAGGGTTTGCCTAGCCAACTCAGATTTCTATTTATTCTGAGTTCGCTCTGGACGAGCCAACTCGGATAATTTTAGGGCTGAGCGAGCTGACTCAGATGTCAGGAAAATGCTTTTTTAATAGAGCCGAGTAATCCATTTCTCACTTCTTACACTTTCTTTTTCACTCTAAACTGTGTCATTCCACTAGAGACTTTTTCCAATCCTCTAAGAACCTTCTCCCAAAGCCTAAATCTACTTTTTTCTTGCTAATTTGCTGTAATGGCTCCAAGAAGATCTACACGGAAGTGCTCTCATGCAGTCGAATGAAGCTCTCACAGTGAAAATCAGAGTGAGAAGAGAGAAAAGAAGGGAAAATCCTCTCCAAGGCAGAAAGAAGAAGATGCTCCTTCTCCAACCAGGCAAATCACTTCAATGGCCGATCGGCCAGTCACATGTGGCAGAAGGATTGATTTCACCTTCCTGGAAGATCTAGAAATGAAGATCGGGAACTGGATTGAGAACCAAGGCTGGAAGTTTTTCTGCTCATTGGACATTCTAACTTACCCTTCCTTGGTAAGAATGTCTTTTGAAAATCTAGTTCTTGGAGAATATCATCTGGAATCCATTGTCAAAGGAGTAAATGTTGTTGTGGACAAAGAGAAACTAAGCAACCTTCTACAAATGCCCACTAACGGTGCAACTGAACTAACCCTAAAAGACAAGGAAAGGGCACTGAAGATTATCCTGGAAAAATCAGATGTAAGCTCCGTCAAGTATGTTCAAGCAAACATGCTTTCTATGGAAATGCGGCAACTCCACAACATGATCAGTCAAATTTTTCTTCCCCGAACTGGTCAGTTCGACTGGGTAAGTGAGCGGGATATGATCTTCATGGAACATCTCATTGAGGGAGAAGCCCTAAACCTTCCATTCATTATGATGATTTAGATGAGATAGGCAGCAAGAAAGATCAAGGTATGCTTGCCATATGGCATGGTCTTTACATTATTATTTGAAGATGCTGGAATTGATCTAACAGATGAAGTTGGCAAGCCTCTACACCACTCAGATGCCTACTCAATTAACTCTCTTAAAAGAATGGGGTATCAATTGCAAGGAGTCTGGTTGAAGAAATCTCAGGACAAATGACTGCCAGATCATCTGATGATGACATTGATGAACCTCTTGCTGATAACCCAAATGAATCTGAAGATAATGATGAAGACACTTCTGAATATTCAATGACAACTCCATCTGAGCTTAAAGAGTTTATATCTCAACAGATGGAAACAATTTTATAATCTCTTACAAGCTACATCAACTTTGTACTTAGTGAACTATGCCAATCAATTGATGACAACTTGCAGGAGATCAAGTCAGAGCAGAAGTTATATAAGGAAAAGATGCAAAGAGAGGTGGACTTGTTCAAAAAAGAAATTCAAAGTATCCTACTGCACCCACACAAGAAAACCTTCACTGTTGAGGATGCTTCTATACAGACCTTCAAAGAGTCACCAGCACCGCCTACTCAACCATTTATGGTGCTTTCAAAGTTTCCTTCATCTGATCCTCCTTCATCCAAAGCTGAACCTGCTCTTCTCAAGAAAAATCCAAAATCTAAGAAGACTAGAACACCTGTAGCCCCTGTTAGAACTAGATTTAGGGATCTTAGGTTCAAACCTCTTAATTCCAAAACTTTAGATAGGGTTATAGATGTTGCTTCTTCCTCAAGTTTGGAAGAACAATAGGATATTTGGTTACACCTTTGGTTATAATGATCATATATATATTTACACTTTTTATAGTATTTGCTTTAAGCTTTGCTTCCTAACTTTTGTAATCAAAAAAAAACTTTGTGAATGAAAAGAAAGAAATTTTATCTTACTGAATGACAATTATACTTTCTTTCATATTTTGTAACTTGTACTAAACTCTTTCAATGAAATGAAAGTTATTTTGGTATTTGTTAGCACTGTCTTGAATTATTTTGAGCTTATGCAATATTTTACATTACTACTGTGATGAATTTTAATTAGAATATCTAAATAAAATTGAGAAAGTGAAATTATCTCAAAGAAATATTCAAAACTTTTTCATTCTATTTCAAAATTTGAGCTTTATTGCAATACCTTTTTGATTGCTTGACAAAAAGGGGGAGAACTTTATGCTGTCATGAAAAATGGATGACAAAATTTGAACTATGAACTTTGAGCTTTCTTGAAAATATTTACAACTTGTTTCATGCATTGGAAAACAGTCAAAAAAAAGGGAGTATATTCATGAAGTGCATGAAAAGAATGAAAAAGGGGGAGAGTATAAGTGATTGTGGTTAAATGTGCCTTATTGTTTCAAAATTTAAAAACCTACAAAAAGGGGGAGAAATTTATTGAAAACAAATGGCTTTGACTCTAAACCCACATTTTGCTCTGATTGCTCTAAATTCAAGAATTAGGTTTAATTCTTTCAATTTTAAGCTTTGATATTTCATGTTTGTGCTATTTCTGTCACTTTAAAGCATACAAATGTTAATACTCTGATACACACAAAAGCACTAATATTGATAATGTATATATATTTTTAGTAGACCTTCATTCTGTATATTATAGCTAAGTATGGAGCCTCGACCTAAATGTGCCTTGGTTTAAATGACCTTTGGCCTAAATGTGCTATAACTTAGTAGACCTTCTACATATTATGTTTAAGTATGATGCCTCAGCCTAAATGTACCTTGACCAAAATGACCTTCGACCTAAATGTGCCATAAACTAGCAGACTTTCATTCTGTATATTATGGCTAAGTATGGAGCCTCGTGTGCCTTAACCTAAATGACCTTTGGCCTAAATGTGCCATAACCTAGTAGATCTTTATTTTGCATATTATGGCAAAGTATGGAGCCTTGGCCTAAATGACCTTTAGCCTAAATGTGCCATAACCTAGCAGACATTTATTCTTTATATTATGGCTAATTATGGAACCTTGACCTAAATGACCTTCAATCTAAATGTGCCATAACCTAGTAGACCTTCAATCTACATATTATGGTTAATTATGAAGCCTCCGCCAAAATGTGCCTCGACCAAAATGACCTTCGGTTAAATGTGTCATAGCCTAGCAGACCTTTATTTTGCATATTCTAGCCAAGTAGAGATCCTTGGCCAAATTGACCTTTGGCTTAATTTATCCTCGACCTAGAGAACCATCAACTTGGTTCATCCTTAGAACCCTTAGCCTATAGGACCCTTAGCATGATTTATATTCAGCTAGCATGGTTAATATTCAACATGGTTCATATTCAACCAGCATGGTTCATACTCAGCATGGTTCATATTTAGCTAGATTGATCCTCAGCTTGATCAACTTCTGCCCCTTCAAGAGGCTCACCTTGCCTTCAACAATTAAACCCTAATGCACTAACAAAGGCTATTCTCCAAAGATCCTAGACTCCAACCAACCCTTAGCCTCCAATATTTGCAAGAGAACTAGGTTAGTCATAGGACCTACGAGCCTAAGAAGAGAGAAATGCCTTAGTAAAAAACTCCCAGACAACCATAATAAAAGAAATAACTGATGCTCATTCCCATGCATGATTAGGAGAATATGTCCCTACAATTTCTAGTAAGCCCTCTCTATCAAGAAGGATGTGACACTTTCCAGGCAATAATTCCTAGTACCATAAAGAGGAGCAGCTGACAGCATGGATAAGATAAAGACTCTAATTAATGAGATAAGAATATTTTGGACAAATAGAACGGCTCATTGTTAGACTCTTTGACAAAAACCTGCAGCCCAATCACTTTTTATCAAACCCCACTAAGGTTTCTGCATTTCCAAAATATCCTCTCCATCTACACCTATAAAGGGAGCCCCCAAGGTATGCATATACATATATATGCTCTATTTATGCTTTTAAAAAGAGACCTCAAACTATCTCTTTCATAATTCTTCTACTCAATTTCTTTCCATTGTTGATCAATTTACTAACTTGAGCATTGGAATACTAGCAATGAGGCCATCCTCGGTGGGCTCTTTTGCAGCTACCACCCTAGGAGCTCCTTCTCCAGTGACCTCTAGGGTACAAGCAAGAAGCAGCGTCAATAGATTCCTTCATGAACCTCTCTTAGCATGAATTCTGCCTAGGACGGTCATAAGCATATAGGGTAAGGCAAAGAAAATGATTGTTTATAGAGTTTTCCCTCATGCACCAAGTATTTGGAGAATCTATACTTGATCTTATGAGCTTCTTTCTGGTCTATAGGGAGTCAACCATTCTTTAAGAAGTCAATCAGCAAGTTGATCTAGCATGGTTCACCATCAAGCTATAAAACTTTTGATGATTCCTTGATGGTCGATTTTTTGATTTGCTAGAAGTAGGCTTCTCGAGAAAGTGTCATCGATGTAGTGGTCACCACTCTAGCCATCAAGTCCACTTGAGAGTTATCTCTCCTTAAGATCTATTAAATCTCGAAGCTATGAAGGTTACCGATCAATTTCTTGACCTTTTGGAGATATTTGATCATGTTTCCTTCACGAGCCTTATAGTGTCACTGTAGACCCATAAATCTTGTAGTCCCAGCTCTTTGTCAATTACGAGCCCTACAATTAGAGCTTCACACTAAGCCTCATTATTGATTTCTAGGAATTCAAGGTGTAGACCATGCTCGATGATGATTCCTTCAATGCTTACGATGACCACTCCTACCCTGAACCTTCAAGGTTGGAAGACCCATCCACATATATCTCCTAGGCATCATTTAGGTTTAGAGGGGGGTCCAACATCACCTTCGATGGTCCCATAGCATCTAGCTTGGTCATCTCATTTGGGATAGTACATTCGACTAGGAAGTTGGCAAGTATTTGATCCTTGATCGATGGTCAAGGTTCAAATTTAATATCAAATTTTGAGAGCTTGATTGCCCACTTAGTGATATGCTTGGATGTATCAGGTTGGTGGAGGATACTCTTCATAGACTAATCAGTCAGCAGGATGATAGTATGAGCTTGAAAATATGGACGGAGCTTCCGGGCAACAATAAGGATAGCATATAATAGTTTCTATAGTTTTCAATATCAAGTCTTCGTATCTCTCAAGATTTTGCTGATGTAGTAAATGGGCTTCTAAATCCTTTCTTTTACCTGGATCAGCACTGCACTCATTACTAAAGGGGAAGCCGCTAAATATAGGAATAACTCTTCATTGGGATCTGGCCTTCCTAGTAGTGGTGAGGACCTAAAATAGCTTCTAAGATCATCAAAAGCCTTCTAACATTCTTCCATCTATCAAAAATCCTTCAGATGCTTTAAAGTTTGAAAAAGTGGGAGATAGTGCTTGGCCAACTTGGAGATGAACCAGTTGAGGGCTGCAATCTTCCAGTGAGGTGCTGGATGTCTTTGACTATCTTTGGAGGGCTCATGTCATAGAAGGCTTTGATATTTTCTGGATTAGCTTCTGCCCTCTTGTTAGAGACCATGAATCTAATAATTTACCTGAGGCCACCCTAAAGGCACATTTAGTGGGGTTCAGCTTTATTTAGTATTTTCAAAGATTGTTAAAAATTTCTTGGAGGGTCTCAACATGGGTTCTGGTAGCTTTTCGTTTTATGAGCATGTCATTTACATATACCTCCATATTCCATCTAACTTGCTCTTTGAAAATCTTGTTCACTAGGCATTGATAAGTAGCACCTACATAACCAAATAGCATAACCCTATAACAAAACTGATGTGGGATGCTAGATGGAGTTTTTAACTTAGGAACTTAGTAAATTAAAATGAGCAATTATCCTACCACATATCAGTAAGATCCATGCATAAGAGGGAGCAAATAAATTTAATGTAAGAGACTACTAGATGAAAGTTATATTATCTGTAATGTAGTTTTCATTCAATCAAAAATAGAAAGGACCTAATGATCGAGAAACCATTCTAATTAGGACATGTACCTTCAAATAATCAGACCTAAGAGTCTAGAAAGGGTTCTCTTACCAATAATGAGCTTTTACATTTTTGGTGGTGGTTTAATTTCAGCACTCCAAGGATTAGCGGTTGGACTTGAAGATCATTGATCCTTGGATGGAAAACTCCTAACATAGATGGTTCTAAAGCAAAGCAAACCTCCTCTTCAGCTCGAGATCAAGAAGGATCGTGCAAGGGAGGGCATTAGTGGGCGTATAAGGAGAGAGAAAAAGAAAGTATAGATTTAGAAGGAGGAAAAGGAAATGATTATTGGCATCTCGGAGGGATAGGCTGGCATCTTGGTTGAAGAGATGGGCATCTTGGTTGAAGATGGTGGCATCTTGGATAGATGGTTGGGCCTCACACCCTCTCCCTCACGGAGTGACAAATGCAACAAGCAAATGGAAGAAGAAAAGAAACTTTCATTCATTCATCATAATGGTTTGATTACAAGAGGGTTAGGGGTATTTATAGAATTTCCTAACCCTTTCAAATTCAAATTATAAGCTTAAAGAGTAGAGTGAAAAGTGGAGGGATAAGTGGGATTCTTGCATGAAGAGTGGAGATATAAGAGGAAAGTTCCAACTTAAATTCAAATTTGAATTTGGGCACCCAAATGAAGTGATGTGGCATGGGAGGTAAGGTGTCATCTATATTGGCATGGTGATGTGGCATTCCAACTTGGCATGGTGGTTGAAGTGGCTTGCTCCATCTAATCTCTAAGCTTCATGGTCTTGATATTGCTTAATTTTGAATCCAACTTGAATCCAACTTGCCTAATTGAACTCAACTTAACCAAATTGGACCTAACTTAAGCAAATTCATGACTAAATTGAAATTAAAATTAACTGGACTCTAATTACAGGACCATGGACTCATGCTGAAATTAAAGGACTCATGGAATCATGCTGAAAGTAACACATAGTTGAAACCAAAATTAGAGTTTGGTTTATTCACTTGCAATCTATAAGGAGCTTGGGTTGATTTGGTTTGCTTGAAGTCTCTTACGAACTTTGGTGCCCGCACCAATTCTCCCGGGGTGGGAAGGACTTGACCCTGTCGAGTATGGGTCAACTTGACTTTGGTAGTATTCTAGTAAGTTTGGGTTAATTCTTTGCAGATCCTCTCGAGTGATCCACGGGTCTTCAAATTCTGGTCGACCTTGCCAACGAACCAAATAGCATTGATAGTCTTTATTCTGGGTAGTGATAGTTTTGTCATCCAGAATTTGCTCAATCCTATCTCACCGTTCTGGTAATGTGGCAGGTGGACACTCAAGGATAGGTTCACTCTCAAAAATGAGATTAGGTCCAGAAGGCTTATTAGGTATCATTGTTGGTTCCTTATATTCTACTAGGTTTGAGATATTGAAAGTTGAACTGATACCTAAGTCAAATGGTAACTCAAGCACATAGGCATTAGGTCCAATTTTTTTTATTATTTTGAAAGGATCTACACCGTGGGCATGCAACTTTTTTATGGTTCTGGATGGAAACTGGTCAGGTCTAAGGCTAATCATCACATAGTCTCCTTCATAAAATTCTTTGACTCTATTACGGGAATTAGCCATATACTTGTAAGTTTCATTGCTCAAATTAATTTTCTTACTAATTTCTTTATGCAATTCTCTAACATGCTGTGCATATGACTTGTACCAACATCTAATAAATTACAGGTTTGACTATGCATTCCTATTGAAAGAAATTTATTAAATCTTTAACTACAACTTTGTGCTTGACCCTTAGTTGGTGGGAGACATGTAGATGAAAATTTTACATGGCTCCTAATAAATGCCATAAGGTCTTCCAGAAATAGATAGCAAATCTAACATGCTCAAAGAATTTATGCAACCTGTTAACCTCAACAAAGTGTAATCGAGTAGTTCTAGAAGCATTGGAAGCCTTAGGATAGGAGAGGAAATAAGAAGAAGATTCGTGGAATAGTCCTTGATTAATGGGGATGACCTTAAGGTTTGGATAATGATTTATATCTACAAGTGATAAAAGGTCCACTTTATAATAGGATGTGTCAGCAATTTCAAGGAAGAGATCTTTAACCGAGACTATAGGAGTGAATTTGATGGGGACCTCACCAGCATGAATCTCGGAGCAAGCACGAATCTTGGAGCCACGCAAATCTTGGAGCAAATCCAGAATATATTTAGGATTTATCTTTTATTTGAAATTTGAATTAGGATTTGGTTGGTTAGGATTTAGATATGGATAGGCTTATCTTATCCTATCTTGTATTTAAATTTGAATCATTCCTATCTTTTTATCTTGTATTCAAATTCAAATGATGGTTGGACAGGTCTACAAATACCACCCTCAGTCCTTTATAAAAATTAGTTTTTGAGAAAAAAAAATTTGAGTTTTTAGAAGAGTGATTCTTCTTGCCTTCGGGCATGGGGCGTGATGCCCTAGTTATCCCCTTTCCCATTCCATCTTCTTTATCCCCTCATAACCTTTGAGATTCATCCTAGCGCCTCCAAGTATCGAGGAGGATGTAATGCCCTAGAGGTGAGAGGTCTCTTCATTAGGGTGAGTCCCAAAGTCCATGAGTTCCAAACCCTGTCTTCCAGTCCCATTATTCCTTCGCCACCCTTTACCTAAAAAAATCCCAAAAAAAAAATATGATACCCTACTTTTGGTGACTTATAGGCTCGCCAACGATCCTACCCTCATCTGTCCCTCATCATTTTTGGTATCAGAGCTAGAAAATTAGGGTACCTTCGTATCAACCTAGATTCCTTTTTACCGGCCATCCCTCCACTTCCCAGATCCCAGGAAAAAAAAAAAAAAAATCAGTCCTCCAAACCGGTGCCTTCCCTCCCATGACTCCTCCCAAAACTCCTCCGGACTCCTCTCTACTAGACGGTGTTCGCATCAAGATTCAAGATTCAAGACCCTCTTTGCCCCTCACCCCAACATCCCGTCTCATCCTCCACCACCGTCAGCTAGCCATGCCGACCTAGGGCTCCACATCCAAGCTCCACTGCCATGCCTGTGATGTTCGTTCTCCCCACCGTCTCCCTCTCTACCGTGATCACCCGCCAGCGCCTCTACCACCACCTCCTCCCCTCCAAATGCAAGCTTGACGACTATGGCCTCGAATCCGACTCCAACTCTGACGATGCCTTCCACTAGCTCGTGAGCATGCTCACGCCTGATCCCTTTTTCCTCCTCCTCCACCACCGCCCCCTTCCCCTTCTTGCTCGATGAGCTTGGTGAAGAAGCGCTCGACCTGGAGGGTAGAGACGTCGCCGCAGTAGTCCTGCCACACGAGGACCCGGTCCTTGATGTTGAGGAGGAACAACATCAAGACAGCACCCACCATGAATTAGGGTTTCTGGGGATCATATCCGGGTTGATCTTGCTTCTTGGAGCTCAGTCGCCGTCCCCATGGATCTCTCCACTATAGACCTCAAACAAATTCTTCTTCTTCTTCGCCTCCCTCCACTTTGCGATCTCCTCCTCCGCCCGATCCTCACCAACGCTGCTCCTCCCAACAGGAAAGCCACCACGGCCGTCCTCTCTGCCCCATGCTCACCATCATCTTCCCCTGTGGTCGAAGCTCCTCCAATCGATGCCTTACCGCCAGATCCACAGTCGTCAATATCCATCTCCAATCCTGTTTCCAGCGACCACCAACAATCCATCCGAAGCCCCCCCGAAGCCCGCTGCCTTCCGTGAAGTCTCCCATCTCCGCCCGACCATCATCCTCAGCCCCTCCGGCCATTTCCCCAAGGAAGCCGGCCACCGAAGGCGTGAAGAAGCCCACTGTCTTTGCAGCCTGCAACCGAATGGAAGCAACTTCGTCCTCTGGTCTAGATCTTCGCGCCACCCCTTCTCCGATGATGGCTCCTTCGAGAACACTGGAGGAGGTCCCGTTCGAAGCCCCCCAAGCAAGCCCCCTGTGCCGTAGATCCGCACGATGCCTGTCCCACCAGATCTCTTCCCTACTACCATCGCCAGCCGCACCCCTCTGCACCGACCGACTCCGTCCAGCACCGATGCCAGCGACACCCCTCCACAAGCCCCTATTCCTGGTTTGAGTTGCACGAATGTGAAAGTTAAATCGACTTTGTTTGCCGACTTCCAGCATTGCACGTTCCTTAAAGCAAACCGTTCTTTGCTGATTTCACCCGCTTCAGGATTAGGCAGGAAATAAAGAAAAAAAAGGAGAGAAAAAAAAGAGTGAAAAAAAATGAATGAAAAAAATCGAGAAAAAATAATTTGGGATAGTTTACATAGATGCATGAGAGATGCATAATTTCACACAGATTTCAGAGTTGCACGATTTTCAGTACTGCATGATTCTCGAAGCTACACAGATCTCAGGGTAGAGCCCCTTTGATTGATTGGACTCGGTTTCACCAACGTCCCCCTGATCCTGACTCGACGGAGTCGAGTTCTCCCAACCTCGGGGGAATGATGGGGACCTCACTAGCATGAATCTCGGAGCAAGCACGAATCTTGGAGCCGCGCAAATCTTGGAGCATATCCAGAATAAATTTAGGATTTATCTTTTATTTGAAATTTGAATTAGGATTTGGTTGGTTAGGATTTAGATATGGATAGGCTTATCTTATCCTATCTTGTATTTGAATTTGAATCATTCCTATCTTTTTATCTTGTATTCAAATTCAAATGAGGGTTGGACAAGTCTATAAATACCACCCTCAGTACTTTGTAAACATTAGTTTTTGAGAAAAAATTTTTTTGAGTTTTTAGAAGAGTGATTCTTCTTGCCTTCGGGCATGGGGCGTGATGCCCTAGTTATCCCCTTTCCCATTCCATCTTCTTTATCCCCTCATGACCTTTGAGATTCATCCTAGCACCTCTAAGTATCGAGGAGGGTGTAATGCCCTAGAGGTGAGAGGTCTCTTCATTAGAGTGAGTCCCAAAGTCCATGAGTTCCAAACCCTATCTTCCAGCCCCATTATTCCTTCGCCACCCTTTACCTAAAAAAATCCCAAAAAAAAAAATATGATACCCTAATGTTAGTGATTTCTAGGCTCACCAACGATCCTATCCCTGTCCCTCATCAGAATTCCCTGTGAGGGTACTGAATTGAAGAAACCATGTCCTCACTAATTTTCTCTTATTCTTGAATTTCAAGACTAGGATCTATAATTTGATTCTCTTCTAGTATTTTCTCAAGTAAAGCACTAATGGTAGTAGTGTTATACTTCTCATAGTTTTCTTCTTCTAATTGTACTTCCAATATAGCCTCAGTCTGAGTATTTTCCTGGTCATCTAATTCTGGGTCTGCCATATATATTTCCTCTTCAATGTCAACCTTGTGAATAAATGGGGTAGTAGGGGTGGGTCGGCTAAGGGAAACTTGACTAGTACTTGGCTTATATCTAGGGATACTAATCCTATTGGATTTGGGTTGATGGGTTATGGGTCCCCTCTACTTATAGGATATGGGTAGGTACTTTTTTCTAAGTTTGATCTTCATGGCTCTCCATGTGGCTACGGGCATGTCTTTTCTCTGACAACAAATGCACTCAACATTTTTCTAATACAACCTAGCTTGTCAGGCTAACTTAAATTTAGCAAATTTGAACTTCCTCACTTTCGACATCTCATACCATTCAAAGTATTGATCCATGTCATTCTCCCAATCAATGTATACCTTAGGGTCTAGATTTTCATCAAAAATGGGTGCATCGAGGTGAATGTTCCTAAGGGCTCTTTCCTCCGAATTGGTGGAATCTTGGTGTGGGTGTCTATGGTCATGTTTAGGGGTGGAATCATGGCGATGGGTTCTGGGACCAAGGGGAGTTGGTTTGGATGATTCAAGTTTAGTACGGGCCTTACAGGTCTCTTCAAGGGTCCTGATTCGCTCCTTCATTTAGTCAAACTTATTATTTAGTTGTTTGCATTGCTCAGTCATGGTTCTCAACAAAGTTTCAAGATTTGGGTCCATGGTAATGCGGGATGATCCTAGAACTACCATGATTGCAAGAAAATAGAAACTAATTTTTTTGTAATTTTTTTAGAATTTTAATTTGTAGGCTAATAACCCGAAAACAAATAAAGAATTACAAGCAAACATGTATTGAAAGAAACTATCATACCCGCAAAAGAATCATGCAGAATAATAAAAGATAGGATCCCTGGAATTAAGAAACCCCTGGTTTAGGATAGCAAACCTTCAACATATTAGAAATCAGGAGGGGGAAGGATTGTACCTGGCAGAGATTTGAAGAACCTTCGATGAAGAGATCACACAGCACTCAAGATCAGTGCTTGGAAGGCAAGCCTGTAGTCCTCGAATCAGATGGCTATCTAGGTCAGTCCAGGATGCAAAGAGAGCCTCCTCTTTGGAGGGGAAACACCATAGGGATCCTGCATTTATCAGAGGTTAATCAAAAAAATAAGAAAACAAATGACAGAAACTAGGTTTTAGAAGAAAAAAGGATCAGGGTTTGGAATAGCTGGCGGCCTGGGGAAGAAGAAGATCCTTGGCTTAATGGGCAGCTAGAAGAAGATCCTTGGCTTGATGGGTAGCTAGGGCTTCTTCTCCTTGGGCGTGGAAGATGAGGACTTGGGCATGGAGGCAGGGGTTGGCTAGGGCACCCAAGGACAACCACATAAAACACAAGAATACCAATGCTAGCAAACAAATCACCAAAGTTTTTTTTCATCAATAGGTTATATCAATAGAAGAGGAAGAGGGGTGGGGTATTTATAAGAGTTCTTATGTCCTCTCCTAATTAGGATAGGATCACATAATTTGAGTAGGAAGAGGGTTGTAAACTTTGAATGCAATTACAATTCTCAAAGAACTTAGGAATATAAATCCATAATAGGTTAGGAAGGAATATTCTTGTGTTGACCTAGTCTTCTCTTCCTCCCTTTGATTGGTCAAAGGCTTGGGCTCCTCTTGGAATTCGGCTTGGACCTTATGGGCAGCAGCAAAGGGTGTCCTCATTGGGCTTGGGCAAAAATTAGATGGGCCCTGGTTGGCTTCCAAGGGCTGGGGCACGTGGACCTGGTTCCTGGGCTGGAAAACCCTGGGCACCCATTCTGAAATGGTCTTGGAGAAAAGCCTGGGATGCCTCCTCTTATTGGGCTCTTGGGCTTAAGATGTTCTTGGACTGGGGTGCCTGGCATATACTCCTGGAATCATGGGGCACCTTGGTCCTTGGAATAATCTCTAGGCATCTGGAAGGAATCTTGGCATCTAAGGCATCGAAATATATGGGGCGGCAAGCAAAGGCCCATTATGGCTGATGTAAGGGCCTCTAGCTCCTGGATGAAGCCTAGTAGAACTCCAAAACTGGGTATCCTCTTTTCTTGTACAAAATTGGACCGGTACTGGACTAATACAAATGTACAGGACTCAATGGGACTCAACTGAACTGGACTAGGGTTGAGACAAACCAACTTGGGCATCTTGCCTCAACTTATTACAGGACTCAATCTTACTTGATTACAAAATTTGACACATAGACAAGGGCTCAAAACCCTAATCAGTAAACCAGATAGGGTCCAGTAATCTGTGTCGTATCCTGGTGTCCCCACCAATTCTCCAGGAGTGCGAGGAACTCGACCCCATCGAGTATGGGTCAATGTGGCTATCATATGGCTCAGGAAAGTCTGGGTTGAGGTGCTGCAGATCCTCACAGGCGATCCACGAGTCCTCAAATTCTGGTTGACATTGCCATCATACCGAATACCATGGATAGCCGTTTGTTTGGGTACTAATGGATCGATCATCCAGGATGTGCTCAATCCTTTCCTCACTAATAGGCCTGATTGTAAGTGGACTCTCTAGGATGGGTTCACTCTCAAGGGAAGGGAGAGCTTCAAAGTGCTCACTAGGTATCGCTGCTGGCTCCCAGTACTCCATAAGGTCTGAAGTATTGAAGGTGGAACTAATACCTAATTCGGGTGTCAACTTGAGCACATAGGCATTGGATCCAACTCTCTTTATTATTTTGAATTGTCCAGCTTCATGAGCATGAAATTTCTTTATGGTCCCTAGAGGGAACTGCTCAGGCCTAAGCCTGATCATCATATAATCCCCTGCAAAAAACTCTTTAGCTTGTTTTCGGGAATTAGCTAAGTTTTTATAAAGTTCATTAATTATGTTTAGCTTTTGACTAATGTCCTGATGCAAATGTTGTGCAGAGGTTAGTGCAATTGTGGATAGATGAAGTAGGTCTGTGGACTGATTGGACTTAAAACAAGATATTATTTCACTACCTACATATACTTCCTGGGATTGTTCCTTAGGGACTTGTTCCTGGATTTCCTCTATGAACAACTCCTATTGACATGCATATTTGACCAAACCCTAAACTACAACTATAGGTTTAACCCTTTGTCAAGAGGGTGACATGCAGATGAAAATGGTGCATGGACTCCTACTAGGTACCATAGGGTCCTCCAAGAGTAAGATGCAAACATGACATGCTCAATGAATGAATACAACAGGTAAACTTCTACAAAATGCAACCTAGTGGTTAAGAAAACATGAGAAGCTTCTGGAGAGGGCAGAAAATAAGAGGTAGGTTCAGGGTTAGTTTGGTAGGGTAGAAAGTAAGAAAAGGGTTCGGGGTTGATTGGATATAATAGGATACAGGAAGGGATGTCAGGGATTAGTCCTAGACTAATAAGGCTGACCTTATAGGGTTGATGTATACCTACAGGGTCTGCATTATGGAAGAATGGGTTATTAATTTCAGGAAAGAAATCTTCAATGGAAACTATAGGAGAGAATTCTTCCTGAGGTTATTGGCTTAAAGAGATCAGGTCCTTAATAAATTCCTCGGGTTCTTGAATCTTAGGACTAGACTCTATTATTAGGTTTTCTCCTAATGTCTCCTCAGATAGAGTTGCAGTCATAGGATCATAGGTTTCTTCCTGTACAGCTTTAGTTTGGGTGTGGTCAGGGTTAGCTAATTCTAGGTTGGCTTCTATCTGGGTATGGTCTGGGTCAACTAACTCTGGGTTGGCTTTAGTATGGGTAGGGTCAGGGTCAACTAATTCTAGGTCTTTTATATGTATCTCTTCTTCTTCCTCATACTCATCCACGAAGCTCACATCAACTTCATATATCTCTTCTTCAAGGTCATTCTGGTGAACCAATGGGGTGTTAAATGGGGGTTGACTAAGGGAAAATTGACTAATGATTGGGATAAGGATGGGTTGACTAAGAGGAAGTGGACTAATACCGAGCTCATATCTAAGGGTACTAATCCTATGAGTTGCTTGGTTATTGGATTGGGTTATTTGGTTTGTCTGGGCAGTCAACTGGGCAAACTGGTTTTGGGATTGGGTATTGGATTGGTTAATCTGGGTGGTTAATTGGGTAGTGGATTGGGCATTCAGTTGGTTCATCTGGTCAAATCGTTTAGTCATGGCTTTCATGAAGATCTCAAAGTTGGATTCCATGGCTAAGCTAGGTTGGGACTTAGACTATTGATATTTGGTTTCTAACCTAGTAGTCATACAATCAATCACTTAAAGTGGTATGGTGCAGTCAAGCATGCAAGGATCAGTACGTTCTAATGTTTAATAGACCTAGAGCCAAAATTGAGTGGGTCGACTCAACTTACACCCAACTCAACAACTAATCCTTCCACTAGCAAGGTAGGGGGTGGGAGCATGGAAGGGCCCCCTGCTTTCACAGGGACCCAATTAAAGAACCACAACACCACTTAGGTCATTTGACTCTGGATCCCCAACCTTAGACACCAATTTCCAGTAATAGTTAGAGAATTGAGTGCACTAGTTTACCCACACAATACAGACCCAACCTGTTGGTGTCACCTAGCTCTCTAGAGTAGATTAAGTCTAATTAGTTTAAATTAAGGCTTGGGTTTTAATGATGGTGATTATTTTGGGCCCAGGACAGGTTATAACCTCCTACCCTAATCTGAGATAGAGAAATGTCCTTAAGATTAGTTTAAGAAGATGATGAACATTCAATGGTCTTGATGCAATCTAACAACAATCAAGAAAATAAATTTTTTTTTTTTGTCTTTTGATGAGATGGCAAGTTAGGTTTAAGTTGATTAAGTTAGGAAACAAGATTTGGCTTGGGATTTAAGGGGTTTGGCAATTGCTTAGGTTTGGTTCAGTTAGGTGTGCAGAAATCACAGAATCAAAAAATTAGAGTTCGGATTGATGCAAAACTTGACATAGTTTCGATGCAGAAAAAATCTGAAAAAAATAAATAATATAGGATGGATGGTGATGATAATCCCTACCAAATTTTATGCAAAACAAAAATCATATGATGATGCAATTCCTAGGGTTTTCAGACTATGTGCAGAAATATTAAGAATTCAGTTAGGGTTTCTAAGAGGCCAAATTTTAGGGCCTTTTAATTTCTGAAAAAATAATTAAGAATTTTAAAAATTATCAAGACAAAACAGAGGACTCGTCATGAAAATTTTATAGAAAAATAAAACTCCTAGGTGGTCAAAATTGGATGAAAACTAGACACCTAATGCAGAAGAAATGATGTAGAAAATTAGAGATGCAATTTTTTTTGTGTTTTTGATGAAGGTGCAACTATCCTAAACTAGCTTTAATACCAAACTAATGTGAGATGATCCTAGGACTACCATGATTATAGAAAAATAGAAACTAATTTTTTAAAAAAAATTTTAGAATTTTAATTTATAGGCTAATAACCCTAAAGCAAGTAAAGAATTGCAGGCAAACCTATATTGAAAGAAACTATCATACTCGCAAAAGACTCATGTAGAATAATAAAAGATAGGATCTCGAGAATTGAAAAACCCCTGGTTTAGGATAGTGTACCTTTAATAGATTAGAAATCAGGAGGGGGAAGGATTATACCAGGCAGAGATTTGAAGAACCTTCGGTGAAGAGATCACACAGTACTCGGGATCGGTACCTGGAAGGCAAGCCTGTAGTCCTTGAATCATATGGCTATTTGGGTTAGTCTAGGAGGCAAAGAGGACCTCCTCTTTGGAGGGGAAACACCACGGAGATCTTGCAAGCATCAAAGGTTAATAAAATAAATAAGAAAACAAAGGAAAGAAACTAGGTTTTAGAGGAAAGAAGGATCAAGGTTTGGAATAGCTGGCGGCCTGGGGAAGAAGAAGATCCTTGGCTTGATGGGCAGCTAGGGCTTCTTCTTCTTGGGCATGGAAGATGAGGACTTGGGCATGGAGGTAGCGGTCGGCTACGGCACACAAGGACAACCACACAAAACACAAGAACACCAATGCTAGAAAACAAATCACTAGAGTTTTATTTCATCAATAGGTTATATCAATACAAGAGGAAGAGGGGTGGGGTATTTATAAGAGTTCCCATGTCCTCTCCTGATTAGGATAGGATCACATAATTTGAGTAGGAAGAGGGTTATAAACTTTGAATGCAATTACAATTCCCAAAGAACCTAGGAATAGAAATCCTTAATAGGTTAGGAAGGAATATTCTTGTGTTGACCTAGTCTTCTCTTCCTCCCTTTGACCAGTCAAAGGCTTGGGCTCCTCTTGGAATTCGGCTTGGACCTCATGGGCAGCAGCAAAGGGTGTCCTCCTTGGGCTTGGGTGAAAATTAGATGGTTCCTGGTTGGCTTCCAAGGGCTGGGGCGCATGGACCTGGTTCCTTGGCTGGAAAACCATGGGCACCCATTCTGAGATGGACTTGGGGAAAAGCCTTGGATGCCTCCTCTTACTGGGCTCTTGGGCTTGAGATGTTCTTGGACTGGGGTGCCTGGCATATATTCTTGGAATCATGGGGTGCCTTGGTCCTTGGAATATTCTCTAGGCATCTGAAAGGAATCTTGGCATCTAGGGCATCAAAACATCTGGGGCAGCAAGCAAAGGCCCATTATGGCTGATGTGAGAGCCTCTAACTCCTGGATGAAGCCTGGTAGAACTCCAAAACTGGGTATCTTCTTCTCTTGTATAAAATTGGGTCGGTATTGGACTAATACAAATGTACAGGACTCAATGGGACTAATTGAACTGGACTAGGGTTGAGACAAACCAATTTGGGCATCTTGCCTCAACTTATTACAGGACTCAATCTTACTTGATTACAAAATTTGACTCATAGGTAAGGGCTCAAAACCCTGATCAATAAACTAGATAGGGCCCAGTAATCTATGTCGGATCCTAGTGCCCCCACCACATGGTGACACTTGGTTAGGTTTGGAAATGTTGGTATGGGGTTCCTGATTTAGTGGACTTGCAGCACAGAGACTCGCTCTAGGGGTTTCCTAAACCTAGACGCACAATATAGAATGAATTGACTGAGTATAATCAAGTCTACAATTATCCTTTTAACTGGCCAGGTAAGAGGTGAGAGTGTAGAAGGCTCCCCCGGCTCTCACAGGGTCCTCATTAAAAACCACAGTTTCGCTTAAGGCGTTTTCCATTGGACCCCTAGCCTTAGACAACAATTTCTAGGAGTAAGTGAAGAATTGAGTTACACTAGTCTCAACACAATACCTTGAACTTGACTTGTTGATGTCCCTAGTTTAGGTTCTTACTCGATTTTAAATTAGGCTTAGGTTAATGCAATATATAGTTGTGTTGACTCCGTTTTTGATTTTGATGATTAACAAAATACTTAAGTATGTTTGAGTACCAACAGTACTTTGAAGTGTGTTTTTAATAGAAAAAGGTACTCATCAAATTAGCAAAAATTGAACTGCTTGTCAAAGATTGAAGAAGCCCTTTCTATGGTTGAAACATCAGTGTTTAATGGACATAAGTATTTAAGACTTGCTTGAAAGGAATTAATGAGTTCAGTTGAAAAAGGATTCAATAGAGTTTCAGTCATTTTTGAAGAAGTTTTAGCAAGTGTCGACTCAAAGTGTCGACTCATGATTGTGCAAGTGTCGACTCAAGCTGGCATGCAGAGAGAAGCTTCAGTGGCATGCTTGAAGTGTCGACTCATGCCATTCAAGTGTTGACTCAAGGTATCGATTCAAAGATCGACTCAAATCCTGAGACATAATTTTTCCAGAGCATGCTAAAATCCAAGATTTGCCTCAAGTGTCGACTCATGGATGATAAGTGTCGACTCATGTGTCGACTCACCTGAGATTTTCAGAGAGCTTCAATGTAGGATTTTGAACTAGGTGTCGAGTCATGGCACTTAAGTGTCGACTCATAGCTTAAAGTGTTGATACTTGGAGTTCTGAAAATAGTAACGGGTAGTTTTTTCAAATGCAAAACTCATCCTTTTAGCTCCCCACAGCTAGTTTCTCATGTCTAACAGTCATAAACCAACTTTTGGGCCTTGGGATGGTATTTAAGTGATTCAAATTGAAGAGGAATCAAAAGAGAATGAATAGAGAATAAGAAAAAATAAAGAAAGCAAGTGCATTCACTCATACATTCATTGAGAGCAATTACTTGCAAGCAAAGAAGCCTTCAAGCATTCAAAGCTATCAAGAGCATTCAAGTCCAACTACTTTTGAGCATTGATTGAGGCTTCATTGAATTGAAGACAAGCATCTTCATCGAACTTCAAAGAGATAACAGCTTTTATTAGAAAGCTTTTCTTGTATTCTTTGTATCATTTCATATTTTGTTGTAAAGGTTTTTGGTGAGCCTAAGAATAAAACCAAGGAGGTTTTTGGTTAGCCTAATTGAAAACCAAGGAGATTTTTGGTTAGCCTAGTTGAAAACCAAAGAGGTTTTTGGTTAGCCTTTGAAAACCAAGAGGTTTCTTTTGGTGAGCCTTATGAAAACCAAAAAGGAATTTTGACTAGTGAGCCCAAAAAACTAATCAACTATAATCATGAGTGATTATAGTGAATTCCCAAGTGGACCTTGGGGAGTGGATGTCAGTACCTTGAAGAGCACTGAACCATTATACTTGGATTGTGTTTGTGATTGATTGTCTCTTTCTACTTGCTCTTATCTTTTATTGCAACTTAAATTTTCGCTGCATACTCTCTAAGAGCACACTGCACATATATCTCACTAACACTTATTTTGTTTATTGAATTGGTACATACACTTACATATAATTTTTAGAAACCCAATTCACCCCCTCCTCTTGGGTTGCTTACTGGCAACAAGTGGTATCAAAGCCACGTTCTCAGTATATAGGTCTAACCACCTTGAGTAAAGTTCTATGGCTGCCCCCCTTGGTACTAGTGTTGTTAAGGGACAAGCCTCAAATAGGCCACCTTATTTTAATGGCTATAATTATATATATTGAAAAACTAGAATGAGGATTTACATGCATTTTATAGATTATAATTTATGGAAAGTGGTAGATAAAGGTCCTCATATTCCTTCGATTGTGATTAATGGTGTTTCCATCCCAAAGCTTGAAGAGGATTGCGATGAAAATAACATTAAACAACCCGAGATCAATGCAAAAGTAATGAATCTCCTTTACTATGCATTGGATCCTAATGAGTTCAATAGGATCTCCACCTGCACCTCAGCCAAAGAAATATGGAACACACTTGAGGTTACTCATGAGGGTACCGATCAAGTGAAGAACACAAAAGTTAATATGCTTGTGCACACTTATGAGATGTTTCATATGAAACCTAATGAATCAATCATTGATATGTATACTAGGTTTGCAAATATTGTCAATGGCATATGAAGCTTAGGTAAAATTATGCCTAATGTCGATCTTGTGAACAAAATACTCAAGTCCCTTCCAACATCTTGGGATCTAAAGGTGATTGCCATCTAAGAAGCCAAAGATATTGATAAACTTTCATTGAAGCAATTAGTAGGTTCGCTCATGACTTATGAGTTGAACTTGAAACAAAAATCTATGGATATGGACAAGAAGAAGAAGGGTATAGCTTTCAAGTCCACAACTTAAGAAGAATCTTCAAATAAAGAATCAGAAGAAGAAGAAGAAGAAGATGAGGGTGAAGAAGCTCTGTTAGCAAGAAAATTTAGAAAATTTATGAGGAGAAAGAAATTTCCTTACAAGAAAAAGTTCCAACCAAGTAAGGAAAAGGGAAAAAAAAAGGAGAAAGAAAAGGACAAGGAGAATGAGGTACCTATTTGCTTCAAATACAAGAAGCCTGGACATTACAAGTATGATAGCCCTTTCCTAAAGAAATCAAGGAAGAAGCTCAGAAAGAAGGCAATGATGGCGACCTGGAGTGATAGTGAGGACTCTAGCTCAGATGAAAGAATAAACTGAAGTCATAAATCTTTGCTTCATGGCACAACATGAAGAAGAGATAAATTCTAATATTGCAGTTGATTATACTTTTGATGAATTAAGAACTACATTTGATGAATTAATACATGATTATAAGTTGATATTATCTGAAAATAGAAATTTGAAAAAGCATGCAAACTCTTTCTCACATGAAAATAATTATTTTTTGAATGAAGTTAATGATTTGAAAAATAAAATTAATATTTTAGAAAAATGAAACAATGTTTTATCAATGAAAAATGAAGTTTTGAAAAGACCTAAAGCAAATGTTTCAAATAATAAACTTTTGAAGAAAAGTAAAGATCTTAAAGTAGAAAACAAGAAATATAAGGATGAGCTTGATAGGATAAAACCTTTTGTTGAAAAACTCACCTATAGTTCCGAAAAGTTAAATTTTTTTTTGAACAACCAAAGAGTTGTTTTCAATAAAGCCGGATTAGGTTTTAAGCCTCAAAAATAGTAAAAGTTTTGCAAAAACTTCTTTATTCCTGCATCATCAAGCATCATTTGTTACTCTTGCAGAAAAGTAGATCATAAAGCATATCATTATAATTTAAGAAAAATCAATAATTTTGGAATGATTTAGGTTCCAAAAGGAACCACTTTTAGTACTAACCCTAAAGGACCCAAGTTGTCTTGGATACCTAAAATTAAAACTTAATTTATTTCGCAGGTATGTCTTGCAACTAAAAAGAAGAAAAGATTATGATATCTTGATAGTGGTTGCTCAAGACACATGATAGGAGATGTGAAGCAATTCACCTCTTTTGAGGTACTAAATAGAGGGAGTGTAACCTTTGGTGATAATGATAAAGAAAAGATTATTGGTATCGGTAAGGTTCACATTTTCCCTTCTACTTTGATTGTTAATATTCTTTTAGTTGAAGGTTTGAGACATAATCTGATTAGTATTAGTCAATTTGTTAATAAAGGTTTTCAAGTTATTTTTAAATCATCTCTTTGCATAATTGCTAGTCCTGAAATTAATGGAGTGAAATTCATTGAAAAAAGGCATGGTAATATCTATCTAGTAGATTTGGATAATCTATCTTTGCCTAATGGTGAATGCCTAGTTGCAATGAATTCTACTATTGATGAGACTAGTTGGTTGTGGCATCGTAGATTAGGTCATGCTAGCATGTATTTACTCTCTAAATTATGTAAAAAGGATTTAGTAAGAGATTTGCCAAAACTTAATTTTGAACCTAAAGATTTTGTTTCAACTACTAGGCTATTAGAACTACTCCATATGGATCTCTTTGGACCAACTAGGACATATAGCTTAGAAGGCAAGAGATATGGATTAGTTATAGTGGATGATTTCTTGCGATTTATATAGGTTTCATTTCTAGCACACAAAGATAAATCATTTTCAGTTTTTATAAAATTTTATCGAAAAGTCTCAGATGAAACAGGTACTTCAGTTGTTTGTATTCGTAGTGACCATGGTTCCAAATTTGAAAATCAAGACTTTGAAGACTTTTCTAATGAGAAAGGAATTGAATACAATTTTTCTGCACCTAGGATACCTCAATAGAATAGGGTAGTAGAAAGGAAAAATTGCACTTTAGAAGAAATGGCACACACAATGCTTTGTGAAAATGATTTGTCGAGATATTTTTGGACTGAAGCAATAAATACTACTTGCTATATTTTAAATCATGTTTTTATTTGATCGATTTTAAAGAAAACTCCATATAAGCTTTGAAAACAAAGAAAACCAACTTTAAAGTATTTTCAAGTTTTTGGTTGTTAATGCTTTATTATGAATAATGGTAAAGAAAATTTAGGAAAACTTGATGCCAAGTCTGATGAAGGTATCTTTTTAGGATACTCTACATCAAGCAGGGCATATAGAGTATTTAATAAGAGAACTTTATTAGTAGAGGAATCTGTACATGTAGTATTTGAAGAATCTGCTAACAAATTCTCTAAAAAAGAGGATACTTCTGATGCATGCACAGGTGCTGAAGAATTAAAGAAGTTGACTCTGGATGATCAACCCTCTCAAGAGAACGAAGAAGATTAAGACAAGAATGAAAGAGAAAAAGTCACACAACCCACACCAAGGCATCCAGATCTATCCAAAGAGTGGAGGTATGCTCATGGACATCCTAAGGAGTTAATCCTAGGTGATCCATCAAAAGGGGGAAGAATAAGATCTTCAATTAGAAATGAATATGATTATATTCAAAGAGTGGAGGTATGCTCATGGACATCCTAAGGAGTTAATCCTAGGTGATCCATCAAAAGGGGGAAGAATAAGATCTTCAATTAGAAATGAATATGATTATATTGCTTTTGTTTCTCAAATTGAACCAAAATGTATTGAAGAAGTTGAAAAAGATCATAATTGGATAAATGTAATGCAAGATGAACTAAATCAATTCAAAAAAAATAATGTCTGGACTTTAGTTGATAGACCATCTAATGTTTCAATTATTGGCACAAAATGGGTTTTCAAAAATAAACTTGATGAAATTGATATTTGTTATCGCCTGGACCGTCGTGGCCTGTAGCTCTAGCATGGTGTTGGGCATCATCCCCCTCGTTTAGGATCCTGCATGCATTCTTGGATCCCTGCAAAAGAAAAAGAGACCCGGGCCAGGGATTTCGATGGGGGCACTCTGATGATCAAGTCAGTGGGTGATCCAGGGAAACAGATCCCCCTCCATGGATCCCGATGAGGTTTTCACATTCAGGGGTCGTGTTTTTGAAAAAAGAAAGTGAGTGTAGGGCATTAGTAGAGGAGGGCTGGAGCAGGGTTGGCTATGTTCATGGGATTCTTTCGACGAATTCCCCGGTAGCCCCAGAGTATTGCGTCTGGCTTGCTCTCCCCTTCCGTGTGCCAACCTTTACCTCCCTTATCCCTTACTAGTTTTTGCCTCTTGTCCCATCCTCTCGTTCGGAGGTCCCTTTTAGTTTATTATGGAGAGGCCGTGTGTGACCTCCTGCTTGCTTTCTAGATGTTCTCCTTTCAGGGGAGTCCTAGGGGATGATATCTAGCAGCAAGCGGGAACTACACATGAGCTCCCATTTCCCCCTTTGAGGTGGGGAGTTAGGTTGCTAGCTCTAATGTTCTGGTTGGTTGCCATGTTTTGGAAAATATGGCAGAGCATTGGCATGCGGGCGGCCAATGCTATAAATTTGACAAAAAATCTAATTCAGCATTCTAAAACTAAGCACATAGAAATTAGGCATCATTTAATAAGAGATCATGTTTTGAATGGTGACATTGAATTAGAATTTATTCCAACTGAAAACCAACTTGCTGACATTTTCACTAAACCACTTAATCAATATAGATTTGAAATGATTAGAGGAGAATTAGGACTCTATGACCCATTTTAGAAAATTTCCTCAACCTAATCTCTTCAAAACTAAGAAAAACTTATCTAGAAAGCCTCCTACATCAAACCAAGATCTTTGACCATCTCTCCTTGTGATTTTCTAGAATTAAATTTGATTTCTAATTCTTTTTGACTCTTGTGGAGAGTTGCTATTCGAGTCAACTCGAGCTATTATGCCCAAATCGAGCCGACTCGAATTTCTGATTAGTTCTGTAGAGCTCTGCTCGAGCCGACTCAAGCAAATTAGGGCTTGCCATGTTGATTCGGATGTCAGGCAAGCTATTTTTTAATAGAGCTGTAGAACCTTTTTCTTATTGTTTTAGCTTTTTGCTCTTGCTCCAAACTTGTGTTTCTCACTCGAACTTTACTTCCACTCCTCCAAAACCTTATGTTTTGAGCTCCGATTCTTGCCTTCTTCCCTTGTTTGTGCAATGGCTTCCAAAATGACTGTGAGAAAGCGCTCTGGTGCAGTCGACTCAAGCACTCGTAGTGAAAGACAGAACAAGAGAAGAGAAGAAAAGAAATCTGCTCAAAAGCATCTTGAAGAAGAAGAAATGGAAGAAGAAGAAGCACCTTCTCCACCGAGGAAAGTCACATCTATGGCCAATCAGCCAGTCACATGTGGTACAAAGATCGATTTTGCATTCTTGGAGGATTTGGGTGTAAAATTAGAAACTAGATCGACAACCAAGGTTGGACGTTCTTATGTTCCTTGGATACCCAAACCTATCCTTACTTGTAAGAATATTTTTTGAGAATCTTGCCCTTGGTGAATACCATATTGAGTCTACTGTAAAAGGGGTAAGGAAAATCATGGATGAAGAGAAGCTGATGGTGTGGACACTAAGGCCAAAAAATATCAATAGGTTGAACCCACATCCTTGTGGATCACCTATGAATAAAGCCCTGAACCCAACCCCATTTACCATGTAAATATTTTATTTTAATTTCTATTATTTTGGATTAGTTAGGGTTAGCCCCTTTTACCAACTGTAATTAGGGTTTTGTTATTTAGCCTTTTGGGATAAACTCTTTTTACCCAATTGATCAAAACCCCATTTATCGGTTGTGTCAAACCCTATTGGGCCAAACCTTATTTACCAATTTATAGTTTTGTTACATGAGGTTAAGCCTTTTGATCAATTAATCAATTGGGCTTTAGTTATTTGGTTTTGAGTCTTGTAAAAATTAGTTATTGAGTCATGTACTACAAGGGGGACCCAATTGAAGACCCATGTGACTTCATGTGCATCCAATTGAAGACTCATGTGCTAGCCTAAGACAAGCCATGTGCTAGGCCAAGTCAGTTTGTTCTTGGCACCACCTTTTCAAGAATTTGGACAACACCTGCTACATCATCAGGGGACATCAACACATGACATGTTTGGACATCCCTCGCCACATCACATAGGATATTATCACATGGCATGTCACTTATGTTTGGACATCTCACATGCCATGTCATTTATCTTGGTTGGCTAATTTTATGGTTGTCTTTATTTTTTATCAAGACATTAAGACATCCGGACATCCAGACATTTAGACAACATGCAAGCTTATCCAAGGAGGGCGTCTCATTTAAATTTCTCGATGGTTTTAAGATGAGTAAAGCAGGAGTCTTCACTCTTAGCACCATTTATCCCAAATAATTGTCGCCAATTCCAAGGGAGAAGTCGGCCAAGAATCCTTCGCTAAGGGGTGCCTATCAAAGAGAATTTAAAGAGATTTTCTTACTTCAAGAGTTCAAGGCAATCAAGTTCCAGGAAGTCAAGATTTCAAGAACTCATGAATCCCACTAAAACTCATGAGTTTTTTTCTATCCAAATTGAAGAGTCCACTCTTATACAAGAGCCCTCATCATCCAAACTCAAGAGTCATGACATCAGAAGAAGGAATTCAAGAGTTGCTGTCCAAGAAGAATTAACTCTAAGTCTTTGAATCCCTTACACCACTAGTTGAGGATCTATAAATACCCCATCAACACCCCCTTGTAAATAATTAATTCATTCATCAATAAAGTTATTCTAGCAGATTTTCTTCCTTTGCTGTGTGCATCGCAGGGTGTGCGGCCCTTCTTATCCAGCCGACCAGAAAATCCAAAACCACCATTTCTTAACCTTCCTTTCCTTTCATTCTTTGTTTTTTCTTTGCTATTTTTTTTAATTCATGATTTTCATTGCTGAGTGTTACAGGTGAACAAGAGTCAAGATCAGGTGTTCTTGCCTCGAAATTAGCTTCGCATAGAAGATCGAAACCCGGGATCGAGTTCTTGAAACCCTACAGTGAAGATCTTGAGAGTTCTGTCAGATCTAATTTAGAGGAGCATTTCTTTGTTGGTAAAATCGAAACTTATTCCTTTCTCATTATTCTCTGATTTGTTGATGAGAAAAACCCTAGTTTACATTGATTTTTCAATCACCAAGTCCTGCTTTTCTAGTTAATTTGTAGGTTTACTTACGGGTAGATAATAACTATTTTCTTTTTCTGTCTCCATTGAAGTCTTCTTTAAAAAATATGATAAAAACATAAAAAAAATTAGTTTCTATTTTTCTCTGTTAATTAATCAGTAATATCAGTAACTTAGTTTTTATTTTGTCCCGCATCAGTTGAGCAATCTTTTACACATGCCCACTGTTGGTTTGAATCATTTGGTTTTGAAGGATAGGCAAAAGGCATTAAGATTAGTTTTGGAAACATCATATGTGAGCTCTGTCAAGTATGTCCAAGCCAATATGCTTTCACTGGAAATGCGGTAACTTCACAACATGATCAGTCAAATTTTTCTTCCCAGGACCGACCGCTTCGATTGGGTAAGTGAATGGGATCTGATATTTATGGAACATTTGATTGAGGGTGAGGCCCTCAATCTGCCTTATATTATGATGATACAGATAAGAGAAGCAGCAAGGAAGATAAAAGCATGCCTACCATATGGCATGGTGTTTACACTGCTATTCCAAGATGCTGGGATCGACCTCTCAAGTGAGGTAGGCAGACCTCTACACCATTCAGATACCTACTCGGCTAAATCCCTTCAAAGGATGGGATACCATCTGGCAGAAGGAGTCTGGACGAAGAGATTGTCTGATCAGAGGATTTCTAGTTCATCTAAGGATGATGATAATGATGAGGAGCAGATTGAGCCTCAAGTAGATGACATTGATGCCATAGCAACTGAAGATGATGATACACAGGCAGATATCGATAAGCAAGATCAAACACAAAAAGTGCATGATTGTCCCAGGACATCTCCTGAATCCTCTACTGAACCTACTCTCGGACCTTCAATCTCTCAAGCCTTCATAATCTAGCAAATTAGAATTCTTTCAAATTCCCTGGCGAGCTTCATTAGTTTGATAATTGGCAAGCTACGCCAGACAGTCGACACCTGTCTGCAGGACTTCAGGGAACATCAGGCTTTGGAAATGGAAAGAATGTAGAGGGGTCTAGACAATCTTAAGGAAGGGCTTCGAGCTGTCTTACTACACCTACCTGAAATGCTTCAGCTCAGACTTGAAGGAGCCACTGGCACATCCACTTTCACCACCAGCTCAGTCACCACCTTTTGTATCTACCGGATCAATTGACCCTTTTATACCTTCTGAAACTAAGGTAGATCCTCCTCCAACCAAAGCCAAACCAAAATCTAAGGGTAAACAAAAGATTAGAACACCTAAAGCCCCTACTAGAATAAGATTTAGGGACCTTAGGTTTAAACCCTTAAGGATTAAGACTTATGATTCTGTAATAGATGTAGGTTCCTCCTCTAGTGAGGAAGAACAGTAGATTGCTTCTTACTTCTTTTGAATGTTTTACCTTTTGATGTAATGCTCTGTCCTTCAAAGTAATGAAATACCTACATTTCTGAATTGCCTAGTGATACTGAGTAGATTTGCCTAGTATTTGTATCTTTTCTTTCAATCCTTTGTAATTTGTCTTAAAAATTTTATGAATGAAATGGAAGCTTCTTTATCTTACTAAATGTCTTTGTGAAATGTGTACGCACAATTCTTTGCAATGATATATTAGCTCTGATGATTGTCAAATCTATTTAAAAGTCAAATTATCTCAAACAATGTTTTCAATCTTCTCATTCTATTTCAAAAACAAGCTTTGTGTATTTAACAAAGGGGGAGATTGATCTTAATTGGCCACCCTTTTTTGATTATTGACAAAAAGGGGGAGTATGTTTAAATGTGCATGGAAAATATACAAATAAGCGAGAGATTGATACAAATATTATATCTTGCTTACTTTTGCTCTGATAAACTTGTAATTTGTTCTGAATACATTAAGAATTTGCTATAACCCTGACATGATTCTGGCTAAAATTGCTATTGACAACTATGCACAATGATACTTATTGATTCCTTTTCGGTCAAAAGCTTAGATATATAATGTTTTTCAAAGTGCTCTGATACTCTATCTATATACAAGCTTTGATACTCTAATACATATAAGAGCTCTGATACATGGATAGTTTTTTCAATATAAAAGCTCTGATACATGTCAATATTTACCTTCAAATATACTCATACATGTAAATGTAAAGTTTTTCCATACCCGGTGTTTTGTTATCATCGAAAAGGAGGAGATTGTTGACCCCTTGAATGATTTTGATGATAACAAAACATTGGAGCATGCATTTATTTTACTAACAACTCTTTAGGTGCTTTACAAGTTTTTGTAGGATGATTTTATTGCTCATTTACTACTCCTACAATCTTATCTTTGCCATGAGTTGTGTTGTAAGTATCTCATGTAAAGAAGAGCCCAAAGAAAAAGGAAAATAAAAATCATAAAAATGGGTTACTTCTGATTGGTTTTCAAGCTTAAAATTTCTTAGAAATTTTTGTTAGAAGAGTTGGAGAGTGTTTTGAATGTTTGAAGACTTGCTAGATGATTTTTGGAGAAGATCTGAGAATACATGTAAAACTCATCCGAGCTGACTTGAGTAAAGGGAGCCGACTCTTATTCATAGCATGCATCAAGGTTTCTGGCATGCAGATATCCAAGCCGACTCGAAGGAACCCAAGCTAACTCGTTCAGTGCACCATTTCCTAAATCAGACTAGCGAGCTGACCAAAAGGAAGTTCAAGCCGACTCTATCATTCAGTCAGACATCCAAGTTGACTCTTCAGAAGTTCGAGCCGACTCCTGCAGAGTCCAGAAAGAATAGTTCTGAAAGAACAGCTAGGCGATTCGACACTAATAAGAAGAGCCGACTCTTCCAGAGTGTAGTTTTGAAGACCTATGAATCTGAGTCGACTCGAACTAAGGCAATCCGACTCTTCTAGAGTAAGAAAAGGAACACTATGAAATCGAGCTGACCAGAATGAAACGAGGTGACTCGACTAGACTTCTCTGTGGATTCGAGCCGACTCGAAGGTCGATTCCAGCCAGATAATGGCTAGTTCCAAAATACCATTTTTGAATTTGAAAAGTGCTCCAAAGGTTAAATATCACATCCCAACGGTCTACAATGACTAAAATCACCTGAGAAGAGTACAAGACTCTATAAAAGAGGAACTGGGACAACTTTTGAATGGTTAATGCTTGGTTAATGCTTTGTTGAACATCTATTGAGCTTGTGAGCAAGAGAGCACTAAAGAGAGCATTCAAGATAGTCTTCAAGTCTTCACCAACTCCTATATGAAGCTTGAAGCATAGTTTGAAGAAGTTGAAGAAGCCTTTGAAGTGCATTGAAGTGTGATTAAGAAGGCTTCTCTTGAGCTACATTGGCAACCATTAGACAATATCTGTTTGTCATTTTGTTGCTTGTTCTTTTCAATTCTTTTTTTGAATTGTTGGGTTATTGGTGAGCCGATTTAAAAACCAAATAGGGTTTTGGTTAGCTTGTGTAAAATCAAGTGTTGGGTTATTGGTGAGCCCGGTTTAAAAAACCAAATAGGTTCTTGGTGATCTTGTGTAAAACCAAGTGTTGGGTTTTTGGTGATCCTGCTAAAACCAAGTTTTGGATTTCTTTGGTGAGCCCGGTTTAAAAACCAAAGGGTATTGGATTTGGATTGTGATCCTAGTAAAATAATCATACTATATTCTTGTTAAAATATAGTGGAAATCCCAAGTGGTATCTTGCATAGTGGATGTAAGAGCTGGGGTGCTCCGAACCACTATAAACCTGCTATGTTTGCATTGTGATTTTTCTACTCGCTTCTGCTTCTACTTTTAATTATCTTAATCACAATACTTAACACTTCAAAGAAGTTTTCAAAAGAGCACATATCTATTAATTTTTTTAAATTCTCAATTCACCCCCTCTTCGGGAAGTTACCTGGGCAATAGGGGGAGATTTAAATGAAAAGTAATTTGTTGTGAAAGATTTAAATAAGAGTGAGAGTAAAAGAAAAAGTAAAATTAGTGCAATAAGTGAGGGGGAGTAATCAGTTTGCTAAAATTTCTTGCAAAATCTTTGAAATTAGTTTTTTAGTTTATGAAAACTCTTTGAAATTCAGTTTTTCGAATTACCTTTTGAGGGGGAGTATCTATACTCTTCAATCTCTTGTTCCAAGATTTTTCTGATGATTACATTTATTATGTTTCATTGCTGAAATTCTTATTCTTAAAGTCTGATTTAACCTTGATACACATTTAAAGTATCATGGCTCATGTAATTTTTGCTCTAATATTCCTTATAGTTTAATTTCAATTCAAATAAGTTTCTAGACTTTAACTTTTTACTTTTTACCTTTACTCTGATATAAATTACATTAAGCTTTATACTATTGAAGTTTTTAAGAGCTTATCATATGGAATATACTTAAAGGTTTTGTTATTATCAAAAAGGGAGAGATTGTTGACTCCGTTATTTATTTTGATGATTAATGAAATACTTAAGTATGTTTGAGTACTAACAGTTCTTTGAAGTATTTTTTTAATAGAAAAAGGTACTCATCAAATCAACAAAAATTAAACTGCCTATCAAAGATTGAAGAAGCCCTTTCTATGGTTGAAACATCAATGTTTAACATACTTAAGTATTTAAGACTTGCTTGAAACGAATTAATGAGTTCAGTTGAAAAAGAATTCAGCAGAGTTTCAGTCATGTTTGGAGAAGTTTCTGCAGGTATCGACTCAAGCTAGTACGTAGAGAGAAGTTTTAGTGGCACGCTTGAAGTGTCGACTCATGCCATTCAAGTGTTGACTCAAGGATCGACTCAAAGCCTGAAACATAATTTTTCCAGAACATGCTGAAATCCAAGATTTGCCTTAAGTGTCGACTCATGGATGATAAGTATCGATTCATGTATCGACTCACCAAAAGAAGTGTTGACTCACCTGAGATTTTTAGAAAGCTTCAATGAAGAATTTTGAACTAGGTGTCGACTCATGAGACTTAAGTGTTGACCCTAAGTGTTGACTCATCACTTGAAGTGTCGACACTTAGAGTTCTGGGAATAGTAATGGCTAGTTTTTTCAAACACATAACTCATCCTTTTAGCTCACGACGGCTAGTTTCTCATGTCTAACTGTCATAAACCAACTTTTGGGCCTTGGGATGGTATTTAAGTGATTCAAATTGAAGAGGAATCAAGAGAGAATGAATAGAGAATAAAAAAAAGAAAGAAAGCAAGTGCATTCACTCATATATTCATTGAGAGTAATTACTTCCAAGCAAAGAAGCCTTTAAGCATTCAAAGCTATCAAGAGCATTCAAGTTCAACTACTTTTGAGCATTGATTAAGGCTTTATCGAATTAAAGACAAGCATCTTCATCGAACTTCAAAGAGATAACAACTTTTATTAGAAAGCTTTTCTTGTATTCTTTATATCATTTCATACTTTATTGTAAAGAGTTTTGGTGAGCTTTAGAACAAAACCAAGGAGATTTTTGGTTAGCCTAATTGAAAACCAAGAAGATTTTTGGTTAGCCTAGTTGAAAACCAAAGAACTTTTTTGTTAGTCTTTAAAAACCAAGAGATTTCTTTTGGTGAGCCTTGTGAAAATCAAAAGGGATTTTGATTAGTGAGCCCGAAAAACTAATCGGCTATAATCATGAGTGATTATAGTGAATTTCCTAGTAGACCTTGGGGAGTGGATGTAGGTGCCTTGGAGAGCACTGAACCACTTTACTTAGATTGTGTTTGTGATTGATTATCTCTCTCTACTTGCTCTTATATTTTATTGCAATTTAAATTTCTGCCACACACTCTCTAAGAGCAAACTACGCATATATCTCACTAGCACTTGTTTTGTTTATTGAATTGGTACACACACTTGCATATAATTTTTAGAAATCCAATTCACCCCCCCACCTCTTGGGTTGCTTACTGGGCAACAAGTTGGTTGTTTTTGGACCAAGAAAAAGTGATGAAATCCTTCCCTTATCTTGTGATTGGATTGCCCTTAAATGTTTTAAAAATAAATGTACATCTAACAATCTAGCTAATCAATAGATCATAAGGACTAGGAATAACATGTACTTCAAAATTCTAAATTCTAAATTTCAAACTTCAAATTTGAATTTCAAATTTGAATTTCAAGTTTAAATTTTCAAATTTTAAATTTTAGAATTCAAAATTCAAATTTTAAATTTTAAATTTTTTTTGAATCATGGTTAGGTGGATTCAAATTTGAATTATGCCAGAAAATCTTTTTTGTGGTGTTCAATGTGCTAATAAAAGAAAATCATGCAATTCAAGCAATTACTTAGGCTAGTCATGCAATCACACATCAAGCAAGCAATTAGCATATCAAACCTTTAACCTAAGGATCTCACGTCCAGCCGTAGCTCATTACTCCCATGGATCGTGACAGTATACTTTCGTATACCCGCTCAGGAGGCATGAAACCTTTGATCAAAGAGTGAAAACAATGCATATTTTTTTCTTAAAATTTCATATCTGAATCTATGAGGAAGATTTCAGCCCTGGTTTTTTTGAACTGGCAATATTAATGAAAAATACTAGTGAAAACTAAGATCTAAAAAGTTATGAAGAGAACTCTCAGATCAATCCTTAATATGCAGAATTTTAGCATGTAGAAAATTTTAGCAACTAGCAAACTTGTCCTAGTTAACCATGCTCTAATACCAAAAATGATGCAGGATGCTAGATAGAGTTTTAAACTTAGAAACTTAGCAAGTTAAAATGAACAATGATCCTACCACATATCAGTAAGATTCATGCATAAGAGGGAATAAATAAATTTAATGTAAGAGACTACAGATGAAAGTTATATTACCCGTAATATAGTTTCCATTCAATCAAAAGTAGAAAGGACCTAATGGTTAAGAAACCATTCTAACTAGGACATGTACTTTCAAATAATCAGACCTAAGAGTCTAGGAAGGGTTCTCTTATCAATAATGAGCTCTCACACTTTTGGTGGTGGTTTAATTTTAGCACTCCAAGGATTAGTGGTTGGACTTGAAGACTATCACTCCTTGGATGGAAGACTCCTAACGTAGATAGTTCTAAAGCAAAGCAAACATCCTCTTCAGCTCAAGATCAAGGAGGATCCTGCAAGGGAGGGCATTAGTGGGCATAGAAGGATTAGAGAAAAGGAAAGTAGAGATTTAGAAGGAGGAAAAGAAAATAATTGTTGGCATCTTGGAGGGATAGGCTAGAATCTTGGTTGAAGAGATGGGCATCTTGGTTGAAGATGGTGGTGTCTTGGATGGATGGTTGGGCCTCACACCCTCTCCCTCACGGAGTGACAAATGCAACAAGCAAATGGAAGAAGAAAAGAAACTTTCATTCATTCATTATAATGGATTGATTACAAGAGGGTTAGGGATATTTATAGACTTTCCTAGTCCTTTCAAATTCAAATTACAAGCTTAAAGAATGGAGTGAAGAGTGGAGGGATAAGTGGGATTCATGCATGAAGAGTGAAGATATAAAAGAGATGTTCCAACTTAAATTCAAATTTGAATTTGGGTGCCCAAATGGAGTGATGTGGCATGGGAGGTGAGGTGTCATCCATCTTGGCATAGTGATGTGGCATTTCAAACTTGGCATGGTGGTTGAAGTGGTTTGCTCCATCCAATCTCCAATCTTCATGGTCTTGATCTTGCTTAATTTTGAACCCAACTTGCCCAATTGAACTCAACTTAACCAAATTGAACCTAACTTAAGCAAATTACACGACTAAATTAAAATTAAAGTTGACTAGACTTTAATTACAGAACTCATGGACTCATGCTAAAATTAGAGGACTCATGGAATCATGCTGAAAGTAACAAAAAGTTGAAACCAAAATCAGAGTTTGGTTTATTCACTTGCAATTTATAAGGAGCTTGGGTTGATCTGGTTTGCTTGAAGTCTCTTACAAACTCTGGTATCTGCACCAAAAATAGTCCTCGATTAGTAATAAAAGTGATTTTTTCCTCGTCTTCAAGGACCATCTAGATTTGGTTATAACTAAAGAAGGCATCTATGAAGCTAAGTGGATCATGGCCCGAAGTAGCATCCACTATTTGGTCAATTTTAAGAAATGGATAACCATCTTTTGGGCATGCTCGGCTGAGGTTAGTGAAATCTATACAGGTTCACCATTTTTTGTTCACCTTCTTTACCATGATAGGATTTGCGATCCACTCTGGATAGGTGGTTTTCCTAATGAAACATGTTAGATGTGTATGTCCTAGAAACCAAGTTGACTAATACACTATAATTTCTAGAACATCAAATTATACTTAATCAAATTTTTATTAATAAAATCGGGTATTTTTTTATTCATATTTTTATGTGTCTATGAATCATCCATAGAGTTAATGGATAATAATACATATTATAAAGAGTGAGAATTTAAGACATGCATCATTATAGGTTAACTCCTAAATGCTCCCGATCATTGGATCATCTGGGGATGGTGATCGATCCATCAAGATTGGTGCACATATCATTTCCTTTTTGGATACATGAATCTCGAGTATACAATGTGGGGATACTAGAATGAGAGTGCAAGTGATTATTAGAGAATAATGATACTGAGCATGACCAAAGAACAAGAAATCACATGGATGTCTTTTCACTTCTCAGTGACTTCTCGAGCTCTAGTTGTGTGAGTAGTTCCTTGACCTACAGTGCCTCAGTCACTCATAATGGGGTTGTTATAGTTTGACAAGCACAAAAACATGATCTCTAGCCATGTAAGATCTTGTAGTGTATGTTGGTTATACTAAGTTTACTATAGGAGTTGGGAGTATAACTATAGGGATCTATCATCCTCGGTAGTAAGGAAATAGTCCTATATGATCTAAGAAGATGAGTCCATGAGTCTGTGGCTATAGCAACATGATAATGGAAAGGAGTTTTCATGAGAATCATGATTGCGCTTGAGTGATACGGGACTAATATGCATGCAATTCTTTTTGTATGTTTTGTATATGGGGTTAGGTGATTAATTCCCGATTTTCAGATCAAAATTAGTTGTAGGGAATTTTGTATGAATTTTTGAAGCCACGCATGCAAATTAGGACCTAGAAAAGTACTAAAGAAGGATCGCCGGGGCTGAGAAGCCTCGGTTAGGGCAAGTTCTCCTACAATATAATTACTGGAGGTAGAGGGGGTGTACCTGACAACGTCTGAAACACGCGGTGAAGATTGCAGCAAAGGGATCTCTCATTCCTCGATGGATGCGGACTGGAAAACCGAGCCAATGACCGGCGGATACCCGGCTTTCTGCTTGGTGGTCCGATTGAGGCGTGGCTGGAGTCGTTGGATTCGTAGGAACTCGGGGACCTGCAAATGACCTATCAGGGGTTAGAAAACTCAGAGGAAATCAAGAAAACAAAGGAAAACAGTAAAGGGAAGAAAGTTTTGGAGGGGCTGGAAGGATGGTTGGCGGTAGGAAGATGGTTGCAAACACCGGGAAGAAGAACTCTCAAACCCTTTTATGCACACAGCAGGGTAATCACACAAAGCAATTGAAGAACTCAAGGTTTATTTCATATATCAAAATCTTTTTTCATACAAGAGGCTAGGGTCCTTTAAATAGACCCTTAACCTTGGGCTCCAAGTAAGGGCACATAAGTCTTTACATAAGAATCATTTTCCCTCTCAAACCCTAGCTAGAAAATAAGGAAACATTAGGTAGAAAAATCCCTAAAAATTCTCTTGACTTGGCCAACACTCCAAGGATGCCTAGGGGTCATGTTGGGCTTCTAGGAGCAGCAAGAGGCCAGCCCAAAGGGACTCGGGTGCATGGGTTTGGGCCTCTGGATGCTGGGATGGCCTGGTAGCCAGGTAGCAGAAATATTCCCTGGTATCTTGATTCTTAGGGGCTTGGGCTTGGTGCCTGGGCATGATTTCTTTGGGCTAGGATGCAGATGGACCTCTAAAATCATGGATGCCTTGGTATATAAATATATTTTGGCATCTGGAAGGGAATCTGGGCATCTGGAGGGCATCTGCAAGGAATCAGGGTTTTCTGAATTTTTCTCCTGGGGTCTTCAAATCTTCAAGCTGGGTTGGACTTAGGCTATACTTCCATGTCTTCAATCTGGTTGGACTTGGTCTTCACTTGTATGATGTGGTCTTGAGTCTTCAATATGGTTGAATATGACTCAAAAAAATAAAATTACCTCGACATGAGCTGACTAACACTGGACTGAACTAGCTCAACATGAGCTGACTAGTATAGAACTGAAACTCAAAATACTCAAATAACAACTAAAATGGATTCAGATAGGCTAAGCCCTTATTTGAAAAGCCTCTATGAAATTAGCTTATAGAGGCTAAGCCCTTATTGGTGGGGATACCAAAGGCACCAGAATAAGATAGAGACTTTTCAACCCTCTATGAATTGATCAATAATTTATGAGTCCATCTATAATAAGGGCTTAGCCTATCTGAGTCCATTTTAGTTGTTATTTGAGTATTTTGAGTTTCAGTTCTGTACTAATCAGCTCATGTTGAGCTAGTTCAGTCCAGTGTTAGTCAGCTCATGTCGAGCTAATTTTATTTTTTTGAGTCCTATTCAACCATATTGAAGACTCAAGACCACATCATACAAGTGAAGACCAAGTCCAACCAGATTGAAGACATGGAAGTATAGCCCAAGTCCAACCCAGCTTGAAGATTTGAAGACCCTAGGAGGAAAATTCAAAAAACCCTGATTCCTTGCAGATGCCCAGATTCCCTTCCAGATGCCAAAATATATTCATATACCAAGGCATCCATGATTTTAGAGGTCCATCTGCATCCTAGCCCAAAGAAATCAAGCCCAGGCGCCAAGCCCAAGACCCTAAGAAGCAAGATACCAGGGAATATTCCTGCTACCTGGCTACCAGGCCACCCCAGCTTCCAGAGGCCCAAACCCATGCACCCGAGTCCCTTTGGGCTGGCCTCTTGCTGCTCCTACAAGCCCAACACGCCCTCCTAGGTGTCCTTGGAGTGTTGGCCAAGTCAAGAGAATTTTTAGGGACTTTTCTACCTAATGTTTCCTTATTTTCTAGCTAGAGTTTGAGAGGGAAAAGGATTTTTATGTAAAGACTTATGTGCCCTTACTTGGAGCCCAAGGTTAAGGATCTATTTAAAGGACCCTTGCCTCTTGTATGAAGAAAGATTTTAATATATGAAATAAACCTTGAGTTCTTCAATTGCTTTGTGTGATTAACCTGCCGTGTGCATAAAGGGGTTTGAGAGTTCTTCTTCTCGGTGTTTGCAACCATCTTCCTACCACCAACCATCCTTCCAGCCCCTCCAAAACTTTCTTTCCTTTACTATTTTCCTTTGTTTTCTTGATTTCCTCTAAGTTTTCTAACCCCTGATAGGTCGTTTGCAGGTCCCTGAGTTCCTATGAATCCAACGACTCCAGCCATGCCTCAATCGGACCATCGAGCAGAAAGCCGGGTATCCGTGGGTCATTGGCTCGGTTTTCCAGGCCGCATCAATCGAGGAACGAAAGATCCCTTCGCTGCGATCTTCACCGGGTGCTTCAGACGTTGTCAGGTACACCCCCTCTACCTTCAGTAATTATATTGTAGGAGAACTTGCCCTAACCGAGGCTTCTCAGCCCCGGCGATCCTTCTTTAGTACTTTTCTAGGTCCTAATCTGCATGCGTGGCTTCAAAAATTCATACAAAATTTCCTACAACTAATTTTGATCTGAAAATCAGGAATTAATCACCTAACCCCATATATAAAACATACAAAAAGAATTTCATGCATATTAGTCCGGCATCATTGAGTCAATTAAATCTAACATATAATGGATATTTAGGATTTCACGAGCACGCATGACCTGCATCCTATCAAGATTTTTGATAGGGAAACTTGACTGCATGGGAACTACACCTAAGGGTTCATCCTTCTATTCTACTGGGTTGCCACCACATACTATTAGGTATCATAGGTGGATTATGGAAACTCACTTGGATCATTTTTGGATTAATGATTCATGTTAAGGTTAAGTTGGAAAAATTTTGGTCCATCGAAAGGGTTTCGATGATATATGATAGAGCTTATAATATGTCTCACTACTAGACAATGAAACTTGAGGGGTCACACATATTAGAGGCTTGACTTGATCATGGCTTGGATCAAATTAGTAATTGCTAATTTTGTAACGGTTGCAAATTTTGCAAGCTACTATTTTTGGTACCTACTATTTTTAGTACCTACTAATTTTGGAACTAAGAACTTAATTATAAAAGTTGAACTAGAATTTAATTTAATTGAGTTTGATCTAATTGGGTTTAAGAATCTTAGTTAAAATAGGATTTAGAATCCTAGTTGGACTAGGATTGGTAACCATTTTGAATTTGACTCGAATCGAGTTTGAATTTGATTTTGGCACCTGGGACTTAACTACAAAAGTTATAATTTGATTTAATTTAATTAAATTTAATCTAATCAGGTTCAAGAATCCTTGTTGAACTAGGATATTAGAATTCTAGTTGGAATAGGATTGATAGTATTTTCAAATTTGATTCGAATAGTGGTCGAATTCAATTCAATTTGATCCAAATTTGAATCTAATTAAAGAGGACACCTAGCCTAATTAGATTGGACTTAAAATTTAGTTTTTGAGACATGGAATATGTTTCTATGTGACAAAGTATTAGATGTATGCCTTAAAAGCCAAGTTGGCATGACATATTATACATTTTCTAGGACATATTTTTATACTTAATTCATTCAAATCAATAAAATTAGGATTTTACTTTCTCATTCATGTGTGATGTATCAATGAATTATTCATGGAGTTAATAAATAGTGACATATATTCTCAAGAGTTGAAAATTTAAGACATGTCATTGTAGGTTAACTCCTAAATGCTCCCAGTCTTTGGATTATCATGGGGACAGTAATTGATCCATCAAGATCAGTGCACAGATCGCTTCTCTTCCGAGTAGATGAGTCTCGAGTTAATAGTGTTGGGATACTAGAGCTAGAGTGCAAATGGTTGTTAGAGAATAACAGTACTGAGCATGACTATGTTACGAGAAGTCACATGAAAATCAACTCACTCGTTAGTGACTATTCAATGCTATAGTTATGTGAGCAGATCCTTGACCTGCGGTGCCTTGGCTACTCACAATGAGATTGCTATAGTTTAACAGCACTTAAATATGGTTCTTAGCCATTCGGGATCTTGTGGTGTTTGTTGGCTATAGTAGGTTCACTATAGGAGTAGGGAGAGAACTTATAGGAAATTATCAATCTTAGTAGTTGAGGTATAGTCCTATACAACCTAATAAGCTAAGTCCTTAAATCTGTAGCTATAGTAGTATGATAATGGAAAGGATTTTTTATGGGAATCATGATTGAACTTAATTAAGTCTAGCATATGATGGATACTTAGGGTTTGATGAATTTCCATGATCTGCATCCTGTCAGGACTTTCGATAAAGAGACTTGATCACACGATAACTATACCTAGGAAATTATTTTTCTAATCTATTAGGTTGCCACTATATACTACTAAATGTCACCGGATGATTGTGATAACTCACTTAGATCATTTTTAGATCAATAATTCTTATTAGGATTGAGCCAAAATAGTTTCGATCCATCGAAAAAGTTTTGATGATATAAAGATAGGGATCATAATATGTCTTACTACAAGATAGATTAGATTTTGAGGGTTATACACAAAAAGGGCTTGACCTGATCAAAAGCTTGGATCTAGCCTAAATTATCAATTGGATTAATGATTTAAAAATAGAAATTATTATATTGTAAGGGTTACGAATTTTGGCAGCTACTAATTGTTAGCACAAGGATTTAATTACAAATGTTGCAATATAAATGGATTTAATTAAATTATGAGTTAAATCCTAATTAATTTAAATCAGATTTAGTTCAATTATGTTGATTGAATTAAAATCTAACTAGATTTAAAATTTCAATTTGGACTATGAATTGAATCCTATTTGGAATAGGATTGATAGCCTTTTCGAATTTGACTCGAATCAAGCTCAATTTAAGTCTAAATTGAGTCAAATTTGAACATAATAAAACTTTACACCAAACCCAATTTGATTTGGCTTTATCCTCTATTTTTTCCAAGCATAAGAAGTTTTGTGTTATAGTTTTTTAATCCTTTTTTTCTTGGCATGCATTTTGGATAGGAGGAGCTAATAAGGTTTCCTATCCTATTAGAACTTCTATTTGATTAAAACTCATCCTAATATAATTATATTTGAATTAGGATGAAATTGGTGTATTTTAGGCATGAATTATCTAGATTTTTTATGACAAACACCATGTTAAAAGGAGAGGATCTTGGGATGTGCAAATCATAATTTTTCTTCTCCCTTCTTACTGCAAGTTCTAATTTTCCATCTCTCTTCTCCCTTTGTTCCATGACTAAAAACCCTGCAAATTAGAGAAATAGAAGGCCAATCAAGAGAGGATTAAGATAAAAAATCTTATATTTTTTCTCTAAGTGTTCTAGGAGAAATCCCTTTTGCAATGCGAAGTGTTTGATTTTAGCCTTCTAGTTCTAGTTCTGGAAAGGGACTGCAGATCTAAGCCAGAAGAGGGAACTACGAAGGGGCTAGCACTTCGGGGGCCTCACAAACTTGATATATACCTTTTTCCATATGGGTACTAGTAGAGATCGCATATTTTTGCAACTCCAACAAAAATCCCAAGATTCAGCCAAATTCGGATCTAAATAGAAGAAGAAAAGGATTTACACTTCAGATAAGTATTTTTTTCTTATTTAATTTTTGTGAATTCAATCTGATTTTTTCTATGATTTTAAGAATTTTAGTTTGTAATTTATATGAATATTTAATCAATTTTAAATTTAATCAATTTTAAATATGCATGCTCATATGAAAAAGATTTTTCATAGTTATGCTTCAGTATTAGGTTTTTTATGAATTAGTTTTAGCATGCTTTTATCTAACAATTCCAATAGTGGTATCAAAGCCATGGTTTATAAACTTATATATTTAGTTTCAAATCTAAATCCTCTTTATATCTAAAGTTTTTAATTGAATTTAATTAATTTTTTGATGAGTAAAATGATTATTATATTATAAGATTAGTTATTTTTGAAAATTATTTTCAAAACATAAAATCTATAATGTTAAGATCTAATTTTATTGATATATATGATGTATCATAATTTTATTTAAGATATGAAAATAAAATAAATTAATTTTATGATTAATTATTATAATTTCTTAGCCAAGTACTTAGATTGGGTGCATCACCATGGCCATCCAATCATAAGAGCCAAGTAGGATTTAAAGGCCGTCTCTTTTCATTTAGAGGATCTCTTATGATGTGTAGGGGTGCTGCTTGTGATTTGACCCATGAAGAAGAATACGATAAGAAAATTTGGTTCATGTTTTAGGTCTAAAATTAATTGCATAAGATGTAACTTAATCAGTTTAATCTAAAACAAATTGTATAAAATACATGAACTAGGGTTTAGATCTGAAAATTGATTCATGATCATAAACCACTAATTCCATGAGATTAAACATAATCTAAAATTAATTTTAGATTCTAATTTTTCATTTCATGGATATGGGTGTGGGTGCTAAAATTAGGTTTAATGATTAGACTACACATTAGGATTTTGATTAGATCATGCTAGAACCATGTTCCAGTTATGAGAAGTTGATCAAACCTAATCAATGATTGATTAAGGTTAGGTCAAAGGGATTCAAAATTGATCTTAGATGTAGTTTGGTCACATTGATTCATACTTGATGTGAGTTGATTTATTTAATATCTAATTTGACTTAGTGGTCCGAGCCCAAGTCACTAGGCAAACCTAGTCAATACTTATTGACCAATTAGTGTCTAAGGCAAGTCTTGATCATGGTTATTAATTGAAGCTAACTCTTACTTGGCCTACTCAATCGGTGTTTAAAGAAAGAGGTTAAATGATGGAACCCTTCCATTGATCTAACTTACCTGGCCATCTTGGTTGATTAAGTTTTTTATCACATTGCTTTTTTAATCGAGTTCACTCATGCCAACTAGGTTTGTCAAACATAAGATTATGCTAGCCTAAACCTGGTTAGTCAAACATGAGAATGGGCTAACTAATTTAGATGAGTCCTACTGGTGTTGACTGTTCTCGATTGGTTACAGTGATTTAGTTGCATCGAGAAGATGCAACCACCCTATAAACATGAGATGTTGCTAGCAATAGATGGGGTTAGGCCTAATAACCGGGCATGGTGAGGGATTCAATGATGGCTTTGCCTAAGCATTAATGATGGGTCAGACTTAACTAAGGATTGGGCCAATAATCGAGCATGGTAAGGCTTCATGACTTAGAAACTGAGTTGCTGCAACATGCATGAGATGCATTGGACGAGAGTTGTCTACTCATCGAAATAGTGAGTTACCAATAACCGGGTATGGTGAGTTATCATATATCGGTTGAACTACAGCATCCACTAGAAATCTTGGTCGTGTAGGATTTCTACATCTCCATGGAAGAGTGTGAGAGATCCATGAAAATAATGAGAGTTAAAATTATTACTTAAAGTCCCTAGAATAATTTTTATAATTGACTATAAAAGTCTAACTTAATCTTCTACTCATATGGCTAAACCATATCAGCTTCCAACCCTTTAGCCCGTATCCTTGAGTCTAATCAACTTGTTAGCCTAAACTATAAAGACTAGTTCAAGAACCTCAAAATTATTTTGAGTTCGGAGAAGTTGGGCTATGTGCTTGACCAGGACCCCCATGTTACCTGGCCATCCTATTGCTCGTCAAATAGTAGCACATAAAAAATAGATGAAAGATAATAATAAGATAAAGTGTTACATGCTGGCTTTGATGTCAAACGAGCTACAGAACTAGCATGAGGATATGCCAACTACCAAGGCTATAATTACTCACCTACAAGAGTTGTTGGTGAGTAGAGCCACACCACATGCTTTGAGGTCTCTAAAAGTCATTTTAATACCAAAATATGCAAAGAGCGGTCAATCCACAATCATTATTTGACACTAATCAAAGATATAGAACAGCTTAAGAAGCTAGGCATTCTGATCCAAAGGGAACTAGAAGTTGATTTGATCCTTCAATCCCTAACGAGTTCATTTGCTTAGTTCATCATGAACTATAATATGAACAAGCCGAGTTACATTTTACCTGAGTTATTGAATATGCTGGTAAGCAGTGAGGGGACCTTAAAAAGTTCAAGGGGCTCTATTCTAGCTATGGAGTACGCATCTTCCTCCAAGAGAAAATCTACATAGAAGAAGAAGCCAGCAAAGAAGCAAAAGAAGGAGAACAAGCCAAAGAAGAAGGATACTCAAAAGAAGCCTACTGTCAGCAAAAAAATATTTTCATTACATAGATGGCCATTGGAAGAAAAACTGTCTATGTACCTGGAGAGCTTGAAGAAATAAAAGGTAGATGCACCTTCGAAAGATATGTCCATGCTCGTTATTAAATCAAACCTTATGATATCTGCTACTTTTAGTTAGGTATTTGATGGGGACATTGACCTGCACGAATCCCAAAGTAGCACGGATCTCGAAGTAGCATGAATCACGATACAGTATGAATTTTGATGTAAATAAATTTGAAGATCATCCTCTACATAAGAAGGTCCCCACATGAATGCCAAGTGGCACCCAACACATGATGACACTGTTGGGAAATGTGTCCCAAAGCCAATTTCTAATGTAGACAGTTGTACATTTAATGTAATTGTATATGAATTATATTATTGAATAAAATATTTATTATGGCAGTTCATCACTATTTCATCTTTCTGAAATGAGTTCTTGAGTGATGAAGTCCTTAGGACTATTTGTATGTGATATAGAGAGGATATATCATATAGTCCTAAAATTGTTCGCAACCAAATGATACACTTACTTCAGGATGATAGTATATCAAGTATAGGTCGTTGTGTGCCATAGTCGTTGGTTGTCCTCTTAACCAAGGAGTGTAGAGACACTGGTATGGCATGCAGATGTTGTGTTTGACATTTCATCGAACGTGACCCATCTGTATTTTTTCTGCCTAGAGTTTTGATATGGACGTAGTTATCCCTCAGACATGAGATCGTCATGGTAGCTTGCGAGCAACTCACTGTACTTTGGTGCTGGACTATCTGGATTTCTAATTCAGGGACGGAAGGTTTCTGGGTACAGTTAAGTACTCGTGTAGCAGTGATTGGATCAAGATGGGATTGACCCCTCCAAAGTGTTTGGAGCAGATATCTTACTATGTTTCAATTTAGCAAAACCTTGGCCAGGGTAGTCTCTGTAAAGTGTTACAGGACTTGTGAGGTTGAGACACATTGTTGGACTTTATAGGTTGGGCAGTTTAACCCTAAGTCTTCCCGAGCATTGAGGTCAAAGGGATTAATTACAAGGTTTCCATATCTCCTGGTTCTTGATTGTTGCTCTGCAACTTCGACCTATCCGAACGTCAGCTGTCATTGCTAGATGGCGACTTTGACTGGTATTGGAAATGTTCCAGTGCTACCGGCTTAGTGTTCGAAACTATGGGGTCACACACCATAGGGGTTTCTACTTGATCTAGTGATCGGAGAACGATTGGGAATCATTCGTGGACTCACAAAAGAAAAGTATTTTTTCTTTACCCAAGTGTCGACACTTGATATTCTTGAAAGTGTCGACACTTGTGTAAGTGTCGACACTTGTTGATTTCGCAAGTGTAGACACTTGATGTCACAAAAGGTTGTGACATAAAATTTTCACTAATAGTTGGTGATGCATGGAGATGAATTAAGTAATGTGATTACTTGACAGCCCAATTTGATTGAGCTATAAAAATCTGGAACGAATCAAATAGGATTTGGTTCAAAATAGGTTTGGGTCCAATTGGGTTGAACCCAATGTATGCACACTTGACCCAATTGATTTCAGTTATGAACTAAAATCAATTAATACATTAATCTGAATTTAAATAAGTTTAAATTCATTTTTGGGGAGTTATATAACTTCCCATGACCATAACTCCCCATAACTACCCATTACCACTCATTATCACCCATAACTCTCCACTTTCCCTCTCCCTCTACATAATGGACTGAAATGGGAGGACGAAAATAAAAGAAAATTCAGCAAAGAAATGCTGGAAAAATCAAAGGGAAGAAAGGGAAGAAACTAGGAAAGGTTCTAGTTTTATGGGTGTAAGATTTTAGGAAAAGAGTGTGCATATTTGTACCTAGTGATTTAGGTTTTGAGATTGAGTGTTTGGAAAAGGTTTCAATCACTTATTCTCCACCTCTTGAGTTTCTTCATTCATTCAGAGAGTCCGGCATCTAAAGAAGAGAAGGAGTCCCGATCAAATCGTTCCACAATGAGCTAGCACTTGGAGTGGAAGTAGATTTTGAAAGAGCCCTGGTGTGAACCACCTGTAGAGGCCGGACACGTGTGCAGCTAAATGGAGTTCTTCCTCCTGCTCCTGGATCTTTCACAGTGGAGAGCGTCTCCATTTCATACGAGGTATGGTTTTACATATATAGATATGTTGCTCTGAAATGTTCATAGCATGAGTTCATGATTTCATAGTTTATATTAATCATTCATGCAAGACCTTGGGCTAAGTAGCATAGAATAATTCTAAAAGCATGCTTAGATTAAATGTTAATCCATTTATCATGCTTCCGCTGCATGTCATTTTGAAAAGTTTTAAAATGGAAAGCATGCTTGCTACTAGTTTTTCTTTCAGACACATGAATGCCAAGTGGCGTCCAACACATGAAAACACAAGAATGCCCACATGAATGCCATGTGGAGCCCATGCATGTTGATTTTCAGATTTAAACACTTGGCAACCATAAGGAGACACTTGGCACCCATGCATTTTGCCACCCCTTTTCATAAAACTTGAAATTCAAATTTGTAACTACCTTCCCCCTTTTTTCATGAAAAATTTAAATTTCAAATATGGCTTAGAAGGCTATAAATAGGCCCCTAATCTCTTTGTAAAAGGAGGCTAGTGATGAATGAGATTTTTTTTGAGAAGAGTGACTCTTCTTTTGCTCCGTGAGGAGAGGGTGTGAGGCCCAACCCCAGGACATAATGTGAGGTCATGTCTAGTTATCCCCTTCCTTGATTCCATCTTCCTTACCACCCTCATGTCCTTTGCGATTCATCCTAAAAGCTCCATTAGTGAGGTGGGTGAGATGCCCTTGAGGTGAAAGATCTCTCCATGAGTATGAGTCCCAAAGTTCATAAGAGTCCAAATTTCTACCTTTCATCTCCATTGTTCCTTCACCACCTTCTAAATATATATATATATATAGTAGTACCTTAATCTCGGTGACTTCTCAGCTCGTCGACGATCCTACCCCGATCCTGTGCCCATCAATTTTAGGTATCAGAGCCCAAGTTGATTAGGATATTCAGCTCATGTCGAGCTAATTTTCTCATTGTTTTTTGAATCCTGTTCAAGTCCATATTGAAGACTCAAGACCACATCATACAAGTGAAGACATGGAAGTATAGCCCAAGTCCATCCTAGCTTGAGGATTTGAAGAACCCAGGAGGAAAATTCAGAAACCCTGAAGCCCTGGACCAACCGAAAGCAAACAGGGCCAGCCCAGGCCCAGGAGGGAGCTAGGGCGCTTTGGCCTTATGGTGACCACCTCTTGGTCGGCCACTTAGGGTCACCACCTTGGCCGACCAAGACATGGAGTATGGGAGAATTCTTAGGGATTTTTCTACCTAGGTTTCCTTACTTGCCTAGCTAGGGTTTGAGAGGGAAAATGATTCTTATGTAATGTCTAATATACCCTTACTTGGGGCCCAAGACTAAGGGTCTATTTAAAGGACCCTAGTCTCTTGTATGAGGATTGATTTTGATATATGAATTAAAACTTGAGTTCTCTTCAATTGCTGTGTGTTACCCTGCTATGTGCATAAAGGGGTTTTGAGAGTTTCTTCTTCCAGGTGTTGAAATTATCTTCCTGCAACCAACCATCCTTCCAGAGCCCTAGCCGCCCTCCTCCAAAACTTTCTTCTCCTTGCTATTTTCTCTTATTTTCTTGTTCCCTTGTGAGTTTTCTAACCCCTGACAGGTCGTTTGTAGGTCCCCGAGTTCCTACGAATCCAACGACTCCAGCCAAGCCTCAATTGGACCACCGAGCAGAAAGCTGGATATTCGCGGGTCTTTGGCTCGATTTTCCAGGCTGCATCCATCGAGGAATGAGAGATCCCTTCATTACGATCTTCATTGGGCACATCAGATGTTGTCAGGTACACCCCCTCTGTTGCCAGTAATTTTATTGTGGGAGAACTTGCCCTAACCGAGGCTTCTCAGTCCCGGCGATCCATCTTTATTGCTTTCTTAGGTCCTAATCTGCATGCTTAGATTCTAAAATTTATATAGAATTCCCTACAACTTATTTTGATCTGATTTTCAAGATTTATTCACTTAACTCCACATATAAAACACACAAAAATAATTGCATGCATATTAGTCCCGCATCATCTGGTATCAGAGCTTAGATTAGGGCTTGTTTTCTGCATTTTTATAGTCCGTATATGATCTATTATTTTATTTATTCCTCCCTGTTAAAAACTTAAAAAATTCTGAAATTTATTTTCTCAATTTAACATAATTCAAAGTATTTTACAAAATTTTTGCAGATTTTATTTCGGTCTTTCCTGTCTCTGTAAGCCAAAATATGACATGTAAATTTTTGGCTCTGTTATTTTTCAGCAAGACAATTTTGGAAGGTTTAGGGTTTTGTTTAGTATCTCTTTTACATATCTTTTAATTTTAGTATATTTCCTGCATATTAGGCCATAATTTAAAAGTTTTCTTCTATTTAATAAAATACCAAAATATAAAAAAAAAATTACATATTCTTCAAAAACACCAAAAACATCTAAACCCTAATTTGCATCCTCATCTGCCTGCCATCATTGCATAATTTACTTTAAGGGCACTCTCTTTATACCAGATAAGGGAAGGAGGTCATTACCTTTTCTTAGCCCAAAACCACCATCTTTGCATTCGATCCCAAGCCTAACTTAAAATCGATTAGACTTAATTTGCCCCAGTGGACTAGGGACACCAACTAGTCGGGTCCGGGCTAAGTATCAGATCACTGTGTCAAGCTAACATGTGTGTGCCTTACGCTTGGTGTCTGGAACGGTGGTTTAGAAATTCAATCCTGAAGGACTTGTGTGCTGGTCCGCCTACCTGGACAATCTCTGATTAGTGTCTAGGATTGGCAATCAGGGACCTAACACTCCCCTTACAACTGCCTGACTGAGTACAGGGTTACTATAGGCTAGTTTGCCACCCTGATTGAGCCCTTAATTTTGGGCTCTAGGTCTAATCAGCTGTAGTCGGTTTGATCGAGTCTTGCATGAGCACTAGATCAAGGGTTTCATATCATCCACCATCTCCACTTTTGCCTGAATCCATGGACAATCTTGAAGCCCAGATTAAAGCCCTTGCTGATCAAATGGCCCAGATGACTTAGTTGACTCAGTCCAATACCCAAACCCATAATAGGTTTTATCAGTTAGAGGACCATCTAGGGGCCTTCGAGAGAACCCATGGGTCACAATCTGAGCCAGATCCTGAGTCCCCTCATCCTAGGAGAACCCCTCGCCATGACCCTTATTATGATACTAGCCCTAAGAGGACCCCAAACCCTGATCCATACCATGAGGTTAAACCTAGGAGAGCCCATCCTCCTGACCCATACTATAATCCTGAACCTAGGAGGACCCTAAACCCTAATCCATACCTTAAGGCTGAACCTAGGAGAGCCCATCCTCCTGACCCATACTATAATCCTGAGCCTAAGAGGACCCCAAACCCTGATCCATACCTTGAGGCTGAACCTAGGAGAAACCATCATCCTGACCCAATCCCTGAGGTTCGTCCTAGAAGGACTAATCAGGATTTTGTAGACCAGGAGGACAGATCCTATAGACACGTTAAGCTTGATGCCCCAACTTTTGATGGTTGTCTATATCCTAAGGTCTATATAGATTGGGAGGGAGAGATGGATCAATATTTTGAGTGGTATGATATGATGGAGGAGCATAAGTTTAGGTTTGCTAAGCTTAAGTTGGTTCAGGAAGCCAGGTTACATTGGGCTATTGTTGAGAGAACCCTTAGACTAGGAGGGCGTGATCCTATAGTCACCTGGTAGGCCATGAAGGGTAAGCTTAGGATAAGATACGTTCCACCTTCATATCGTAGTAGTTTACTGGATCAGTGGCAACGATTTAATCAGGGTAACATGAGTATAGATGAGTACATCACGAAATTTGATGAGTATAGATGAGTACATCACGAAATTTGATGAGTATTCCATGCGATGTGATTTGAGGGAGTCTGAGGATGTTGTCTTATCTAGGTTTAGGGCTGGACTGAGAGATGACATTAAGAAGGAGCTCTATATGAGAGAGGTTAGAGACCTGGACCATGCTTACCAGATTGCTAGGGATCATGAGCATTTCTAGAGAGGGCCCGTTTACCATAGACCTGAGCCCACTAGATACCCTAGTCAGTATCCAGGAACTAGCCAGTCCAACCAGAGCCGACCCATGTCCAGCCGACCTAGCCCGAGTTGACCCAGTCCTAGTCAGCCAGGCCCGAGTCGACCCCAGCCTAGTACTCCTTTGACCCGTAGGGATGATCGAGGTAAATCTATAGAGGTCAATAAGAGTTACCCTCCCCAGAAGATATGTTTTAGATGTAAGAAACCAGGCCACTTTATGCACCAATGCCCAGCCACCCTACACTTAGGTGAGCTAGTGGAAGAAGAGCCTAAACCTGTAGCTGAACCTGAGGGAGAGATTTATGAGGCTGATGATCAATTAATAGATGAGTATGAAGGTGAGGAGGAGGAACCTAAGTCTGAGAACCAATTAGGAGTGGTTAGGTGCATCTTAACCCAACCCCCAATTATGGAAGATTGGTGTCAGACTAGCATGCTATAGACTTTTGTTAAGATAGGGGGTAAGGTACTTAAAATCATCATGATAGTGGGAGTTGTGTCAATGCCATCTCTGCCAATACAGTTAAATCTTTAGGATTGACCACAGTTCCCCATCCTAGCCCGTACAAAGTTTCTTGGGTAGATTCCACCTGCATCCAGATTCAAGCTAGGTGCCAAATCTTAATTAGATTGCAAACCTATGAGAAAAAGATTTGGTGTGATGTCATCCCCATGGAAGTAAGTAGTATCATTCTAGGTCGACCTTGGCTTTTTGATCATGATGCAACCCTCTATGGTCGAACCAATGTTCGTGCTTTTAACTACCATGGGAATAAGTTTGTTATCAATCCAGCTCCCCCTAGAGACCCAGTTAAGAGGGGTTCTAATAGCCTTAAGGACAAGAAACCTGGAGTTAACCTGATTAAGGCTAGAGAGTTAGAAAAGGAGATTGTTGAGGGTAACCCTATTTGGATCTTGACCTCCAAGGAAATACATGAACCGACCCAAAAGGAATATCCTAAAGAGATTCTTGAGGCTCTAAAAGAATTTGAGGATGTCTTCCCTGAGGATTTACCTGATCAATTACCACCCCTTAGAGACATCCAACATGCAATAGACTTAGTTCCAGGAGCCACTTTACCAAACCTTCCTCACTATAGAATGAACCCAAGTGAGCATCAAGAATTACAGAAACAAGTGGGAGAATTGCTTAGGAAGGGTTTCATTAGGGAGAGCCTAAGTCCATATGCAGTCCCTGCTCTACTGACCCCTAAGAAAGATGGTACCTGGAGAATGTGTGTAGATAGTAGAGCTATCAACAAGATAACTGTGAAGTATAGGTTTTCCATTCTCCGATTGGAAGATATGTTAGACATGATGGCCGGAGCCAGAGTTTTCTCAAAGATAGACCTTAAGAGCAGCTATCATCAGGTTAGGATTAGACCTGGGGATGAGAGTCCAGATCTATGAAAGCTCACTTCATAGAATATCCTAAAGAATTTATGGGGTACTACTTTTACTTTCCAAAGGATCACAATATGATTGTGAGCTAACATGCCATGTTCCTAGAGAAACAATGAGTTTAGGATGGTGGTAGTGGGAGGTTAATTGAGTTGATGAGAAATTCTTTAAAAAGCGGCCAGCTAGAGATAGGTTGAACCCAATGAAATAGTAGATATAGTTGCTCCTCCACCTCGTAGGTCTACTAGTCTTCTATCCTCTTGAAAGATACTTAGGTATACTTACAGAAGATAGAGAAAAAATTTCTTATAGGAGACAAGAATCAAATAGTTGATCTTAAGATCTATGATGAGATGATGTCAAACATCAACTCTAAGAAATGTTTGAGTGCTATGAAGTCAGAAATTGAATCAATGCACACGAACCAAGTCAAGTCCTTAGTGAACCACCTAAGGGTATAGTGCTTATTGGGTGTAAATGGATCTACAAAACAAAATAGGTGCAAATGATAAGGTAGAGACCTTTTGTTGCCCAACGAAGTAATCCAAGAGGGGAGGTGAATTGGGTTTTTAAAAACTTGTTGCAAGTATGTGCCAATTTAAAACAATGAAGGTGCTAGTGATTTCAAGTGTTTGTGTACTTGATAATAAAATGCAGCAAAAATAATAAGCAAATGCAAGAAGAGAAAAGCAATCACAAACACACAAAGATTTATAGTTGTTCACTATACACCAAAGCACCTACATCCACTCCCCAAGATCTACTTGAAATTTTCACTATAATCCCACTTGATTACAACAGATTAGTTTTCTGGGCTCACTAATCACAACCCTTTAGTTTTCACAAGACTAACCAAAAATCTCTTGGTTTTCACAAGGCTCACCAACAACCTAAGTTGGTTTTTGAAATAAGGCTCACCAACAACCCAAACACTAGTTTCAAACCACTTGAAACTAGGAACAATAATAAATTCAAGTTTAATGTAAGAATACAATAAGCTTTCAAAATAAAAGTAAATATTTCTTTGAAGCTCTTTGATTGCTATTGAGAAAGCTTGTCTTCAAGTTGTTGAAATCTTAATGGATGCTTGAAGGATGAACTTGAATGCGCTTGAATGCTTGAAGGCTCAACTTCACTCAAAAGTGGTTGTTCTTTGATGAATATTTGAATGAAAGCTTATTTCTTACTTCCTTACATGTTTGGTCCACTTTAAATACCTTTCCAAGCCTTAAATGATTATTTTTGACCATTGGAGAGGTGAAAATAGCCATTAGGGGTGAAAAGGATAAATTCTATGCTTAAAAAAACTAGCCATTACTGTTTATCTAGACCTCCAAGTATCGACACTTCAGGTCATGAGTCGATACTAGGTCAAAAATATCTTCTGAAGCTCTTTGAAATATACTAATGCATCGACACTTCTTCTGATGAGTCGACACTTGAGAAAAGACTTGAATTCAGCATGTTCTGTACATTTCTGGTCTCAGACCTTGAGTCGATACTTGAGTCGATACTTGAGCTTCATGAGTGACATTTCATGCGTGTCATCTGAAACTTCTTCTGCGTATCAACTCAAGCTTCTATGAGTCGACACCTTGAGTCAACACTTCATTTTCATGAGTCGACACTTGAGGAAAGACTTGAATTCAGCATGTTCTGTATCATTTATGGTCTTAGGCCTTGAGTCGATACTTGAGTTGACACATGAGTCGACACTTGAGCTTCATGAGTCGACACTTCATGCATGCCAACTGAAACTTTTTTTGCATATCAGCTCAAGCTTCTTTGAGTCGATACTTTGAGTCGACACTTCACTTTCATGAGTCGACACTTGGCTGAAACTTTTCTGAAACTCTATTAAAACTTCTTCAGCTTCAAGATTTGAGTTCTTCAAGGTTATTCTTATGTATCAAGGTCCATTTAACTTGAAATTCCATTAATTTAACTAGCTTCTTCAATAAGATAATAAGTTTGAACTTTTAACACAAAATAGCTTTAATGAGTACCCTATTCTGGTAAACACACTTTTAACATATGGTTAGTACTCAAATATACTTAAGTATTTTGTTATTCATCAAAATCAAGATAGGAGTCAACAATCTTTCCTTTTTGATGATGATAAAACTGTTAAATGTATACCCATGGTAAGCTTAAAGGATTTGCAATAAAGCATAAAGTAATTGATTATAAGTATCAAGGCAATTTATAATGAGTATCATAGTTTAAATTGTAATGTTTATCAAGAATAAAAACTCATCTACAATGTATCAAAGCTATAAGAATAAATTCAATATGTCAGAGCTGTATATATATATAAGAATGAATTCAAATCATATAAATTCACTGCATCAGAGTTGTAACTATGATGTATCAAAGCTATGATTGTAATGTATCAAAGCTAATAATCAAAATATATCAGAGTTGTATACTTATATTAGATGCTCACAATGTGTATCAGAGTTTAAAATTGGTTTGAAAGATAAGCATTAGAGCAAAATAGGTTGAATTATGAAGAGTATCAGAGAAAAAGCTTTAAGAGCATAAAAAATGTTAGAATATATTAGAGAAAATATTATGCCAAAAAGATAGATTGTATCAGAGCAAAATTAATAGAGCATGAAGAGTATTAAAGTATGAAAACAAAGAGTATCAAAGCATATTAAAAATAAGAATAAGGAGTATCAGAGCATAAAATAAATAGAGTAAATAAAATTAATAAGTATTAGAGCATAGAATTGAAGGGTATAGATCAAGAGTAATAGAGCATAGAACAAAATCTTTACCTTAATATATGATCTAAAAATTAATTTTCAAGAAGAGTTTTTTGAAAAGTTTTCAAAAAAATTTATTGCTTTAGTAATTTAATTTACTCTCTCCCCCTTACTTATTGATTAATTCTCATTAAAAAAAAATTTATTAATTCTTTATTACTCCTCATTTCTAACTTTCATTAATTCTCCTTCTTTTTGTCATCATTAAAAAGTAAGAAAAAGAGCAAGGTAGACATGAAACATTGCAGTAGTAGAAATGTACACAGACAAAGTCTAAAAAAGCCAATATATATATAATTTCAAGTATTTGATACAACTAATTCAGAATTTGATGCATATAACAAAGAACTAGTACAAGGACACACTAAAACATAAATACATAAAAATATTGAAATACAGACTTACTGATATACCAAGCAACCCTAAGGGGTGCTTTTCTCATCAAAGGAAGATCCAATCTCCAAAATGATCGGTCCGATAATCCTAGAAGGTCGGGGTCATGGCCACATCGATTGGAGATCTGAAAATCTGATCTAGATAGGTCTGGGTGCATCACCACACCCTCTACGTCTACTTTTGGTATGTGCTCTTCCTCTAGCTGGTGCGAAAGAGGAGGAAGCGACATCAGTAGCAGGAACATGAAGAGTGATAGAATCAGTAACTGTATCAATAATCGAAGGTGTGATATCAAAAGTGGGTCCTAAAGAAAGAATATGGAAACCAAGTGTGTAAAACCCTAGTTCCTGGATTAAAGAGGATATGGAAGGAACTGGTGGAGTCCTAGTGGGGATAATAAAAGTAGGAGTTAGTAATTGAATAGAAGTATCATGTGGATCGGTGTGAAGAATAGGTGTGGAAACTAAGGTGTCAGATGGGTCAGAAATGATGGGTGTACTAGATATGACCAGAGTCTGGGTAGATGAACTAGGAGGATCAGGAACAGGAGTCCTCAACATATCTACAGCAACATCAAGCTCAGGCTTGCTATATAATATGCAACATCGAAATCCATGGAAGAGTCGCCCTAGCCATCTCCTGTGTCTAGTGCAGGAGCTGGAGGCATTGGCGAAGCTGGCGAGGAATCTGATGATGAAGGTGAGGGTGCTCTAGTAGAAGATAATCTCTCAAGTACGGCTAGAACAGCTAAAAGTCCCTCTCTCATCTCTTGATGACCTGCACTTTCCTCCATGTGAATGCTATCAACTCGCTGTCTGATACTCATAACCTCAGTCTCCAAGTGAGTCATCCTCTCATCCATACTGTCTCTAGAAGATGGCATCTCAGGATGTGCCGAAATTGATGGCTCGAGCTGAGTATCAGGAATGTCCCTTTATGGCTTAGATGGCCCAGCCTCATCAGTATATATCCACTCCTCGACAGCATCCTTATCATCCGCATTAGTATCTTGCCTAGAGATCCTACACCTCCACTATCCTCTATGCAGATGATATCCCATCTTATGTAGTGATCTCTCATCATAGATGTCAGTATGAAGCAACTACCTATAGGGCTCTCCATCTATGACAACTCCATAAGCTCTAAAGAAGATGGTTAGACCCATGCCATATGGTAAACATAACCTCCTGCTAGTGGTTGCCTCGGTCATTTGATGTACCATGAGAACAGGGAGGCATACAGGAGTCCGTTGGATCAGACACACCATGATAAGTAACTCTCTCTTTGTGATGAAATCGAAGCATCTAGTCTTCGATAGAAGTATCCGGGTGATGATGTGATGAAGTAATCTCATCTCCGGAGAAAGTTGAGATGCAACAACTATGTTTCCCTCTCTGAGAACCTCTGACTCAAAAATGCATTGCAATCTACTCATCCGATCCACCAAGGAGTCCACTACGGTACCTCTCATCGGAATCTCCCAAGCTCTGCTCAAAACCTCTGTAGTGAGCAGTATGGCTATCCCTCGGACCTCAGCAATCCAGCTATCTGCTCCTTTGGCCAAAGTACCGTAGAACTCTCATATAAGACTAGGATAGAACCTCTTTGTCAATTAGTAGAAGTGGGCCAGCCCAGCATCTCTCAACCAATCTCCTATGCGAAAGTGGTGATGGTCCATAAAATCAAAATCTACCCATCGTCCTCTAACAATGGCCTTGAAGGCCATCCTATCTGCTCCATGGATAGGTGGTCTGACAGGAATGTCCTGCTAAACTGATGACTCTGGTGCTGTATCCTCATGCCGTGCCTTCGTGCACCACTTTGTATCCTATGTAGAATAACGAGGTCTCCTGACAACTTGTTTTCTATGACCCATTTCTCAAGAAAATAGAGAAAGAAGCAATGCAGGGTGAAATGGACAGGGATTTCATGATAAAACCATGAGAAATCAGAGAAGAACAATGAAAAAATAGGGAAGAAACAGGCTCAAACAAGAAATCGGGTGGTTGGAACAATGATTGGAGTTAAACGGAGGATAAGATACTATTTAGGGATGAGTCTGCTTAAGGGTTTAGGAGGAAAAATGAGAGAAAATGATTAGTTTTCCCTATTTGTTCTCAAACTCTCACCATTCAAGTGTCAACTCAAGACCTCAGTCCAAGTGTCCACACTTGGAGATGTCAACACTTCGACAAAAATCCAAAAAAAATGGGGAAAAAATCACAGAAACTGATTTCAATGGTCTATGAATGATTAATCCTGATTTTCAAGGTTATTTGATCTAAAAATTTTCAAGAAGAATTTGAAAGGTTATGAAGAGATTGAAATTTAATCAAAAAGATTAATGACCCCTAATTCTCTTCTAATCATACTGAACCGATCTTTATTAAGTGGCTTGGTTAGTATATCAGCCAATTGCATTTCAATGCAAACAAATTCAAGCATAACATTATTGTTTTGAACATGATCCCTGATAAAATAATGTCTAATTTCAATGTGCTTACTTCTAGAGTGTTGAACAGGATTTTTAGTTAAGTTTATAGTACTAGTATTTCAAATATTATTGGTGCTTTAGTTAATTTAATACTAAAATCCTCAAGTTATTGCTTAATCTACAAGATTTGAGCACAACTTTCAACTACAATATATTTAGCCTTAACTATTGATAGTGTAACTGAATTTTGTTTCTTGCTAAACCATGAGATTAAGTTAACTCCAAGAAATTGACAGGTTCCAGAAGTACTTTTTCTATCTAACTTACAATCAGCAAAATCAACATCAGAATATGCAATTAAATCAATAGTTAAATTCTTAGAATACCATAGACTAATATCAACAGTGCTAGATAAATATCTAAGTATGAGCTTAATAGCCAATAAATGTGATTCCTTAGGCTCAGACTGATATCTAGCATACATGCATACACTAGACATAATATTTGGTCTAGTAGTAGTTAAGTACAGTTATGATCCAATGGTGTCTCTATAAAATTTTTGATCAACTTTCTTACCAGATTCATCCTTGTCAAGCTTACATGAAGGGCTCATAGGTGTACCGATAGGTTTAGTCTTATCCATCCCAAATTTTTTTAAGATTTTCTTTGTGTATTTAGCTTGGTTGATGAAGATCCCTTCACTTGTTTGTTTAATTTAGAGTCCGAGGAAGTAGCTCAATTCTCCCATCATGCTCATCTCAAACTCTCCCTGCATTAGTTTTGCAAATTTTTGACAAAGAGATTCATTAGTGGCACCAAAGATAATATCTCAACATAAATTTGTACTACTAAAAAATCATCAACCTTTTTCTTTAAAAATAGAGTAGTATCGACATGAACTCTAGTAAAACCATTTTCAATCAAAAATTTACTAAGTCTCTAATACCATGCACAGGGGGCTTGCTTTAAACCATAAAGTGCTTTGTGTAATTTGAAAATACGATCAGGATGTGCATGATTTTTAAAACCAGGTGGTTGTTCAACAAAAACTTTTTTAGTAATGTAACCATTTAAAAATACACTTTTAACATCCATTTGAAATAGTTTGAAATTCATAAAATATGCAAATACTAAAAGTAATCTAATAGCTTCAAGTCTAGCTACTGGAGCAAAAGTTTCATCAAAATCAATTCCTTCTTCTTGATTATAACCCTTAGCTACCAGTCTAGCCTTGTTTCTAGTTACTATACCATTTTCATCTAATTTTTTCCTATACACCCATTTAGTATCAATTATGGAAGCATTAGTTGGTCTTTTTATTAGTGTCCAAACATTATTTCTTTCAAATTGATTTAGTTTCTCTTGCATAGCAATCATTCAGTTTGGGTTTTTTTCAGCTTCTTCAATATATTTAGGTTCAATTTGTGAAACAAAAGCAATGTAATCATATTTATTTCTAATAGAGGATCTAGTTCTTACCCCTCTCGATGGATCACCTAAGATTAATTCCTTAGGATGTCCATAAGCATACCTCCATTCTTTAGGTAGATTCTTTGGTGAAGATCTTATGGCTTCTTCTTCATTCTTGTTATTTTGATCTTCTTCACTTTCTTTGGTAGGGGAATCATCCAAAGTCAGCTTTTTAAGTCCTTCAACACCTGCACATTCATCTGAAGTATCCTCTTTTTTAGAAGATTTATTAGTAGACACTTCAAATACTACATGCATAGACTCTTCTACTATAAGTATTCTTTTATTAAAAACTCTGTATGCCTTACAAGATGTAGAGTATCCTAAGAAGATACCTTCATCTGACTTAGCATCAAATTTGTCTAAATTATCTTTTTCATTATTCAAAATAAAACATCGATAACCCAATACTCGAAAATATTTCAAAGTAGGTTTTCTTTCTTTCCAAAGCTCATAAGGTGTTTTCTTTAAAATTGGTCTGATTAAAACATGGTTTAAAATATAACAGGTAGTATTAATAGCTTCTATCCAAAAATATCTAGATAAATCATTTTCATAAAACATTGTGCATGCCATTCTTCTAAAGTATGATTCTTTCTTTCTACCACCCTATTTTGTTAAGGTGTTCTAGGTGCAGAAAAGTTATATTCAATTCCTTTCTCATTACAATAATTTTTAAAATCTTGATTTTCAAACTCAGTTCTATGGTCACTTCGAATAAAAATAACTGAAGTACCTTTTTCATTTGAAATCTTTCGATAAAACTTCATGAAAGCCAAAAATGATTCATCTTTATATGCTAAAAATAAAACCCATGTAAATTGAGAGAAATCATCCACTATGACTAGTCCATATCTCTTGCCTTCTAGGCTTGTGGTCCTAGTTGGTCCAAAGAGATCCATATGGAATAGTTGTAGTAGCCTAGAAGTTGAAACCATTCCTTTAGTTTAGAAAGATATTCTTGTTTATTTTCCAAATTGACAAGCTTCACAAATTTTACCTTTTTCAAATCTAAGTTTTGGTAAATCTTTAACTAAGTCCTTTTTGCATGATTTATAAAGTAGATGCATACTTGCATGACCTAATCTACGATGCCAAAGCCAACTATTCTCATTAATTATGGAATTCATTACAACTAGGCATTCACCATCATGTAAAGGTAAATTGTCAAGATCAACAAGATAGATGTTGACATGCCTATTTTTAATGAATTTCACTCCATTATTATCAGGACTAGATACCATGCAAAGAGATGATTCAAAAACTACTTTTAAGCCTTTATCATAAAACAGACTAATACTTAGTAGATTATGCTTTAATCCTTCAACTAATAAAACATTATCGATAAAAGTAGAAGGGGACATGTAAACTTTACCGATATCAATGATTTTTTCTTTACCATTATCTCTAAAAGTTACACTCCCTCTATTCATAGCCTCAATAGATGTGAATTATTTTACATCTCCTATCATGTATCTTGAGCAACCACTATCAAGATACCATCATCTTTTCTACTCTTTGCTTGCAAGACACACCTACAAAACAGATCAAGTTTTCATTTTAGGTATCAAAGCCATCTTGGGTCCTTTAGGATTAGTACTAAGGGTGGTTCCTTTTGAAACCCAAACTTTTCTAGAATTATTTAACTTTCTTAGATCACACTGATATGCTTTATGCCCAAATTTTCTACAACTAAAACAAGTAATATTAGATGATGCAGGAACATAGAAATTCTTGAAAAAATTTTATTTCTTTTGTTATTTCTAACCAAGTCCTGCTACATCAAATACAACTCTTTGATTATTCAATAATAAACTTAACTTTTCAGAACTTAATATAAACTTTTTAACAAAAGGTGTAACTTTGTCAAGCTCTTCTTTGAATTTCTTGTTTTCTACCTCAAGATCTTTGTTTTTCTTTAAAAGTTTATTATTTGAAATAACAACCTTGGGTCTTTTCAAAACATCTATTTTCATTGATAAAGCATTTTTTTTTATTTTTCTAAAACATCAATCTTAGTTTTTAAATCATTGTTTTCATTTGCAAGATTGATGTTTTTAAGAGAACATGAATTAGCATGCTTCTTCAACTTTTTATTTTCAAGTTTTAGTAATTTGTATTTATGTATGAGTTCATCAAAAGCATCTCTAAGTTCATCAAATATAAAATCAAGTTCAAGTTCAGATTGTACCTCATCTTCTTGAGCCATGAGGTAAAGATTCGTTACTTCTGGTTGTTCTTCCTCTGAGCTGGAGTCTTCACTGTCACTCCATGTAGCCATCATTGCCTTCTTTTTAAACTTCTTTTTGAATTTTTTGAGGAGAGGACAATCAAATTTGTAATGTCCAGGCTTCTTGCACTCGAAGCAAATTGGTTGATCCTTCTCTTTTTCTTTTTCTTTTCCTTTTTCCTTGCTAGGCTAAGGCTTCTTTTTGTAGGGAAATTTTTTCTTTCTCATGAATCTTCTAAATTTTCTTGCAATAAGTGCCTCTTCATCCTCATTTTCTTCTTCTTTAGATTCTTCACTTGAAGGTTCATCCAGTGTAGTGGATTTGAATGCGATGGTCTTCTTCTTCCTATCTGCATTCACTGCCTTTTGCTTCAAGTTTAACTCATAAGTCATGAGTGAACCAATAAGTTGCTCCAAAGGAAGAGTCTCAACATCTTTAACTTCTTGTATTGTCGTTACTTTTGGATCCCAAGATGTTGGCAATGACCTAAGAATTTTATTTACAAGGTCAGCACATTATTTTTCTAAGACTTCTCATACCATTTATAATATTAGTAAATCTACTATATATATCAGTAATAGATTCATTTGGTTTCATTCTAAACATCTCATATGTATGTACAGGCATATTTACTTTAGTATTTCTCACTTGATTGGTATCCTCATGAGTGACCTCAAGTGTATCCCATATTTCTTTCATGGACGTGCATGTGGATATCCTATTAAATTCACTAGGATCCAGTGCACAATAGAGCAAGTTCATAGCCTTAGTATTAAGCTCAGATTGCTTAATATCATTTTCATCCCAATCCTCTTCAAGTTTTGGAATGGAAATGCCATTAATCTCTACTAAAAGAATATGATGACCTTTAACAATAACTTTCCATAAATTGCAATCAATAGAATGTATATAAATTTACATGTGAGTTTTCCAATACGTGTAATTTATGCCATTAAAGTAAGGTGGTCTATTTGAGGCTTGACCCTCAACAATACTAGAACCTAAAGGGGCTGCCATAGATCTTTAACTCAAGATGGTTAGACCTATAAGCTGAGTATGTGGCTCTGATACCACTTGTTGCCCAGCGAAGCAACCCAAAAGGGGGGGTGAATTAGGTTTTTAAAAACTTGTTACAAGTATGTGCTAAATTAAAACAATGAAGGTGCTAGTGATGTCAAGTATTTGTGTGCTTGATAATAAAATGCAGCAAAAATAATAAGCAAATGCAAGAAGCGAGAAGCAATCACAAACACATAAAGATTTATAGTGGTTCGGTGCATACCAAAGCACTTACATCCACTCTCCAAGGTCCACTTGAAAATTTCACTATAATCTCACTTGATTATAGCTGATAAGTTTTCCAAGCTCACTAATCACAACCCTTTAGTTTTCACAAGGCTAACCAAAAATCTCTTGGTTTTTACAAGGCTTACCAAAAATCTCTTAGTTTTATGGGATAACCAAAAACCTAGTTAGTTTTCACAAGTCTCACCAACAACCTAAGTTGGTTTTTGAAACAAGGCTCACCAACAATCCAAACACTAGTTTCAAACCACTTGAAACTAGGAATAACAATAAATTCAAGTTTAAAGTAAGAATACAATAAGCTTTCAAAATAAAAGTAAATATCTCTTTAAAGCTTTTTGATTGCTATTGAGAAAGCTTGTCTTCAAGTTATTGAAGCCTTAATGGATGCTTGAAGGATGGACTTGAATGCTTCTTAAATGCTCTTGAATGCTTGAAGGCTCAACTTTACTAAAAAGTGATTGTTCTTCAATGAATATATGAATGAAAGCTCATTTCTTATTCCCTTAAGTGTTTGGTCCACTTTAAATACCTTTCCAAGCCTTAAATGACTATTTTTGACCATTGGAGAGATGAAAATAGCCATTAGGGATGAAAAGGATCAATTATGTACTTCAAAAAATTAGCCATTACTATTTATCCAGACCTCCAAGTGTCGATACTTCAGGTTATAAGTTGACACATGAGTCGATACTTGAGTCGACACTAGGTCAAAAATATCTTTTGAAGCTCTTTAAAATGCACTGGTTCATCGACACTTCTTATGGTGAGTCGACACTTGAGCAACACTTTTTCTTCATGAGTCGACACTTGAGGATGACTTGAATTCAGTATGTTCTATATCATTATGGTCTCAGGCTTTGAGTCGACACTTGAGTCAACACATGAGTCAACACTTGAGCTTCATGAGTTGACACTTCATGTGTACCATCTAAAACTTCTTCTACATATCAGCTCAAGCTTCTTGAGTCGACACTTCATTTTCATGAGTCGATACTTGAGGAAAGACTTGAATTTAGCATGTTTTGTATCATTTCTAGTCTCAGGCCTTGAGTCGACACTTGAGTCGACACATTAGTCGACACATGAGTCGATACTTGAGCTTCATGAGTCGATACTTCATGCATGCCATCTAAAATTTCTTTTACATGTCAGCTCAAGCTTCTGTGAGTTGACACCTTGAATCGACACTTCACCTCCATGAGTCGATACTTGGCTGAAACTTTCCTGAAACTTTATTAAAACTTCTTCGACTACAAGATTTGAGTTCTTCAAGGTTATTCTTATATATCAAGGTCCATTTAACTTGAAATTTTATTAATTTAACTGGCTTCTTTAACAAGATAACTAGCTTTGAACTTTTAACACAAAATAGCTTTGATGAGTACCCTGTTCTAGTAAACACACTTTTAACATATAGTTAGTACTCAAATATACTTAAGTATTTTGTTATTCATCAAAATCAAGATAGGAGTCAACACCTTTAAAGATAGGTTGGTGGCGAAGGGGTATAGTCAGTGAGAAGATATTGATTATCAAGATACTTTTTTACCGGTGGCCATGCTGAAATCTATCCATACATTGCTTGCTATTGTAGCATTTCATGATTATGAAATATGGTAGATGGATATGAAAACTACATTCCTTCATGGATATCTTGAGAAAGATGTTTATATGAGTAACCTTCGGGTTTCACTGCCAATGATGAGGATCACAAAGTCTGCAAACTACATAGGTCCATTTATAGATTAAAACAAGCTTCCTAGAGCTAGAACACTCATTTTAATGATGCGATCAAATTATTTGATTTCATCAAGAATGAGGATAAGCCTTATGTATACAAGAAGGTCAATGGGAGGATAAGCCTTATGTATACAAGAAGGTCAATGTGATCAAATTATTTGATTTTATCAAGAATGAGGATAAGCTTTATGTATATAAGAATGTCAATAGGAGGACTGTGACATTCCTCTTATTATATGCAGATGATATGCTCCTAATTGGGAATGACATTTCCATGCTAACTTTAGTTAGGATTAAGTTATCTATGAAAGGGATATGCCCTATAAGCCAATCAATATTGTATCTCCCAAATCAATGTAATTGAAAATATTCTAATAAAGGCATTATTTTTCGTCATACGCTATGTTTTTATTATGATGAACCCCATAGATTAGGGCTATGATTTTAGGGTTATGATGAGATCATACCAGTGAGACCTAAAGTCTTAAAACCTTAATCTAAAATATTCCTAGTCAAAGGAACCCTTGAGTAGGGGATCAGGGTTTTTCCGGTAAGACTAGCACATCCCATGTATACTGGAAAGGGTGACTGCTCTCACAGTCACTTGTGTATGACACTAATACTAGGATGTGGGTGCTCATTAGTGAATGAGTTCACTGATATGATCCAACTTGAGAACATCTAATGGAGTCTTAGCTACATGTCAATAGAAGGTTCTCATAGTGGGAGTGGTACAAGTAATCCTTTGACCTGAGACTGCCATAAGTACCTTATGTACATGAACCCATCCTTTGGTTCAATCCTAATCATGACATTGAGTCATGCACAGGATTGAAATTGGGAATGGTGAATTGTATATGAAGGTAATGAGTAGGTCAACAAGGAATCGATCACTCTTAGTAAGAGGAGATTGCATCCAGCTAGTTATCAATGGGATGATGATTCAAGGAATATTTGATCAAAGTAAAGATATTAGAGATGGTTTCTAATATCAAGATAATTGAATCATCAATATAAGATTGAGCTAGAAATAAATATAATATTGGATTTGACATATATCCATATCCATAATTATATTTTGGGTGCAGGCTGATCGAAAGATTTAATTGTATGGTAACTTTCTACTGAAGGGTAGTTTTGATATTTCACCAGAATTTCCATATCTTCTGGGTAGACATGACACGTTGCTAGATGTCAATCTTGTCTTGTGGATTGATCAAATTTAAAGATCACTTATTAGGAAGAGTCCTAATTGATCAAGTCGGGTAAGCTCGATTTGACCTAAATCGATTTGAAAGAGTTCTAATCAAGTTAGGTCAACTTGTACTCGGACCTATTGCCAGCTGGATATGGAACCCAATGGGTCACACACTTAAGAGGATTGATCAAGAGTTTAATTTATAATTAAATCATCTTTGCAGGATAACACTCTAGCAGGTGTTGCAAACCCTAGCTTCTATTCGAATTGGATTTGAATTAGGGTTCCGAATTGGATCAATTTGGGTTATAATTGGACCTAATTAGACCCTAATTAAAATATATAGGACTTTGGGCTAACCCATGGCTAATACTACATCTTAATTAACACCCAAGCCCATCCATATAGGCCGCCCAAAAATTTGTGCGCGTGGATAAGAGGAAAGACTCCACGCGCGCATGGACTCTTCATGCGCGCGTGAAGTCTTCTTATTTCACCGCATTTTTTATTCTTTTGGCCGGTTATTCTCTATTAGTGCATCTCCTAATGACCATTAGATGGTCATCTAACAGTTTGGGGGATTTTGAGAAAGACAAAAGGCGCTAACTCTTCCCGGTTGCGCGATATAACGTCTCTTCGGAGACCGAAACATCGCGACTTCCTTCTTCTTAAAACTTCATGACTTTTCTTTTAGGAAGAGCCATGAGTTTGAATCTGAAGGGCCGTGAGAAGGAAGGAGAGGGCATGAGAAATGTGGAAAGCGATGAGAAATAGTTTACGGAGAGTTGTGTTCTTTTGAGAAGACATCTTTTTGTAGTCTATTTAAGGAACAGAGGCTTCGGGTGTTTTCCTGATGTACGACAGAGTTTTTTTTTTATTTTTCTTTCCTTTCCAGGAGACTGATTCTTCCTTAGCTTGTTTAGGACACAAGAGTTTCCCTTTTACAGAGTTCTCTTCTCTGTTGAAACTCAAGTCTAAAACAAGAGATAGGAAGAATCTCTCGAACGGTAAAGAAAAGAAGATATACTCTGTTTCTATTTCCTTTTACATTAAGATATTAGTGTCTTAAATCCTCCTCCTTCAAGACAAGAGTGTATTCTTAGGACAAGGTCTTAAGAAAGGGAGAGGAAGAAGAAAGAAAGGAAGTAAGAAGTCCCTTTCGTGAAGTTTTTCAGCCATAGTCCTCTTGAGTTCTAGGAGAAGAATTCAAGTGAAGGAACTTTTGAAGAAGCAAGCATCTTGATCAATTTTCTTTTGGATCACCATTGGAGGGTGGACATTTGGACGCCTGTTCAATTCAAAAGGGTCATTCAACATCAAGTTTTGATTCTACATCAAAATTGGATTTAGCGATAACAGGTTGGTGCCCTAATTCTAATAGTGTAGGTTTGCATGTTTCTCATATGTTTTAATCCTGAATAAGGAGATCCTGGCTAAGGGTTTTGGTGTAAATTTCATCATTTTGAAATTATCTTTTCACTGTGGTGCACTGGAATCCTTTCAATCTAAAAAATTTTTCATGAAAGACCTAGGTAAATGTGAAGCCTAGTGGGTAACTTAGCCATTGCGAGCTGAAGTTGGCAGCCCTTGCTAACTTCATTCGGAACCTAGAAAAAAAAAGAGAAGAGAGAGAATTTGGGCCGAAATAGGGGAGGGGTGTTCGCGTCGATTGGTCGAGGACTTCACCGGAGGACTCGGGAAGGAGAGTCGTGAAGAGGAGGTGAGGAGTCAACGATGAGTTTGGGATAGGGTAGGACTCCGATCGGGCAAAGTTTCTTCCCCAAACGGCGAGGCATCTTTCCATTATTTTTCTTATAAATATTTCTCCCCCTCTCATCGCTGTCCAAGGAAGCACTGACCGAGCTTTTACCGCCATCTCTCTCCTCTCCAGCGAGTGCCCAGAAGCCCTGCAAGACTGGTGAGTTCTTCCTTTAGTTATTTTTTAGGATTAATGAGATTTTAGTTTGATTTTGTTCGATTCAGTTTACTCGGATTGCTCACCGCCGGTGGCCATGCCACCGTTTTCCCCTGATCCGTCGATCCTCACCCCTAGGAACCACCTCCCATAGCCACCACCAGCAGCCATGGAGAGGATGGTTCAGTCGAGTCGAGGGGGGGAACAGGGAGAGTTCGGGAGAAGAAAGAAAGAAAGAAAAAGATAAAAAAAAAGGGAAAAAGAAGAAAAAAAGAAAAAAAGAAAAAAAAAGAGAGAGAAACCTACTTGAGAGTTTGTTGCCAGGGTGGTTTCCGGTGGCTAGAGCTGCCATCGGTGGCTCACTTGCGAGGTCCCCCGCCATCGTGGGCGAGGAAGGAGAGAGAGAGGAGAGAGAAGAGAAAGGAAGGAAAGGTAAATTCTAGACCAGAATTGGAATTGGATTGAGGAGAGTGCCCCAAGATAATATAGTTTTCTTTTTAGTTTTATTAAATATAAATTAATTATATGTTTAAATTGTTGTTCAGGATCGTCATTGTCCTTGGAAGATCAGGTCTAGTATTTGAATTGTGTGTAGTTGGTGGATGCATTTCAGTAAGTTATCTTGATCTCTAGTATTACATGCTAAATATGTTATGATTATTGCAAATATATGTGGTATGGTTTAATCTGTATCGAGTTGCATTCATTGTCATATGTGTTGGTGTTGTCGCTCTCTAGTCCGACTATGATCACACGAGGACCTAGTCTCCTTCCGGGCCTCCAATGGGATGATCACTAGCACATGACCGACATGCGATATGTGTAGTAAGGAGCTAGTTGCCTTTTCTTTGTTGCGATCGCTGGCACATGCTTGGATGCATGTATCCTCATGTGATATCAGAGTTAGTTTCCTTCCAGGCCTCTAGCGAGGCAATCATGGCACATGACCGATGTGCGGTATGTGTAGTCAGGACTCTATTCTCTTTCGATGCTAGCCACGGGCCGATCATGGCCGTAGTCAGAGGGACTAGGAGAGTAAAGTAAATGGTTGGCCATCCATAGTCGTGTTGTTTGTATGGGAATGTGCATAAAATATGATCTTGCATTTTAGTTTATTATGAGCTGGTTTTTCTGTGATGCTTGAATTGTGTACGTTTGCTAATGGGTGATAACATGTTTATGCATATATTAGAGATGTTGATAATTTACTAAGCCTGTATAGATCACTCCCTATTTTTCTATATTTTTGTTTTAGATATCGAAGATCAATTAGGCTTTAGGACCAGTCAGTGAGGAGTTAGGATTTAGGTATTAAATCCTGAGTTTATATTTTATTTATCTATTAACCTTTATAAAAAACTCTAGAAATAATAAATAATTAATGAAATTTATTCCTTACCACTATTTGGATGTTGAATAAAAGGTTAAGCCTGGCATGATCTCTAGGGTGTACATAGGATTTTGCAGCCGGTCGCATAGCCAATCCTAGTTCTGGATTCGGGATGTGACAGAGTGGTATCAGAGAAAAGGTTTAAGATCAAGATGCCTTAGTTAGTCAGAGTGGGGTGGAATTAGGGTACTGTAAGATATTTGATGATTTGAAATTTATATCAGAGTGAGCAGTCGAAGTGTGGTAGACTAATGACACTAGAATTAATTTAAAATGTATTATGATGGGAGAAGAGAGGCTCTTATTGGGATTACTGAATTTGGACATAATGGTACTTGTGAGTATCGGATCATGTATATTTAAGTTCTAGAAGGCCTAGTTTTTTTTAAATTTCGAGGCCAAAATTTTATTTTAGGAGGGGAGAATGTGAAGCCCAGTGGGTAATGGGCCATTGCGGGCTGAAGTCGACAGCCCTTGCCGACTTCATCCGAAACCCAGAAATAAAGAGAAGAGAGAGAGAATTTGAGCTGAAACAAGGGAGGGGTGTTCGCGTTGATCGGCCGAGGACTTTGCTAGAGGACTCGAGAGGGAGAGTTTTGGAGAAGAGGGGAGGAGTCAATGATGAGTTTGGGATAGGCTAGGACTTCGATCGAGCGGAGTTTCTTTCCTAAACGACGAGGGATCTTCCAATTATTTTTCTTATAAATCTTTATCCCCCTCTCATTGCTGTCCAAGGAAGCATTGACTGAGCTTTCGCCGCCATCTCCCTCCTCTCCAGCGAGTGCCCGGAAGCCCTGCAAGACCTGTGAGTTCTTCCATTAGTTATTTTTTAGAATTAATGGGATTTTAGTTTGATTTTGTTCGGTTCGGTTTGCTCAGATTGCTCACCGCCGGTGGCCACGCCACCATTTTCCCCTGATCCACTGATCCTCTCCCTTGGGAACCACCTCCCATGGCCGCTACCGGTAGCTGTGGAGAGGATGGTTCAATCGAGCCGACGGGGGGAACAGGGAGAGTTCGGGAGAAGAAAGAAAGAAAGAAAAAGAGAAAAAAAAAGAGAGAAAAACCTACCTGAGAGTCCGTCACTGGGATAGTTTCCGATGGCTGGAGCTGCTATCGGTGGCTCACTCCGAGGTCCCCCACCATCGTGGGTGAGGAAGGAGAGAGAGAAGAGAGAGAAGAGAGGAGAGAGAAGAGAAAGGGAGGAAAAATAAATTCCGGAACAGAATTGGAATTGGATTGAGGAGAGTGCCCCATGATAACATAGTTTTCTTTTTAGTTTTATTAAATAAAAATTAATTATATATTTAAATTATTGGTCAGGATCGTCGTTGTCCTTGGAAGATCAAGTCTGGTGTTTGAGTTGTGCGTAGTTGGTGGATGCTTTTCGGTAAGTTATCTTGATCTCTAGTATTACATGATAAATATGTTATGATTGTTGCAAATATGTGTGGTATGGTTTAATCTGCATCGGGTTGCATTCATTGTCATGTGTGTTGGTGTTATCGCTCTCTAGTCTAACTATGATCACACGAGGACATAGCCTACTTTCGGGCCTCCAATGGGGCGATCACTGGCACATGACCGATGTGCAGTATGTGTAGTCAGGAGCTAGTTGCCTTTTTTTTGTTGCGATTGCTGGCACATGCTTGGATGCATGTATTCTTGTGTGATATCAGAGTTAGTTTCCTTTCGGGCCTCCAGTGGGGCGATTACTGGTTCATGACCGATATGCGGTATGTGTAATCAGGACTCTATTCTCTTTCGGGGCTAGCCACGGGCCGATCGTGGCCATAGTCAGAGGGACTAGGAAAGTAAAGTAAATGGTTGGCCATCCATAGTCGTGTTGTTTGTATGGGAATGTGCATATAATTTGATGTTGCATTTTAGTTTTTTATGTGCTGGTTATTCTATGATGCTTGACTTGTTTATGTTTGTTAATGGGTGATGACATGTTTATACGTATATTAGAGATGTTGATAATTTACTAAGCCTATATAGCTCACCCCCTGTTTTTCTATATTTTTGTTTCAGATATCAAAGATCAATTGGGCTTTGGAACCAGTCGGTGAGGAGTTAGGATTTAGGTGTTAAATCCTGAGTTTATATTTTATTTATCTGTTAACCTTTATAAAAAACTCTAGAAATAATAAATAATTAATGAAATTTATTCCTTACCACTATTTGGATGTTGAATTGAAGGTTAGGCTTAGCATGATCTCTAGGGTGATACCTAGAGTTGTGCGGCCGATCGCATAGCCGATCCTAGTTTTGGATTCGGGACATGACAGAGTGGTATTAGAGCAAAGGTTTAAGATCAAGATGCTTTAGTTAGTGAGAGTGGGATAGAATTAGGGTATTGAAAGATATTTGATGATTTGAAAATTTATATCAGAATGCGCAATGGAAGTGTGGTGACTAATGACACTAGAATTAATTTAAAGTGTGTTATGATAGAAGAAGAGAGGCTCTTATTGAGATTACTGAATTTGGACATAATGGTACTTGTGAGTATCGGATCATGTATATTTGAGTTCTAGAAGGCCTAATTTTTTTAAGATTTTGAGGCCAAATTTTTTTTTAGGAGGGGAGAATGTGAAGCCCAGTGGGTAATGGGCCATTGCGGGCTGAAGTCAGCAGCCCTTGTCGACTTCATCTGGAACCCAGAAAAAAAAAAGAGAAGAGAGAGAGAATTTGAGCCGAAACAAGGGAGGGGTGTTAACATTGATCGACTGAGGACTTCACTGGAGGACTCGGGAGGGAGAGTCGTGGAGAGGAGGGAAGGAGTCAACGATGAGTTTGGGATAGGCTAGGACTTCGATCGGGCGAAGTTTCTTCTCCAAACGGCGAGGCATCTTTCCATTATTTTTCTTATAAATCTTTCTTACCCTCTCATCGCTGTCCAAGGAAGCACTGACCAAGCTTTCACCGCCATCTCCCTCTTCTCCGATGAGTGCCCAAAAGCCCTACAAGATCGGTGAATTCTTCCTTTAGTTATTTTTTAGGATTAATGGGATTTTAGTTTGATTTTGTTCGATTCGGTTTGCTCGGATTGCTCACCGTCGGTGGCCACGCCACCGTTTTTCCCTGATCTGTCGATCCTCTCCCCTAAGAACCACCTCCCAAGGCCATCACCAGCAGCCGTGGAGAGGATGGTTTGATCAAGCCAAGGGGGGAACAGGGAGAGTTCGGGAGAAGAAAGAAAGAAAGAAAAGGAGAAGGAAAAAAAAAAGGAATAGAAAAAAAAAAGGAAAAAAAAAGAGAGAAACCTACCTGAGAGTCCATCGCCGAGGTGATTTCTGGTGGCTGGAGCTGCCGTCGGTGGCTCACTCGCAACCACCATCATGGGCGAGGAAAGAGAGAGAGGAGAGAGAAAGAGAAGAGAGAGAGGTAAGAGAAAGAGGAGAGTTAGAGGAGAGAGAAGAGAAAGGGAGGAAAGGTAAATTTTGGAGTAGAATTGGAATTGGATCGAGGAAAGTACCCTATGATAACATAGTTTTCTTTTTAGTTTTATTAAATAAAAATTAATTATATATTTAAATTATTGGTCAGGATCGTCGTTGTCCTTGGAAGATCAGGTCTGGTGTTTGAATTGTGCATAGTTGGTGGATGTTTTTTGGTAAGTTATCTTGATCTCTAGTATTACATGCTAAATATGTTATGATTGTTGCAAATATGTGTGGTATGGTTTAATCTGCATCGGGTTGCATTCATTGTCATGTGTGTTAGTGTGTCGCTCTCTAGTCCGACTATGATCACACGAGGACCTAGTCTCCTTTCGGGCCTCCAATGGAGCAATCACTGGCACATGACCGACATGCGGTATGTGTAGTCAGGAGCTAGTTGCCTTTTCTTTGTTGCAATCACTGGCACATGCTTGGATGTATGTATTATCATGTGATATCAGAGTTAGTTTCCTTCCGGGTCTAAAGTAGGGGATCACTGGCATATGACCGATGTGCGGTATATGTAGTCAGGACTCTATTCTCTTTCGGGACTAGCCGCGGGCCGATCGTGGCCATAGTCAGAGGGACTAGGTGAGTAAAGTAAATGGTTGGCCATCCATAGTCGTGTTGTTTGTATGGGAATGTGCATATAATTTGATGTTGCATTTTAGTTTTTTATGTGCTGGTTATTCTATGATGCTTGACTTGTTTATGTTTGTTAATGGGTGATGACATGTTTATACGTATATTAGAGATGTTGATAATTTACTAAGCCTATATAGCTCACCCCCTATTTTTCTATATTTTTGTTTCAGATATCAAAGATCAATTGGGCTTTGGAACCAGTCGGTGAGGAGTTAGGATTTAGGTGTTAAATCCTGAGTTTATATTTTATTTATATTTTATTTATCTATTAACCTTTATAAAAAACTCTAGAAATAATAAATAATTAGTGAAATTTATTCCTTACCACTATTTGGATGTTGAATTGAAGGTTAGGCCTGGCATGATCTCTAGGGTGATACCTAGGGTTGTGCAGTCGATCGCATAGCCGATCCTAGTTCTGGATTCGGGACGTGATTGAGTGGTATCAAAGCAATGGTTTAAGATCAAGATGCCTTAGCTAGTGAAAGTGGGGTAGAATTAGGGTATTGAAAGATATTTGATGATTTGAAAATTTTTATCAGAGTGCGTAGCAGAAGTGTGGTAGACTAATGATACAAGAATTAATTTAAAGTGTATTATGATGGAAGAAGAGAGGCTCTTATTTGGATTATTGAAATTGTACATAATAGTACTTGTGAGTATCAGATCATGTATATTTGAGTTCTAGAAGGCCTTTTTTTAAAAAAAAATTTTGAGGCCAAAAATTTTTTTTAGGAGAGGAGAATGTGAAACCTAGTGGGTAATGGGCCATTGCGGGCTGAAGTAGGCAGCCCTTGCCGACTTCATCCGGAACCTAGAAAAAAAAGAGAAGAGAAAGAGAATTTGAGCCGAAACAGGGGAGGGGTGTTCGCATTGATCGGCCGAGGACTTCGCCTGAGGACTCAGGAGGGAGAGTCGTGGAGAGGAGGGGAGGAGTCAACAATAAGTTTGAGATAGGCTAGGACTCCGATCGGGTGGAGTTTCTTCCCCAAACGGCAAGGCATCTTCCTATTATTTTTCTTATAAATCTTTCTCCCCCTCTCATCGCTGTCCAAGGAAGCACTGACCGAGCTTTTGCCACCATCTTCTGTTGGGGTTTCCAGTGCATCGCAGTGGAAGTATAATTTCAAAAATGATGAAATTGGCACCAAAATCCCTTAGCCAAGATCTTCTTATTCAGAATTAAAATATACAAACTAACATTGTTAGAATTAGGGCACCAACCTTTTAACACTAAGTCCAATTTTGATGTAGAATCAGAACTTGGTGTTGAATGCTTCTTTTGATTTCACCAGGCGTCCAAATGTCCACCCTCCAATGGAGATCCACAAGATGATTGTCCAAGATGCAAGCTTCTTCAAAATTCCTTCACTTGAATTCTTATCCTAGAACTCAAGAGGACTATGGCTCTAAAACTCCAGGGTAGGGGCTCCTTACTTCCTTTCTTCCTTCTTCCTCTCCCTTTCTTAAGACCTTGTCCTAAGAATAAAATTCTTGTCTTGAAGGAGGAGATGGATTTAAGACACTAATGTCTTAAAGTAGAGGAAATAGAAACAGAGTAGGAGTTCCTTTCTTTTACCGATCAAGAGATTCTTCCTATCTCTTGTTTTGGACTTGAGTTTCAACAGAGAAGAGAACTCTGTAAGAGGGAAACTCTCTTTGTCCTAAACAAGCTAAGGAGGAATCAGTTTCCTGGAAAGAAAAGACAATAAATAAACTCTGTCGTTCATTAGTTTAAACACCCGAGACCTCTGTTGTTTAAATAGATTACAGAGAGATGTCTTCTCAAAAGAACACAACTCTCCGTAAACCCCATTCCACTTTGTCTCACGCCCCTTCCCTATTTCTCACGCCCAATCCTCCTATCTCACGGCCTTCCAGATTAAATCCCACGGCTTTTCTTAAAGGAAAAACCGCGGTGTTTTAAAAGGAAGGAAGTCGCGACTTTTCATCTCCGAAGAGATGTTATTTCGCGCGCCCGGGAGGAGTTAGCGCATTCCTTCTTTCTCAAAATCCCATCAGCCATTGGATTCTCATCCAAGGGGGGAGAGATGGTGCGCTAATTGCTTAAGAAGGAGGCCGCCCCAAATAAAATCATCGGAGAAATATTTGGGGCGCGCCAAGAGTCCATGCGCCATGGACTCTTTCAAATGGCACGCCAAGAGTCCATATGCGCATGGACTCTTAGCATTTGGCATGGAAAAATAAAGGGGGCGGGTGGGGAGGCTAGCCAAGCTACATGGCTAGCCAATAGGGTTAGCCATATTCCAGTTTTCTTAATTAGGGTCTAATTAGGTCCAATTAGAACCCAATTTGAACCAATCCGGAACCCTAATTCGAATCTGATCCGAATAGAAGCTAGGGTTTGCAACACCTGCTAGAGTGTTATCTTGCAAAGATGATTTAATTCCAAATTAAACTCTTGATCAATCCTCTCAAGTGTGTGACCCATTGGGTTCCACATCTAGCCAGCAGTTGGTTCGAATACAAGTTGACCTAATCGATTAGAACTCTTTCTAATCGATTTAGGTCAAACCGGGCTTACCCGATTCGATCAATTAGGATTCTTCCTAACATGTGATCTTTGAACTTGATCAACCCACAAGACAAGATTGACGTCTAGCAACGTGTCATGTCTACCCGGAAGATATGGAAATTCTGGTGAAATACCAAAATTACCCTTCAGTAGAGAGTTACCGTACAATTAAATCTTTCGATCAGCCTGCACCCAAAATATAACTATGGATATGGATATATGTCAAATCCAATATTATATTTATTTCTAGCTCAATCTTATAATGATGATTCGATTATCTTGATATTAGAAACCATCTCTAATATCTTCACTTTGATCAAAGATTCCCTGAATCATCATGCGATTGTTGACTAGCTGGATGCAATCTCCTCTTACTAAGAGTGATCGATTCCTTGTTGACCTACTCATTACCTTCATATCCAATTCACCATTCCCAGTATCAATCCTGTGCATGTCTCAATGTCATGATTAGGATTGAACCAAAGAATGGGTTCATGTACATAAGGTACTTATGGCAGTCTCAGGTCAAAAGATTACTTGTACCACTCCCACTATGAGAACCTTCTATTGACATGTAGCTAAGACTTCATTAGATGTTCTCAAGTTGGATCATATCAGTGAACTCATTCTCCAATGAGCACCCACATCCCAGTATTAGTGTCATACACAAGTGACTGTGAGAGCAGTCACCCTTTCCAGTATACCCGGGATGTGCTAGTCTTATCGGAAAAAACCCTGATCCCCTACTCAGGGTTCCTTTGACTAGGAATACTTTAGATTACGGTTTTAAGATTTTAGGTCTCACTGGTATGATCTCATCATAACCCAAAAAATCATAGCCCTAATCTATGGGGTTCATCATATAATATAAACATAGCGTATGATGAAAAATAATGCCTTTATTTAGAAAATTGTCAATTACAATGGTTTGGGAGATACAACATAGATTGGCTTGTAGGGCATATCCCTTTCATCTTCCTCCTCTCCGGCGAGTGCCCGGAAACCCTGCAAGACCGGTGAGTTCTTCGTTTAGTTATTTTATAGGATTAATGGGATTTTAGTTTGATTTTGTTTTGTTCGGTTTGCTCGGATTGCTCACCGCCGGTGGCCAAGCCATCGTTTTTCCCTGATTCATCGATCCTCTCCCCTGGGAACCTCCTCCCATGGCCGCCATCGGCAATCATGGAGAGGATGGTTCAGTCGAGCCGAGGGGGAACAGGGAGAGTTCGGGAGAAGAAAGAAAGAAAGAAAGAAAAAGAGAAGAAAAAAAGGGGAAAAGAAAAAAAAAAGGAAAAAAAAAAAGAGAGAGAAACCTACCTGAGAGTCCATCACTGGGGTGTTTTCCGGTGGCTGGAGCTACCGTCGGTGGCTCACTTGCAAGGTCCCCCACCATCATGGGCGAGGAAGGAGAGAGAGGAGAGAGAAGATAAAGGGAGGAAAGGTAAATTCTGGACTAGAATTGGAATTGGATTGAAGAGAGTGCCCCATGATAACATAGTTTTCTTTTTTGTTTTATTAAATAGAAATTAATTATATGTTTAAATTATTGGTCAGGATCGTCATTGTCCTTGGAAGATCAGGTCTAGTGTTTGAATTGTGTAGTTGGTGGATGCTTTTTGATAAGTTATCTTGATCTCTAGTATTACATGCTAAATATGTTATGATTGTTGCAAATATGTGTGGTCTGGTTTAATCTATATCGGGTTGCATTCATTATCATGTATATTGGTGTTGTCACTCTCTAGTCCGACTATGATCACACGAGGACCTAGTCTCCTTCCGGGCCTCCAGTGGGGCGATCATTGGCACATGACCGACATGCGGTATGTGTAGTCAGGAGCTAGTTGCCTTTTCTTTGTTGCAATCACTGGCACATGCTTGGATGCATGTATTCTTGTGTGATATCAAAGTTAGTTTCCTTCCGGGCCTCCAGTGGGGCGATCACTGGTACATGACCGATGTGTGGTATGTATAGTCAAGACTCTATTCTCTTTCGGGGCTAGCCGCGGGCTGATCATGGCCATAGTCAAAGGGACTAAGAGAGTAAAGTAAATGGTTGGCCATCCATAGTCGTGTTGTTTGTATGGGAATGTGCATATAATGTGATGTTGCATTTTAGTCTATTATGAGCTGGTTATTCTATGATGCTTGACTTGTATATGTTTGCTAATGGGTGATGACATGTTTATGCATATATTAGAGATGTTGATAACTTATTGAGCCTGTATAGCTCATCCCCTGTTTTCCTATATTTTTGTTTCAGATATCGAAGATTAATTAGGCTTTGGGACCAGTTAGTGAGGAGTCAGGACTTAGGTGTTAAATCCTGAGTTTATATTTTATTTATATTTTATTTATCTGTTAACCTTTATGAAAAACTCTGTAAATAATAAATAATTAGTGAAATTTGTTCCTTACCACTATTTGGATGTTGAATTGAAGGTTAGGCCTGGCATGATCTCTAGGGTGATACCTAGGGTTGTGCGGCCGGTTGCATAGCCAATTCTTGTTTTGGATTCGGGACGTAACAGTAAAGCGTCTTATATTTTAAGAATTAAGGTCTATAGAGATAGACCAAAATGATGCTTAGCCTTTCATAAAAAATGTACATAAAGGAAGTGCTCAAAATATTCTGCATGGAGAACTCTAAGAGGGTATTGTTATCCCTTATACATGGCATTAGTCTCTCCAAAAAGTAGGGATGGCAACAAAACCCAAACCCATGGGTACCCGACCCGACCCGACTCGATTGGGCCGGGTAGTCAACACTTTGATTGGGTTTGAGCCAGGTTTGAATAAAATCCAAATGCTTAACTTTGGGTTTGGACCAGGACTGGGTAAATATACACCCGACCCAAACTCGACCCAAATTATTTTAATATTTAAATATATATAATTAATATATATTTTATTAATTATTATTTATTAGTTATTAAATTTTAAAATACTTAAACCTTTTATCCTAATCATTATTCTCCATACATAAGGGATTGTAAATTATAATTTATAATTGATAAATCCTGGTTAATCTCCAGCTCCCCTCTTCCTCTTCGATGACTCTTCCTCCTCTCGAATTAGTGTTGAACTAAAAATATAGTTAAATTTTATTTATTTAATGTATGTATAATTTATAAAATGGTAGATGATTTTAAAGTTGATAAAATGAAAAAAAAATATTTAATATGATGTAATTGGGTTTAAGGCCGGGTAAACCCAAATTACCCAATACCCGATTGAGATGGGTTTGGATAAAAAAAACCTAGTCTCGATAGCGTTAAGGCCAGGTTTGGGTAGTTTATTGAGTATTCGGGTTTGGGTTTGGATAGTTATATACCCGGCCTAAACCCGGCCCATTGCCATCCCTACCAAGAAGATGTGTCCTAGCATACCTGAGGAGATATAGTGCATGAGTAAGATTCCATATGCTTCGACAATTGAGAGACCTCATATATGCCATGTTGTATATTCAACCTGTATTGCCCTTGCTGTGAGTATCATGAGCAGGTATCAGTCAAATCCAAGTGAAGAGCACTGGATTGCTATGAAGAATATCCTTAAGTACTTAAGAAGAGCTAGGAATTTGTTCTTGGTCTTTGGAGGTTGTTCTAAATTACGGGTAGAGGGATACACTGATTCAGACTCTATATCTGATCCTGATGATAGAAGGTCTATATCAGGATATGTGTTTCTTTGCAATAGTGGTTCTACTAGCTAAAAAAATTCCAAGTAACCTATCATTGCAAATTCTATCATGGAAGTTGAGTACATCACCACCTCTAAAGCAACAAAAGAAGTCTTCTAGTACAAAAAATTTGTTACGAAGCTTGGAAGATGCCATCAGATGCCATCCTCCTATACTATGATAACAATGATATCATAGTCCTTAAAAAGGAGCCCAGGTCTCACCATAAGTCTAAGCACATTGAGAAGTGGTTTTATATCATATGCGACTACCTTGAGAAGAAGTATATCGAGATGTGAAGAATAGACTCCATGGATAATATGGCAGATCCACTGATGAAGTAATTAAGCTAGCAAAATACTGAAGTCCACCTTGAGAAATGGGGCTAAGGTATATGGCCAATTAGCTTTAGTGAAAGTGGAATATTGTTAGATGTATGCCATAGAAGCCAAGTTAGCATGACATATTATACTTTTTCTAGGATATACTTTTATACTTAATTCATTCAAATCAATAAAATTGAGTATTTTACTTTTCTATTCATATGTGATATATCTATGAAATATCCATAGAGTTAATAGATAATGACACATATTCTCAAAAGTTAAGAATTTAGGACGTATCATTGTAGGTTAACTCTTAAATGCTCCTAGTTGTTGGATCATCAAGGGAACAGTGATTAATCCATCAAGAATGGTGCATAGATCACTTTCCTTCCAAGTAAATGAGTCTCAAGTTCATAGTAGAGGAACATTGAAGTGAAAGTGCAAGTGGTTATTAGAGAACAATAGTACTGAGTATGACCAATTTACGAGAAATTATATGGAATGTCTACTCACTTGTTAGTAACTTCTCCATGCTATAGTTGTATGAGTAGTTCATTGACCTATAGTGCCTTGGCTACTTATAGTGGGGTTACTATAGTTTGACAGCACCTAAACATAGCCCCTAGCCATTTGGGACCTTGTGATATTTGTTAGCTACAATAGGTTCACTATATGAGTCGAGAGAGCATTTATAGGAAACTATCGATCTTAGTAGTTAAGGTATAGTCCTATGCAACCTAATATACTGAGTTCTTAAATTTATGGCCACAATAGCATGATAATGAAATAAAGTTTTCATGGAAATCATGATTGCACTCAAGCTAATTAAATCTAGCATATGATAGATGCTTAGGATTTGACAAGTTTTCATGACTTGCATCCTGTCAGGACTTTCAATAGAGAGACTTAATCACACGGTAACTACATCTAAAGATTTATTTTTTTGATCTACTAGGTTACCACTATATATTTCTAGGTATCACTAATAGATTATGAAAACTCATTATGATCATTTTTGGATCAACAATCCTTATTAGGGTTGAGCCAAAATAGTTTCAATCCATCGAAAGAGTTTCAATGATATTATGATAGGGATCATAATATGTTTCACTACTAGATAGATTAGAACCTGAGGGATCATGCATAAAAAGGGCTTGACCTGATGAAGAGCTTGGATCAAATCTAAATCATCAATTGGATTGATGATTTAAAATTAGAAACAACTATATTGTAAGGGTTATGAATTTAGCAACTACTAATTATTAGCATAAGGGATTCCATTATAAATATTACAATATAATTAGATTTAGTTAAATTATAAATTAAATCTTAATTAATATAAATTAGATTTAATTTAATTAAGATTGATTTAATTAAAATCTAATTGGTTTTAATTTTTCTATTTGGACTAGGAATTGAATCCTCTTTGGAATAGGATTGACATCCTTTTTTAATTTGATTCAAGTTAGGCTTAATTTAAGTCCAGATTGAGTCAAATTTGAAACTAATTAAACTAGACACCAAACCTAATTGGATTGGGCTTTATCTTCTCATTTTGGCCAACCACAAGAAGCTTTGTGTGATAGTTTCATATACTTTTTTCTCTTGGCATGCATTTTGGATAGGAGGAGGTGCTAATGAGGCTTCCTATCCTATTAGAACTCCTATTTAATTAAAACTCATTATAATCTAATTATATTTGAATTAGGATAAAATTTATCTCTTTTATACGTGGATTATCTAGATTTTTGGTAACAAACACCATGTTAAAAGGAGAGTACCTTGGGGCATGCAAATCAAAATTTTTCTTCTCCCTTCTTACCATAAGTTCTGATTTCCTATCTCTCTTCTTCCTTTGTTTCATAACTAAAAACCCTGAAAATTAAAGAAATAGAGGGCCAATCAAGAGAAGATTAAGAAAAAAATTTAGATTTTTTCTCTAATTATTCTAGGAGAAATCCCTTCCATGGCATAAAGTGTTTGATTTCAGCCTTCTAGTTCTAACTCTAAAAGGGGGCTATAAATCTAAGCCAAAAGAGGGGCTTGTGAAGGAGCTATCACCTTGGAGGCCTCGGGGACTCGATCAGGATCTCGTCCCATGTGGATACCAGTAAAGGTGGCATATTTTCATGGCTCCAATGAAAATCCCAAGATTCATCTGGATGCGGATCTGAATAGAAGAAGAAAAAGGATTTGTGCTTCAGGTAAGTATTTTTCTTTTTATTTAATTTTTATAAATATATATCTAATTTTTTTATAATTCTAAGCATGTTAGTTTGTAATTTAGATAAATATTTAATCAATTTTAAATATACATGCTCCTATGAAAATGTTTTTCATAGTTATGCTTTCGTGACTAGATTTTTTATGAATTAACTTTAGTATGCTTTCATCTAATGATTCCAACACAAGAAAATTTAGTTTGAAAAAAAAAGATTTGGCGCACAAGTTTCCTTTCTCATCCTAGTTTTTTTTCTTTACACCTTTCAAGAATTTTTTTATGAATTCTCCATACTAATTCTAAGATTTGTCACCCTCCCTCAATCCTATTTTGATTAGGATACATTAGTTTAAATTTTGGTATAGTTTTGAATAGGCTTGAATTCAATTTGGAGGAGTCCTATTAGGAATAGAACTCCTAGTCTTATCCTAACTCTATTTATCCTTATCCTAATCTTTTTCCATGCCTAATTTAATTGGAGTTTTTATTTGGGCGGGGGGACTGTGTGATAATTAGAGACCTCTTTAACATGAAAAAGGGTAATGAATTACCATGTGTTATACCCAAGCGGCTCACCTTTGGACCGGACTGGCACAGCTGAGATCCGACCGGCCCACTCCTGCTGAGGTCCGACCAGCCCACTCCTGCTGAGGTCCGAATGACCCACTCCTATTGAGGTCCAAAAGACCCACTCCAGCTAAGGTCCAACCGGCCTACTCCTGCTGAGGTCCGAAAGACCCACTCTTGCTGAGGTCCGAAAGAACCACTCCAGTTGAAATCCGACCGGCCCACTCCTATTAAGGTCCGACTAGCCCACTCCTGCTGAGGTCTGAAAGACCCACTTCAGCTGAGGTCCGACCGGCCCACTCCTGCTGAAGTTCGATCAGCCCACTCCTGCTAAGGTGCGACCGGTCCACTCTTGCTAAGGTCTAAAAGACCCACCCCTGCTGAGGTCCGATCGGCCTGCTCCTGTTGAGGTCCGAAAGACCCACTCTAGCTGAGGTCCGACCGGCTCACTCCTACTGAGGTCCGACTGGCCCACTCCTGCTGAGGTCCGACCGGCCCACTCCTGCTGAGGTCCGAAAGACCCACTCCAGTTGAGGTCCGATCGGCCAACTCCTGCTGAGGTCTGACCGGCCCACTCCTGCTGAGGTCCGAAAGACCCACTCCTGCTGAGGTATGAAAGACCCTCTCCAGGTGAGGTTCGACCGGCCCACTTCAGAAGGGTCTGTATTGATCCAAGGTAAGCCACTCCAAGAATGGCCCAGGGGCTCTAGAAGGCCCTTCTAGCTGGTACAAGAATTCTATTGGAACAGAATCCTGACACATCATCACCACTACTCTACAAATCCTATGACGTCAGCCCATCATGGTGCCATGTGGCCACTATCTGGATTCTTCAAGGGGTAGATCGGTCATTCCAAGCTTAGCCCCTAACAGATTATGGCAAGGTTCGGTGCCTATATAAGCTAAAATGGGGGACTCCGGGTGGTAAGGACTTTTTCCTTCTTCGCAAGCTCATCTTCTTCGATTCCTTCATTCTGTTTCCCATAAACTCCCGCTAACTTAAGTATCGGAGTATCCCCTACCGGAACACCACCGACCTGTGGGACTTTTTTACAAGAACTGGAAGAGGAGAGCTCTAGCCAAGCCGAATGAACCTGGTCTGGGAGAATCTACAACAATAGATTGGTGCTAGAGGAAGGGCCTGAACCTTCATTCCTATTTCCCTTCTCTAAAAGGAAGAATTCGCTGCCCATTAAGAGCAATGATGAAAGTAAGAGCCCAGAACACTTCCATTAGGAGAGGTCACTCCCCGTCAAGGTTGGAAGGCCCCCTCAAGGAGAACAATGTCACTGAGCCAACCATCACTCTAGGGCAACAACAGTTCCAGATCCTTTTGAACCGCATTGACACCCTTGCTGCCGTGGTCCAGAATCTCCAGGATGTGGCTAGGGAAGACAGTAACTACCCGTGGTATCCCAAACCAGCCATCGACCTGCTGCTGAGGGAAGTCGACAACAAGGAGTCCCTCAGCCCCGCTCCTACGCTGCTCCGGAGCCCCAAAGGTCTCAGAGGGCTCTTGCTGACGGGAAGAGAGTGAGGTTCACCTCACCCTCCTTCGCTGACTCAGTCCCTGATGATGACCAGTACCACAGCGAGGTCCTAAGAGACTACACTAGCAAGCTCCAGTGCATGGAGGAGCGAATCGCTAAACTGGTCGATCGGCAAAAAGCTGATGGGGTGCAGGTGTACGACTCTCGCCCACCTTTTTCTATCAGAATCATGGGAGAGCCTATCCCCCGTCACTTTAAGATTCCTCAGGTGGATGCTTACAATGGCACCACCGACTCTCTGGATTATCTGGGCACTTACAAGACCCACATGATGGTATAGGGCACCTTCGACGCCCTCCACTGCATCACTTTCCCTGTAATACTTAAAAAGGTAGCTCGAATGTGGTTCTCCGCCATCTGACCAGGTACGATTCACTCCTTCCCCTAGCTTGAAAAATATTTTCTCTCCTATTTCAGGACTTGCAGCCAAACATCGAGGAACACAGACTGCCTCTTCCTCGTGCTGCAAAAGGAAGGAGAGACCCTCCGGGACTACATGGCCCGATTCAACTCAACGGCCATGGAGATCCCAGATCTCAATGAAGATGTAGCTATGTCGGTCTTCAAAAAAGGGCTATGCTCGTCTAGGCTCACATTCTCCTTGGACAAGAAATTCTCGATAAGCTACTCAGAGCTACTGGCCCAAGCATAGAAGTACATCCTGGCAGAAGAACAAGCAGCGAGCCGACGCCAGGCTAAAGGGAGGTCCGCTCCCAAGAGGCGGAGCGACAAGGCTCCTGAAGTCCAACCTCCCAGCAATGGCAATAACTTGACCCGACACCACAGCCCAAAGCCGAAGGACTTCCCAAGGAGGTTCGAGAGTTATGCACTCATATCCCTTTCGAGGGAGAAGATCCTCATGGAAATTGAGAACAAGACCTTCCTACAAAGGCCTCGCCCGATGAGGAGTCCCTCTGCCTCAAGGAGCAGGGACAAGTACTGCCTTTTCTATCGAGACCATGGACAGTACTGAAGACTGCCTCTAGCTGAAGGACGCAATCGAAGACTTGATCAGGAAGGGGTACCTGTACAAGTATGTCCGACCCCAGAGGAATCGAGCTGAAACCTCCACCACTAGGGATCCCCCGGAGGAAATAGAGCTGCCCAATCAGCATCCGACCAATAGAAATGTTGGCATGCTCCACCGTCGATCTGACTAGAGGTATGAAGAAGACCAGGACATTATGAAGAGGTCTAGAGGTTCTAATGTAATTAGCTTCTCCGATGAAGACCTCCTAGAGCCCCAGAACTCTAGGAATGACCTTGTGATTGTATCAGTAGTAATTGCCAATTATGATGTAAAGAGGATCCTCATAGATAATGAAAGCTCCATAGAAGTTTTATTGTATGATGCTTTTGTCAGAATGAACCTATCCTTGACCAGGTTGCAAGAATCCCCTATGTCGTTGACAAGCTTCGAGGGAAACTCCATCAGAGTAGAAGGAGAGATAACTCTGCCCATGATAATCGGGACAGAGCCTTACTAGAAGACCCTCCCCATCAACTTTGTGGTCGTACGTACAACCTTGGCTTACAATGCCATATTGGGCCGACCAGTCCTTAACAAATTCTGAGCCATCGTCTCTACCTACCACTTGCTGGCGAAGTTTTTGACTTGAAATATGGTCAGAGTCATGAGGGGAATCACAGGATGGCAAGGCAATGCTTAACCATTCAAGACAGGTAATCAAAAGATCGTTCCACTCTGGAACAGCTTGACCCTAGGGCCAAAGCCGACGGCTGCGGCCAACTAGTTGAGAGAATTCTGTTCATACCCCTCTAGGAGGACAATCCCACCAAGGTCCAATAGATCGGAAGTACACTCAACGAAGAGGAAAAGTCAGAGCTGATCGCTTTTTAAGGGACAATGCCGACGTCTTTGCTTGGTCAGTGTCAGACATGCCAGGCATCCCATCGGAGGTCATAACCCACCAACTCAAGGTGGATCCAGTTTACAAGCATGTCAAACAAAAGAAGAGGAGCTTTGCTCCTGAGAGACAAAGGGCAATTGATAAGGAGGTCAAGAAGCTCTCCAAAGCTGGCTTCATCAGAGAGGCCCACTACCCCGACTGGCTGGCAAATGTTGTAATGGTAAAGAAAGCTAACGAAAAGTGGAGGATATGCGTGGACTACACCGACCTCAACAAAGCCTATCCAAAGGATAGCTTTCCCTTGCCAAAGATTGGTCAACTAGTGGATGCCATGGTCGGTCATCAGCTTTTGAGCTTCATGGATGCCTTCTCTGGCTACAACCAAATCAGGATTCATTTGGAGGATGAGGGAAAGATGGCCTTTATCATTGATAAAGGGCTGTACTGCTACAAAATAATGCCTTTCGACCTAAAGAATGCCAAAGCTACTTTTCAAAGACTGATCAACCGGGTCTTCGAAAGGCAACTTGGAAGAAATATGGAGGTATATGTTGACGATATGATAGTCAAGAGCCTCCACAGAGCCAATCACATCTGAGACCTGCAAGAATCCTTCGATGCCTTGAGGCATCACTGGATGAAACTGAAACCTCCAAGTGCACCTTTGGGATGACCTTCGAAAAATTCCTTGGCTTTCTGGTCATGCAAAGAGGAATTGAGGTCAACCCTGATAAGATCAAGGCCGTCATCGATATGGGGCATCCGACCAACAAGAAGCAAGTGCAAGAACTTACAGGCCGAATAGCCTCCCTTAGCCACTTCATTTCCAGGTTGACCGAAAAGTGCCTCCCCTTCTTCAAGACTTTGCGACGGTCGGACCGCTTCCTATGGACCGACGAGTGTCGGTCGGCCTTCGAAGCACTGAAAGCTTATCTGAAAACCCCTCCCTTGCTTGCTAAGCCGGCGGAGGGAGAGCCCTTGTACTTATACTTGTCAGTGTCGAACGAGGCTGTCAGCTCTATCCTCGTCCAAGTGAAAGAGAACAATCAACAAAGGCTTGTCTACTATATCAGCAAAGTTCTCCATGACACCGAAACAAGATATCCCAAGATGCAAAAACTTGTTTACTCCTTGATCATAGCAACCAAGCAACTACGACCCTACTTCCAAGTGCATCAGATTGTCATCCTGTCTGATCAACCTCTCAAGGCAATCCTCAGAAGCCCCGACACATCCGGTTGGCTTGCCAAGTGGACCATCAAGCTTGGTGAATTTGATATCTCTTTCCAACCTCGATCGGCCATGAAGGCTCAGGTGATCGCTGACTTCATAGTGGAGTGTACCTGGAGACAGGGAACACCCTCACAAATAGCCAACGCACCTGGGCATGATGCTGTTGAAGAAGCAGAATCTGCTTGGACTCTCCATGTGGATGGAGCATCTAACCTTGTAGGTTGTGGAGTAGGCTTAATCCTAGCAGATCCTAATGGACAGGCCTGGAGTATGCCCTGCACTTCACATTCCAGGTGTCAAACAATCAGGCAGAGTATGAAGCCCTTCTTGAAGGACTGAGAATAACCGATGAGCTGGGCATCAGTCAGCTCAGAGTCTTCTCTGACTCCCAACTGGTGGTAAACCAGGTGAAGGGCGAGTTCGAGGCAAGAGATCCGACCCTGGTGCAAAGTATTTGAGCAAGGTGCAAAGTCTCATGACTCGACTTAAATTTTTCGAGATTCTCCATATACCTCGAATGTAGAACTCTCGGGTGGATGCCTTATCATGACTAGCTACTACCATCACCAACTCCTCCGACTGCATCTTTGTGGAGCACCTGCAACACCTAAGCATTGTTAAAGAAATGGCTGGAATCCACTAAGTGGATCGGGAAGCCTCTTGGATGGATCCCATCCTTGCATTCCTTATCGAAGGGACTCTGCTGGAAGACACGGTCGAAGCCAAGCATGTATGCTGGACTACCTCAAAGTACGTCATCCTCGACGGGACTCTTTATAAATGGTCATTCATGCAACCATTGCTGAAGTGCTTAGGGCCATCTGACATCGACTACACACTCAGGGAAGTGCATGAAGGCATCTATGGCGACCACCTTGGAGGAAGATCCTTGGCCTGCAAAATTATCCAACAGGGATACTACTGGCTGACCATCCAGAAGGACGCATCGGACTTCGTCAGGAGTGCGATGCATGTCAGAGATATTCCAACATTTAACAGAGACCGGCTAGCCAACTGACCCCGTTGACCACACCCTGGCCATTCGTGCAATGGATGATGGACATCCTTGGGCCATTCCCCCCGGCATCCGGCCTGTTGACCCCATAAGTGATTTTGATGATAACCAAACATTGGTGCATGCATTTATTTTACTAACAACTCTTCAAGTGGTTTACAAGTTTTTGTAGGATGATCTCATTATGCAAATTTCGACTCCTACATTTGTATTTCTTATTTTGAGTTGTGTTGTAATCGAACTTTGTAATGAAGAACCCAAAGAAAGAAGCTAAGAAAGATCATAAAAAAAAGATGGGTTACTTCTATGAGTGTTGTGCTCTAGATTTAGTTTGAGTTAGTTTATATTGAATGTTGAAGAGTGTTGGTGAGAGTGTTCTTGAGTCTAATTATAAAATTCCTAAAGAAGTCACTCGAGCCAACCCAGTCGAAGAAGAGCTGACTCTATCTCATGGCACGCACTAAGGATTCTGGCATGCAGCAATCTGAGCCGACTCGAGTAGAATTGAGCCGACTCGTCCAGTGTCCATTTTTGATATTTTTCGAAAACAAGCCAGGCGAGCCGACCCCAACAAGATTTAGCCGACTCTACCATAACAAATTTTGAAGACCTGATAAAGCAAGCTGACCCGAACTGCCACGAGTTGACTCCTCCATGGTGATGTTTTCTAATTCTGCGATGGAGAGTCAACCCGGGTGGAAGCGAGCCGACTCCTCGAGTTTAATGATACCAACGAAGGACGTTCGAGCCGACCCGAATGAATATAAGCCAACTCGTCCAGAGTGAGGTTTTTGCACCCTGTGATAAAGAGCCGACCCTACCGAAGAAATGGCGACTTGACCATACGACTCGAAGTATCCGAGCCGACTCGAGTATCGTTTCCAGATACACAACGGCTAGTTCCAGAATTCTTTTTTGAATGCAAAAAGGTACTCCAACGGTCAAATATCACATCCCAATGGTCTACATCGACTAAAACTACCTTGGAATGATGGAAGGCCATATATTTAAGAGATTTGAACTTCTTTGAAGTAAGTGTTAGAGAGTTTTTCAAAGATTTAATGCTTTATTAAATATCCAACCTACAAACAAGAAAGAGAGCACTAAGAGCATTCAAGATAGCTATCAAGTCTACACCAACTCTCATCTAAAGCTTGAAGTACTTGGAAAGAAGCCAAAGAAGACATTAAAGTGCATTCAAGTGCATTCAAGTGGGCTTCTCTCAAGCTACATCGGCAACCACTCGACAAAAATTAGTTTGTCATTTATTGTTGCATTTATTTTCAATTTATTCTTGAATTGTTAGGTTATTGGTGAGCCCGGTTAAAAAGCCAAATATATTATTGGTGAGCCTTAGTAAAAACCAAGTATTGGATTCTTGGTGATCCTGTTACAACCAAGTTGGGTTTCTTTAATGTTCCATTTAAAACCAAAGGGTGTTAGGTTTCTTTGGTGATCCTGGTAAAACCAAAATATAGAGGTTTAGATTGTGAGCCTGTAAAACAATACTACTGTATTCAGGTGTGAAAGTGGTATCTTGGATAGTGGACATAGGAGCTGGGTTGCTCCGAACCACTATAATTTTTGTGTTTGTGTTGTGCTTCTCTGATCTTATTTAGCTTCTGCAATTAATTACTTTGTCACAGCACCTAATACTTTAAAAGGGATTTCAAAGAGCACATATCTGTTTAATTTTAAAATTTCCAATTCACCCCCCTCTTGGAAAATTCACCTGGGCAACAACTGGTATCAGAGCAGTGTCTCTGAATACATAAGAGTAAAGATTGATGGCTTATCCCATGAGTACATCCTTGGCCGAAGGCCAATCTACTAATAGACCTCCACTCTTCATTGGCACAAATTATTCTTATTAGAAGGCTAGAATGAAGATCTATGTACAAGCTATTGATTTTCAATTATGGAATGTCATTCTTAAGGGGCCACATATTTCCATGATTAAAATTGATGGTGTGGATGTCCCTAAGCCTGAAGAGGAATGGGATGAACACGACATGAAATTAGGGGAATTGAATGCCAAAGCTATGAATCTTCTATACCGTGCTTTGGATTCAAATGAGTTTAATCGAATTTCCATTTGCTCTTTTACAAAGGAAATTTGGGATAAACTTGAGATGACCCATGAAGGAACTTCCTAAGTGAAAACTTCAAAAATTAATCTTCTAGTACACAGTTATGAATTGTTCAAAATGAAATCTAATGAAAATATCTCTACCATGTACACTAGATTTACGGATATTATTAATGGTTTGAAAAGTCTTGGCAGGGTTTACTCAAATACTGATTTGGTACAGAAGATATTAAGATCACTTTCAGATAAATGGGACCCTAAATTAAATACCATCCAGGAAGCTAAAGATCTAAACACTCTGTCTATGGATGAACTAAAGGGTTCTCTCATCACACACAAATTAGCCATTTAGCACATAACTGATAATGATTAGAAGAAAAAGAAAACTATTGCATTCAAGGCTGCATTGGAATTAAATAATGATGAAGAAATGGAAGATGATTCTACCTCCTCCAAAGACGATCTAGAAGATGAAGATATCGCAATGGTCATGAGGAGATTTAAAAAGTTTATGGGAAAGAAGAAAGAAAGATTCAATAGAAAATTTCATAAACAAGAAGAGCATTCCAAGGAAAAGGACAAGGACAAAGACAAAGAAAAGGAACAAGTCCCCACCTACTATGAATGTAAGAAACCGGGGCATATTCATCCAGACTGTCCATTATTGAAGAAATTTTTCAAGAAAAAGAAGAAAAAGGTGATGGTTGCCACATGGAGCGATAGTGAGGAATCCACCTCAACTAAAGAGGAAGAGACCACAAAAATAGCTTATTTATGTCTAATGGATTTCGAGGATGAGGTAACATCCCCTGACACATAATAGAATTTATATTTGATGGATTAAATTCTGTATTTCATGATTTATTATCCAAATTTAAAAAGGCTGGAGTAAAGATTAGATTTCTAAAGAATGCTAATGATTCTTTACTCAAAGAAAAAGAAGAAATTTCAAAAAAGAATATTTTATTGCAAAAAGATCTACATGTCCTTTTTGAAAACTATAAAGTTTTGAAAACTGAGAATTGTGCTTATCTTGACAAAAATAAAGCTTTGATGAATGAAAATAATGAGTTGGAAAAGGAGGTTGAAAAACTCAAGCCACTTGTTGAAAAACTTACCTTATCTTCTAATAAGCTTGAGTTGATTATTAAAGAACAAAAAATTTCTGGTAACAAAGCTGGAATGGGTTTTAATCTTTTAAATTCAAATAGTACTTCAGCAACTACTTTTGTGAAACAAAAAGCTTATGTTCCAAACTTAGTATCTTAAAAGGCTTTTGTTACAAATGTTTGTGCTTCTACTTCGAAAGCTGCATTGTATGTTCCTAAGAACTTGAACAGAAAATCTTTTATATCTGCATCTCATGCATCAACATCTAGGACTTTAAAATCTGCATATTTTCAGAAGTCTAGAATTAAATGTTTTATATGCAAAGGGTTAGGACATAAAGCTTTTGAATGTAATATTATTAGAAATGTCCAAAATAAATCAAGAAAGATTTGGGTTCCAAAAGGAATCACCTCCGCTAACCTACAAGGATCTAAGTTTGCTTGGGTACCAAAAAGAACTCCTTGACTATCTTGCAGGAATGTCTTGCATCCCAAAAATTGAAGAAAAGATGGTGTCTCGATAGTAGCTGTTCAAGGCATATGATGGATGACAAAGATTAGTTCATCACCCTGGAAATGAAAGAAGGAGGTTTGGTTACTTTTGGAGATAATGGCAAGGGAAAAATAATCGGAATTAGTAAGATCAAGATAACCCCCTCTACTTTTATTGAAAATGTATTGCTAGTAGATAAACTGAAGCATAATTTATTGAGCATTAGTCAAATATGTGATAAAGGCTTCAAGGTTATCTTTGAATCATCTATGTGTATAGTAACGAACTCTCTTGATTCTAGTAGTAAGTTCATTGGACATAGACTTGGAAATATTTATGTGGTAGACCTTAATGATCTTGCTATGACAAGTAGTTCCAGTTTAGTCACAATGAATGCTAAGACCAAGGAGTCCTTTTACTTTGGTATAAATGATTAGGTCATGCTAGCATGCATACTATTGTCAGGTTAATTTTCAAGAATTTAGTCAGAGGCATGCCTAAGTTTAAAGTAGACTTTGATCATGTTTGTGATGCATGCCAAATAGGTAAACAAACTAGGGGGAGCTTTAAATCCAAAAATATAATTTCAACTACTAGACCTCTAGAACTACTTCACATGGATCTATTTGGACCAACTAGGACCACAAGCCTAGGAGGTATGAAATATGCCCTTGTGATTGTAGATGATTTCTCTAGATTTTGTTTATTGCTCACAAAGATGAAACCTTCAAAGTATTTCAAGAATTTCATAAAAATATTTCAAATCATAAAAATCTTTCAATAATTTCAATTATGAGTGATCACGACACTGAATTTGAAAATCAATTTTTCGATGATTATTGCATAGAATACGGCATTGATCACAACTTCTCCGCTCCTTGAACACCACAACAAAATGGTATCGTAGAGAGAAAAAATAGGACTTTGGAAGAAATGGTCCGAACGATGTTATGTGAAGGTAATCTTCCAAGGTACTTTTAGACAAAAGTGGTGAACACTGCTTATTATATTCTAAACTGCATTTTGATCTGTCCAATTTTGAAGAAAACCCCCTATGAGCTTTAGAATGAAAAGAAACGCAACATTAATTATTTTCATGTATTTGGATGTAAATGCTTTGTGTTTAACAATGCTAAAGATAATCTAGGAAAATTTGATGCTAAATTTGATGAAGCAATTTTTCTTGGTTATTCATTACATAACAAAGCATATAGAGTATTTATTGAGAGGACTCTTACTGTAGAAGAGTCCATGCATGTTATTTTTGATGAAACTAATCCTTCACCTTCTAAGAAAGAAGAGTGTATAGACAATGATGCAGGTACAATTCAAAACGAAATGGAAGACATGAACATACAAGAAAAATCAATTGAAGAAGGAAAGGAAACGGTAAGTAGGGATCATACAAATCTACCAAGAGAATGGAGGTACGTAACTTCACATCCTTGAGAATTAATTGTTGGTGATCCTTTACAAGGCATTAGGACTAGGTCATCACATAGAAATGCACATAATTACCTAGCCTTTATATCACAAGTAGAACCACAAACCTTAGAAGAAGCTGAAACTGACCCAAACTGGATGATTGCCATGCATGAAAAATTGAACCAGTTTGAAAGAAATAAGGTTTGGACATTAGTTGATAGACCTACAAACCATCCAATCATAGGAACCAAATGGGTCTATAGGAACAAATTAGAAGAACAAGGAAATGTCATTAGAAACAAAGCTAGATTAGTGGCTAAGAGATATAATCAAGAAGAAGGCATTGATTTTGATGAAACATATGCACCCGTAGCAAGATTAGAAGCCATTAGATTACTTCTTGCATTTGCTTGCAACATGAACTTTAAACTTTTTCAAATGGATGTAAAAAGTACATTTTTAAATGGTTTTATCTCCGAGCAAGTTTTTGTAAAACAAGATTGAGTCGACTCTACCAGAACAAATTTTGAAGACCTGAGAAAGCGAGCCGACCCAAACTGCCATGAGCCGACTCCTCCAGAGTGAAGTTTTCTAATTCTGAGATGGAGAGTTGACCGAAGTGGAAGCAAGCCGACTCCTCAAGTTCAATGATATCAATGAAGGAAGTTTGAGCCGACCTAAATGAACATAAGCCGACTCGTCCAGAGTGAGGTTTCTGCACCCTGTGACAAAGAGTCGACCCTGCTGAAGAAATGGTGACTCGATCATACGACTCGAAGAATCCGAGCCGACTCAAAGTATATGAGCTGACTCGAGTATCGTTTCCAGGTACACAACGGCTAGTTCCAGAATTCTTTTTTGAATGCAAAAAGGTGCTCCAAAGATTAAATGTCACATCCCAAAAGTCTACAACGACTAGAACTGCCTTGGAATGATGGAAAACCATATATTTGAGGGATTTGAACTTTTTTGAAGTAAGTGTTAGAGAGTTTTTCAAAGATTTAATGCTTTATTGAATATCCAACCTACAAATAAGAAAGAGAGCACTAAGAGCATTCAAGATAGCTGTCAAGTCTTCACCAACTCTTATCTAAAGCTTGAAGCACTTTGGACAGAAGCCAAAGAAGCCATTAAAGTGCATTCAAGTGCATTCAAGTGGGCTTCCCTCGAGCTGTATCAGCAACCACTTGACAAAAATTAGTTTGTCATTTATTATTGCATTTATTTTCAATTCATTCTTGAATTGTTGGGTTATTGGTGAGCCCGGTTGAAAAACCAAATAGGTTCTTGGTGAGCCTTAGTAAAAACCAAGTGTTGGGTTCTTGGTGATCTTGTTAAAACCAAAGGGTGTTGGGTTTCTTTGGTGTTCCCGTTTAAAACCAAAGGGTGTTGGGTTTCTTTGGTGATCCCGATAAAACCAAAGTGTAAAGGTTTGGATTATGAGCCTGTAAAATAATCCTATTGTATTTGGGTGTGAATATAGTGGCAATCTCAAGTGGTATCTTGGGTAGTGGGCGTAGGAGCTGGGTTGCTCCGAACCACTATAATTTTCGTATGTTTGTATTGTGCTTCTCTGATCTTATTTAGCTTCTGCAATTAATTACTTTGTCACAGGACCTAACACTCTAAAAGGGATTTTAAAGAGCACATATCTGTTTAATTTTTAAATTCCTAATTCACCCCCCTCTTGGGAAAGCCACCTGAGCAACACAGCCAATGGAAATTTTTGATTATGGCCATCAACAACTTCACCAAATGGGTGGAAGCCGAGTCGCTGGCACATATCACAGAAGCCAAAGTAAAAAATTTTGTCCGAAATTGCATTATCTATCGGTTCGGCATACCACAAATGATCATCACCGATAATAGGAGGCAGTTCGACAATCCAAAGTTTTGGAGATTTTGCCAGCAATATGATATTTCCCATCGGCTAACCTCGATTGGCCATCCCCAATCAACGGGGAAGCCAAAATCATCAATTGGACGATCCTCCACGAATTGAAAACCTGATTGAATGATGCCAAGGGACTTTGGACCAAAGAGCTTCACTCAGTGCTCTGGGCCTATTGATGGGCACATCGACCTGCACAAATCTTGGAGTAGCATGGATTCCTGAGCAACAAATAAATGGAAAAAATATTTATTTAGGATTATTTGTTTTGTTTGAAATTTGAATTAGGATTTAGTTGGTTAGGATTGAGATATGGATAGGCTTATCTTATCCTATCTTGTATTTGAATTTGAATCATCCCTATCTTTTTATCTTGTATTCAAATTCAAATGAGGGTTGGACAGGTCTATAAATACCACACTCAGTCCTTTATAAAAAGAGGAGTTTGGTCAATTAAAAATGAGTTTTAGGAAAGAGGGATTCTTTTTCTCCACTCCGTGAGGAGAGGGTGTGAGACCCAACCCCAGGACATGATGTGAGGTCATGTCTATTTATCCCCTTTCCATTCCATCTTCTTTATCCCCTCGTGACCTTTGAGATTCATCCTAACACCTCCAAGTATTGAGGAGGGTGTAATGCCTTAGAGGTGAGAGGTCTCTTCATTAGGATGAGTCCCAAAGTCTATGAGTTCCAAACCCTAAGTCTTCCATCCCTATTATTCCTTCACCACCCTAGAAAAAAATCAAAAAACAATAGGATACCCTAATTTTGGTGACTTCTAGCCTCACCAACGATCCTACCCATCTGTCCTCCATTAATTTTGGTATCAGAGCTCAGAAAAATTAGGGTATATTTTTCTTCCCAAATAACTTAGATTTTCTTCGCCAACTCTTTTTTTTTTTTCAAATCTCTCTCATTTCTTTGACCTTGTCACTGTTCTTTCCCCTGTTCTCTGAATTTCCTTCTTCCCTCTCCGAAGTCCCAATTAATCCCAGACCATCAACATCGTCTTCTCTTCCAAAGCTTCCTCCCCGACCGATCAACATCCCTTGCTGACCCTCGCCGCCCAGATCTAAAAACCCCCCCTTTTCCTCCCGTGACTCCTCCCACGCCCTCACCAACTTACAGAAAACCCCTCATCCTGTTCCACTGCCCACAGCCACCATCATTGTCACGAACCGGTGATTCCACCATAGCAGCAGAACCTCATTACTGCTCACCAATTCCTGGCACTGTCGGACCCCGTTTATTTACCCCATCCTCCACACCCACGTCTTCCCCCTCTCACCATCCTCCTCCTCCGCCGACAGCACCGCCTCTGCATCCTCCCCTTCCTCTTCCTCCTCCTTCTCCATCTCCAATTTGATCAGGTGCAATAAGAGCTGCCCGTCCTCGTGCATCAGGGCGAACATCTCCACCAATCGGCAGTCTTCAACTTGATCACCAGCCGTCCGTCCTTCCTCTACGGCACCAGATATGTGCTCCGTCGCTCCCCATTCCTAGCCAGCTAACCAAAATGGTGAGCCAACCTCCAGAAAAAGCTCCAGGACCTCGTCGACCACCCGGCATCACCCTGGGCCTCCGCGATCTTCTAGCATATCTCGCGTTCCAAGTTTGGCGACCTCATCCTCGGCTGGGGTGACGGCCACTACCGCGAGCTCCACGACGGTGATGAGGACCTCCGCTGCCTCACCGCCTCCATCCCCTAGTCTCATCACCCGCTACCACCCCTCTTTCGCCCGTGACAGGGACTCTGACCGCCCGTCTCCACCATCCTCTCACCAAACGGAACCGCCCCAGTCCAGATCTGATTGGTGCCTCCACCGAATAGCCTCCCTTCTGCCATCAACTGTTGCTCCCATCCATGCCGACGACGCTGACTGGAACCCCGTCCATTGTGATTCCTTCCTTATCGCCTCATGGGATGACTCCATTAAGCTCTGGACCGTCGACTACCCCTCCAGCATCTGCGACCGCCGATCCTCCCCTATTCTGGTTTCATGAAGAAAATGGGAGGGATTGCACAAACGTGAATGCAATTTCCCCCTTGCTGCCGACTTCAGGGATCCACACGTCTCTTAAAGCAAGAAAATTCGATGCTCCCATGCTCTTTCATGGAGTTGGCCATTCAGTTAAGCCTGCTAATAGCTTGGTTTTGAAAATTCTCTTGGCCTCTTCTTCAGCATATTCAGCAAATCCAAAGAGCAAGCTATCAAGCCCTCACTTACAGGCTCTGTTATCTCATTGGTTTCTATAGTGCATGTTGATCTCTGGATCTCTGGACCTCTTTAGCAATAGATTTTTAAGATATGGTGTGCAGAAGGCTGGGAGCTCAACTAAGTATGAAAAGTCTGGAAATGAGCAATTTGTGATTGAAGTCAGTAAATGGGTCTTTTATGAAAGGGGCCATCTTAAGGCTATGAATGTCAAACCTCACAAAGTTGGAGAAACATCGGAGCCTCTTTTGATTAAATGCGGTCCACTAGAGTCCCTACTGATCCACACTCAACGGAGTCAAGTTTTCCCCACCTCATGGAAATGATGGGGACATCGACCTGCACAAATCTCAGAGTAGCACGAATTCCTGAGCAGCAAATAAATGGGAAAAATATTTATTTAGGATTTATCTTTTGTTTGAAATTTGAATTAGGATTTAGTTGGTTAGGATTGAGATATGGATAGGCTTATCTTGGTGCGGGCACCAGGCTTAGGAAGAGGCTTCAACTAATGCCAAGTTCTTTATGGATAGAAGACTAGGAATTAAGTCTTGTAATAAGTCTATGAGTCTTGTATTTATGTTTATTTGAATAATTGAGTCCTGTTTTATTTTAATTTGGGTTCAATTAGAGTTCAATTAGGCTTTGTATTGAGTCGGGTTCAAGAGCTACTTGAATTGGGTTCCAATTAAGCTAGATCAAGTGCAACCAGTTTCACATTAAGTGCAACCAGCTTCACCAACAAACATGGAGCACCACATCATCAATGCACCTTGCCAAGTTGGAGGACAAGTCATGCCACATCACCAAGACACTTCACCATGAATTTTCAAGACAAATTTGAATTTGAATGAAGCTCCACTCTTCATGGGAATGAAGCTCCACTCTTCATGGGACAGCTCCTTGTATTTAGGAGTTTGAATTTTTAAAAGGGCCATTCCACTTTCTTTGCGATGCCCCTTGATTATCTCCATGAAATGTGATGTAGTTTGAATTTGAAAAAGGAGCTTAAGGTTTATAAAAGCTCCTAAATCCTCTTGTAATTGATTGATGAATGAAATGAAATTTTTCCTAAGAAAGCTTTCCTCCTTTGCTAGCCAAAGCCCCTTGAGAGAAGGTAGGTGTGAGACCTAGGATACTTAACCAAACAAGCTACTAATCCCTCTTCCAATCCCATTCGGCCACCCTTGGAGAATCCTCTTCAAGCCTCTCCAAATTCGTCCTCCCCTTCATCCAAAAGATGTCAACTTCAAAGGAGTTCTTCACGCCATCAAGGGAAAGAAATTCAAGCTATGGATGCCAAGGGAGATCTCCTTCAAGCCAAACCTAAGCCACTTCTTCCATTCCTAATTTCCTCTTCCATTTCTCTCATTCTTCCACCTAAATCTTCTAATTTTACTATGCATCTATGCAGGATCCCCGGGTCTCTTGGTTTCCAAGGTGAAGGTCTACTATGCCAAGGAATCATAAACAAGGTGCCTTTAGATCTAGAGTAACTCCTTGCCATTCTTAGTACTTCATCTTGAGTATCCCTTTGCTGAATTTCAGATTATTAATAGCCGGATAGCTATCTTTATAATCTTCTTTCAGATCTAAAATAGAAAGTAGGCTAGCCCTAACCTGTGTGGTTTCCTAACCATGAAGATCCCTTCTTAATTACTTTGAGAGATTTTTTTCTAGTCTAGTTCTTTTCCTTATGTTCCTTTCATATAATTCTATCTTTTTTACGTAGAATAGCTGCATGATTATCTATTTCATTTTCATTTAGTCCTTCTAATTCATTTAAATGCATCATTCGATACATGTTCCCCATCATATCTTATCCTATCTTGTATTTGAATTTGAATCATCCCTATCTTTTTATCTTGTATTCAAATTCAAATGAGGGTTGGACAGGTCTATAAATACCACCCTCAATCCTTTATAAAAGGAGGAGTTTGGTCAATTAAAAATGAGTTTTAGGAAAGAGGGATTCTTTTTTTCCATTCGTGAGGAGAGGGTATGAGACCCAACCCTAGGACATGATGTGAGGTCATGTCTAGTTATCCCCTTCCCATTCCATCTTCTTTATCCCCTCGTGACCTTTGAGATTCATCCTAGCACCTCCAAGTATCGAGGAGGGTGTAATGCCTTAGAGGTGAGAGGTCTCTTCGTTAAGGTGACTCCCAAAGTCTATGAGTTCCAAATCCTAAGTCTTCCATCCCCATTGTTCCTTCACCACCCTAGAAAAAAATCAAAAAAAAATAGGATACCCTAATTTTGGTGACTTCTAGGCTCACCAATGATCCTACCCATGTGTCCCCCATCAATTTACCCATGTGTCCCCCATCACCTATCAGGATTACCTCCCGAATGGTGACTGGAGAAACTCCATTCAATCTGACTTACGGGAGTGAGGCAGTCATACTTGTGGAAGTTTCCTTGCAATCCCTTCGGATCGATAATTTTGCCAAACCATCCAACTCAGAGCAAAGAAAGGCTGATCTAGATTTGCTTGAAGAAACCAGACTCCAAGCAAGTTTGAAGATGGCAACCTATCATCAAAAAATGGCCAGATACTACAACTCTCGAGTCAAGGCTCGAACTTTACAGGTTGGAGACCTGGTTTTGCGGAGGACAAAAATCGCTAGACCAACTGAGCAAGGAAACTCTCCCCCAACTGGGAAGGCCCTTACCAGGTGATTGAAGTGATCTGAGCCTAGACTTACTGACTCCAACATCTAGACGGATGGCAAGTGGCGCATTCGTGGAATGTAGACAACCTTAACAAATATTATCAATGAAGGCCACAACCTTTTCTATGGAAAAAGTCCAACTACGGTCGGCAGAGGCTCTAGGGCAGCCCACTCCAAAAAGTCTAACTCTGATCGATAGAGGCTCTAGGGCAGCCCACTCCAAAAAGTCAGACTCCAGTCGGTAGAGTCTATAGGGCAACCCACTCTGAAAAGTTTGACTCTGGTCAGCAGAGGCTCTAAGGCATTCCAACTCTAAAAAGTTCGACTCTGGTCGACAGAGGCTCTATGGCAGCCCACTCTGAAAAGTCCGACTCCGGTCAACAGAGGCTCTAGGGCAGCCCACTCCAAAAAGTTTGACTCCGGTCAGCAGAGGCTGTAGGGCAGCCCACTCCGAAAAGTCTGACTCCGGTCGGCAGAGGCTTTAAGGCAGCCCAACTTTGAAAAGTCCGACTCCGGTCGGCAGAGGCTCTAAGGCAACCCAACTTTGAAAAGTCTGACTCCAGTCGGCGGAGGCTCTATGGCAGCCCACTTCAAAAAGTCCAACTCCGGTTAACAAAGGCTTTAGGGCAACCCACTCCGAAAAGTCCAACTCCGATCAGCAAAGGCTCTAGTGTAGCCCACTCTGAAAGTTTGACTTCGGTCGTAGAGGCTCTAGGGCAGCCCACTTCAAAAGTCCGACTCCAGCCGGCAGAGGCTCTGAAATAGCCCACTCAAAGGTCCGACTCTGGCCGGAAAATGCTACTTGGAATCCTTAAATGCTTGGAAGATTGCCCTACAAATGGCTGAGTTCAAGGTCTCCTTAGAAATATTTCTAAAAAGAGAGATGAGTTTAGACAAAACCAACCCTTCTATACTTAGAAGTATTTCTAAGAATTTGGGTTTAGACTAGGCAACTGTTCAACACTTATTTCTGAGAACTTGCATTTGGATTGAGCTGACTGTCTAACACTTAGAAATATCTTCAAGAAAAATAAGTTCGGACTAACCTGACTGACCCACATTCAGAAGAATGAATACTAAAGACATTAGAGGAAAAAGTATTTGTTATTTCTTGGCAAAAGTTCTTTACAAAGAGCAAGGCAGACTTTTACAAGTGATCTAAGTCTGGCCCTGTGAGTACATAGGAGGGACTCCAGCTTCGGCCTCCTGCGCCTCACCCAAAGTTCCGACCGGGGCATCTATCGGTCCCGCATCGGCAACAACCTGAGTGTCAGCTCCTATCCCTCTTGTGTCAGCCACAGTCTGAGCATCGGCCCCGGTGTCGATCAGACCCACTCCTTCTTCCACCCCTTCTTCTGCTAGCTTCAGCAACTGCAAGGCAGATAGGTCTAGCTCCAGAAAGGCATCGACCACCTTCTTCAGGCATTCCTCATAGCCATAGTCGAAGCTAACCACTCCAGCCTCCTCCATCTTGTCCTCGAAGAAGATAGAAGCCTTTTATTCTGCTATGGCATTGCCAACCGCCTCTGCTGCCTGCTCCTTGGCCTCCTTCAGCAGGCCCATGTACTTCGCTGCCACAGATTGGTGGCCTCGCGAGTACCTCTCAGCTTTGGCCAACCGTTCCTCCTCTTCGGTCAACTAATGGGCTAAGGAGCTTAGCCTCTTATTCTTTCTCTTCAGCCTGGCCTCCCGATAGGCTAGTCGGACATGCAGGTCTTCGGCCTGCTTCTTCAGAGACCCTGCTTCGGCCTGACAAGCTGATAGCTCTTCTTTTGTGGCCTTCTACGATGCCTCCGCTGTGGCTCTGGCTACCTCCAATTCCTAGAACTTTATGGTTGTCACCTTCGTCGTATAGAACAACTTGCCAAGGCTGTCATCCATCAATGCGACCCCGTGGACAAGCTGCAAGTGAAAACCTGGGTTAGTCGGGCACAAGGAAAGGAAGATGGGAATAAAAGGGCGAGGGGATCGTGACCTACCCACATCAGATCGAGGTAGGCGACCTTCACCACCTCATTCAGCTCCCTCCTACCCAACTCCTCCCAGTCGGCTTCTGTCATCGACCCCCTGAGGAGCTCTTTGGCATTCTCCACATTATGGAGGCCATGCCAATGCCAGTATGCCTCGGACCTAGCACCGACGGCCCCCCCTCTTCAGCGACTTCCTTCCCTCTGTCAATTTGGGGAGACTCTTCTATTAGCTTAATTGGTGGCGAGGTTGGGGCCGTCTCCAAGTCGATCGGCCCTGACAGCTCCTCCTCTGGTCAGGCGGTCGACTGCCCGATGGAAGAGGAATGTTCGGGTGCCCTCACCACCCATCGCTCTGACAAGGGTATGTTGTCGTTGGAATCTATTGACACAACAGTCACGGCCAGCTCCTCCGCCCGTTGCCTCTTCATCTTTTCCGCGGCCGGCTCCGCGACCTGGATGCCCCTCTTCTTGGCTGCCCGTGCCATAATCTTCACCCTGTCGGGTTTCATTTTTTTCTCCTATTGCAGGATAAGATCAAGGTCAATAGCAAAAAAATAAGACTGGCAGAATATGAAAAAGACCTACGGCAATGAACTCTACCCTACCTAGATGTTGGTGGCAGCTGACCCCGGCCGCGTGGAGGCTACTCTCCCAGAGCAGCTCAATTACAAAAGTTGGGCCGACCGCCTCCATTCTATTGAAGTCGGCCTGATCAGCTGTCAGCACCGCTCTTCCGTCTATGGCCTTCGGCCTCGACTCCCTCCACATTGGCTTAAAGCCCAGGGCTGCAGGCTATCTACATAAAAGAATCGGGACTTCCATTCAAGGATGGTCAACGAAAGACCTCCTAATATCCTTCGGCCAGGGTGAGGACTGAACATCCACCACTCCTGACTTTGGAAATCCCTCTTCAGGAGAAAAAAGTTGGTGAAGAGGGAGACTCTTGGTTCGACTTCGACCCTCTGGCAGATGACCATGAAGCAGCTGACTACCTGAATACTGTTCGGAGTCAACTGCGTAGGGGTCACCCTATATGAGTTGAAGAATTGGACAAAAAAGTCGCTTAATGGAAATCTAAGACCAGCCTTAAGGTGGTCCTTATACACCGGGAGGGCTCCCAGGCTCAGTAGCCCGGTCACCCTCCCCTCCTGGTTCGGGACAGTCAGATGCAAAGTGGAGGATATGTTGTATCTAACCCTAAGGCCTTCTACCCATTCCTGGATCATTTCCAATGGGATACTGTTAGGACCTGGTTCCCTCTCCCTGTGAATGGAACTACGGCTACCGGAAGCTATGGCAACAAGGCTTAAAGAAGGAGGAAACTGACCTAGAGACTGGGATTCTTAAGGGGGCGAAGGCGAGGAGGGGGGATGCTCTTTCTCCTCAAATGCAAATGTAGCAGAAGGATCCCCCAGGCCCTCAATGCCTCGTTTTATAGCCCTCCAAAGGGTCGGTTCCCATTGTCTCTCGAGCACCATGATCGGCCATCAGGCGGTGCGACTCCCTAATCTAATGGGGAAGCCGACAAGATGGGACCAAGCACGTCCCAGCCATGATTCGTGTGATCGCCTGACCAACGACAGATAACTCGCCTCCTATGCGGTGCCAACCATCTGGATATCGCCACGTCACCCAAGTCACATCTGGGGCCTGATGACCAAGCGGGCCAGGCTGGCCACTCATCATTGTGCCCCATCTGCATTAATTGCCTCTCCCCCCACCTCCAACGTGGGGCTGACATCTGTCCTGGGTGCATAATTTCAGAGTGGAAAATGACCAGACGTAGTATGCCTGACCAAATCTGTGATCGCCCCAAGGACAGGCATATTAAATGCAAAATGATGCTCTCATCCTTCGAAGCCGCAAGTCTCTTCAAAGGCCAAGAGCAAGGGGGCAACTATTATACCCAAATGGCTCACCTTCGAACCAGACTGGTGTAACTGAGGTCTGACCGACCCACTCCTACTGAGGTCAGACTGACCCACTCCTGTTGAGGTCCGAAAGACTCACTCCTGCTGAGGTTTGAAAGATCCACACCAGCTGAGATCCGACCGGCCCACTCCTGCTGAGATCTGACAGGCCCACTCCTGCTGAGGTTCAAAAGACCCACTCCTGCTGAGATCCAAAAGACCCACTCCTGCTGAGGTTCGAAAGACCCACTCCAGCTGAGGTCCGACCAGCCCACTCCTGCAGAGGTCCGACCGGCCCACTGCTACTGAGGTCCAACCAGCCCACTCTAACTGAGGTCCGAAAGACCCACTCTTGCTAAGGTCCAACTGGCCCACTCCTGCTGAGGTCCGAAAGACCCACTCCTGCTAAGGTCCGACCGACCTACTCCAGCTAAGGTCCGACCGGCCCACTCCTGCTGAGGTATGACTGGCCCACTCCTATTGAGGTTCGATAGACCCACTCCTGCTGAGGTCCGAAAGACCAACTCCAGCTAAGGTCTGACCAGCCCACTCCTGTTGAGATCCAACCGGCCCACTCCTACTGAGGTCCGAAAAACCCACTCCTACTGAGATCCAAAAGACCCACTCCTACTGAGGTCTGACCGGCCCACTCCTACTGAGGTCCGACCGACCCATTCCTGCTGAGGTCCAACCGACCCATTCCTGCTGAGGTCCGAAAGACCCACTTCTACTGAGGTTCGAAAAACCCACTCCTGCTGAGGTCCGAAAGACCCACTCTAGCTGAGACCCGACCAGCCCACTTCAGAAGGGTCCATATTGGTCCAAGGTAAGCCACTCTAGGAATGGCCCAGGGGCTCTAGAAGGCCCTTCCAGCTGGTACTAGAATTCTTTTGGAACAGAATCCTAACACATCAGCACTACTACTCTGCAAATCTCACGACGCCACCCCATCATGGTGCCATGTGGCCACTATCTGGATTCTCCTAGGAGCAAATTGATCATTCCCAACATAGCCCCTAATAGATTATGGCAAGGTTCCGTACCTATATGAGGTAAAATGGGGGACTCCAAGAGGTAAGGACTCTTTCCTTATCCGCAAGCTCATCTTCTTCGATTCCTCCATTCTATTGCCCATAAACTCCCGCTAACTTAAACATCGGAATGTTCCCCATCGGAACACCACCAGCCTGTGAGATCTTTTTGCATGAACTGGGAGAGGAGAGTTCCAACCAAGCTGACTGAACCCGGTCCGGAAGAACTGCAGCAACACCATGAATTTTTGTTTGAGATTATTGTGCAACAATATAACATAGCACCTTCTTAGTTTCATATCAATCACTTCCTTGTGTTGCCCTTTTCTAATTGAATTTGAATGGGATTTGAATGGGGAGAGACTTATCTGATAAGGCATGAAGAAGAAGGGGAGTGTTCCCTTGTTGTGAGACAATCATAAAAATAAAAGAGTTAGGGTGGTCGGTGATTGTAAAATCCTATATACCATAACATTGCTTTCCCATCACCCTTCCACCCTGGTTCTAATTTATATTCCATGCATTAAAACCCTCTTAGTGAAAAGAGAGATAGAAAAAGGGGAGAAGAAAGTGTCTTCTCCACCCTTGGTGTCCGAAGAAAAGTCTTGATCAATTGCATGAAATGTTTGTGCAAAGGCTGCATGGGCTGCAGCTTTGCTTCATCAAGAATGTCATGAAAGGTGTTCAAATTTCAAGCCAAAGAAGAGGCCTGTAGGGAACTAGCACTCCAAGAGCCTCAAGGAGTCGATCAACATCATCCCCATGTAGATACCAGTAGAGGCTGAGCACTCGCATGGTTCCAACTACAACCCTGAGCATCCACTGATCCAACTCGAATCAAGAAGAATAAGGAAAGCAATCAAGGTAAGTTGATCTACCCTTTCTAATTTTATTTTATTTTCAAATCCAATTTCATATGATGGGTTCTTAGTCAGCATGTTAGATAGGTCCATAGAAATTATTTTTTACAAAATTTTGCATGTATTTTTGAAATGGTTTTGAAAGTTGCTTCCACTGGGATTTTATAAACCTTGATTTTCAGCTTGCATGCTTCCATATCTCCTTCAAAGTCAACATTGAGCAGTTTGTTAACCTCCTTGGCTATAGTTTTTTGGTGCACAAACATGAAAATCCATTTTTTTGCTTGACAGGTTGGTGCTTAGGATCCACCATCAACTAGTGTACCATTATTGAAGGGTCGATGCCCAGCATATTCACTGGGGCCCAGGTGAAGACATTGGCATTCTCCTACAAAAATAAGGTTAGTTGATCCTGAGTTATCTGATCCAAGTTGGAGCCAATTCTAACTGTATGCTCAGGGTTCCATCGACCAAGGATATAGGGATGAGATCTTTCATCGGCTCTCTTCTCCACTCGGTCAGGTCATCCCGAGTGCCCAAACCTTTGATGGGATAGCTACCAGTGGCCTTCTCCCTTGCAACTTGATGTGATAACAATGTTGTGCCAGTCTTTGGTCTCTATAGATTTCTTCAATCCTATATGCCATTGGAAATTTGATCTTCAAGAAATAAGTGGATATGATCGCTGAAAAAGCATTGAGACATGGTCACCCAAAGATGGCGTTGTAGGTTGAAAGGGCATGAATAATAGGAAGTTCACTTGGGCAATGGAACGGAGCGGGTAGTTTCCCATCCTTATAGCTACGAAGATCATCCCCTTTACCGTGATTGTATCTCCTATGAACACTATCAAAGGAAAGTCCACCCAGGTCAACTGATTACTGTCGTGAATGGTCAAAAATAAAAATCTAACTCACTACTATAGCTAGGATAAGTAGGGATTGTATCCTCAGAAATCAAGGATAATTATTTCACAGAAAAGAGCAAAGATGGATTGTAAAAAGATTAGAATAAAAATAGTGATTTTAAAAGAAAGTAATTTTAAATTAATTAATTCAAGAAAGCAAGAGAAGTAATCCAAGAATCCAAATCCACCATGCAAATAGGTTTTATTTTCTTTTCTTTATATTGCAATAATAATAATACTCGCAAATTAAGTATTAGTATAATTTATCTCTTATTAAGTATGAGCCATATCTGGAGATCATGGCATATTGATAGAGGCTGTATGCTGTGTATGTTAGATAGGATCCATGTTTTGTTGCAGTATCTCATTTATCATTTTATTGTAGTAAACATTTTGTGCTCACTTTGATGTTATGTTATTGTAATGTGACTTTGATACATATGATGTATCACATTTTGTACTATAACTTATATATGAATTGAACAAAATGCTACTTACTTTGTTTCATGTATTTGAGGAATATGTTTGAAATACTGTTTCACCCTATTTTTGCTGATGACAAAAAGGGGGAGAAAGTACATGAGATTAAAATCTGAAGGAGAAAGAAGAGATTAAAATTTATTACAAAATATATATGACAAAGAGAGAGCAAAACTAACATATGAAATTAAAAAAATTCTAGTATGATGTACAAACAACGAAGCTTTCCTTTCATCAAAAAATATCAAAGCTTAAATTAAGGGGGAACATCATTTTTGAAAATTTTCAAATCATTAAATCTCTAATATACCCTCCACTTCATGCTTTGATACATGCTTTTACAACTCTGATGTATCTTCTATAGCTCTGATACAAATTTATCAGCTCTGATGCATCTCTTTATAAACTCTGATATGAATTCATACATTCCAATACAAACTCATAAGCTTTGATACATACTCATTCCACTTTGATACATTACTGATACATCTTATATAGCTTTGATACATATAATGTTTTAAAGCTCTAATGAATATATGTACATAACAAAAAGCTCTGATACATTTCACACATTGCTCTGATACATATTACAAGCTGTAATACATTTTGTAAAAGGTTTGCTTCGATATATTATATATGCTCTAATATATGATAAACACTCTGACACTTTTATCATAAATCTTTGATACATCTTATACCATAAATTTGTAAAGCTCTAATATACTTTTGTAAAGCTTTTTTTTAAAATATCCATGCTCAATATTTTGTCATCATCAAAAGGGAGAGATTATTCATCCCAAAAATGATTTTGATAATTACAAAATACTGGAACAAGAAAAGTATACTAATTTCTTTCAAATGGTTTAAGAATATTTTTGTAGGGAACAATTATGTTTGGAAATTAATACATAACCTTTGGCATATTTGGTGATCGCCTATGTATCAATTATTAATAAAAAAACTTTGAGAGACCCTATGTATTAGTAGAAGTCCTATGTAAATCATTTATATGATTGAAGAGCTCATAAAAGTCATTGGAAGTCTTTTAGAAGTTTTAAGAGCTTAATTGTATTTAATTTGGAGTGAAATAGAAGTTAAAAATCGAGTTTGGAATGAAAAGTTGACTCACAAAAGCAAGAATTGACTATGGCACGTTTTAGAAGTGGCATACTGGTTTGGCATGCAGACAAGCTAACTCGTGGGATGGATGAGTCAACTCTCTCAGTTGGAAGAGGGATAATTTTTTGTGTCAGGAAAGAGAGCTAACTCTCTCAGGAAAACATAATATAAAGATTTTTCAAGTCACCAGAAGAGGCAACTCTCAGCAAAATAGAATACAAAATTTTTTTGAGTCACTAGAAGAGGCAACTCACATACTAGAAGAGCCAACTATCTTAGTGATACAGAAAGAGTTTTCTAACATGGGCAGAAGAGCCAACTTGTTGACTCTGGTCTTGATTTTGATGATTGACAAAATGTTTAAGTATATATGAGTACTAATTATATTTTAAGTATATTTTTCAGATCTTAGTACTCAACCATGTTGAATGAAGAAATGCTTGTATTTCAATTGAAAAAGTCCTTAAATTAATGTAAAATCAAGTTATAAGGACTTTGGAATATAAGGAAGACTTGGAAGGACTTAAAGTTTAATTTTGAAGAAGTTTCAGTACTGGCTCAACCATGTTGAATGAAGTACTAATTGTATATATGAGTACTAATTATATTTTAAGTATATTTTTCAGATCTTAGTACTCAACCATGTTGAATGAAGAAATACTTGTATTTCAATTGAAAAAGTCCTTAAATTAATGAAAAATCAAGTTATAAGGACTTTGGAATATAAGGAAGACTTGAAAGGAGTTAAAGTTTAATTTTGAAGAAGTTTCAGTACTGGCTCAACCGAGTGTCAACACCTAAAGATCAAGTGTTGATCCTTGCAGAACCAAGTGCTGACACTTGCAGACCAAGTGTCGACACTAAGTGTCGACACCTGGAAACCAAGTGTCGACACTTGGAGGTCAAGTGTCGACACTTGACTATAATGGCTAGTTTTCAAAAGCTGCAGAACTTCTCCAACTTGCTTCAAACGGCCATATCTTCATCCCCAATGGTCATAAACGGTCATCTATGGTTTGGAGAGCTATATAAAAATTAAAAATCAAATGGAAAAGTAATCCTTTGGTGAGATTTTTGAATATTCTTCAAGAATTCAAGAGTTGAGTGATTCAAAGCCTTCAAGCTTCCAAGTTTCAAAGATCTACATCCACAAGCATCAATCAAAGGCTTCATCAACTTGAAGACAAGATCTTCATCAACATTTAAGGGCTTCAAAAAGATATTTGCTTTATTTTAAAAAACTTTTATTGTATTTATTTATACTTGCTCTTACATTGTTTTACTTAAGGTTTTTGGTGAGCCTTAGAAAATCAAAGAGGTTTTTGGTAAGCCTTTGAAAACCAAAGTGGTTGTTGGTGAGCCTTGAAACCAACTAGGGTTTTACTTGTGAGCCCGAAGCCAAAACAAGTTGTTTAGGTTCTTGGTTATCCCGTAAAACCAAGGGTGGTTGTTGGTGAGCCTTGAAACCAACTAGTTGACTTGTAAACCCGAAGATAAAACAAGTGTAAAGGTTGTTGGTGAGCCTAAGTTATAAAACCAAACTTAGTGGAATTTCCAAGGGGTTCTTGGGGAGTGGATGTAGGTGCTTGGTTGGCACCGAACCACTATAAATCTTTGTATTTGTGTAATTGTTCTCCTTGTGCTTTTATTTCTTTATTTCCGCTGCATTTATTTGAAATACACAAGCACTTGAATTGCATTAGCACATACTTGCTTTAGTTCACACTTTGCAAGTAGTACAAAAGTTTTATAAAATCCAATTCACCCCCCCTCTTGGGTTGCCTACCTGAGCCTACAATTGGTATCAGAGCTCGGTGCTCTGATTGAAAATCTAACAATTTTGAGTTAAAGATTATGGCAACCCTTGTAGGTATTAGTATTAGACCACCGTTTTTCAATGGCATAAATTACACATTTTGGAAAACTCACATGCGCATCCATATTCAATCTATTAGTTATCATCTTTGGAAAATCATTGTTAGTGGTCCTCATATTCCTTCCATTTTGGTTAATGGCATTTCCATTCCAAAGCTCGAAGAGGATTGGAATGAATATGACATTAAACAAATTGAACTCAATGCTAAAGCAATGAACTTGCTTTATTGTGCATTGGACTTAAATGAATTTAATAGAGTTTCTACATATACATTGGTGAAGGAAATATGGGACACACTTGAAGTTACTCATGATGGTACTCTTCAAGTAAAGAATACTAAAATTAATTTGCTTGTACATTCTTTCAAAATTTTTGAAATGATGCACTATGAATCTATATCTGATATGTTTTCAAGATTTATGACTATTATTAATGAATTAAAAAGTCTTGGCAAAATCTATACTAATGCTGATTTGGTGAACAAAATTCTTAGATCCTTGCCAAAATCATGGGATCCAAAGGTGACGGTGATCCAAGAAGCTAAAGATGTAGAAACCTTACCTTTGGAGGAGCTTATCGGTTCACTCATGATCTATGAGTTGAACTTATGGCAAAGGATAGTGGAAGTTGATACAGAAAAGAAGATAATGGCTTTCAAAGCCAAAAAGAAATTCAAGGCAATGATGGCAACTTGGAGCGATAGCGAAGATTCAAGTACGGATGATGAAGTTGCCCATCTTTGCTTCATGGCAAATGAGGAAAAGGTATGTGCTAAAAATAATTATGATTTTATCTTTAAAAAATCACATGATATATCTAATGATCTTGTGCATGAATATAGATTGCTAAAAATTGAGCACAAGAAATTAAATAGGCATGTAAATTCATTTTCTCTTGACAACACCATCTTGCAAATAAAAATGATGATTTAAATGCCAAAATTTATATTTTGAAAAATGAAAAGAATAATTTTTCTAAAGAAAAAGAATTTTTAGAAAAAGAAAATATTATTTTGAAATATTTATGTGATAAAAATATTTTGGTTGAGGAAAAGAAGCAAAAACTTTTGAAAAAATTCTCTATTCCTGCTTCTTTCAATTTATCTTCTAAATGTGGTTTTAATGCTTATCCTTCTAGATTAAGAAAAGTTTGGGTTCCAAAAGGAACCATAATTACTAATCATAAAGGACCCAAGAAAGTTTGGGTACCAAAAATGTCCACTTAATTTGTTTTGCAGGAATGTCTTGCAACCCAACATGAAGAAAAGAAATTCTTGAAAAGAAGTTGTACAAGACAATTTAAAGAAGTGGACAAGCTACATTTTAAACTAAATGGTAAAAGGAAAGATTATGTACATTGGTAAATTCTAAACATCTCATTCCATGATTGAAAATGTAGTTAAATTTTTTTTGTTATAATTATTGCATCAATTACTTTAAAAAATTATTTAAAATGATTAATTAGAATCAAGTTTAGACTTATAATCATTGGTTATGATCATGGACTTCTTGATATTGATGAATTTCATGCTATCATGATTAAACTTGTGATTGTGGGACCTTCACTTGATTTTGATTAATGTATTTCATGAAAAATACTTTTAAAGATGCATATTGCTTTGAAAAATATTTTAAGTGATTGATTAGAATCAAGTTTAGACTAATAATCATTTGTTGTGATCATGACCATTTTGATGTTGATGGATTTCAAGATCTCATGGTCAAACTTATGATTATTAGATCTTCACTTGATTTTGATTAATATAGTTTATAAATTATTTCAAGTGAAATGCTATGATTTATATGTTTTTATTTTTGGCATCCATGCATAATCTAAAAATGATTTGGATCAAGTATAGAACTAGTAGTTAAGGGTTACTTTTAAGAAGAAGGTATGCATATTGACAAACCCTTGCTCTAGTGGCTAGACTTGATATCATATTACTTCTAGCATTTGTATGGATATCAAATCATCTTAAAATGAATTTGAAATCATGCTAAAAGTTTTTAAGTGATGTAAATGCTTTGTATTTTGAAAATCATGAATATCTTGAAAATTTTCAAATCTTGATGCATAAGCTTTCATGTTTTATTCCTGAAATAAATGCATATTTTTAAAGGAGAAATAACATTTAGGGGGAGCATCCAAAGATTTGTTATCATATTTGATGCTTTGAATATCTTGTTGATATCATGCTTTGCTTATATTGCTCTGATACTCCTTGTTTTCAAATCTAATTCTTTGAAAGGAGTTACATTCAAATGGTATCATATTCTATTGGTATCAAAATTATTTTTAAAAGAATTCCAAGTAACCGCTTCAGATTGGGTTAGTCACCATGGCCGTCCGGTCATAGGAGATAAGTAGGGCTTAAAGACCCTCTCTTTCCATTCAATGGACTCTCTTATGACATATAGGGGTGCCGCTGTGACCTTATCCCATGAACAAGTAAGGCGAATGGATAATATACATCAAATTATTTCTTGCATGTGCTTACATTCTGTGGTATCTTGTTCAATTTGTATCATATTCAATTGATATCATAATTATTTGATTTCATGCATTGATTTTGATGACCTACTTGCTATTCTTTCCGACTTCATTCCTACTTTGTATTGCCTTTCACCCTTTTTCATGATGTCAAAAAGGGGGAGAAATTTGTTAAGTATGAAAAGGGGAAGATTGGATAAACATGAAAAATCATTTGAGAAATGAAAGAAAGTGCAAAAGGGAAGAAAAATGCAAAATATTTTTATCTAAAGGGAAGAATTAGTAAGAAGAAATATTGAAAATTTGAAAATTTTGCATATTTTGAAAAATATTTTTGAAGATTTTTTGGATCATATTTTGAGGGGGAGCTTGGTGCTTATTGTTTTGAGCTTACATGTTTATCTTATTGTTAATCTTTTTAAGCTTACCCTATTCATATACTTAAAAGTTTTGTCATCATCAAAAAGGGGGAGATTGTTGACTCTGATCTTGATTTTGATGATTTACAAAATGTTTAAGTATATATGAGTACTAATTGTATTTTAAGTGTATCTTTCAGATCTTAGTACTCAACCATGTTGAATGAAGAAATGCTTGTATTTCAATTGAAAAAGTCCTTAAATTAATAAAAAATCAAGTTATATGGACTTTGGAATATAAGGAAGACTTGGAAGGACTTAAAGTTTAATTTTGAAGAAGTTTCAATACTGGCTCAACCGAGTGTCAATACCTAAAGATCAAGTATTGCTACTTGCATGCCAAGTGTTGACACTTGCAAGCCAAGTGCTGACACTTGCAGACCAAGTGTCGACACTAAGTGTCGACACCTGGGAACCAAGTGTCGACACTTGGAGTTCAAGTGTCGACACTTGACTGTAATGGCTAGTTTTCAAAAGCTGCAGAACTTCTCCAACTTGCTTCAAACGGCCATATCTTCATCCCCAACGGTCATAAACGGTCATCTATGGTTTGGAGAGCTATATAAACATTAAAAATCAAATGGGAAAGTAATCCTTTGGTGAGATTTTTGAATATTCTTCAAGGATTCAAGAGTTGAGTGATTCAAAGCCTTCAAGCTTCCAAGTTTCAAAGAGAGTATTCAAAGTCTACATCCACAAGCATCAATCAAAGGCTTCATCAACTTGAAGATAAGATCTTCATCAACATTCAAGGGCTTCAAAGAGATATTTGCTTTATTTTAGAAAGCTTTTATTGTATTTATTTATACTTGCTCTTACATTGTTTTACTTAAGGTTTTTGGTGAGCCTTAGAAAACCAAAGAGGTTTTTGGTAAGCCTTTGAAAACCAAAGTGGTTGTTGGTGACCCTTGAAACCAACTAGAGTTTTACTTGTGATCCCGAAGCCAAAACAAGTTGTTTAGGTTCTTGGTTATCCCGTAAAACCAAGGATGGTTGTTGATGAGCCTTGAAACCAACTAGGGTTTGACTTGTGAGCCCGAAGATAAAACAAATTGTAAAGGTTGTTGGTGAGCCTAAGTTATAAAACCAAACTTAGTGAAATTCCCAAGGGGTTCTTAGGGAGTGGATGTAGGTGCTTGGTTGGCACAGAACCATTATAAATCTTTGTGTTTGTGTGATTGTTCTCCTTGTACTTTTATGTCCTTATTTCTGCTGCATTTATTTGAAATACACAAGCACTTGAATTGCATTAGCACATACTTGCTTTAGTTCACACTTTGCAAGTAGTACAAAAATTTTATAAAACCCAATTCACCCCCCCTCTTGGGTTGCCTACCTGAGCCTACACAACTCAAGCACCAGAAAAACCAACTCTTAGTGAACCAAAAAGTTGAACTTTTGAATTCCTGTAGGCGAGATAACTCATGGTCCAAGCAAGCTGACTCATAGCCCTCCAACAAACTTGTAATGGCTAGTTCTACAGACTTTTAGATTTTAATTTTTCTTGATTCTAACACCTATTTTCTGACTTCCAACGGCTAGAAGATCCTCTAAATCAATGAGAGAACTTTGGAAGAAGTATAAATACAAGGATTCAAATTGGCATTCATAATAATTATTGAATATACTTGAAAAAAAGAGAATATTCAGAGAGCTATCACCTGAAAACTCAAAAGAAACTTCATTTCTTCCTACCTACTCTCTTGAAGCATTAAGTGAAAAACAAAGAGTTCATTGAAGAGTAATTATTAAAGCTTTCAAGCAGCTAAAGATGGGCATTGGGTCAGGCCACCCATGGCCTGGCACGGCCCGCTTGCTATAGTAACGGGCCGTGCCAGGTTAAAGATTTCTGGCTTGCGGGCCAAGCCCAGCATGACCCATAAGGGCCTGGGCTGGCACGATTCATGGGCCATGCATGGCACAGCCCGCGGGCCAGCCTAGCACGGCCCATAAGGGCTTGGGGTGGTATGATTCATGGGCCAGGCACGGCATGGCCCACAAGGGCCTGAACCGGGCTAGGCATGGCACGGCTCCCTTAAAATAAATGAAAATAATTTTTTTTATTTTAAAAAAATATTTTTTTGTAAATTAAAAAAATGTTCGAAACTAAGAATTTATTAATATAAAGCCACCTTAATGGTAGGGGGTTTGACATAGACCCCTACCAGTTTATTAATTTAAATTAAAATGGTATATAAAGGGAGGGGGGCTAGGCCCGACCTCCAGAATACAATAAAAAAGGAGAAAAAAATAGAGATGACTCACTTTAACAATTAAAAAAATAAAAATATACAATTATAAAAAATTAAGAATTAAAAATAAATGATCAAAATCTTACTAATCATTAGTAGTGTTTGTATCATCATCATCAGAGGATGTTGTATTATGTCCACCTTTATCTTGAAGCCTCGCCTCAGCATCCAACCAATCTTTGAAGCAGAGAAGCATCTCAACCGTGTCGCCAATCATCCTACTTCTCTTCGTCAAGAACACGTCGACCTGCATTAAAAGTGAATTCCGATGATCCTGTAGACATCGACACAGCTAAAATATGGCATACAATGGCAGACTTAATAAGATATTGATTTTTAACACTCTTCCACCAAGATAATATATCTAGACTCTCTATTTGATTTTCATCATATGCAAACTAAAGATCTTTTCGTAAATAAAATTCTAGTTTACTACTTAAAGATGAAGAAGATTAAGAAGAACTTGAAGCATGTGTGTGTTTTCTTTGTGCAATGAATGAAAAAATAGATGACGAACGAGAACTACTAGAAGAAGAAATAGAGCTTTGTGTGGATGATCTAGATCCATGAATTTTCTCATCATATAAAGCATAAATATCATAATAAAGTTGTGTTACCTCAATTTTAGCAGGTTCAGGATCTTGAATCATATTTTCACAATATGCATCAAGTAAAATTAGTACGCCACTCAATTTAACTCTTGGATCAAATATAGTAGCTAAGTTATGCATAGGACATATCTTGTCCCAATACTCATTCCATTTAAATTCTATTGGTTCAATAATAGGCATTAAAATATCATCATATCTATATTCTGCAAATTTTTGACTAATCATATATGCTTGTTATAAAAATGAACATGACATTAGACAATAAATACCAGAAAGAACATTAGTAGCATTATAAAAACTAACCAAAAAATCTTTCAAAACTTTTTCTTTATTCCAATCAATTTCAGTTAATGTAAAGCCTAATCCACGATCATTAATGTATACACTTAATAAGTTTTTATATGGGTATGCATCATGTATCATGCTATATGTTGAGTTCCAATGAGTAATTACATCAAGTTTAAATTTTTTAAAACGTTTACCATGTTCTATACATAGTTGCTTAAATTCTTGAAGTCTTAATCTTGAAGTATAAATAAAAGAAACTACATTTCTAATTTTTGAAATAACATCTTGAATCATGTCCATGACAGCTTGAACAGAAAGATTTAAGATATGACATGCACATCTGATATGTAATAAATTTCCATTTAACATGGGATGCAATGAGTCCTTCAATAATGCAACAGCAAAATTATTATTAGATGCATATCAAAAGTAATAGACATAATTTTATCATTAATATTATATGAACATATAGTTTGATAAATGGCATTTAAAATTTGTTGTCCACAATGTAAAAAATCAAAAGCACGAAAAGCAAGAATATGTTTATTTAATTACCAATCATTATCAATATAATGAGCAGTAATAGTAATAAAACAATTACTACCTACATATGCTGATCAAATATCAGAAGTTAATGAAACTTTTGTATTTAAAACAGAGAGTATTTCAATTAAATTTTGTTTCATTGCTCAAAAGTTAATCATGGCTATTCTTCTAAATATACGCCTACTAGTTCTTTTGTAAGCAGGTTGTAGAGCTAATTGAACATATTCTTCAAAATTAAAAGATTCACATAAACTAAAAGGTAATTCATGCTTAACTATCCATTTTATAAGTCATTTTCTTTGATTTTCATGATTATATGCAACATTACCTACAAGTGATCCCCCTTGTATATTAAGGGTACTTTGAAGATGAGAATCATGCATCCTATGACTCTCTTGATGTCTTTTTAAATGACCTGTTCCCCTACTACTACTACAACTATAAAGTTTGGCATATTTTTTATATTTTGCTTTCCAGTCTCCATCAACCATAATTCTATCAAATTTATTCCATACAGTACTAGTCCTCTTATGAGAAGAGGTTTGACCTTCATTCAGTTCACTGGTTCCAAAGGGATTAGGAACTTGGGGATTAATTTCTTCTCCCTCGAAAACAGAAGGAATGCCAAAATGACTTTCATTATAAGATGCCATATTTAATTTGATGAATGCAAAACATAAAAACTAACTACAATGAGGATTGAGTAGAGGACCAAAGACAAAGGTAGAACTGAGATTTGTGAACTTCCTCTTGTACTCTCAACAAGGAGTGACCTTCTCTTTCTCTTGTACTTCTAACTTCTCAACAAGAACCTCCTCTTATATAGCACTTGAACACTTGCTAAATACAAACTAAAAATTAAATTGCTAGAAGTCTAGAGCACTTGCTACATATTGCTAGAAGAGAGAAAAAGCAATAGTAAAGAAGGAGAGAAGAGTTGGTTTGGTGTTGTAAGAATGGAAGAGGAATGGAAGAGGAAAGGGATATTTATGGGACTCTAAAAAAGTTATTTTCCCAAAATACCCTTTAAATTAGCCATTTGATGGCTATTGGGAGGGTCAAAATGGTAAAAAGCCAAAAAATAGTTGTTTATAGCTGTTATGGGCCAAATGGGCCATGCTTGGCCCGGCCCGTAATGGCCCCAAACGAGCTATGCCTGGCCCGGTTCATTTTTTTTAAAAAAAAATTTAAAAAAATCGGGTTGATGGGCCAACAGGCCATGCCTGGCACAGCCTGCCACCTCCCGGGCCTAGGGCCATGCCGGGCCCGGACTTCAGATTAAGCGGGCAGTGCTAGGCACGGCCCGTTTAGTAACAGGCTAAGCCAGGCACGACCCATTTAGCCTGTGCCCAAGTCTACAAGCAACTATAAATGAAGCTTCACCAGCAATACTTAGCTCTTTGGAGTTTGTTTTTTGTTGCTCTATTTTTGTTTGTTTTGATATTAGCCTGTTCTAGGGAGATCTGAAACTTGGTTTATTTTATGGTTCAAGGTTTTGATTAACTGGCCTTAGAAAGCTAATTAGATTTATTTGTGAGCCTAGAAAACAAACTTTGTATAAAATTTTGGATTGTGAGCCCAAGAGAAAACACTCCAACTGTATTCTTGAAGGAATATAGTAGAAATTCTAAGAGATCCTTTAATAGCGGACGTAGAAGTTGGGATTGCTCCGAACCACTATAAATTTGTTGTGTTTATGAGTGATTATTGCTCTTTCATTTAGCTTTCAGTACTTCACATAACACTTAGCTCGCATATTACTTATATTTTCAAAAACACATATATGTTCAAATTTGTAGAAAACCCAATTCACCCCCTTCTTGGGTTATTAGTCTGGACAACATATATTTAGCTTATAACCGATCGAAGCTATTATTAGAAGTACAGTGGAATCACTTGCATTTGCATTTGACCTATATTTGGACAAAGTGGCTGTTTAAGATGAAACTGGAGATCTAATAGTGCTCCCTTGTTCAATAAATATAGTTTTGATATGGAGGGCTCCCTAGAATAATATTCGACCTTTCCTTTGACATAACAAATTAGTTTTTATAAATTAGGCTATTCTAAAATTTTCACATTTTCATACCATAGATCTTGTGCCAGTGATCTTTGCATTGCTAATAGGCTATTCTCCAAAGCTTGCATACTCGGAAATGCATTACAGTATGCATGTAAAGACCGATTTTGATTAATCAAAATGGTAATCAGCTTATCTATTTACTTAGATACAAGTAGAAAAGCATTTTCTTGCTAGCTTATTAACGATCTCACAATCATTGTAAACTGGCTAATCATTGCTTCTACAAGATCTTTTTGACTTCATCCAAATAGTACTTTAATTATGCCATTGTATCATACATCTGGTTAACTACCCCTTGGAAAGTCCCTGTAGTTAGAAGTTAACCATCATGTTGAACAACTTTCCTTCCTAGTGACACTTTATACTAGACCTCACCACGAACAGCACAAGATTGATTCAAGGATGAGCAAGACTCCACATGTTCAGTCAGGGGAGCTTACTAGTCTTCAATATATTGATCACCAATGACAAGAGCTTTTGATTGTCTTGTGGTAAAGGTTTGAACTTTAATCTTTATCTTCGATGATATACTATACTTGTCCCACCAAGCTTGCTAAAAATTATTTTTCTAAATTATGGCCAAAGTTGAGAGAATAATAATGTATTGGCAACCCGAGAAAATGCGCAACATACCATCGGTGCAGGACCGGAGATTCAAAGATAAAAAGATTGGGTTTGGAGTTATCTTGAAACTTCAAGGACTTTTGGATTACAAAATTATTACCTACTCCTACTGCTAAAATGCGGTAAATGAGTTAAATTCAAAGAATAAAATAAAGAAGCAAATAAAGTAGAGTTTTCATTATTCTAATATTCCTTTTCTAATATGATTATATCCAATTTAAATAAATTTATAATATAGTTATAAACAAACTATCCACTCTTTTTTTTTTTTTTGGTAAACCGGAAGACTTATATTCATTTCCGTGAAAACGTACAACCCAGACTATCGGCATACAAAATATTTCTAAACTGTACGGCAACTCAAGCGGAGAGGAACACAATTTCTCCAGAATGTTGAGCAACAAAAGAGGCCGCCCAATCAGCCGCAGCATTAGCTTCACGATAAACATGGCGAACCAGGAGCCCAGAGCACTGACTGAGCATCATGACAATATCTCGAAGGATTGGGATAGCATGCGTATCCCTGATTGCCTTCTGGATCCAGGAGATGATCGTAGTAGAATCACCTTCAATGACGAGGCGATGTAGTTTTAGGATCCTCCTGGCATACTTAATACCCAACCAAGCCGCATAAAGCTCTGCCTGGGGTACAGTTTGTTCCACTAACTTGGAACCCCCCATAGCTATAAAGCTCGCCGCCGAGGATCTGATGACAAACGCTGCTCCCGCCATCCGTCCTCTAACACTTCCATCAAAGTTGATAGTAACATACTCCTAAGGAGGGAGCTCCCAAGAAACCAGAATCCGGTTAGGCGCTCGAGGAGCTGAACCGGAGCCCCAGAAGTCAGGCATAGTGACTATCGACTGATGATACTCCTTAGCCAGAGACCTAGCTTTTTCAATTAAAAAGGTAGGAGAGATAGTCTCAGACCTGAAGATAGTAGCATTCCGGGAGATCCATAAATGATAAGCCATATAAGCAAGCAGGGTCCTGGAAGATATGGTATCAGGAGACCTCAGATAATGAGCGAAAGTAGGGAGGACATCATCTTCAGTATCCAGAAGGGACCCAAACCCTGCTAGAATCCAAACCTGCCTAGCCCTTAAGCAAAGAAATAATACATGGTCCAGAGATTCCTCTGGATCATCACAAATCGGACAAGAGGGGGTATGCGGACACCCCTAGAACTTAGAAGAGACCTTGTAGGTAGGCGTCTCCTCATGACCTTCCACAAAAAGAGGCAGACCCTCGGATGAACCGATAAAGCCCAAATCCAACCTCCCTGGCTATCGACCTGCTAAACCGGATGATAGATGTTGTAGAGGTTCGACATAGGAGCAGTAGTGGAAGAGGAGGGCCCCCAGACTATAATATCCTGGCAAGGACACAGAGGAAGAGGAATGGCTAGAATCCTTTCCTTCAAAGCCTCACCAAAATAGCAAGAGATAAGTGGAGAATTCCATATCTGCAACCTTGAAATAATAAGGTCACTGACCATCCAGGCTTCAGGCAAATCCGGTGAGACAAAGGTAGGCCATCTGCAAAGAGAGATATCAGAGATCCAAACATGTGCCCACACTCTGATAGATTTACCATCCCCCACCGTCCATCTGACATGGAAAAAAATCTGCGGAAGACGTCTACTGATAACCGTTCACTTTCAAAACAGTTTCTAATAACATCTCAAATACTCAATTCCTGTGTTTCCAATATCTTTAACATTTTTCCACTGAGCCCCTAACCATTTGACCCTATAAAATCCAAATATCCTAATATTTATAAGCACAAATAATTAGTGAAATGGATAATAATAACTTTAGACACATGTCATGATTATTGCCTACCACTTAGGCCATTATTACTAAAATGGATAGTACTTTGTTTCTTCTCATGATAGTAAAAAGATGGAAGCCATTATTTATATTAGATACTTGACTTTACTATGATGTACTACATGAATCACTCTTGCTATATCTAATAGATAATATAAACTTCTTCTAACATTATGAGTACCGGTAATAGTTTGCTAGCCATTCTTCGAATGCTTTATTCTATTAAGACCTCATCCTAGGCTGTATCTCTCATCTTCTGGGCATTCATCCTAATTTCTTCGATCTATAATCTTGCTATTTCAACCTATACTCTCGCTTCTTCGACCTGCTTTTCTAGTACCTTGATCCGCTTTTCTAATACCTCGACCTATATCCTTAACTTAATAATTTTTATCTTTGCACCAATCTACATTTTTGATACTTCGACTTACTTTTTCAATACTTCAAACCTGTATCCATAATATAGTAACTTATACCCAGTATACCAAATTGCATTCTTGGTACTTCAAAATATTTTTTTAAAACTTTGACATGTATCCTTGATGTCATAACTTTTAGTCTTCATATCGATCAACGTTCTTGATACTTTGACCTACCATTATGATATCTTGACATGCTTTTCCAATACAAGTCTTTAACCTATATGCTAACCATAATGACGCATATCTAATTTACGGAATTACATACTAAATATTTCAACCAGCCTCTGATATTTCAACTAACTTTTTTTCCTACTTTGGTTTAAGATCGTTTCCTTTCTAATAAAAATTGACCGAGTAACCATGTAGTATTTCATTTTATTATTTAATACTTCGACTTGCTTACCGAAAACTTGCTAACCGAACAAAACTTCTACTGAATATATATTTTAACGTGCAAGTAATTTAATCTATAAAAGACGTTCTACAAAAGACGTCCGTCTGAAATTCTACTAATATGTGATTTATATTAATCATTCGACACTTGTTACTGGTCGACCTTCGTATTCTATCCATTAGAATGTGGTGCAAATACTATGCAAAGAAAATCAAGTTACGAAACTTTACATGCAATTTCCAATCATTAGGCACCTTCCCATGTGTCATAAAGACGGGCCAAAGATGAAAGGAGATCTTAAAAATCAAATTAACAATTTTTCACTAGCAGCTTGCCGGCATCGCATATAGATAGCAAAGCCGGATGAAAGAGACATCCAATAGACAATGAGCAGTGCACGTTTATCACATACCTTATAAGCATAATAGAGATCCAGGCAAAGTCAAATACCTTACAATAATTATATGAAGTTGCCAGATATCATATAACTGGCAAGAATGTTAATCTCACAACAGTACAGAGTACGCATGCCTGCGGCTGGGCCAGCAATACATGCTTCACACTATTTGCACAGGGAATATGGATGGTTGCATTAGAGCCTAAGCATCTGAAAAGCGAACAGCTGTAACAGTAGAGACCATGGAGTCAACCCCGCAGACATTGCGGCCCCTGCAGATCTTATAGTACCCATTCTCACCCCAGTTTTCACCCCAGGAGTTCTTTATGATCCAGTATGGCTTCTCCTTGAATCGAATAGGAGCATAACCAGCAGAGCCATAACCAACCAGGAGCACCCCATGATCCAAATGCTTTCCACAAATGTACGGGCATGACACACCGCCAATGTATGTCTGCATAAAGACTGCATTGATACCCACTGCACCCAAAGCGATCAGAGAGATCAGCAACCTTTTGCTTACTAAATGAAACAACAATGGATAACAATTTCTACAGCCCAGCTCATACAGAGCAATTCGCATCCCATATGGCATCCCTTAGATATATCACATAACCAACTTTGACCCACCAAATTTATCCCAGTCCGATCATTATTCAGCTTTCCCATCTATCAATGCCCAGAATGAATTTGACTGAATTCAATTGTCCATTCTGAATGCCTATGCCTTTGACAGAATTTAAGTCCTAAGATTTAGAAAAGCAAGCACAAGCAGAAGACAGACTCTCTCTCTCTCTCTCTCTCTCTCTCTCTCTCTCTCTCTCTCTGTGTGTGTGTGTGTGTGTGTGTGTATATGTATATGTATATGTATATGTATATATATATCTAAAATCTTTTCTACTTGTGAAATTAAAGTATAATGTAAAGAGGCTTTCTAGAAACTGTAGCTTTAATAAGAGATTTCAAGAAACTGTCACCCACCTGCAAGAGGGCCATGTTCCACAAGATTAGCAGCAATTTGATCTTCATCCAAGGAGACAACGCTGAAGTTTTTAACTGAAGCAGCAATCTTAGACTTGTCAAATTTGCAAGGACTGCGGTCTGTCCCGGTATAAGGATAATCTTCCTCACGCTCAAGACCCCCAGATTTAAGTAAATACTCAAAGGCAGTTGTCATCAACCCACCATTGCATCCTGAGTCGCATGAATCAGGTTCAGATGAATCACACTGCAAAATGATTACGACAAATGTCCTGTAAAAGAGTGGAATTCATCATAATAGAACTTAGCCACATATTTTTCATTTTAGTACCGTGCTGTGTTTTAACATGTTCTCACGATGCACCCCACACCTTAACCAAGCAGCCATTTGTCTTATTCAAATTGTTCTCAGCAAACTCATTGGGAACTTTTTTAGTCCTTTTATGTTAGTCAAATTACATGAAATACATCAAAGGAACAAAGAGCGAATCAGAAATTAACAAAATCATCCACGGATATTCCTAGGACAGCAACTTTAGAAGACCTACTCAGAAGTTTCGGTTTGTGTGATTCACATAGGTTAGGAGTTGACAGATGATGGATGTGCCTCTAGGCTCTAATACCTTTGAAGCATAAGAACCTTTGTTCAAGATAAACTATTAAATCATATCAAAAAAATCTATTACCTTATAATCTATTGAAAATCACTAAACATCAAAGTTTTTCACAGCATTTCTAGTATTCTAGACTTTACATAATCTTTTCATTTCTTTAAGCAAATTATAGGACATATCTCATAAACCCATTCAGCAGTAAATCTTGATAGCAACATCAATTTGAACTCCATGGTTTATTTTGCAAATTTGAAAATTACTCAGACCTAAAGTTCATGGTTTTTTTAAAAATTTTTACAGAATTTTTTCATATGCTACCTTTAAATGAATAAAATTGTGAAGGGAAAAAGAGAAATGTAAATTTCTCAGGCATTAACTTGATAAATAGAGAATAGGAAAAAGGTTGATGTTGCTTGTATCTCCCAACCACCATGCTTTAATAGGTAGGAAATCCATCAGGAAGATACTTGTGGGTAAACCATACACCCAACTCAGGTTTCATTATTTGCCAAAACAACTTCCAGTACTGGACAAACTGTGATGTCATTTTCAGGGTTACTGTTTGACAGCTCAGAGAAAAATTGGAAATGGAAAGATGCCAATACCTAAGACATCATAAAACCTGGGTTGATGAAACGAGATGAAAATCTAGGCATCAGATTCTCAGGTCAATATACCAATAAAGAAGTACCGGCACAGCCAGCCTATATTATGCAAATTGCAACCATATGCATGAAAAGTTTACAAACATTTGTTGCACTAGAAAAAAAAGGGGGCATAAATCACCAAGAAAAAACAAAGATTTATTCAAGAATCTTTTGTCACAGATTAAAAGTTGAGATGCCAAACCTGCAACAATTTGAAGTGTCGATATAAGATGAGAGTCAGTACCACATTATTCAATGATTTCAGAATTAATACAAGAATGATGGTTAAAGAGAACATACAAAGAAACAAAATAAAAAGTAAACTAAATGAAGGATGAAATTCTCAAACCAGTTATTACATAAAAAAGATATAATTTTACATGCAAGTGGGTACTTGACAAGATCAATATCAGCTTATGCCTCACTTGAGAGGACAAACAAATAATGAGGCTGAAGAGATACTTGAATTTTAATAAGCATCATTGGTTAGCCAACAATGACAAGTTTTCTGATGTAAATTTATTGGCATGAGCAAATGAAGCAAAGAAATCATGTTTCCTCCCCTTAGTTTATTTGCAGATACACTTTAACTTTTTGTTGAGATATAAGAACAAAATAAAATCTAAATCAAAATTTTCCTTTTAAGAAGTATGTGCTTGTTAATCACAACAGAAGGTGTGTCAGTCATTTTCTAGCCAATTACTGAGAAGAACAAGACATGGATATTGCTAGACCATTTCATTATGTGTAAAAATTGTCTAACTTCAGCTGCTAGCAAAAGTTGGTCATCTATATAGCCATTTCATAGAAATAATACGTCTGATTTCTTTGGTCCACAGTCTCATACTTACACCCATCTTCAGTCAAGATTCTGACAGCCACTACCACATTTAATTATCTGATAACACAAAATGTCAGATGTCAATTTTATCAACTTTTTAGCAGCAATATCAACCGTAGGTAGTCAGTCAGTGTCTGCTAACAATGCATCTACTGTTTAACACAGATAAGTGTACCATCAAATGTCTTTGTAATTGTAACAATCTCCTGGATACTTTATTTTAATCTCTTTAGATCTTATATCTTAGCAAACTGCATAAAATTTACTTAACAAAGTAACCTGCTGCATGTCCAGCAGAATAATTTCATTTTGGACATTGAAGTGGAGAAAATGTAAGGGATCAGCTGATCTCCATGACCATCTCAGGATGATTTTGCTTCAGTTCCACAAAAACCTCTCATATATTCCTAACCTTATACAATATGCTGCCCCTCCCACAAAAGTTAGATGTTGGAATCAACATGTTGCCAGGTGCAACATTATGACTGTGATCACAAATGTAGGAAAGTACAAGATTAGATATATGAAACAGAAAATATTACTGCACACAACATCAGAGTCATGCTCTGCAGCCAACATATGCTAGTTGACTATCTCCATATGAACAAAATTCTTAAAGTTTACAACACAATGTCCCCACAAACTCCATACAGAACAGATTCAAGGTACACACATGAAGATCATATCCAATTGCACATTTAAGAAGAATCTAGTAAGAGGAAATTAACAATAGGACATTTAGGTAAAGGCAGTAGATCTAACTAATTCATATCAGTATTTATTTTTGATATTGTAGGATAGTAAATATCCTAAAGCTGTTTCATCATCTATATAACATTGACAAAGTACTTTACTGCGTGCTACACACTTTAGTGTTACAATTTGTTAGTAATTGTCAAAATCACTCTTGATTGTAAATATTCCACTGGTTGTGATAACATTCATGGACTGGTGATGCTTTCAATAATCTTAGCAAGCAGCTAGAAGTACAAATCATGAAATATAAGATTGTTCATCTGCTATATTTAATTATAATAGAGATAAATGCATTAAGAATGATGGGAAAAAGAAAAGAACCAGCAAGACATACACTATTTTGTCTTCCAAAATGCTTTGAAGGGATAGATTAGCAGCATAACGCACTAATATTATTGTTATCAAAACCCATATTCCTCATCCAAAAACCCATATTCCTCATCCAAAATGCAAACTTAACTAAAGTATTCAACATGTACTACATTATTCAAAGAATTTTTGGAACATCCATCCTCAAGCAAGCTCCATATTCTAATGCCATTATGATGGAAAATTCCTGAGAATATATTTGTATTATTACTGAAAGACTCCAACCATTCAGCACCCTTCAAAGTCTGTAACTTAAGAATTTGTGAAGTATCCATATATCACATGCATGTATAAATTGGTAACACATCAACACATACTCTTTAAGCTGTAAATTGGCACCCTAGTATGACTGACTGCTGAATCAATTATTCAGAGGAATAGATATCAATAATGGCCAATGTGATATCAAAAAAAAACAATATCAAGAACTAAGACTTACAAATTAACCTGAATGGGCATTCAACTTAAAGAACAAGCATTTGCCAAGCAGAAACAATTAGTTATCAAGCAATTAATTCTTAAATAATTGAATCAGTAGGCATCAAATATCACTTATTTAGCTTATTTTCTTTTACACGAAGTGCTATGAAATCATGATACAGGACCTGACTTGGATCTGTTTAAGGTCCAGCCGTGTATACTTGGGTAAGTAACAAGCAATGCCAATCTCAGCCCAACATAAATGCTTGCCCATCTGAACAGAATTGGCTTGTGTTCTGTTTTAAAGAGGAACCAGAATTAAGAGAAAGAGAAGGTCTTGCTTAAATTAAAGTTTGTCTGATAACTTATAATGGAGAAAGAGCAGGTTTTGCTTAAATTAAAGTTTGTTCGACATCTTAGACCATGGGTACACTAATTAACCTAATCACTCTTACTGGTGTGCCAGTGTCCATGGGCCAGTTATCGGGCTACTTACAAGCCTGATATTTCCCCACCCTCATTTGCTTGCTCAAACACTACTCTAACCGCCTTAAACATTCCAATCCACAAAAGAAACCCTAGCTTCAAACGTGATCAGCTATCTTTTATATTAGTGTTGAAAAATTTTTCAAAAAGCAAACAACCTTTTTGTCCCACCAGAAGATGATAAAACATAATCCGCCAACCAGATAATTATTTAAAAAAAATTCACAATATTATATCCAGAGAGAAAGAATAAATCAAAATATAGTCATTTGGTAAAAAAGAAATCATAAATCAAACAAGGAATCAGCCCAATCTAACTCAACATCGAAAAACAAAAAAAAAAATCTCAAGAATAGAAAAGAGCGGAGAGGGGATTGTGGGGAACAGATGTCAAACCTCATGGTCGCAATCAACAAGCTGCTGCTCGCTAAGGCTTTCCAGTTGCCCGGTGGCCAGAAAGTTTGCGCCTTCCAGAGCCCCTGAAGCACTGAAAGACCAGCACGATCCACAGGAACCCTGTACAAGATTCGAAAATATCACGAAGAAAAATAGAATTAAAGCGACGAATCATCAGGAGGAAAAAGGGGAAGGCAAAAAAAAAAAAAAAGAGATTGCGAATCTGAGGGACCAGGGGAAAGGGGCAAGGGCGGTACCTGATCCTTGACACCAGTGACGGCGCCGTGGTCCCTCCAGTCGAAGTCTGTGGGGAGGTCGTTGGTGGGGAGGATAGGCGCCTCATGGGACGAGGCCAGCGCCCGGCGGAGGCGCCGGCCTCCGCGGAGGCCGAGGTAGGTTCGCCGGAACTCTGCGGGGGTGAGGTCGGAGAACTTGGTGATGCCGTGCACGGCGGTGGGGTCCATCTTCTGGTGCCGCCTCGCCCTCCGCAGGTTCGCCTTGAACACCGAAAACCGGTAAGCGTGCTCCCTCTCATCCGCATACGACTTTCCGAACCGCCGGAGGAAGCTCGAGAAGTGGGCCTCCGCGTTCAGCATCAATTCGTCCTCGTCGGCCTCCGGAACCACCTGAAGGATCAGCGGATCATCGTCGACATCGGACGGCGAGGAGGACATCACGGAGGCGGAGAGCGCTGCTCCGACTTGGAGGAGGAGGAGGATGAAGATGAATCGGCGATCCATTGTGGTGGTGCAGGCCTTTCTCCTTGGGCTTTCCCGTTTCTTGATAATCTCCCCTCCACTCCGCCCTCTCTCTCCAGAGCCGACCGTCTTCCTCCACCCACCAATATCCCCAATTGCGTGCTTTCGTTGTTGTGGTTTGAGCCACAGCTCTCTCGACACGTGTCGCATCATCTCTTGGAAATATCTATGCTTTAGTTTTCCTTTGTGCAACTTGCACTCAAACGCAAGCACGGCCGGAGATGTTTCGATGCTTTTTGACAACTACAAGAGATCCAAATACACGGTGGGCCGCGCTAGTTCGGTAAAATGACGATGGTGTGAATGGTATCCGACCTGAGCACGTGGATGATGGCCACGTGTACAGAAGTACTGATCTCCTTAAATTCCTGTCCCTGTGCCCTTAATTGCACGGAGACCAAACACTCAGCAAGATGCGGATGAGATGAGCCATCCCCATGCACTGCTCCGGGGTTCGTGTAGTTGGTAGAGCGTGCACGGCTGAGGAACCTCTTCGGTTGTCATGTTTTGATCCTACGGTTGAGAAAGATTCCGTGCAACGTGGTCAGCTTGTATATTTTATTTTTATTAATATTGTATCCACCGGCTCCAAACCTACCCGACTTCCATGAACAGCACCATCTCTCGACTGGATTACTTTAATATATATTTTTTTTTATAAAAACAAAATCTGGAATTTTACCTCAATGCAGCACTCCATTCTCGTTCCGAGGCCTTTATTTGATACAGGAAGACCTTTCCCACCCTCCGGCGTTTATCGATTCAGGATCATTCATCGGACTCGTGACCACTCTCCAAAGTTTATCGGTTCAGGATCATTCATCGAACACGTGACCAAGTAGAGGAGAATCAAATCTTAACCAACCACACTACCTCGTAAAGATTATATTTTTTTTAACAATATTAACGAAGTACAGTAATTTGAATCAAATTTATCATTTTACGATAATTTTTGTCATGCATGTTTTTTTCTTTTACCACCAAGATAGTAGTCTAGTTAGTAGAGGCTTAGTCTCACACCATCCATCGGTCACGAATTCGAAGCATGATCCTCGCAAGTGACTCGATTAAATCTAGAAATTTTTCTGCAGCACGTGATCGGGATGGCGAGTGCGTCAGGCTAACGTACTCACCGGTAATGGAAGGGTACACGAAAAAATTATAGTCCGAATCGAACATAACCTGGCAGGATTGTGGCCCAGTTGGAGGTAGCTATACTAGGATTTATCCCCCCTCTCCTTTCGGCTTATCAAAAAAACATTTTTTTTTAAATACCACACGCTCCTTCTCATAAAATTTAAAAAAATAAAATTTGGTGAAGGCACAAGTTAAACCTATGCGTCTCATGAAACAAAAAAAAATTATATAAAGGTACAGATTGAACCTGCGCCTTTTGTGAAAACGCAGGTTGAATCTGCACCTTCTTATAACGAAAAAAAAAGATTATTAAATAAGCAAGTTGAAACTACACCTTCTCATAAAACTAAAAAAAAATTGACTTGAAGGCGCAGGTTTAACTTGCACCTTCTAAAGTGGACGGCAAATTAAAAAAAATTAGATTTTGCAAAAAACTCAAAAAAAATTTCAAACCTGTGGCAGGACCTTTCAGCCCGGACTGGTGGTAGGATCTTGGTGGCCGGACCGGTGGTTAGACCGATGACAGGACCCTAACGACCAGATCGGTGGCAGGATCCTGATATCCGGACCGGTGATCAGAATAGTGGCAGGACCCTAGCAACCGGACCGGTTGGTCGTTTAACCGGTGACAGGACCCTAACGGCCAGACCTATGGCAGGACCCTGATGGCTAGTCCGACGATCATACCGGTGGCAAGACCTTGGCGATTTTTCCGACGGTCAGACTGGTGATAGGACCCTAGTGACCGGATCGATGGCAGAACCTTGGTGTCCGGACCGGCGATCAGACAGGTGGCAAGATTCTAGCAGCCGGATCGATGGCAAGACCCTAGCGACCGGACCAGTGGAAAGACCGACCAGTGGCAAGACCCTGACAACCAGATCGGCAGTTAGACCGATGATAGGACCCTAGCAGCCGAACCTGTGGTAGGACCTTGCTAGCTAGACCGATGATCAGACTGGTGGCAAGACCTTGTAGGCTGGATCGGTGGCAAGACCCTGGCTACCGGACCGATGGAAGGACCTTGTAGGCCAGACCGATGGTAGGACCCTGCTGGCCAAACTAGCGATTAGACCGGTGACATGACCCTAGCAACCGGATCGGTGGCAGGACCTTGGTGTTCGGACCGGCGATCAAATGGTGGCAGGACCCTAGCAACCGTATTGGTGGTAGGACCTTGACGGCTGGACCGGTGGCAGGACCCTAGCGACCGGACCGGTGGTTAAACCGATGACAGGACCCTAGCGGCCTGACCTATGGCAGGACCTTGCCAGCCGAACCAGCGATCAGATCGGTGGTAGGACCTTGTAGGCCAGACCGGTGGCGGATCCTAGCTACCGAATCGACGATTAGACCGGTGGCAGGACTTTACAGGCCAGACCGGTGGCAGGACCCTGCTGGCCAGATTAGTGGTCAGACTGGTGATAGGATCCTAGCGACCGGACTGGTGGCAGGACCCTGGTATCTGGACCAGTGATCAGATCAATGGCAGGACCCTAATGACCGAACTGGTGGCAGTACCCTTGCGATTGGATTGGCGGTTAGACCGATGACAGGACCCTAGCGACTGGACCTATGACAGGACCTTGTCGATCAGACTGGCGATCAAATCGGTAGCATGACCCTGGCTGGCCAAACTGGTGGTAGGACCCTGGCTACCGAATCGATGATTAGATCGGTGACAGGACCTTGACTGGCTGGATCGATGGCAAGACCCTGGTTGCTGGACCGGCAATCAAACTGATGGCAGGACCCTAGCAGCCAAATTTGTGGCAATATCCTAGTGGCCGGACCGGTGGCAGGACCCTGGCAACCGGACTAGTAGTTAGACCGATGACAGGACCCTAGCAGCCAGCCTATTAACTCCGTTATTGATTTTGATGATAAGCAAAATACTTAAGTATAAGTTGAGTACTGACTGTTTCTTTAAAGTATGTTTTTATAGAAAAATATATTCATCAATTCAATAGTTTTGATTGCTTGTCAAAGAAATGAAGAAGTCCTCTCCATGAATGAAAGATCAGTTTTTAAATGGACTTGAGCACTTGGAGATTGCTTGAAATAATACAAAGAGTTCAACATAATTTGGTTTCAGCAAAGGTTTAATGGTTCTTGATGAAATCTCAGTAAGTGTCGACTCACAACTCAGGTGTCGACTCATGACAGTGAAAGTGTCGACTCAATCCGGCACGTAGCAAGAATTTCAGATGGCACGGCTGAAGTGTCGACTCATGCCAGTCAAGTGTTAACTCAAGATGTCGACTCAAGGATCGGCTCATCGCCTGAGAAAATTTTGATACAGAACTTGCTGAAATTGAAGACTTGCCTGAAGTGTCGACTCATGGATGTCAAGTATCGACTCAAGTGTTGACTCACCAGAAAAAGTGTCAACTCACTTGAGAAATCCAGAGAGCTTCAATGAAAAAATTTGAACTAGGTATCGACTCATGGAATGTAAGTGTCGACTCTAAGTGTCGACTCACAACTTGAAGTATCGACACTTGGAGTTCTAGAAACATTAACGGCTAGTTTTTCAAACACAGAACTCGACCCTCTTGGCTCCCAACGGTTAGTTTTTCGTATCTAACGGTCATAAACTAACTTTGAAGCCTTGGAAAGGTATTTAAGTGATTGAAATCAAATCTAAACACAAGAGGATCAACAATAGAAAAGAAAAAGCAAGTGCATTCACTCCCATTCATTGAGAGTAACTACCTTCAAGCAAAAAGAAGTCTCGAAACTTTCAAAGCCTTCAAGAGCTTTCAAGTTCAATATTCTTAAGCATTAATTGAGGCTTCATCAAGTTGAAGACAAGTGATTCCTCAAAGCTTCAAAAGGATATCTGCTTTTATTTAGAAAGCTTTTATTGTTGTCTTACTTCAAACTTTATATTTGTTGTAAAGGTTATTGGTTAGCCTTGAAAACCAAGGAGGTTATTAGTTAGCCTTGAAAACTAATTAGGTTCTTGGTTAGCCCGCAAAACCAAAGAAGGTTGTTGGTGAGCCTTAAAATCAATTAGGTTCTTGGTTAGCCTGCAAAACCAAGGGAGGTTTTAACTTGTGAGCCTTGTGAAAACAAGTCAGGTTTTGATTAGTGAGCCCGGAAAACTAATCGGCTGTAATCTTTGGAGATTATAGTGAATTCTCAAGTGATCCTTGGGGAGTGGATGTAGGTGCATTGAAAAGTACCGAACACTATACTTGGATTGTGTTTATGATTATTTGCCTCTCTCTTTTGCTCTTACTTTTATTGCTTTTAAATTTTCGCTGCATACTCTTTAAGAGCACATTACACTTGTATTTCATTGTTGATGCGGGACTGTACGCTCTGATATCAAGACCGGTGTCGGACCGTTGATCGTTAAGAAACGATCTCTAGATTAGGATGTCCAATTTAATTAAATTAAATCTAATTAAATAAAAATAATCAGCAATCAATTGGATCAGGTTATCAAAATGGATCTCACCCGAAAACATGGAATCTCACGAAATTTGGGAGAGGGAGATCATCCTGAAGTCATCCAAAATCCGGACCAATAGTTCACGAGCGAGGTGGATCAGAAGCCGTTGGACCTGGAACACCAAAAAAAAAAATAACGAATGAATTCCAAATCAAACAAAATTTAATTTAACCATAATGCTCTGAAAACTATGCTTTGAGATCTGTGAAATTTTGAGAACCGTGCGCCTCTGGGAGTCGTGCGGTGCAGAAGTCGGCAGCAGCGAACGTGAATGCTTTCACGTTCATGTTTTTTTTTCTCCTTCACCACGGATCAACACCAAGAAACAGGGGAGGGGAGGCTGAAGGCCATGCGGCCGGGTTTGCCAGCCTCGACTTTGGGCGACGATGGCGGATCGGCCGGCGGTGGTCTCGGAGATAGCTGGCGATGCTGGCGGATGGGGCGGAAGGAAGGGGCTTCGGGCGGAAGACCAGCGGGAGGGTTCACGGAATAATGGAGGCACCGGAGGAGAGGGGCTTCGGGTGGAAGGGGAGATCCGGCGGGATCTTTCTAGTGACGGGGCTGGGCGGCGACGGCGATGGTCCCAGTGGCGGGCGGCGGCTGACTTGCGACGACCGTGGAGGGCACGGTGACAGGGACCGAATGGGAAGGGTCGGCCGGTAGCGACTTGCACGGGCAGATCTGGCGGGAATAACTTCACGGGAGGGACCTTCGGCTGCAGTGGATCCGGTGTAGGGGCTAGGCGAAATGGATGGCGGCCATGGAGGGCTGCTGCTGCAGGGTCTTCGGCTCGGTGGCGACACAGGAGAAGACGGACGGGGCTTCACCAGCAGTGATGCTGGGCGATGGTTCGGCTTGGCTGGGAACGGCTGCAGGCCGTGCGGCTTGCACGGGAAATTTGGGCTGGCGGAAGGCTGGCTTTGCGAGCTGAGATCTGGCTTCATAGGAGGGCTTTGTAATATCTGGGAACTTAGGATTAATCGGGATTAGAAATGAGGGAGAGAGAAATCCGAGAAGAAGAGGGAAGGAGAAGAAGAAGAGAACCAAGAAGAAGAGGAATCCGAGAAGAGACAGAGAGGAGGAAAAGAATCGAGAAGAAGAGAGGGGAGAGAAGTCGGGATGCACCCAGATGATTTCTTCAAATAGTCTTCGCTAATTTTTTATTCATGGCGAATATAACTTAAATAAAGCAACAACGATAAAGATAAATCACAAAATAATCGGAACGACTAAGTATTCCGATAACTCTAAAAAATAAAAAATATGATCTCTGATTCGGAGATATCCCAAATCCCTGTACACCCATAAAATAATAAAATGATACTTCAAGAATCGTGATGGGCTGGCACCGAGATCTGGGCTGGCTGGATCTGAACTGGCTCAATGTCCCCATCATTTCTCCTATGGCGGGGAGAACTCGATTCTGTCGAGTCAGGCTGGAGGTGCTCAAATAAATTTGGATCAATGTTCTGCAGCTCCTCTTCAGTAATCCTGGAGTCCTCTGACTTCGGTCTGCCTTGCCAGTGAACTAGGTAGCGGTAGCAATTTTGACTCCTTGAAGACTTGATCTTCTCATCCAAAATTCGTTCAATCACATCGTGTTTTCCTCTCTTTTGGAAAGGTGGACTCTCAAGAGGAGGATCACTCTCAAAGAATGCAGGCTCAAATACATCACCAGGTGTCAATGCTGGTTCTTTATATTCAATTAGATCCAAATTATTAATCAAATTAACTCCTAATTGTTTTTCAGCTCTAACCTCATGGTCTTGTTCTTCGTAGGCATCAGCTAATCCTGGGTCAGCAGTGTAAACTTCTTCTTCAAGGACATCACCTAGATCTTCTTGTTCTTCAAGTGTCCCTATATGCAAGGTTCTAGATGGACATTGGCTAGCTACATGACCTATCCCATTACATCTAAAGCAGTGGATCTTAGAGCTACTTCCACGGGAAGTTTCTCCTATAATCCCTTTTCCTTTGTCATCTCTCGGGGGTCGACTACCAAGGGTCTGACTAATGTTAGGTTATGGACCAGTCGGGGCTTGGTTCATGCTAGGCCTTGGACCTAAAATTCCTGGTCTAGAAAGTTCAGATCTACGAGTGATAGACATTTGCTGAAATCTTTCATAGTCTTGAGCTAATTGATATGCTTGCTCTAGACTATAAACTTCTCTCAAAAACAATTCCTTTTGGATATCCACTCTCAGACCAGCTCTAAACCGGGATAAAGTGACAGATGGGTCTTCACGCACATTACATCATATAAGGTATTCATCAAATTTATTGATGTAATCATTTACAAGTCCAGTTCCTTGGGTCAACCTTTGCCATTGGTCCAAAAGTCGCTGTTGATAAGATGCAGGAAGATACTTCTCTCGAAGCTTATCCTTCATCTCATCCCATGTTCCAACGGGGTCCTGTCTCCTATGAATGGCTAACCTCTGGACATTGTGCCAATATAGCTTTGCTTGACCTAACAATCTCATTTGGGCAAACCTAACTTTTCTATCCTCAAACATATCATACCAGGAGAAGTAATGGTCCATATCAGCTTCCCAGTCAATATATTCTTTGGGGTCCAGGCGACCTACAAAACTTGGGGCGTCAACCTTAACACTCCTCATGATTCGTTCATCTTGATCAATTGGGTTGTGATAAGGCCTAAGTGTTGGATGATTACCTAGATAATCATGTCGATCCCTAGGGTCAGGTCGAAGGATTTGAGTACGACCACCATCATAATCTAGGTAGTCATTTCGGTCTCTAGGGTCTCTAGGATCTGTAACTCTAGGATCTGTAACTCTTGATGAAGAGTTCCTAATAGGGTAATTGGTGTTCACTAGTCGTTCCTCTTCAAGAGTTAATATCCTGGCATCTAAAGATCCTAACTTGCTGTCAATTTTTTCGAGTCTACCCATGATTACTTGAAGGGCAGCTTCTAAACTGGGATCCATTTTGTTATCTAAGGAAGAATGTTCTGATTGATACTTGTTTCCTGACCTAGTTGTCATGCAAAATTGAAATTGACCCTAACCTAACCTATTACTCTGATACCCTTTGATTCGGGACTGTACGCTCTGATATCAAGACCGGTGTCGGACCGTTGATCGTTAAGAAATGATCTCTAGATTAGGGTGTCCAATTTAATTAAATTAAATCTAATTAAATAAAAATAACCAGCAATCAATTGGATCAGGTTATCAAAATGGATCTCACCCGAAAACACGGAATCTCATGAAATTTGGGAGAGGGAGATCATCCTGAAGTCATCCAAAATCCGGACCAATAGTTCATGAGCGAGGTGGATCAGAAGCCGTTGGACCTGGAACACCAAAAAAAACAAATAATGAATGAATTCTAAATCAAACAAAATTTAATTTAACCACAATGCTCTGAAAACTATGCTTTGAGATCCGTGAGATTTTGAACCGTGCGCCTCTGGGAGTCGTGCGGTGCAGAAGGCGGTAGCAGCGAACGTGAATGCTTTCACGTTCGTGTTTTTTTTTTTCTCCTTCACCACAGATCAACACCAAGAAATAGAGGAGGGGAGGCCGAAGGCCATGCGGTCGGGTTCGCCGGCGTCGACTTTGGGCGACGATGGTGGATCGGCCGGCGGTGGTCTCGGAGACAGCTGGTGATGCCGGCGGATGGGGCGGAACGAAGGGGCTTCGGGCGGAAGACCAGCGGGAGGGTTCGCGGAACAATGGAGGCACCGGAGGAGAGGGGCTTCGGGCAAAAGGGGAGATCCGGCGGGATCTTGCGAGTGACGGGGCTGGGCGACGACGGCGGTGGTCCCAGTGGCGGGCGGCGGCTGACTTGCGACGACCGTGGAGGGCATGGTGGCAGGGACCGAACGGGAAGGGGTCGGCTGGTAGTGACTTGCACGGGCAGATCCGGCGGGAATAACTTCACGGGAGGGACCTTCGGCTGCAGTGGATCCGGTGCAGGGGCTAGGCCAAACGGACGGCGACCGAGGAGGGCTGCGGCTGCGGATCTTTGGCTCGATGGCGATGCAGGAGAAGATGGACGGGGCTTCGCCAGCGGTGATGCTGGGCAATGGTTCGGCTTGGCTGGGAACGGCTGCAGGCCATGCAGCTTGCACGAGAAATTTGGGCCAGCGAAAGGCTGGCTTTTCGGGCTAAGATCTGGCTTCACAGGAGGGCTTTGTAATATATGGGAACTTAGGATTAACCGGGATTATAAATGAGGGAGAGAGAAATCCGAGAAGAAGAGGGAAGGAGAAGAAGAAGAGAACCAGGAAGAAGAAAAATTCGAGAAGAGACAGAGAGGAGGAAAAGAATCGAGAAGAAGAGAGGGGAGAGAAGTCGGGATGCACCCAGATGATTTCTTCAAATAGTCTTCGCTAATTTTTTATTCATGGCAAACATAACTTAAATAAAGCAACAACGATAAAGATAAATCACAAAATAATCGGAATGACTAAATATTCTGATAACTCTAAAAAATAAAAAATATGATCTCCGATTTGGAGATATCCCAAATCTCCGTGCACCCATAAAATAATAAAATGATACTTCAAGAATCGTGATGGGCTGGCACCAAGATCTGGGCTGGCTGGGTCTGGACTAGCTGGATCTGAACTGGCTCAATGTCCCCATCAAGTGTACTTAGATTGTTTATTAAATTGGTTCACACACTTGCAATTAATTTTTAGAAACCCAATTCATCCCCCTTCTTGGATTGCTTACTAGGCAATAAGTGGTATTAGAGCCATGTTCTCAGTTTATAGGTCTAACTGCCTTGAGTAAAAATCTATGGCAACCCCCCTTGGTACTAGTGTAGTTGAGGGACAAGCCTTAAATAGACCTCCATATTTTAATAAACAAATTATACTTATTGAAAAACTAAAATGAGAATTTATATGCATTCAATAGATTATAATTTATGAAAAGTTGTTGATAAAGGTCCACATATTCCTTCGATTGTAGTTAATGATGTTTCCATCCCAAAACTCGAAGAGGATTGGGATGAGATCAAGGATTGAGATGAAAATGATATTAAACAATCCGAGATTAATATGAAAGCAATGAATCTTCTTTATTGTGCATTAGATCCTAGTGAGTTTAATAAGATTTCTATATGTACATCTGCTAAGAAAATATGGGACACACTTGAAGTTACCCATGAGGGTACTGATCAAGTGAAGAATACTAAAGTAAACATATTAGTGCATACTTATGAGATGTTTCAAATAGAACCAAATGAATATATCACTGACATGTACACTAGATTCACAAACATTGTCAGTAGCATGAGAAGTTTAGGAAAAATCATGTCTATTGCTGATCTTGTCAACAAAGTTTTCAGGTCACTTTCAACTTCATGGGATCCAAAGGTAACTGCCATATAAGAAGCTAAAGATGTTGACAAACTACCCTTGGAACAACTAGTGGGATCGCTCATGACTTATGAGCTAAATCTGAAGCAAAATCCTATGGACTTGGACAAAAAGAAAAAAGGGATATCATTCAAATATGCAATTCAAGAAGAATTCTCAAATGAAGAATCAGAAGAAGAAGAAGAGGATGAGAGTGAAGAAGCTATTTTGGCAAGGAAGTTCAGAAAATTTATGAAAAGAAGAAAGTTTCCTTACAAAAAAAGGTTTCAAATAAGTAAAGACAAGGGAAAAGAAAAGGAGAAAGAAAAAGAAAAGGAGAAGGAAATACCAACATGCTTCGAATACAAGAAGCCCGAACACTACAAATTTGATTGTCCTCTCCTAAAAAAATCAAGAAAGAAGCTTAGGAAGAAAGCTATGATGGCAACCTGGAGTGACAGCAAGGACTCCAACTCAGATGAAGAACAAACTGAAGTTGCCAATCTATGTCTCATGGCACAATAAGAAGAACAAGAAGAGGTAATTTCTGACTCTGAAGCAAATTTTACTTTTGATGAATTGAAAAATGCATTTGATGAATTGATGCATGATTAAAAATTAATTTCATCTGAAAATAGAAAATTAAAAAAGCATACAAATAGTTTTTCACATGAAAACAATTCTCTTTTAAATGAAGTCAGTAAATTGAAAAGTAAACTTGATGTTTTAGAAAAGAAAAACAAAGCTTTAACAATAGAAAATGAAGTTTTAAAAAGACCCAAAGTTATTATTTCAAATGGTTATCTTTTAAAGAAATCTTAGAAAATTCATAACTTCTTCATTTCAAACCTGATTTAAGTACCGTTTACGTCGTTGGATTCCATAAATCAAGCTCTACCTATTGGTGCATTTCAATCTTATTAATTTTACCGATTCCATGATCATTAATTATAATTACTAAATATTTTATTAATCATTTAAATGGGTGTGTGGTGCTTTGACTTGAAATCTATTTTTCATGAACGTATTCTAATTTCATATTTTTCAAAGATATTTTTAAAATAATTAGTTTTGCAAGAAAGTCCAAATTAATTATGAAATTAGGTTATTAAAAGAATATTAGCACCAATAATTAACTAAAATACTTAAAATAAACGTATAAATTCATGATTTATCACACCCCCCAACTTACTTATTGCTAGTCCCTTAGCAATGCAAAAAGTATAACTATGTGTCACAAAGATCATCCTTTACAAAAATAGATCCAGGTTTGAAAGTAAAAAGATCTAGCAAGTATCACTAACTAAGTATTGAGTTTCAGAAATAAATTTTGCAGTCAGCATAATTAGAAACTTTCTTAGAGTTCATCTAAAGATCTACAGCACTTATGTTTGTGATGACTAACTTAACATTTTGGTACTAGTTTGCAAGAACAAATGTATCTTTGATTGACACTTACTTTGGTTAATTTTCTATACATCCCTAAATTAAGCTTATGAACTGAGTTAGCTTTCACACTACTTGATTTTTTTTTTTTTTTTGTGCTGAGCATCCTGGCCTTCCCTTCACCGTTTGATGCGAACCTCCACACTTGACTTAGGTGCAGAGACCCGGTTACTAAGTTTAGGGCGATCCACATATACTCTATGTTTTGCACTTTTATTTCAGGTAGGTAGCTCTTTCCTCAATTCAAAAAAAAAATTTAAAATTGGGATATATATCAATTATCAGTTTTCAGTGATAATTAAGTCCTCAATTGTCCTTACAAATAATACTTACTTTGTCTCGTCAGCGTGCATGTGCAATGGAAGTGCTAAAAGTGGTGTGGGCACCAGAATCAAGAAGAGACTCCAACCAATTCAAGTCAAATCCGAGTCCTTATGGTTGGATGAGTAAAAGAAAATCCTATAATTTTTTCTTTCTTTAATTTTGAGTCCAAATAATTATGTAATTCGAGTCCATTTCAATTTTATGTTGGGACTAGTCCAGCCTGAATAACCTTGTATTTGAGAGTTGGGTCCAAATAAGTCAAGTCCAATCCATGAAGAATCAAACCAAACCACATTTGAAGACAAAAGAAGACTCAAGACTTATACTCCAAAGCAAGACCAAAGCCACCTCAAGTAGGGACCACATGCCACATGACACATGCCACCTCATCATCCAAGGTTGCTGCTGAAAGAAAAAATATGGGTGCAGGTGCCTACGCTAAGCATGCAACAGCACAGGGAATAGGTAAGTATTTTAAAACATTTTTAAAATAAGCGCGGAAAAAACCTATTTCGCACAGGATCTAGCATATGCAAGATGCATGTATAGGCATGATTCAGGACATATAATATTTATAAATATTTTAATAAATCTAGATCTACACATGCACCGAAATTAAAACCCAAAAACATACCTTATTCCCAGCTGGAATAAGTCTGGGATAAACCTGGAATAGACTGGAATAACTGGAATAAAGTTATTCCAGTCGTCTTCCACCTTGGGCTGAAAACAGGGCTTCCGAAAAGTCCCCGGAACGCCGCCTTCCGGACCTCCAATCGCTCCCAAATTTGAGCTGTAGATTCTTAAGGAAGTCCTCTTCGATTTGGCACTAGTTTCTGCAAGAAAAACTAAGCCAATAAATTGTAAAAAATCGCCGAAGTCTGCTGCACGAAAATGGCAGCAGAACGGAGTAGCTGCCTTCGTCGTTGGATTTCGGGCAACTGGAGCGATCCCGGCTCGCGTGGTTTGCTTCGAGGAGTAGAGGAATACTCCCTCTAGAGGGGAGACATGCCCGGGACTCTCGGATCCGCCTCCACGCACGGTGCTAGCCGCCGGAAGAGGGCTTCACGGTCACAGAATTCTGCAGCAGAACTAGGCAGAATGGGAGCTTGAAACAATGGGATTTTCTCTCCCTCTAAGGCTTCTAAACCCAACCCAAAACCCTCTCCTTAAGCCTCTCAAAGAATGCCCAAAGCTCTCCTTTTTTCAGGCCTCTCTCACGGTGGAAAAAAAAATTCTCTCGTTGAAAACTTCATCACATGAAACAGGACGCTGGTTTGGCTTTTATAAGCAAGTTGGGAGGGAGAGGGAGTTGGAGCGTTGGAAGGTGGAGAGGCAGCAGCAATGGGTAGCAATAAACCCAATAAACCAGCCATTAATCAACCATTAAACCCATTAACCAAGGATTAATGTAATGGGTTGGGAAAAGGAAGAGACGGGACGTTTGGAGTTCTCATCCAGCGAAAGGAATTCCAGCGTTTTGGTCTTTGGGTCTCTTCATTTCAACCATTGAATCACCGTGTAAAACGGTCATGAGGAGAAAATGCACCGGTTCAAAACTGGTCCAAGCCAAAATATTATACCTTGGTTCAATCCCATTAAACCAAGCCAATTAAATGGTCCAATCCCATTTAAACCAAGTTGGTTCAAACCTTTTGAATTTTGGTTCAATTGGTTCGCAACCAATTGGAGGCCGAAACGAACTCCGAATCAGTTCAAAACTGATTCAGAAAAAACCTGGCGCAGTGCTGATCAACCAAGAACAATTTTCGGTTGACACAGACAAGGGCAAGACGGGGAAAAAGAGTGCTCAAAAATACTACTATGACCATAAAATCGAGACGATTCCCAATCGTATTCGGTATCCGGATCAGAGAGTTATCCTCTGTGGCGTGTGACCTCATAGGTTCGAACCTAAACGGTAGCACCAGAACAATTCTAGTACCAGCACAGGAAACCATCTAGCAATGGGTCCTGGCGTCCGGATAGGTCGAAGATGCAGGAGCAAACTATCGAACCTCTGGCATATGGTTACCGTATAATTCATCCCTTTGACCTCAAATGCTCAGGACGACTGATATTGGGTTGCCAAACCAGACTAAGTCAGTCGACCACGTGTCTCAATCTTGCAAGCCTAGTGACTCTTCACTAGGACTACCCCGGCCAAGGATTTGCTAAATTGAGATACAACGAGACATTCAATCCAAACTGTTTGGACAGGTCAATTCCATCTTGGTCCATCACTGTTCCACAAGTACTTGCCTGTACCCAGAAATCTTTCATCACCGGATTAAAAAATCCGGGTAGTCCGGTACCAAAGCACAGGGAGTTGCTTGCAAGCTACCGTGTTGACCTCAGGTCAGAGGGACACTTATACCCATATCCAATCGTGAATATCCCTTTGGCAGAAAGGGACTTCACGGAGTCACGTTCAATGAAATATCATATATCCCACTTGCAGGTCACATCAGTGTCACCACACTCATTTGGTCAAGAGGACAACCAAATGATGTGAACCGCAACAACCTATACTTGATATATTTCCGCCCAGTGAAATATATCCTTTGGCTGTGAACAAGGTTTAAGGACCAGTCGATACATCCTCTCTGTATCGAAGTCAGTGTAGCCCTAAGGACTTCATCACATGGAAAGAGTTCATTTCAGAGAAATTCAATATGTGATGAGCTGCCAAAAATAATATTTTATTAATTCATTGAAAAAGTACAATACTTAGCACAACCGCCTACAACTCAGGCGATTGGCTTTGGGACACAATTCCCAACAGCTGCCACATCACACATGCCACCTCACCATCCAAGATTGATGCCACATCACACATGCCACCTCACTATCCAAGGTTGGCGCCCAAGAGAAGAAAAGGGAAATTTGAAATTGAATTGGCTACAACCTCCTCCACAACATCCTCCACTCTTCATGGGACGCCCCATATTTTTCTCCACAATTTTTTCTCCATGATATTTGGTGTAGTTTGAATTCAACATGGCTTAATAGTCTATAAAAGACTCTTAGTCTTCTTGTAAAAGGATGATGGAAAAGAAAAATTAAAATTTTCTTCTATGTGAGTTCTATGTGCCTAAGTGGTAGTTTTAAAGTCTTCTCCCTATCCCACGCCAACCCTATTTCTCCTCCTCCATCTCCAACGCCAAAGACACTCTCCTTCTTCTCCAATCTCGAGCTAGCTCTTCAATGTTCAAGGTTGATCAAGAAGACCATCACAAGGAGGATGGCCTAATTCATTTCAAGTGATCTACCATGGCACCAAGATTATTCTTCAACAATGCTTCCTCGACTCTTCTTTAGTTTCTCCATTTCATGACTAACGTATTTTTACCAAGTACGTAATCTTGAGGTTTCTTTGTGTAGGGTTCTCCGAGATTCCGAATTCAAGAGGAAGGAATTACTTGCCACAATCCAGAAAACAAGAAGCGCCCTCAATTTGTAGTATGGTCTTGTCATTTGGGAGGTCTCTTCATGAGTGATCTTGATCTACTTGAAAGATTAATGCCAGGTATGTTCTAGTGTCGATTAGGTCTAAAATATTAAACTTGCCTAGCTTAACTTGTGTGGTTCGAATCTTATTCCTATTTCTTTGTTATTTTGATAGTCTCATTAATTAGGTTTACGTTTGATCGTCTGAGTTCTCTTCATTAGACCTCCTTTGATATTATATGCTGAACTAATCATATGAAAATAAGAAAATTGCTAAGTTAATCTATGCTAATTTCCTTTAGGGTTGCATCGTTGCATTCTCAACTTGCATGTTTCCCATCATTCTTGGTATCAGAGCATGGTAGAATAAGTTCCTGATTGCATAGCATTAAGTCCTTGAAGTACTTGGATCGGGGGCGTTACCAGGCCGTCCGATCTTAGGAGAAAGTAGGGTTTAAACACCCTCTCTTCCCATTCCACGGGGATCTCCTAAGGCGTGTCGGGGTGCCATTGTGATTGACCCGTGAAAAAGAAAGCCAAAGGACTTCTTAGATTTCATTTGTGAATTTTGCATTGGGCACGTTTTGTTTTTCTGCTTGCTGTATTTTCTGTAGGCTGACTATAATCCGCCTGCAACTCCAAAGGCAAGTATCACATTCCTCGTTGAAATATTTTTTTTCCTGCTCCATTTTAAGTTGCTTATCACCGTTTTAAATCTCAATCTGAGAAAAAATTTACAAAAAAAATGAAAATTCCTGCAGTCCATCAGTGTTATTAGGGTTTCTGTTCTGTTCTGTTCCTTTTCATTATCTTCATTTCAGAATCTTCTTAGAATAGTACAGATTTTATTTTGAATTTTTGTTTCATCTGGTATGTCATCTAGAAGTTAGGAGTTTTCTGTGATTTTTTTAGATTTTTCTGACATTGTTTTCTGCACTTATCAACACCACTTTTAAACTGCAACACACTACTTCTGCACCTGAAATTTGAAATTTGCATGCATCTCATGACAAATCAAATTAAGGGCATGAAATTGACATAGGGTCAGGATTTCATCACCTGTCCCTAGTCCAAAAATCACCAAATTGCATATCGATCCAATCCCTAACTAAAATTGATTAGACATTAATTGCCCTAGTGGGTTAGGAACATCAATTTGGTCGAGCCCGGGTTATTGTCAACTCATTGTGTCAACTAGTCTTGTATGTGCCCTATTACTTGGTGTCTAGAATTGGGACTAAAGGCTTGGGTGCTGATCCGTCTATCGAGCCAATTCCACCGGGCCTAGGTAGGCCAGAGACAGGATCTCACACTCCCCTTGTTCTAAAACCTGGCCAAGTATAGAGTTACTACAATCTAGCTTGCCACCTTGATTAGGCAACTAACTTGGAACTCTAGGTCCAGTTCAATTCAATTGGGAAAGCTTGTGCAACCCATTTCTTCATCTATTATTGAAAGCTGGTGTCAAAGATAGAGGTTAAGTGGCTCAAGCCTAAGCGGTTCTTGTGGTTTTTAATTAGGACCCAGTGAAAGCTGGGGGAACCTCCCACAGACCCACCTCCTGACTGGCCAGTGGAAGAGAGTAGCTGTTAATTTGATTGTACCTAGTCAACTCAGTTTATTTGGACTAACCGGTTTAGAAAACTCGTAGTTCGGGTCTGAGTCTAATTGTTTGCATAACAACTAGGTCAGGCACACCTTACCACCCTTCACAAGCCCAACCAAGTTCATCCATGGACACTAGTATGGAAACCCTTATGAGATCTACGATTGAGCGACTTGAACGTTTGGATGCTAGGTTTGACTAGTTCGAGGAAAGGATAGGAACCCTAGAGGAATCTAGGTTGACCCCAACTGAACCACCTTCACCCAGATTACCTTCAGTTCGCCCTAGGGCCCAACGAAAGGAACATACACCTGATCCAATTCATAGAAGGTCACATCAGGATTATACTGATCACACTCCGGAGCCAAATCCTAGAAGACCTCGCCATGATACTTTTGATCAGGATGATCGGGCCTTAAGGAATATACGTCTAGATGCACCAACCTTTGAGGGAAGCCTAGATCCTAAGGTGTACATAGACTGGGAGGCTGACATGGACCAATATTTTGACTGGTATGATATGTCTGAAGAGAGAAGATTCAAGTTTGCCAAAATCAGACTAGTCCGTCAGGCTAGGTTGTATTGGGAAAATGTCGAACGCATAGCTAGGCAGAGGGGAGACTTACCTATAGTGACCTGGAGAGACATGAAGAGAAAGCTTAGAGAGAAATATTTGCCTATGTCTTATCAGCAAAGGTTGTTAGATCAGTGGCAACGATTGACACAAGGAAATAAGACTGTTTCTGAGTACGTTGCTAAATTTGATGAGTTTGTAATGCGATGCAATGTAGTCGAGTCTGAGGAAGCCACATTGTCGAGGTTTAGATCAAGATTGAATGAAGATATAAAAGGGGAACTGTTTTTGAGAGAAGTCCATGATTTAGATCAAGCATACCAAGTTGCCATGGACTATGAGAGGTTTCAAAGGAGAGCTACATTTAGGCGACCTGAATCCATTAGGTTTAATCCCCCTGTTAGTCGACCTAGTTCAGTCCCTGGTACAACCAATATACCAAGATCCAGCTCGAATCCAACCCCTAGGCACAACCCTGCCATTCCCCCAATTCCTAGAGAAGACAAAGGAAAAAGCCCTGAAGTTCGAGGTGAGAGGGAGCGAGTTTGCTATAAGTGTCGTAAACCAGGTCATTTCGTGAGCCAATGTCCCTCTAGAACTTTACATATAGGGGAGGCAGAAGAAGGTGAATCAGAACCCCTAGAGAATGATGAAGAGGAGGTTTATGAAGTAGGGGATTGCTTGGCTGATGAGTATGAAGGAGATGAAGAAAATGTAGATTCATCAGATGTGTTAGGAGTTGTGAGATGTATCATGACACAGACCAAGGAGCAGGAAGACTGGCGTAGGACTAGCATCCTACACACATTTATCAAAATAGGAGAAAAGGTCTGTAAGATCGTGATCGATAGTGGAAGCTGTGTCAATGCCATTTCCACTAGTGCAGCCAAGAGTCTAGGATTATCCACTGAACCACATCCCAATCCATATAAGGTATCCTGGATCGATTCCACTTCTATCCCAATCAAGCAGAGATGTCAGGTCCGAATCCAACTTCAGTCCTATCAGGAACGAATCTGGTGTGATGTACTCCCTATGAAAGTAAGTAGCATCATCCTAGGTAGGCCATGGCTGTTTGACCATGATGTGACAATTTTTGGTCGATCAAATTCCTGTGCTTTCAATTTCAATGGAAAGAAAATTGTCATTCATCCAACCCAGCCTAAGGACAACACCAAAAGAGGAGTTAGCAGCCTGAAAGAAAAAAGGACTGGATTAAATTTGATAGGTGCAAGAGAATTAGAAAAAGACATTAATGAGGGAGAACCTATTTGGATGGTAGCTGCTAAGGAAACTATGGCGCACACCCCTGTAGAACCCCCTCAAGAGGTGGTCCAATTATTGAAAGACTTTGAAGACGTGTTTCCCGAGGATCTTCCAGACAATCTTCTACCTTTAAGGGACATACAGCATGCCATAGATTTAGTCCCTGGCGCGACTTTATCTAATTTGCCTCATTATAGGATGAATCCAACTGAACATCAGGAGTTACAAAGGCAAGTTAGTGAACTTCTTAGAAAGGGGTTTGTTAGAGAAAGTTTAAGCCCTTGTGCAGTCCCTGCCTTGTTAACCCCAAAAAAAGATGGTACCTGGAGGATGTGTGTAGACAGCCATGCCATCAACAAGATTACTGTCAAATATAGGTTTCCAATCCCGAGACTGGACGATATGTTAGATATGATAGCCGGATCAACAATTTTCTCCAAGATAGATTTAAAGAGTGGCTATCACCAGGTTAGGGTTAGGCCTGGAGATGAATGGAAGACCACTTTTAAGACTAAAGATGGATTATATGAGTGGTTAGTCATGCTGTTCGGTCTGTCCAATGCACTCAGCACCTTTATGAGAATTATGAATCAGGTGTTGAAAACTTTCATCGAGAAATTTGTGGTGGTCTACTTTGATGACATTCTTATCTATAGTAAGACTAAGGCAGACCATTTAACCCACCTAAGGCAAGTTTGCCAAGTCCTTAGAAAGGATAGCCTCTATGCCAATATCAAGAAGTGTGATTTCTTAACACATAGAGTTATCTTTCTAGGATTCATAGTAACATCTGAAGGAGTGTCCGCTGACCATGTGAAAATTAAGTCAATAGTAGAGTGGCCTGTACCCAAGAGTATCCATGATGTCCGTAGTTTCCATGGTTTAGCCACCTTCTATAGGAGATTCATTAGAGGGTTCAGTATGATAGTGGCTCCAATCACTGATTGTATTAGGAAAGGAACTTTTGAATGGACTAAAGCAGCAGACAAAGCCTTCCTAACAATTAAGGAAAAAATGACACACGCACCCATCTTGAGGTTACCCGATTTTACCAAAGTGTTTGAGGTTGCTTGTGATGCTTCTGGGGTAGGAATTGGAGGTGTCTTGAGTCAAGAGAATCACCCAGTAGCATATTTCAGTGAGAAGTTAAATGAAGCGAGACTAAGGTATTCCACCTATAATAGGGAGCTGTATGCGGTAGTTCAGGCATTACGTTACTGGAGGAATTATCTTCTACCGCAAGAGTTTGTCCTATTTTCTGACCATGAAGCTCTTAGGTTCCTTAGTTCTCAGAAGAAATTGAACCCTAGGCACGGGAAATGGGTAGAGTTCATACAAGCTTATACGTTCGTACTGAAACATCGTGCCGGAACTGAAAATAGGGTTGCTGATACGTTGAGTCGTCGTTCAATGTTGTTGAATTCTGTAAGCACTGAGGTAGTAGGGTTTGAAAGATTAAAAGAGGAATATCCTACATGCCCTGATTTTGGTGACATCTATCAATCCCTTCAACAAGGACCATCTAGTGAGCATAGTGATTATACCATTTTAAATGGATACCTTTTCAGAGGAAATCAGTTGTGTATCCCCAAGACCTCTGTTAGGGAATTTCTGATCTGGGAAGTTCATGCTGGGGGCTTAGCAGGACATTTTGGTAGAAATAAGACCATCTTAGCAATAGAAGACCAATTCTTTTGGCCTGGTCTCAAAAGAAATATGGCCCAGATTGTAGCTCAGTGCCATACCTGTGCTGTTGCAAAACAACAAAGACAGAACACCGGTCTGTACACACCCTTACTTGTCCCTGATTGTCCATGGCAGGATATCAGCATGGATTTTGTAGTAGGCCTCCCTAAGACGTCTAGGAAGTATGATTCTGTCTTTGTGGTTGTCGATCGTTTCTCCAAGATGGCTCACTTCATTCCTTGTTCTCAAACTTTAGATGCTTCGAAGGTGGCCAAGCTTTTTCTCGATCAGGTCATTAGGCTTCATGGTTTACCCAAAACCATTGTGTTCGATAGAGATGTCAAGTTTACTAGCTATTTCTGGAAAACCCTCTGGCACATGCTCGGTACCAAACTGAAATTCTCTACTGCCTATCATCCTCAAACCAATGGCCAGACTGAGGTAGTAAACCGAAGCTTAGGAAATCTGTTGAGATGCTTAGTTGGTGACAACCTAGGAAACTGGGACCTATTACTTCCTCGTGCTGAATTTGCCTATAACAGCTCAGTTAATAGGTCTATTGGGAAAAGTCCGTTTGAAGTGGTCCATGGATACAGACCTAGGAAGCCTTTAGACCTAGCTCCTTTACCCACACATGCACGGGTGTCCAAGTCTGCCGAGTCATATGCACAGCATATTAGGGAATTGCATAAGGAGATTAGCCAAAAGATTCAAGCAAGCAATGAACTCTATCAGCATATGACTAATTCACACAAACGATTAAAAGAATTTAATGAAGGGGACTCCATCATGATCAAACTTAAACCTGAAAGGTTTCCACCGGGAACTATGAAGAAACTCCATGCCCGGGGAGCCGGACCTTTCAAAATAATAAAGAAAATTGGACCAAATGCTTATGTATTAGAATTACCACCAAGTTATGGTATTAGTTCAACATTTAACGTTTCAGACTTAAAAGAATACAAAGAACCTGAATTAATACCTAGTGAGCTTTTTGGTCCTAATGTTTCTTTTGAGAGTGAAACACCAAATGAGTGTCCACCACCAAGTGTTCCTGAGAGAAAGGAGAGAATTGAAAGGATCTTGGATGACCAGATCACTACTACTAGGAATAGAGGCTACCAACGTTATCTGGTTAGATGGCAAGGATGTCCTGAATCTGAAGACTCCTGGATTTCCCGAGAGGACCGACAACAAATCGACCCGGATGCATTAGAAGCTTATCAAGCCAACCCTCACTCGATAGGGTCGAGTTCCTTCCACCCCGGGAGAATTGGTGTGGGCACCAGAATCAGGAAGAGACTCCAACCAATTCAAGTCAAATCCGAGTCCTTATGGTTGGATGAGTAAAAGAAAATCCTGTAATTTTTTCTTTCTTTAATTTTGAGTCCAAATAATTAAGTAATTCGAGTCCATTTCAATTTTATGTTGGGACTAGTCCAGCCTGAATAACCTTGTATTTGAGAGTTGGGTCCAAATAAGTCAAGTCCAATCCATGAAGAATCAAACCAAACCACATTTGAAGACTAAAGAAGACTCAAGACTTATACTCCAAAGCAAGACCAAAGCCACCTCAAGTGGGGACCACATGCCACATGACACATGCCACCTCATCATCCAAGGTTGCTGCCACATCACACATGCCACCTCACCATCCAAGATTGCTGCCACATCACACATGCCACCTCACTATCCAAGGTTGGTGCCCAAGAGAAGAAAAGGGGAATTTGAAATTGAATTGGCTACAACCTCCTCAACAACATCCTCCACTCTTCATGGGACGCCCCATATTTTTCTCCACAATTTTTTCTCCATGATATTTGGTGTAGTTTGAATTCAAAATGGCTTAATAGTCTATAAAAGACTCTTAGTCTTCTTGTAAAAGGATGATGGAAAAGAAAAATTAAAATTTTCTTCTATGTGAGTTCTATGTGCCTAAGTGGTAGTTTTAAAGTCTTCTCCCTATCCCACGCCAACCCTATTTCTCCTCCTCCATCTCCAACGCCAAAGACACTCTCCTTCTTCTCCAATCTCAAGCTAGCTCTTCAATGTTCAAGGTTGATCAAGAAGACCATCACAAGGAGGACGGCCTAATTCATTTCAAGTGATCTACCATGGCGCCAAGATTATTCTTCAACAATGCTTCCTCGACTCTTCTTTAGTTTCTCCATTTCATGACTAACGTATTTTTACCAAGTACATAATCTTGAGGTTTCTTTGTGTAGGGTTCTCCGGGATTCCGAATTCAAGAGGAAGGAATTACTTGCCACAATCCAGAAAACAAGAAGCGCCCTCAATTTGTAGTATGGTCTTGTCATTTGGGAGGTCTCTTCATGAGTGATCTTGATCTACTTGAAAGATTAATGCCAGGTATGTTCTAGTGTCGATTAGGTCTGAAATATTAAATTTGCCTAGCTTAACTTGTGTGGTTCGAATCTTATTCATATTTTTTTGTTATTTTGATAGTCTCATTAATTAGGTTTACGTTTGATCGTCCGAGTTCTCTTCATTAGACCTCCTTTGATATTATATGCTGAACTAATCATATGCAAATAAGAAAATTGCTAAGTTAATCTATGCTAATCTCCTTTAGGGTTGCATCGTTGCATTCTCAACTTGCATGTTTCCCATCAAAATGCCTTTAGGTGATCTAAATAGGCCCTAAAAGTCTGACACGCTAGTCTACTTCTTGACTCGCTAGTCTACTTCTTGACTCGCTACAGTCATTAGCAACACTCTCTAACTCTTATTACTTTTCCTAGTCTATCGTGCTCTAGATTTATTTTTGACACATGAAAACCTTTTTTTTTAAAAAAAAAAAAAATTGAGTACATATTGGGTTGCCTCCCAACAAGCGCTAAGTTTAATGTCTTCAGCCAGACATAATGCAGCTCAGTTCAGTGTGGGTCAGTTAATGTTACTTGGTCAATGGTTCGATTTGTTGATATTCCTTCAATGTATGGTTTTAAATGTTGACCATTTATCTTAAAGAAGTTTCCTGACCTAGGATCATAAATTTTGACTACACCATGGGGGAAAACTTGATTAACAATATAAGGTCCATCCCATCTAGATCTCAATTTTTCAGGAAATAATCGAAGCCTTGAATTAAATAACCAGACTTGTTGATTTGGATCAAAGGTTTTCCTAGAAATAAATTGATCATGAAAGGCTTTCATTTTCTCTTTATAAATACGTGAATTTTCATAAGCCTCTCGCCTCAGTTCATCTAGTTCACTCAGTTGCAACATCCGGTTAGAACCAGCTTGCTTTAAATCAAAATTTAATTGCTTAATCGCCCAATATGCTTTATGTTCAAGTTCTACCGGAAGATGACATGCTTTTCCAAAGATCAGCCTATAGGGAGACATTCCAATGGGATTCTTGTAAGCTGTCCGATAGGCCCATAATGCATCATCTAATCGATCTGACCAGTTTCTACGATCGGGCCTAATAGTCTTTTGCAAAATGTTCTTGATCTCCCTATTGGATACTTCCACTTGGCCACTTGTTTGCGGATGATAAGGTGTAGCTACTTTATGTGTGACCCCATATTTTTACAAAACATTCGAAATTGGTAGTTTGTGAAATGGGCACCTCCGTTGCAAATGATGGCACGAGGAAATCCGAACCTAGAGAAGATATTCTTTTGAACAAACTTTATGACTACCTTATGATCATTGGTTCGTGTTGCCATTGCCTCAATCCATTTAGAAACATAATCGATAGCCACCAAAATATATTCAAAACCATTAGAGGGTGGAAAGGGTCCCATAAAATCAATTCCCCAAACGTCAAAGATTTCAACTACCAAGATGGGATTTAAAGGCATCATGTCTTTTCTTGAAATATTTCCTAAGGCTTGACACCTATGACATTCTTTGCCAAAAGTATAGGCATCCTTAAACAATGTTGGCCAATAAAATCCACTTTGCAAAACTTTAGCCACAGTTTTTCGACCAGAAAAATGTCCTCCGCAAGCAAGGGTGTGGCAAAAGTTTAAAATACTCAGATGTTCAGATTCAGGAACACACCTACGGATGATTTGATCAGCACAGATTCGAAAGAGTTCAGGATCTTCCCAGAAGTAATATTTAATTTGAGCAAAGAATCGATCCTTTTCATTCTTGGACCAGCCATCAGGGATTTGTCCAACCACTAAGTAGTTAACAATATCTGCAAACCAAGGGGCCTTTGCATGTGAAACTGCTAAGAGCTGTTCATCCGAAAAAGATTCTTCAATTGATGTAGGTTCACACTCTTCAACTAAAATCCTAGATAGATGGTCTGCTACAACATTCTCAGATCCTTTCTTGTCTCGAATTTCAATATCAAACTCTTGTAGCAGTAAGATCCATCTAATCAATCGTGGTTTAGCATCTTTCTTTGAGAGCAGGTATCTCAAAGCCGAGTGATCCGAATAAACCACAATCTTGGAACCTAAAAGATATGATCTAAACTTTTCCAGGGCAAACACCACAGCTAGCAACTCTTTTTCAGTAGTGGTATAATTTTTTTGGGCTTCATTCAAAGTTCTGCTAACATAATAAATCACTATGGGACATTTGTTTACCCTTTGGCCCAAGACAGCTCCTATGGCAAAGTCTGAAGAATCACACATGATTTCAAAAGGTAGTGACCAATCTGGGGGTTGGATGATTGGGGCTTGGGTCACAGCTTCCTTTATAAACTCAAAAGCCTTAAGACAATCTTCATCAAAATTGAAAGGAATGTCCTTGGCGAGCATATTACACAAAGGACAGGAAATTTTGGAAAAGTCTTTGATGAAGCGACGATATAATCCTACATGGCCGAGAAAAGATCGAATTTGTCTGATAGAGATGGGTGGAGGAAGTTTGGAGATCAATTCAACCTTTTCTTTATCTACCTCGATCCCTCTCTTAGATACAATATGTCATAAAACAATCCCTTCTCGAACCATGAAATGGCTCTTCTCCCAGCTCAGAACTAAATTAGCCTCAATACATCGTTTTAATATTTTCTTCAAATTATTGAGGCAACTCTCAAAAGATTCTCCAAAGATTGAAAAATCATCCATAAAAATTTCTAAGAAATCTCCTACCATGTCCGAGAAAATTGATATCATGCACCTTTGAAAGGTTGCAGGTGCATTACACAAACCGAAAGGCATTCTACGGAAAGCAAAGGTTCCAAAGGGACATGTGAAGGTGGTCTTTTCCTGGTCTCCTGGATAGATTGCTACCTGGTTGTATCCTGAGTATCCATCTAAGAAGCAAAAGTATTGCTGGCCAGCTAATCTTTCTAGGATCTGATCAATAAATGGTAAGGGAAAGTGGTCTTTGTGGGTAGCTGCATTAAGTTTTCTATAATCTATACAGACACGCCACCCAGTAGAAAGTCGTGTTGGTACTAAATCCCCATGGTCAGTACGGACAATCGTGAGTCCAGATTTCTTTGGAATGACTTGAGTAGGACTCACCCAGTGGCTATCAGAAATAGGATAAATAATACCAGCATCTAACCATTTAATCACTTCCTTCTTGACCACTTCTTGCATGTTTGGGTTGAGCTGTCTTTGCATTTCTCTAGTAGGCTTAGCACTATCCTCAGTATAGATATGGTGCATACAAATTGATGGACTAATGCCTTTTAAATCAGCAATGGCCCAACCTATGGCCTCCCTATGTGTTTTCAGAACATCTATCAATTGGTTTTCCTGCTCAATGGTTAGGTTAGAAGCAATGATCACAGGCAGGGTTTTGTCGGGTCCTAAAAACACATACTTAAGTGATTCAAGCAAAGTTTTTAGTTCAAGTTGTGGTGGGGCCTAAATCGAAGGGTGCAAAGGCTCGGTTCCTAGGTCAGGTAAGGATTCAGTTTGCATTGACCAAGGTGGTGAAGGTTGAGGTGAATCAAGTAGGGCATTTACCTCTTGGACTTGGGTTTTAGCAATAGGCTCGTCATCTTCCATCAAATTGGAGGAAAATTCAGACTCAACAATCTCATATACTAAACTAATCACAGAACAATTTTCCTCCTCTCGAGCAAACTTTGAGGCATTAAAAATATTAATTCTCACCTTTTGATCCCCAAAAGAAATGTCCATAGCTCCCGTTTTACAATTGATATTGGCATTGGCATTGGCCAGGAATGGAGGACCTAAGATTATGGGATTTTGATTTAGCTCTTGGGATGGTTCCATGTCTAGTATGAGGAAGTCTACTGGGAAATAACATTGGTTCACTCTAACTAAGACATCCTCAATCAAACCACGTGGTGTCTTGACATATCTATCGGCTAGTTGAAGAATGACTGACGTGGGTTTTAGTTCACCTATCCCAAGTTTTTCATAGACCGAGGTTGGAAGAAGGTTCACACTAGCTCCTAGGTCTAACAGGGCTCGGTCAAAGGTAATGCCTCCTATAACACAAGAAATCAAAGGAGCACTGGGGTCTTTTATTTTCCGAGATAATTGATTCAACAAGACTGCACTTACATCCTCAGACAATATGATTCTCTTTATGGTTCGTGGCTCACGCTTTTGGGTGCAGAGTTCTTTGAGAAATTTAGCGTAAGCTGGAACGTGCTGAATTGCATCGAGGGGTAAATTAATATGGACTTGCTTGAATAATTCCATCAGCTCCTTGTTGCGTGCTCCTTGCTTTTTACGGGAAGAACCAGCTTCTAGGGCTGAAGGGAACGAGACTCTAGGTTTATAAGTCTCAGGTAATTCATCTGCTCTCTTCTTCCCTTTCTCATTTAAATCGGAACTAGTATCAGTACTAGTCCCGGGCTCAGGCTCTTCTACATGGTTAGTCTCAGTACTAACATCATCTTCTAACTTCTCATTCTTGCTAGCATCAGTACTAGCCTCTCTCTCCTGGTCTTGATATGGGTCCCTAAAAATCCTACCACTTCTAAGCTTAGAAATTGCTTTGGCATTCTCAAATTGAGGGTTCTTAGGTGGAACATTAGGCTGAAGAATGAGTGGGTTGTTTCTAGGATTCGGTATTGGTTGACTCGGTAGTTGACCTGGTTCTCTTCTCATAGTAGATTCAGCTAACTGTCATATTTGAACTTCTAACATGGCGATAGATTGTTGTTGGGTCATGATTAATTGTTGAAGTTGATCAAACCTATCGTCGGCCAGATTGGTCTGTTGAGGAGGTTGATATGATGACTGATGATGATATGGTGGCTGATATGGTGGCTGAGCAGGCTGACTAGGCTGACCTCTATTATAGGCATAGTTTTGGTATGGGGGCCTATTTTGAAAGTTCCGTGCAGGAGGAGTTTGGGTCTGAACCTGAGTCTGTTGTAGTTTCCAAGAAAAATTAGGATGGTTTCTCCAACCTGGGTTATAAGTATTTGAAAATGGGTCATTACCCGGCTTGGAGTAACCTTGAGCAGCTTGGACTTGTTCTTGGATGAAAGGTGGTAACTGTGCAACCGTAGGACATTCATTCATGTGATGGGCTGGGCTAGCACAGATAGAACAAATCTCCTGATGATTAGAGGGTGATGGGTATTGTGATGGGTGTGATGGGTATTGTGTAGGAGATTGTTGACTGAGGGCTAGGACTTGGTCCAACTTTTGAGAAAGGAGGTCGACTGTATCTAATCTTTGGGATATTAGGTTCAAGTCGACATTGGAATTTGAATGTCTAATTTCACAAATCCCTGCCTGCTTTTGGTGAGGAATCGATCTTTCATATGAAGTCAAAGAAGCATGGTTGATCGAATTTTCATTTAGGGTTTCAAACAAGGTATAGGCCTCATCCTCACTTCTACTCATGAATGCACCTCCACAAGATGCATCCACCATCTATCTATACTGGTCTCCTAATCCCTCATAAAAAGCTTGGACAATTTGCCACTTAGACAGACCATGATGTGGGCATTTTCTAAGGAGTTCCTTAAGTCTCTCCCATGATTTATGAATTTGTTCACCAGGAAGCTGAGCAAATCCAGTGATGGCTCGCCTCATGGTGTTGGTTCGACTTATAGGATAGAATTTCTTAAGGAACTCGTGCTGCATTTCAGCCCAAGTTCGAATTGGTTTCCCTATTGTGCCAAGCCAGTACTTGGCCTTATCCTTAAGTGAGAAGGGGAACAAGGTTAGCCTAAGGGCATCATCAGTAAAATCTTGGATCTTCACCGTAGAACAGATTTCTAGAAACTCATCTAGATGCTTAAAAGGATCTTCGTTGGTATTCCCATAAAAGGAAGGGAGCATCTGGATTGTGGCAGACTTGATCTCATATTGTCTAGCAGGTATTTCAGGTAAATGGATACAAGTCGATGGGTTATAGGTGGAAGGAATAAAGTATTCCTTCATCTGTTTAGGTGGTTCTTATGGGTTTCCAGCCATTTGATTTTTTGGTGTACTATGGATCAGCCGTTCAATTTCAGGGTTGAAGTCAACTAGGTTTGGAAATAAAGATCTTCTACCGTGCATGTAACAGTGCAACCCAAATATGTGAATCAAAAATATTTTTTTTATATATATATATATATATATATATATATTTTGTTATTTTCAAACACTTATCAAACAGATTTCTATCCTAGGCTCCCTAATTCTAGACAGCTCCCAACTTCCAAGACCGCCTTGGAGCCCTCCAAGTCAAAGACCAATTAGCTAACTGGCCAGGTAAGGGTAAGGTCGGTGGAGTTTCCCTCTTTGCTTGCCTTAGACAGCAATTGAAAATTGGCCAGGTAAGCGGATCCAACCACCTTCCTTCGGGACGTAATCCCTGAACCCCTTTCCTAGACACCAGTCAACCAACTAATCTTGACCCGGTCCAACTCTTCCGGGTGCCCTGTCCTATTGAGCTCGAGTTCCTTAGGGCTGATGTCTAGTTAATTTTATTTAGAAGGCTTAGGTATGCAAAATGAGGGATGATGGTTTGTGGGCTAAGGAAGGGTACTGAACTCCCCACCTTATCTTGTTTATGGATTAGTGCCGTTAAGATGATTATGAGATTATGAAATGCAATAAATAAGATGTCAAAATAAGAGTTATAAACACACAAAATTAAATTAAAGCTATATATATATATATTTTAATTTTGTGATTAAGTTTCTAATCCTAATAAATTATGAAATGTCTGGGCAATTTTTTTTTTTTTGGATTTTGCAGAAAGATAAATTTACCTAAATGAATCTAAAAATGAAAAACAAAAATCTTTTTTTTGAAATTTGAAATTTGAAATTTGAATTTTTTTTTTTGGAAATAAGAAAAGAAACTAAAAAGGAAAATAATTAATATGTAAAAGAGGAAAGAAAGTTTACTGATTGGGAGACTTTCTTCCTCTTCTGCTTTTCTCCCTCTTTTTTTTTTAATCTGCAAGAAAAAGAAAAGTTAGCACGGAATAAAAAAAATCAAAAAGATCAAAAACTATTATTTTAATGCCTTCCCCGGCAACGGCGCCAAAAACTTGGTAGGTCCGTGGGGTTGTCGTTAAAACACCGTGGCTATCAGTTTAAAATCTGACTTCTTAAAATATTTAAAAATACGTTGCAAGAGGAGTCGGGTCGAATCCACAGAGAAGGCAGTGTTTAGGATTTGAAGTTTTTTGATCTTTGTAAAAAAATATTTGAAGTCGAAAAAATATAAAAATTAAAATTGCAGGAAAACTTGGCACTAGGATCTATTATTTAGATCCTAGCATCTATTTGCAGACAAGACGAAAGACAGGAATTAAAAAGAGATATTGCATTGATTGAAATTTAAGGTCTAAATACAATGCAAAAAAAAACTAAATTAATAAAACAAGTAACAAAGATAAGAACAGATTGGCGCAGCCTCGTCGGGAAGATAGCTCCTTCCTTCGTACTCCGTGGAGCGAACTGGGCTTCCCCAACACCATCTTCCAGCCCTCTCTCTCTCTGAGATCAAGATCCGAAGAAGAAGACACAGAGGAAGCCTAGTTCGCTCCACGGAGTACGAAGGAAGGAGCTATCTTCCCGACGAGGCTGCGCCGATCTGTTCTTATCTTTGTTACTTGTTTTGTTAATTTAGTTTTTTTTTTGCATTGTATTTAGACCTTAAATTTCAATCAATGCAATATCTCTTTTTAATTCCTGTCTTTCATCTTGTCTGCAAATAGATGCTAGGATCTAAATAATAGATCCTAGTGCCAAGTTTTCCTGCAATTTTAATTTTTATATTTTCTCAACTTCAAATATTTTTTTACAAAGATCAAAAAATTTCAAATCCTTAATACTGCCTTCTCTGTGGATTCGACCCGACTCCTCTTGCTACGTATTTTAAATATTTTAAGAAGTCGGATTTTAAACTGATAGCCACGGTGTTTTAACAACAACCCCGCGGACCTACCAGACCCCATCAAAGAAGAGAAGTTCACTCCTCTCCTTGCTTCGAGAGCAAAGATTCTTATGGAGATTGAGGGCAAGTGCTTCCTGCACCGTCCCCCTCCTCTGAGGTCGTCCGCTGCATGCGACCGATCCCACTACTGCCACTTCCACCGGGATCACAACCACGATACGGAGGAATGCCACCACCTGAAGAGGGAGATAGAAGACTTGATCAAGCATGGCTACCTTGAGAAGTACGTGAAGGGAGGAGTTCCCCTAGTAGACCAGAATGAAGAGCCCTGTTTGCTTGCCATTGATAGCCGGCCTACTAAGAAGCCAGTAGGAATGATTTCCTGGGGGGTAGGTAGCCATGAAGAGGGTTAGGTGGAGAGAAAAGAGTGATGATGTACTCCCCTACATGGGAGAGGGGTAAACTTGGATGGATAACCCAAATAATGATGCTATCATCATGGAAATGATGATAGCGAAGCATCCTATAAAAAGAATAATGGTAGATAGTAGAAACTCTGTAGATATCATTTTTTACAATGCTTTTACAAGGATGAACCTGTCCGTTGACCAAAAAAAACTGGTATTCACGTCCTTAGTGGGCTTCACCGGAGACTTAGTTGGAGTTGAAGGAGAGATTACACTCCCAATAATTGCCGGGACCCCACCTTGGTAAAAGACTGTGCTAATGACCTTCACCATGGTGAGAGTCCCTTCGCCTTACAACACAATTCTAGGGCATCCCGAACTTAACTTGCTCGATGCCACTATCTCCACAAGGCATCTCCTCATTTAGTTCCTGACCCCTCAGGGGATCAGGGAGATGAGGGGGTTATGCCAGCTGGTCTAGCACTGCCTGTAGACTGTCCCGGGGTCCGAAGAGCCTATCCGAACCCAGTTATTGACCAGCTAAATTCGATAGAGCCAGAGCCAAAGGGCGGACCCGTTGAGCCCTTATTGTCCTTCCCCTTGGGAGAGGACCCTTGAGGATGGTGCAGGTGAGAACCCTACTACCTGAAGAAGAGAGGTCCCACCTGCTTAGTTTCATGCAGGCCAATATGGACATCTTCGCTTGGACTGCTGCCAATATGCCTAGCATCCCTCCAGAAATGATCACCCATAAGTTGAACGTCGATCCCAGCTGCCACCCAGTCCAATAAAAGAAAAGGAGATTCATCTCAAAGTGGCAGAGGACAATTGACAAAGAAGTTGAGAAGCTTTTTGCAGCGAGCTTCATCCATGAGGTACGGTATCCTGATTGGCTTGCTAGCATGGTGATGGTCAAGAAAGCCTCTAGGAAGTGGAGGATTTGTGTAGATTACACCGACCTCAACTGAACATGCCTGAAGGATAGCTTTCCATTCCCTAAGATTGACCAGTTGGTGGACGTGACCTCAGGCCAAAAGTTCCTCAGCTTCATGGATGCATTTTCTGGATATAACCAAATCCGCATGCATCCGGGGGACGAGGAGCACACATCATTCATGATCGACTGAGGTATGTACTATTACAAGATGATGCCATTTGGTCTCAGGAATATATGAGCCACGTACCAGCGACTGGTCAGCAAGGTCTTCAAAGACCATATTGGCCGCAACATGCATGTGTATGTAGACAACATGCTCGTTATGAACGGCCCGGAGTCAGATCATGTCGTCGACTTGGTGGAGGCTTTCAACAACCTCTGCCTCTACCAGATGAAGTTGAACCCCGCCAAATGCGTATTTGGCATAGCGATGAGAAAGTTTCTAGGATTTATCGTCATCCAGAGGGGGATAGATGAAAGAATGGTGCCCTAAAAGCCAATCATTGTAAGGGCATTTCTATGATCTTCTAACTCATGTATGATATTATTTATCAATAAAAGGCATCTTTTAATTCATTATACTGCTTCATCTTATCAAGATTATGATGAACCCCATAGATTAGGGCAATGGAATTAAGGTTATAATAGAAATCATAATGATGAGACCTAAGTTCCTATAAACCCTAATCTAAAAGGTTCCTAGTCATAAGATCATCGATTTGGGGATCGATACTTCTGGAAAGACTAGCTTATCCTATGTATGTTCGATAGAGAGGGTGGTTAGTCTCACAGCCACTTGTGTAAAGATACTAATACAAGGATAAGGGTGCTCATTAGGGTATGAGTTCACTGAATTGATCTGCATTGAGACTATCTTATGGAAGTCTTACTACTTGTCAAGAGATAGTTTTCATAGTGAGAGTTGTGCAAGTGATCTTCAGACCTGAGATCACCATGGTTCCTTATACACACTAAGCCATGTTTTAGTTCATACTCATTCATGACATTGAGTCATGTACGGGATGTTCTCGAATATGGTGGAAGGTGTATGAAGGATGTGAGTAGACCAACAATGAATCGATCATTCCTAATAAGAGGAAGTGTTATCCTATATAATCTCTTCGATTGATGACTCAGAGAGTCTTTGATCAAAGCAGGATGAGATTAGAAGTGGTTTCTAATCAGTCATCAGCAGAGTCTTCATTATCAAATTGAGATTCAAAATGACTAAGTAATAGGGTTTGACATTTATCCATACCCATCACTTTTCAGGATAAATGAAGATCGAAAGATTGAATTGCATGGTAACTTTTGATTGAAGGGTATTTTGGTACTTTCTACCAAATTCCTCATCTTCCGGGTAGGCATGATACATTGCCGACGTCAATCATGTCTTGTAGGTTTTCATGAATCAATTTGATTGGATTCATGAGTCAATTCGAAAGCTAGTTTGAATTGGTAACTTAGGTCAGCTCAATTTGACCTAATTAGGTCAATCGGGTATGATTGGATCGAATTGGCTTGGACCTAGACCTACTGCTAGCTGGATGTGGAACCCATAGGGTCACACACATCGGATTTCGGCAACCACCGGAGGAAGGATGAGTTCCAAATTGGTCGAGGCACATGAGGGGATCATCCTTTATAGGGAAAAGTCCCTATTTTCCATGGCTTCGACCCATCCTCCCCAAGCTTTCAACACCTCAAACACTCCACCCTCCGACTCCTCTGCTGACCAAATCTGGCGATTCGGTGTCCCGGCCGAGCAGGGAACTCGATCCCCTGTTTGGTAAAATTTTTTTTCTTGAGTTTTGAATTGAAGTTAGCAGCCTCTACCGACTTCAGCCCAGGTGGCCCAAAACCAAGCCTATTTATAAGCTGGGCTACACATTCTCCCCTCCTACAAAAAAAATTTGGCCTTGAATTTTTTTTTAAAGAATCTAAGGCTTCCAAAACTCAAATATTTATGATCCAATGTTCACATGTACCATTATATCCAAATTCAGTAATCCTAATAAGAGCTCCCATTCTTCCATTATAAGATATTTTAAATTAATCCTAATATCTTTAGTTTACCACACTTCCGCTGTGCACTCTGATATAATTTTCAAAATATTCAATCAAAATCCTGATTCTACCCCACTCTCATTATCTATGTCATCTTGATTTTAAGACAACCTGGCTCTGATACCACTAAATCTATCATGCCCTGACCCCAAACCTGAGCCGGATGTGCAACAGATAGCCGTATATCCTTGGGTTTATTTTTCCCTTGAACACATAAGGCCTACATCATATCATAAATCCAGTAATAATCAACCAGCCATATACACGCACAAATTTTAATTAGATAAACTAATTCAAATGTTCATATAAGTAACAGCCACACACTTAAATTTTACTAAACATTAAATATAAAAGCAATAATGTCCGCTATGTCCTAAGTTCCTCATTGATTGGTTCTCAAGCCCACATAATCCTCTGGTCTTGAAATAAAAAAATATAAGGGAATAAATTGAGTTCCCTAGACCCAGTAAATTATCATAATCTCAGGTACAAATCCACCATGAATCAAGAGCAAGATAACTTAAATAAATCGGTGCAAAATAATAAACTAAACATACTAATAAAATTATGCCAATTCAGTTAAGTTTTCATTATTAATTTCTTTTACTACTTTTCTGACAACACATTCTTTAGGATGGCCATCCATACTCACTCACCTAGCCCGTCTAACTATGGCCATGATCAGCCCATGGCTAGTCCCGAAAGAGACTAGATCCTGTGTACACATACCACTCATCGGTCATGCACCAGTGATAGCTCCACTAGAAGCCCAAAAGAAAAACTAGCTCTGAAATTACATGAGAAATATGCATCCTCTGTATGTACCAGCAATTGCCTCACTGACTAGGCCCACAACGAAAACTAGCTCCTATGTACACATACTGCTCATCGGTCATGCACCAGTGATAGCCCCATTAGAGGCCCAAAGGAGACTAGATCCTAACTTGTGTAATCATAGTCAAACTAGAGAGCATCAATAATCAACTCAACCGATATACATGATAGAGGATTTTAAACATGTGTTTAAGTGTTTAACCTCTTATCATATCAAGTCATCGATGTATAGTATAGAACATATACAGTAAAATACAATAACATATAATAATTAAGCTCACATCATGCATGACAAAATATACTAGAGAAAGATAACTTATCGAAGAGTATCCACCAACTAAGTATAATTCAAACACTAGACCAGTCTTCCAAGGACAATGATGATCCTGATCACAATTTTTAATCATACAATTAATTTCTATTTCAAAAAAAACTAAAAAGAAAACTATATTATCATGGGGCACTCTTGTCAATCCAGTTCTAATTTTGGTCTGGGATTTAATCCTTCCTCCCTTTCTTTTCTCTCTCCTCTATTTCCTATCTTCTCTCTCCTCTCTCTCCTCTCCTTATTTTTTTTTCCTTTTTTTCCTCCTTTTCTCTTTTTGCTTCTCTTTTTTTTTCTTTTATCGTTCCCTTCTCCTTCCATCATCTCTGCTGAACCAAAATCTCCCCCTCTCCCTCTTTTTTTTTTCTCTTCCCCTAACCGAGCCGAACCCTCCCTAAAAGGAAGGCCGAAGGTTCGAGAAGGATGGCTGGAAAGAAGGAGGGGACTGGTGGCGATCCTAACGACCATCCGGCCACTCATCGAAAATCACCAAAAATGAGACGAACTCTTGCTGGTCGTCTTCACTCATGCCCATGCTTGAGAAGAAGACGGAGAAAAGGGGACTTACCGGCGAGGTCAGCATTGGATTTCGATGGCCACTGGAGGAAGGACGAGTTCCGAATTAGCCGAGGCACACGAGGGGGCCATCCTTTATAAGGAAAAGTCCTTATTCCTAATGGCTTCGACCCATCCTCCCCAAGCCTTCCACACCTCAAACACTCCCCCCTTCGACTCCTTCGCCGACTAAATCTGGTGATTCGGTGCCCTGGCTGAGCAGGGGACTCGATCCGCTGTTCGACAAAATTTTTTTTCTAAGTTTTGAACTGAAGTCAGTAGCCTCTGCCGACTTTAGCCCAGGTGGCCCAAAACTATGCCTATTTATAAGCTGGGCTTCACATTCTCCCCTCCTACAGAAAATCTCGACCTCGAAATTTAAAAAAAAAATCTAAGGCTTCCAAAACTCAAATATGTGTGATCCAATGCTCACATGTACCATTCTATCCAAATTCAGTAATCCCAATAAGAGCTCCCATTTTTTCATTATAAGACATTTTAAATTAATCCTAATATCTTTAGTTCACCACACTTTCGCTACGCACTCTAATATAATTTTCAATATATTCAATCAAAATCCTAATTCTACCCCACTCTCACTATCTATGTCACCTTGATTTTAAGACAACCTGGCTCTGATACCACTAAATTTGTCATGCCCCGACCCCAAACCTGAGCTAGATGTGCAATAGATGGCCATATGCCCTTGGATTTATTTTTCCCTTGGACAAAAGGCCTGCATCATATCATAAATCCAGTAATAATTAAATAGCTAGGCATACACACAAATTTTAATTGGATAAACTAATTCAAATGTTCATATAACTAACAGCCACATACTTAAATTTTACTAAACATTAAATATAAAAGCAATAATGTCTGCTATGTCCTAAGTTCCTTACTGACTGGTTCCCAAGCCCACATGATCTTCTAGCCTGAAACAAAAAATTTAAGAGAATAAAGTGAGTTCCCTAGACCTAGTAAGTTATCATAATCTCAGGTACAAATCCATCATGAATCAAAAGCAAGATAACTTAAATAAATTAGTGCAAAATAATAAACTAAACATAATAATAAAATTAATCTAATTTAGTTAAGTTTTCATTATTAACCTCCTTTACTACTTTTATAACAACACACTCTTTAGGATGGCCATCCACACTCACTCACCTAGCCCCTTTGACTATGGCCACGATCAGCCCATGGCTAGCCCCGAAAGAGACTAGATCTTGTGTACACATACCAATCATCCATCATGCACCAGTGATAGCCCCACTGGAGGCCCAAAAGGAAAATTAGCTCTAAAATTATATGAGAAACATGCATCCTCTGCATGCACCAATGATCGCCTCGTTGGCTAGGCCCACAAGAAAAACTAGCTCCTATGTACACATACTGCTCATCGGTCATGTGCCAGTGATAGCCCTACTGAAGGCCCAAAAGGAGACTAGATCCTAACTCATGTAATCATAGTCGGACTATAGAGCGTCAATAACCAACTCAACCCATATACATGACACAGAGCATTTTAAACACATGTGTTTAACCTCATATCATATCAAGTCATCGATGTATAGAATAGAACATATACAGCAAAATACAATAACATAATAATAATTAAGCTCATATCATGCATGACAAAATATACTAGAGAGAGATAACTTACCGAAGAATATCCACCAACTAATTACAATTTAAATACTAGACCTGATCTTCCAAGGACAACGATGATCTTGACCATAATTTTTAATCATACAATTAATTTTTATTTAAAAAAAAACTAAAAAGAAAACTATATTATCATGGGACACTCTCGTTAATCCAGTTCTAATTCTGCTCTAGAATTTAACCCTTCCTTCCTTTCTTTTCTCTCTCCTCTCTCTCCTTTATTTTTTCCTTCTTTTCCTCCTTTCATCTTCTTTCTTCTCTCTTTTTTATTTCTTTTCCCGTTCCCTTCTCCTTCCATCATCTCTGCCAAACTAAAATCTCCCCCTCTCCCTCTTTTTTTCTCTCTTCCCCTAATCGAGCTAAACCCTCCCTAAAAGGAAGACCGGAGGTTTGAGAAGGATGGCCAGAAGGAAGGAGGGGACCGGCGGCGGTGCTAACGACCGTCCGGCCACTCACCGAAAATCCTAAAAAATGAGAGAACTCCCACCGGTCATCTTCGCTCATGCCCATGCTCAAGAGGAAGATGGAGAAAAGGGGACTTATCAACGAGGTTGGCATTGGATTTCGGCAGCCACCGGAGGAAGGACGAGTTTCGAATTGGTCGAGGCATGCGAGGGGACAGTCCTTTATAGGGAAAAGTCCCTATTCCCCATGGGTTCGACCCATCCTCCTCAAGCCTTCCATGCCTCAAACACTCCCCCCTTTGACTCCTCCGCCGACCAAATCTGGCGGTTCGATGCCCCGGCCGAGCAGGGGACTTGATCCCCTGTTCAGCAAATTTTTTTTTCTGAGTTTTGAATTGAAGTCGACAACCTCTGCCGACTTCAGCTCAGGCGATCCAAAACCAGGCCCATTTACAAGCTGGGCTTCACACTTTCGGCATCGTGGACTCCTGGAAGCCCCATCTGAGGGTTCCTCCACTTGCCCCACTGATAGGCATGGGATCTTCTACGATGATTCCTATACTATAGACTCCCTTTATCGCCATCTCCATTGTCATCATCAACATGAACTCCCATCACCCGTGCCTTCCATGCCGCGCACCATCCATGCCACCTCCACCATTCTTCGTGTCCTTGCTGCTGTCCATGACCATCGGTGAGCTCCCTTCCTCCATCCATGGCAATCTTCTCCCCTATTTACACGATCGTGAAAGCACCCAGGAGCTTTGGCATGATCATGAAAGCAAATTCCTGGACCCTTGACGACTTCTATGTTTGGGCTATTTTGGACTGACTTGGATTAATTTTTACTTGGGATTGGTTATGCATGTGTTGTAGCTAACCTCATTGTGTTTTGGTGATCCAGATCTGGCGACTTCCCCCTGTTTCGCTCATGAACCATTAGTTGGATGCCTCGACCACTTCTGGATTGATCTCCCTTATCGAGGATTTCATGACATCCCATGTTTGATGAGACATTTCACATAATAGAATAGGATTTAATCAATGCTGAAATTCCTTGTTATGTTTGTTGCCTTTCTTTAAATTCTTTAAGATCTGAATTAATTGAATTGAATAAACCTAGCCTAGCAATCGTTCTTTAACAACCAATGATCGAACTTTTGAAAACTTTCGATTATGCATGTCGATCGGGTCACTTCCTAGATCAAATCTTAATTTTAATTGGATCTAAATCAATTTTATTCTTACTTACCTTGATTATTTATTTTTATTTACTTAATTATTTATTTTATTTGTTGATCTTAATAGATGGTCATGAGGTCTAGTCCGTTCTGCATCAGCTTTCTTTTGGTATCAGAGCATAGTTTAAATTAGGTTAAGAATATTTGCATTGCAATTACATAGCTTGCATTAATTAGAAAATAATAAAAATAAAAACACAAATAAAAAAATAATATTGTACATCTCATTATGTATTCTAGAGTATCAGAGTCAGCATCATCCTTTGCAGAGCATATTAGGAGTCTACGTTAAAAGATTAATGATAAAATTAATATAAGTAATTGAATAAATAATTAGTAGATTCTTACCAAGACACAACAAGTCAAGGATTTTGCTAAGGATGATTATGTCAGGATTAAGGTCAAACCTGAATGGCTTCCACTCGAAATCATTTGGAAGCTACATGCCCAAGAAACAAGTTCATTCAAGATTTTAAAAAAAGTTGGACCTAATACATATGTTATTGAACTACCATCTAGTTATAGGATTAGTTCAATTTTTAATATATCAGATCTAATTTAATATAAAGAACCAGCATTGATACCTAGTGATATGTTTGAGCCTGTATCATCCTTTATGAGTAACCATTTTTCTAAGTACCCATAAGCCCAATTGAGAGATAGCATGATGAGATCGATCGCATTCTAGACAAGTAGATCCAGTTCACCAGGAGTTGAACTATCATGGCTATATGGTTCACTGGTCAAAGGATTCCTAGATTATTCAAGACTTTTAGAGTAGTATGGAGACTAACTCAATGGATTCGATTCTCCCCACCCCAAGAAAATGATGACATCGTCCAGTATGAATTTTGATGCATACCCATTATTTTTTTAACAGACATATGTATTTATTTTTTTATTTTACCTTGGTGTATTGGAGTTGAATTTATTTATTTTTTTTATTTTCTTGTATCCAGCTTATGCACTGATCTCAGAGTATAAAATTGGATTAGTTTGGATTATTTTAAAATTTATTTTAGATTAATCTATTTATTTTAGATTAGTTTGAAGTCCCAGAGTTTTGGTTAAGAAATGCTATTAAATTTTTTTTGTTGTCTATGATTTTAGAGTATGTGGTAGATCTAGGATAAATCTACAAAATGATACTAAGATCTCGATTTTTTGTTAAGTATATAATTTTTTAAATTAAATATTAATTTTAGGTTAAAAAATTAAAAATAATTAGTAAAAGAATTTATGATTATAAATTATTAATCTGGGGCTTGTAGGCTACTCTCACTATAAATTTCATATCGATTTATTCAAGTTTTGATGCATTTTATGAATAGTGCTCTATGTCTTAAATTGAAAAAAAAAAGGATTTTAATGCATTTTGAGGGTCTTAAAAAAATATATATAGCATGTATGATAAAATTCTACATAAATCTAAGATCAATTTTTTAATAATATTTTTATTTTTTAAGATCATCTGAAAGCTGGTCTTAGATTTTCCTTTCATCCTTTTTTCATAAAAATCTTCAATCTATATCATGTAGTTTTTGCACAGCTGACTTCGAATATTATTTGAAATATTAGCAGATTCTTAGTCCTCTATGACATCATAGGTATAGAGCCAAGGACTTTCTTATTCACATCTTTTTTTGTACTAAAGAAGGATTTTCATGGCCAGGGATGGTGGGTCATCAGCCCTCACCCTGATCGAAGATTGATCCAAGGTATGCCTAATGCTATTCATGGATGGTTATGTGGCACATCCACTGATGTGAAGCCTCTATTGGCGGCCCCGTTGGCAAAGAGTCAGCCATCCAAGCACGGTGGCCAAACGTAGAGCCAAGGCGAGCCCTCCTGCCAAGGTCAGCTCCCAACCGGGATCGTGCTTATAAGGTGAGCCCTCTATTTGAGGTCAACTCCCGGTTAGGGTCATGCTCATGCTGCCAAGGCGAGCCCTCCTACTGAGGTCAGCTCCCAGCCGGGGTCATGCTCATAAGGCGAGCCCTCCATCTGAGGCCAGCTCCCGACCGGGGTCATGCTCATGTTGCCAAGGCGAGCTCTACTATCGAGATCAGCTCCTAGCCGAGGTTATGCTCATAAGGCGAGCCCTCCATTTGAGGTCAGCTCCCAGTCGAGGTTGTGCTCATGCTGCCAAGGTGAGCCCTCTTATCGAGGTCAGCTCCCAGCTGGGATTGTGCTCATAAGGCAAGCCCTTTATCTGAGGTTAGCTCATGGCTGGGGTTGTGCTCATGTTGTCAAGGCGAGCCCTCCTGTCGAGGTCAGCTCCCAACTAAGGTCGTGCTCACAAAGCGAGCCCTCTGTCTGAGGTTAGCTCTCGGTCAGGATCGTACTCACGCTCCCTGAGGAAGGGCTCCATCCTAACCTACCGGGGTCAAGTTCTCGTCAGTGGCAGAAGGATCGATAGGAATTCAAGCCGTAACAAGGAGGTTCCCGATCGCCTACAATCTCTGAGGGGCGGCACATGCCCAGCCATGAACCCAGGCTCTGAACGCGCCACCCGCATGCTCAGGTGGCCTGCGCTCCACCAGGTCCGAGACCCTGTTACGTGTCGCCACGTTGATAACCATGCAAATGGGAGCTTCAACCCTTGTGACACGAAGCTTGAAACTCCCCCAAGAGAAGTATTCCATTAAATCCCCAAGGCCCTGCAACGCTCTAGTGGTCCCTCCAGAAATGCAAACACCCCACCGTAGCACGGGGCTCACGGCATGGCGCCTACCCCTCCCACGAGGAGCTACACCACCAAAAGGGATAGAATTTGTGCCACGCCGGTGCACATCCCCAATGGAAGGATCTTGGTGCGGACACCAGGGCTAGAAGAAAATGACAGGTCGAACCCACATCCCTGTGGATCACCTGTGAATGAAGCCCTAAGCCTAAACCCCAGATCACTTGTAAATAGTTATCTTAAATTTTGTTATTTTAGTTTAGTTGGGATTAGAACTAAACCCCAAAATTGAGTCCCTATAAAAACCACTGGACCCAAAGTTGAGTTTGTAAAAAAACCCCAATTTCAATTGGATCATAAATTCTGTTATAATGGTCCAGTGTTAGTTAGCTTTTTTTACCAATTAGGGTTTTGTATATAAACCCTATTTATCAGGTTGTGTCAAAACCTATTTAAAATCTTTTGGGCCAAATCCTATTTACTAAGTTTATTTAGTTGGTTATGCCTTTTAATCAATTTGATCAAGTTGGGCTTTAATTAATTAGATGGTTGAGTCTTATAATTGTTAGTTGAGTCCTGTAATACAAGAGGGGACCCAAGTCAAGACCCATGTGACTCCATGTGCTAGCTCAAATCAAGTCATGTGACTCCATGTGCAACCTAAGTCAAGCCATGTGCCACTTCATCTTTGTTGCCCAGAGATGGAGCCCAAGAAGGGAGGTGAATTGGGTCTTTCAAAAATTTAGATAATTATGTGCTGTCTTGAAGTGTTTGTGAAGCAATGTGGTTTAGCACTAAAAGGTATGCAGTGGATAACAGCAAATTAAATGCAAAGAATGAAGAGCAAGTAATAAAGAGAGAAATCACACACAAACACAAAGTTTTATAGTGGTTTGGTGTACTCCAAGCACCTACATCCACTCCCCAAGCCTCCCTTGGAAATTTCACTATAATCTCTTCAAGATTACAGTCGACTTGTTTTCCAAGGCTCACAAGTCAAAACCTATGTTGGTTTTGTCACCTAGGCTCACCAACAACCTTTACAACTTGTTTTGTTTTCGGGCTCATAAGTTAAACCCTAGTTAGTTTTATACCTTTGGCTCACTAACAACCTTAACAACCTACTTTCAAAAACCTTGAAAGCTAGGTCAATAAAGAATAAAGTTAAAGATACAAGATAAAAGTACAATCAAACTCTCTTATAGAGTGGAATATGGAAGCTTTGAGGCTCTTGATGATTGCTTGACTTGACTTCTCTTTGGAACCTCTTCAAAGATACTTTTGGAATGCTGAAATGAAAGGCTTGTAAGCTTTTTCAGTGGAATCTTCTCTTTTTGATTTTGGAAATAAAGTTCTTGAGAAATATGTCTCTTGTATGTTCAATACTTCATGAATGAGTTTGGTGAAGCTTAAATACTTCAATAACTTTCAAAAAACTGTTTGAGACCATTGGTGGAGCAAAACTAGCCATTGGAAGCTTGTAGGAGTCAATTTTGGTTCTAAAAAAATATAGCCATTATAGCTGTTAGAACCCGTGAGTCAATACTTGACTTCTGTGAGTCGACACTTGACTTCTGTGAGTCGACACTTGAGTTTTCATGAGTCGACACTTGGTTAGTATGAGTCGATACTTGAAACTCCTAAGTCGATACTTGAATTTTCTGAGTCGACACTTGACACAAAAATCTCCGAATGGCATAGTTCTGTATTTTCAAAAAAAATCTCAAGCCTTGAGTCGACACTTGAAATCTTTGAGTCGACACTTGAATCTCCTGAGTCGACACTTAAGTCACCTAAGTCGACACTTGATAGAAAACCTCTTAAAATGGCAAGTTCTGTATCTTCAAAAAATCTCGGGCCTTGAGTCGACACTTGAAACTTTGAGTCAACACTTGTGTTCCGTGAGTCGACACTTGATTCCTGTGAGTTGACACATGGAGTGCCAGAGAAAATTTCTACGTGCCAGTTTCTGAAGTGTCGATACTTGACTCTGCAGCTTGTCAAAAACATGTGTCAACCTTCCAAATTCAAAATGATCTTTAATAAAACTTCAATACACATTTGTAAAGCTCTAATTGATCTATTTTGATGCCTTTTTCATATAAGAAGACTTCTTAAATCATGAAAATTGCTTAGCTTCCAATGAGTTCCATGAAACTTTTATATTAAGATTTTGATGTGCTTGTATCTTGAAACTCATAACTACAATTGAAACATTAGTATAAAATATGTACTCAATATTTTGTTAATCATCAAAATTAAGGGCTAAAACCAACAATCTCCCCTTTTTTGATGATGACAAAATCTTGAGTATATAAGCATTCAAGTTCAATTTTAGATATTGTATCCCAAGAGCATGAACTTAAGGCTCACATAACATAAGTTAACAGAGGAGAGGTGCCAATCAAGTGTTGAAATTAATTTTCTCTCACCCTAAGTAAGTTAAGTTATGAAACATTTCAAAATTTTAGAAAATGCTTATATATGTATCTTACTCCCCCTTTTTGTCAACATTAAATATTAAAGGGAGTAAACTCTCCCTGAATTAATGCATACAAGCTTGGTTAGAGGTTATGATCCGAAAATATAGATAAATATCAGTTGGTATCAGAGCCAATGGATAAAAAAAAGAGTAATCATAAGATAAAAGTAAACTTTTTCATAAATGTCAGAGTTGCAATACAACATATAAACTGATACAAGACTGATAAGTAAGTATAAACTAAAATGCAAGTACAACTGATGCTAGACTAATAAGCTAATACATAGAAGTAACATCAAGACTAATACAAAAGCACCAAACATCAAGATAAACATATGTAAGGCTACTCCTCATTAGATAGAAGCTCAAAATAAATGGGAGCACTGATCCTAGTCCTGGAAATAATGGATCTAGGGGTCTTAAGGATGTTATGGCTCCTAGTCCTCGCAGACGGTCCAAATTGGGGTACAACCCGGGAAGATCTAGTAGAGGGTGGAGGAAGTGTTTCAGCAGGAATCAGAAAGATAGGTGTAGAGGCAAGCTGATCATCTTCGTGAGGAATAGTAGGAGTAGCTAGAGTGTGAGCCTCTTTGCTGACAATCTTGTAGTCTCCTGCTCTGTCGTCACTGCTGTCGCTGTCATCATCAGGGTCATTAGAACCTCTAACAGCCTCACCACCACCACAACCATCACCTTCACCGCCATCACCACCAGGAGGAGTATCATCATGTCTATCTGGGTGGTTGTCATCATCTATCAGTGGAGGAGGAGGTGGATCTGCTAGTCTATATGAGCCAGAAGGCAACAATGTTCTCAGCATCTCCTCAATACGTGCAAAACCTGCCTCCATCGTCCGATGGATGTCTGAATGCTTCTCATCAGTATGGACTCTAAGTCCCTTAAACTCAATACAGAGCTAAGTAGTCCTAACTCCAAGTCCAATCATCACGCTCCTGATCTTTGTTAACTGATGTTTCACATGCTCCTCAAAAGATAACTCAGTAGATGCAAGAGGAGCGGCAGTGGGTGTGACAGGCTCAGATCCAGAAGAAGCAATAGGTGCGGGTCTAGGAGGTGTCAATTGCTCAGCAGGCTTAGATGGACCTACCTCGGCGGCTCTAATCTCATCCTCCTCGTTTGGCTCCTGACCAGACTCTCGATGCACCCATCTCCCAGCCAACCTTGATATCCCATATGATGTAGAGAGTGCTCATCATACACGTCGGTGTGTAGAATATCTTTGGAGGCCTCCCCCTCCAAAGGTACATGATAAGCTCTGAAGAGACGAGTCAGCCCCATCCCGTATGGAAGACACAGTCGATGCTGGGTCATAGCCTCTCTCATCTGGTCTATCATCAAGGCTGGGAGGTCTACGGCCATCCTCTGAGTCAGGAAAACCATCAGCATCAACTCTCTCTTAGTAATAAAATCGAGTCATCCAATCTTGGGCAACAATATCCTGGCAATGAAATGGTGTAGGAGGCGCATCTCAATAGATAGCTGATTTGCGATGACTGTGGTCACACCGTGAACATCGTCATGCTCTAGAATACATCAAAATGCCTCTTCTCTGTGCTCAACACAAGTAGCAACAATCCCACGATGGGGAATATCCCAGACTCTGCTCAAGATCTCCTCTGAAACTAGAATCTGAATGCCTAGACGGTAGCACTCCATATCAGTCTACTGCAGGCCAGGCTCACATAGAACTCGCAGATGAGATGCAAATACAATTTCTCCTTCATGGTGCAGAAGGAGATCAGCCCAGTAGACTCAAGAATCTGACCCAGTCCAAGGCCCTCGCGGTCAAAGAATCCTAGGTCAACTCGTCGACTAGTAGCTATAATCTTTCTTGAAACTCTGTCTGCTGAAAGGGAATGAGGGGGTGCCATACTCTCTGATTACTGTCCTCTATCATCTCGAGCCTTGGTCCTTCTTTTAGATGCTTCCTGACTCAACCTCTTTCTAGAGACTACCTACTTCCGAGGGCCCATGAATACCAACAGAGGGAAGGAATGCAAGGGATGAAATGGGTGAAACCAAGAAGGGTCCAAGCAAAAATGAATGGATCAAACAAAAGAGTGAAATCGATGGGTAGAGAAGGAGAATGCAAGGATCGGCCAAGTGGATGGACCAAGAGGGAGAAGAATGAAAGGAAATGAGTAATACTCGAATCAATCCACAAGAAAATCAATGGAAATCGGTCCAAAGTAAGGAAAAATCAAATGGAAAAGGGGTTTAGATCAAATCAACAGTAAGAGAATGAAGAATCCGTGAACAATCAAAATAAAAGTCGAAATAAAAGAGGGAGAAATGAGGAGATTTACCAAAAATCGAAGGGCACGATGAGTAGATCACTGTTATGAGGTCAAAGGAAGGCGAGGGGACCACTAGGGAACCGAAAAAACAAAGGATAAAAGACTTAGAATGAACAGGTGATGCCCTAGAGAAGCCAGAAATCCACCCATGAGTCGACACTTTGGATTTTGTCAAGTGTTGACACTTGGCATAAGTCGACACTTGGCCAAGAAATCCCCAAAAAAATATTCAATAAGATTTTCAAAAAACAAGGAGTCTATAGTGAAAGGTTTAGGACTTAGAGAATATGATTTGAGCACTAAGAAATTAGGTAAGAATAAGATTTGAAAGAGTTCTATAAGAAGGGGTCTATGATACCTAACTTTCTTCTAATCATACAAAATCTTTCTTCATTCAAGGGTTTGGTGAAAACATCAGCTAATTGATTATTAGTACAAACAAATTCAAGCATCACATTAGAGTTTTGCACATGATCTCTTGTAAAATGATGTCTTATTTCAAAGTGTTTGCTTCTTGAATGTTGCACAGGATTCTTAGTTAAATTGATTGCACTAGTATCGTCACATCTTATAGGTGTCTTAGTTAGTTTGATGCCAAAATCTTTGAGTTGTTATATGGTCCATAGGATTTGAGCACAACAGCTTTCAGCTACTATATATTCGGCTTCTGCCGTAGATAGAGTAACTGAATTCTATTTCTTGCTACTCCATGAAATCAAATTAACTCTATGAAACTGACAAGTTCTACTAGTACTTTTTCTATCAAGTTTACACCCAGCAAAATCAGTATCAGAATAAGTAATCAATTCAAATGATGAATCTCTAGAGTACCAAAGATCAATATCTATAGTGCCAGATAGGTATCTAAGTATGCATTTAACAATCAAAAGATGAGACTCTTTAGGGGCAGACCGATATCTTGTACACATACAAACACTAAACATAATATCTGGCCTACTAGCAGTTAGATATAGTAATGAACCAATCATTCCCCTATATAACTTTTGGTCTACAGATTTATCTAATTCATCTTTGTCAAGCTTACAAAAGGAGCTCATAGGCATACCTAATGGCTTGGTGCTCTTCATCCCAAACTTCTTTAATATTTTTTTCGTATACTTAGCTTGGTCGATGAAGATCCTCTCTTTTGTTTGCTTTATATGGAGTCTGAGAAAGAAGTTAAGCTCTCCCATCATGCTCATCTAGAACTCACCTTGCATTAACTTTGCAAACTCTTGACAAAGACATTCGTTAGTAGCACCAAATATGATATCATCCACATAAACTTGTACTACTAGGAGATCATCATTCTTCTTTTTCAAAAATAATGTAGTATCTACATTTCCTCTACAAAAATATTTTTAAGCAAGAAAGAACTCAATCTATCATACCAAGCTCTTGGAGCTTATTTCAAACCATACAAAGCTTTATAAAGCTTAAAAACATGATTTGGAAATTCATGATTTTCAAAAGCGGGTGGTTATTCAATATAAACTTCTTCAATAAATCCATTCAAAAAGGCACTTTTAACATCCATTTAAAATAGTTTAAAATTCATAAAACATGCAAATGCTAATAATAGCCTAATTGCCTTAAGTCTAGCAACAGGAGCAAAGGTTTCATCAAAAACAATCCCTTCCTCTTGATTGTATCCTTTGGCAACTAGCCTAGCTTTATTTCAAGTAACTATTCCATTTTTATCAAGCTTATTTCTAAAAACCCATTTTGTACCAATTATTGAAATATTAGTAGATTTTTCAACCAAAGTCCAAACATTATTTCTTTTAAATTGATTTAGTTCATCTTACATAGCATTTATCCAATTACAATCATTTTTAGATTATTCAATATATTTAGGTTTTACTTAGAAACAAAAGCTAAATAATCACATACATTTCTTAATGAGGAACGAGTGCTTACCTCTTTTGATGGATCACCAATTATGAGTTCTTTGGGGTGTCCATGAGCATACCTCCATTCTTTAGGTAGAGGGTTAGGTGTTGATGTGTTCCCACCTCCTTGAACTTATTCTCTTTCATTGTTTTGATTGTCATCTTGCTCCTTGGAGGGCTCTTCATTGTTCACTTCTTCAATTCTTTGGATACCTATTTCATCATCAAGAACATCTTCGTTTCTAGAAGATTTTTTATCAGTATCATCAAACATAACATGGATGGATTCTTCAACAAGAAGTGTCCTTCTGTTGAAGACCCTGTATGCCTTGCTAGATGTAGAGTAACCTAAAAAGATATCCTCATCTGACTTGGCATCAAATTTACTTAGATTATCCTTGCCATTGTTTAAAATGAAACAACGGCATCCAAAAATATGAAAATACTTAATTGAAGGTTTCCTACCTTTCCAAAGCTCATAAGGTATTTTCTTTAAAATAGATTGGATTAAAACATAATTTAAAACATAGCAAGCAGTGTTTATGGCTTTCATCCAAAAAAACCTAGGCAAATTACTTTTGCAAAGCATGGTGCATGCCATTTCTTCAAGAGTTCTATTTTTTCTTTCTACCATCCCATTTTGTTGAGATATCCTAGGTGCAGAAAAATTGTGATGAATATCATTTTCACTACAAAATTTTTCAAAATCATGATTTTCAAATTCTGTACCATGATCACTTCTTAAAAAATAATTGAAACACCTTTTTCATTTGAGATTATTTTATGAAATTTAATGAATGTAAAAAAAGTTTCATCTTTGTGAGCTAAAAATATAATCCATGTAAAACATGAGAAATCATCTATAATAACTAGACCATACTTCTTGCCTCCCAAACTAGATGTTCTAGTAGGTCCAAAGAGATCCATATGAAGTAATTCTAGGGGTTTAGATGTAGAGACTATTCCTTTAGGTTTAAAAAAAGATTTAGTTTATTTTTCAAGTTGGCAAGCACTACAAATCTTATCCTTTTCAAAACTATATTTTGGCAAGTCTTTTATTAAATTCTTTTTGCAAAGTTTTGAAAGTAAATGCATACTAGCATGTCTTAGTCTACAATGCCAAAGCCAACTAGTTTCATTGATCTCGGCTTCCATTGCTACTAGGCATTGACTATTTTGAACAGGAAGATCTTCAAGATCAACCATATAAATATTCCCATGCCTATGACCAATAAACTTGATGCCATTGTCATCAAGACTAGAAACAATGCACATGAAAGATTCGAAAATAACTTTAAAATCTTTATCACAAAACTAGCTAATGCTAAGTAAATTATACTTTAAACCATTAACATATAGAACATTATCTATATAAGTAGAAGGGGTGATATGAAGTTTACCAATTCAAACAATCTTGCCCTTTCCATTATCATCGAAGGTCACATTTCTACCATTTTGATATTCAAGTGAGGAGAACTGCTCCACATCTCCAGTCATGTACCTTGAGCAACAGCTATCGAGGTACCACAATCTTCTTTTGTTGGTTGCAAGGCACACCTACAATATAAATCAGGTGGAGACTTTACGTACCCAAGTCATCTTGGGTCCTTTAAGGTTAGTAGTGACGGTTCCTTGTGGAACCCAAACTTTTCTAACTTTGTTTAATTTTTTTTTATTGCACAAATATGATTTATGTCCTACATTGCCATAAAAATAACAAGTAATAGAAGATGAAGTAGGCACAAATAAATTCTTGAAAAACTTTTATTGTTTTTGATTTTTGAAACCTAATCCAGCTTTATTGAAAACATCTCTTTGATTATTCAAAAGCATATTGGGTTTTTCAGAACTATAAGTAAACTTTTCAATAAATGGTTTTAATTTTTCAAGTTCATCTTTGTACTTCTTGTTTTCTTGCAAAAGCACTTCATCTTGTTTAACAAAACTTTCAGTTATTGCAAAAGACTTTCTTTTTCAAATCTTCCTTTTCCTTTTCCAAAGAGTTAATTTTATCAGTTAACCTTTTATTTTCTTGACGTAAACAATCATTTTCAATCAAAAACTTATCATTTATTTTAATCAATTCTAAATTTTGCTTCTTTAGTTCTTTGTGTTTCATTTTAAGTTTTTGAAATTCAACTACTAATTCATCAAAAACTTCATGCAATTCTTCAAAGATAAACTCATTTTTAGATTCAGATACTACCTCATCATTATTGACCAATAAGCAAAAAGTTGTAACCTCTTGCTGCTCTTCATCGAAACTTGAGTCCTCGTTGTCGCTCCAGGTTGCCATCATTGCTTTCTTTCTTAATCTCCTTATGCTCTTTTTGAATAAGGGGCAATCCAACTTGAAGTTACCGGGTTTCTTGCACTCAAAGCAAGTGTGTTGCTCCTTTTCTTTCTCTTTACTAGGCTCTCCCTTTTGAGGCTTATTGAAGTTGTATTTCTTCTTGAAGTTGTATTTCTTCTTTCTCATTAACCTCCTAAACTTCCTTGCAATGATATCCATTTCATCTTCATCATCTTTCTCATCAGAATCATCACTTGATTCTTCTTTGGTAGTGGACTTGAAGGCAATCACTTTCTTCTTCTTATCATAGTCCACTGTCTTTTGTTTCAAGGAGAGCTCATAAGTCATTAATGAGCCCAAAAGTTGCTCAAGTGGAAGTGTATTTATATCTTTGGCTTCTTTTATAGCAATGACTTTAGCATCCCAAGAAGCCAGAAGAGACCTGAGAAGTTTATTAAAAAGTTCACCATTAGAAATAACTTTTTCCAAGCTTCTCATGTCATTCACAATATTAGTAAATCTAGTGTACATTTCACTAATAGATGCAGAAGGTTCCATTCTAAACATTTCATGTGTAGAATGAGTATGTTAACTTTGGTAGTTTTCACTTGATGAGTACCCTCATGGGTAACTTCAAGTGTGTCCCATATTTCTTTTGAAGAAAGACAATTTGAGATTCTATTGAATTCGCTTGGATCCAAAGCACAAAACAATAGATTCATAGCCTTTGCATTAAACTCTATTTGCTTAATGCCATTTTCATCCCAATCATCTTCCATTTTAGGAGTGGGAATGCCATTAATCAAGATAGTAGGCTGATGAGGACCTTTAAACAATAGTCCTCCAAATGTTATAGTCAATGGCTTGAATGTAAATGCACATGCATGTCTCCAATATGTGTAATTTGTGCCATTAAATAATGGAGGACAGTTAGAGGCTTGACCTTCTACAACACCCATACCAATTGGGGCTACCATGATCTTTCACTCAAGATCGTTAGACCAACAAGTAGAGTACCAATGCTCTGATACCACTTATTATCTAGAAATGGAGCCCAAGAGGGGGGGTGAATTGGGTCTTTCAAAAATTTAAACAATTATGTGCTAGTCTAGAAGTGTTTGTGAAGCAATGTGGTTTAGCACTAAAGGATATGCTACAAATAACAACAAATTAAATGCAAATAATGAAGAGCAAGTTATAGAGAGCAATCACATACAAACATAAAGTTTTATAGTGGTTCGGTGCACTCCAAGCACCTACATCCACTCTCCAAGCCTCTATTGGGAATTTCACTATAATCTCTTCAAGATTACAGTCGACTTCTTTTCCAAGGCTTACAAGTCAAAACCTATGTATTAGATGTATGCCCTGAAAGCCATGTTGGCTTGACACATTATAATTTTTGGGGCATTAACTTTGTACTTAATTGTTCTTTATTAATAAAAAGCATTAGTTTCATTCATTTTATTGTGTCTATGAATCATCCATGGAGTTAATGGACAATGACACATATTCTCAAGAGTTGAGAATCTGAGACATTGTGTCTTTATAGATTAACTCCTAAATGCTCCTGATTGTTGGAATATCACGAGGACAATGATTGATCCATTAAAATCGATGCATACATCACTTCCCTTTTAGGGTAGATGAGTCTCTGACCTACAGTGTGGTAACATTGGAGTGAGAGTGCTGGTAGTTGATAGAGATCAACGGTACTGAGCATGACCAAGTATAGGAAGTTATACAGATGACTACTCACTTGTCGATAATGTCATGATGCTGTAGTTGTGTGAATAGTTCCTTGATCTAGAGTGTCTTGGCTACTCACGATAAGGTTACTGTAGTTTGACAACACAATCACATGGTTCCTATCCATATGGGACCTTGTGGTGCTCGTTGGCTGCAGTAAGTTTATTGTAGGAGTAGGGTGTTCACTTGTAGGGATCTATCAGTCTTGGTAGTAAGGTATAATCCTATGCAAGCTTAATGAGACAAAGTCCAGAAGTCTATGGCCATAGTAGGGTGATAATGAAAAGGTGTTTTCATTAATATCACAATTGGACTTGAGTCGATTAGGTTAAGTATATGACTGATGGGTTTGACGAGTATCTGTAACCAACATCATGTTGAGATTATGATAGAGGAACCAAATCACATGGTAACTATACCTAGGGGTTCCAATCTTATTTTGCTGGGTTGCCATTACATACTGCTAGGTATCACTGGTGGATTATGAGAACTCGTTAGGATCATTCTCAGATCGATGATCCTAATTGGGGTTGAGCTGAAATTGTTTCAGTCCATCAAAAGGAGTTTTGATGATGTATAATGGAGATTATAGCATGTCTCATTACTAGATAGGATAGGACCTGAGGGGTCACACACATCAGGAGCTCAAGTAACTAATCAGCAAATCAATTTGGACTTAATTGTAAGTGTTACAATTAATATTTGACCTAATTATAAATGTTATGACTAATTAATTATGGATTAATTATTAATTAAATTAATTTAGATTTAATTTAATTGAGTTAGACTTAATTAATTAATCCTAATTGATTTGGGTCAATGTCTTCTTCGAAATGGTTCGATCGAATATAAAATCGGCTTCGATTTGACTAAAAAATCACTTCATTTGGACCATGACCTAGAGTCCAGTCAGACTGGGACTCTCTCTCCATGTCTCCTTCTTACCTTCACATGCCTTATGGGCCCCCATTTATTTTGGGCGACAAAAAAAGAAGGCATGAAATAAGAGGGGCGGTAATTTGGTTTTGGTGTGAGAGAATAAGAGAGGAGGAAGAGTCCTTCTCTTCTACTCCTCTTAAAACCTAAACCAGATAAATTAAAACACCGTGTTTTAGGCGTGGAGAAATAAAAGAGAGACTTTTACCGTGAAAATAAATAGGGAGATGTGTTGGCTGAACTCCAGACTTCTTCCTTTTGGCATGAAGAATATTTTGGGGCATCTTTCTTCTTTTGGGCGTTATACTAGGGGTTCTCTCTCCTAACACCAAGATACTATTCTTCTCCCTTTATTTGTTTTCTCTTTTTTCTTTGAGGTCTAGAGAGATGCTCTACTAGAGGAAGAAGAGAGGAAAGGGTCCAAAGGTCTTGCATAGTTCAATTTGCAAGACAAAAGCCAAAAGCCGGTCCAGATTCGGATAGGCATAGTTCTTAAAGCAGGTGGTTTGCTGAAAGAGGAGAGGGATGCAAGGATCTAGTAGTCCAATGCCCTCTATGACTCAATTATGAGAGCTTCGTATGGATACCAGCAGAGGCCGGGCGATTGCACTGCTCCGACAGAATCCCGGCTTTTCAATAGTGATCTACATGTTTTTTAAAGCAAGCCCGGATAGCGATCCAGGTAAGTATTTTATGCTTAAAATAATTTTTATTTCAGATCTAATATTTTTTTCATGTTATGCAGCATGTTAGAAATTTATAATAAATAAATTATATTTATTTATGAATTGCATGATTTGATATAAATCATTTTTATATCTGCTTCTGCTGCGACAGGCTGCTGATGCCTGTTTAATTACAATTTTCTGTTCCTGGGAGAATACCAACAGTGGTATCAGAGCCAGGTTCTCCTTTTAACATGCATGAATGAGAATCAGATCTGAAAAATATTTAGATCAGTTACAAAGATTATGATTTTTCATATCTATGTTGAACATGAAATTGTTCTAGTATAGAATTCTATGTTTTGAAAAATTATTTTCAAAATTAAAATCATAATATTCATTTCTAAAATTAAATTTAATAATCTAAAATTAAATTGATCAAAGGTTGTACAAAGTGACATAAGGTTGTCCTGCTATAGGGTTTACCCCCTATAGTGCAAAGGTTGTCCTACTTTGATGTATACCAGTTTTGAAAAAGGGTTTTCAGAAAGGTTTTGATCGATTTATGACTATGTATGTTATTGTATGAGATGCGCAAAATTAGAGTTTAGATATTTATATGATTTATGATCATAAGCCATTAATGTCATGCACTTAAACCTAATTTTAAAATTGATTTGATCAAGAATATTAAATTAGGTGCATGAGGGTTTGGGTTGAACAAATTAGATCTAGAGATTGTGCTGCGTGATTAGGGCTTTATTAGATCAACTAGTAACCCTAATATGATTTTGAGCAAGTGACTTAACTGATGATTTGGGTTAGGTCAAGTGTGCTCAAAATTGGTTTTAGATGTAGTTTGGTCAGATCGATTCATTTGATAGTGAATCGATAAGTTAAGACCTAATTTGGCTCAGTGATGAGCCCAGATCATTAGATGACCTAATTGAATCTTGTCAGTCAATTGGTGTCTAAGGAAGGTTTCGATCATGGTTTGCTAATTGGGGCTAACTCTTTTTTAACCAACTAGTTTAGCGGAAAGAGGATATATTAGCAGAACCCTCCCATGAATCAAACTGACCTGGCCATTTGGTTGATTAAGTTTTCAAAAGGGTCACTTTTGATTTGAGTTCACCCATGCTGGTTATATTAAGTTAGACATGAGATTGTGCTGACCTAATATAATTTTAGTCAGACATGAGATTGTGCTGACTAAATTAATTGGTTAGTCATGATTTGGCTGATCAATTTAGAAGAGACCTAAACCTAAGCTCCCAATAAATATTAAGTCATAGGTCTTCCACCATTATAGGTGTGCGGGTGTCCTACTAGTGTTGATTATTCTCAGCTGGTTGCAGTGGTCTAGTTGCATCGAGAAGACACAACCACCCTATTAGGCATGAGATGTTGCTAGGCACTGATGGGGTTGGGCCCAATAAATGGATAGGTTGAGGGACTCAATGATGGCTTTATCTAGCAGGAATGGTGGGTCTGACATAACTTATGATTAGACCAATAAACGGGCACGTTGAGGTTCCATGATTTAGAGACCAAGAGCTTCAACTTGTATTAGATGCATTGGAAAAGAGTTAGCCACTTATTGGTGTAGCATGTTACCAATAATCGAATAAGGTGAGGTGTTCCACATCGATGGGACCGTAGCACCCATTAAAAACCTAGAGTCGCAGGGTTTTTGCATCTCCACGGGGAGTGTGAGAAATCTGAGAAAATAGTGGGAGTTCTAAAATTATTTCTTAACGACCCTAGAATAATTTTTATAATTAAGTATAAAGCATCTAATTTGAATCTTCTACTCTTGCAGTTAACCATGTCTGCTTCAAATCCCTTAGTCCGTATTCTAGAGACAAACCAACTAGTTGGCCTCAATTTTAAAGATTGGATGAGAAACTTTAAAATTGTTTTGAGTTATAAGAAGTTGGGCTATGTGCTTGACCAGGAACCCCCTGTCTTACCTAACCATCCAAGTGCTCGTTAGACGACTGCACATGAGAAATGGATGGAAGATGATAATAAGGTTAAGTGTTATATGTTGGCCTCAATGTCAAATGAATTGCAGAGCCAACATGAGGATATGCTAACTGCAAAATCGATTCTGATTCACCTACAAGAATTATATGGTGAACAAAGTCGGATTGCACACTTCAAAGTGTCGAAAAGGCTTTTCAATAATAAGATGCGTGAAGGGCAATCAATGCACGATCATTGTTTGACAATGATCAAGGACATCGAATAGCTTGAGAAGCTAGGCATTCCTATTCATAAAGAGCTTCAGGTGGATTTGATCCTCCAGTCCTTGACTAGTTCACATGCTCAATTTGTTATGAACTATAATATGAACAAGTTGAACTATACTTTGCTTGAATTATTGAACATGCTGGTAAGCAATGAGGGGACCCTGAAGAGTTCAAGGGGCTCTGTTTACTCTGTGGAGCAGTCTTCCTCCAAAAGAAAGTCTACTTGGAAGAAGAAAAAACCTGCAAAAAAGCAAAAGAAGGAAAGCAAACAGAAGAAGAAGGACACTCCTAAGAAAGCCAAGGTTAGCAAAGAAAAATGTTTCCATTGCAACATAGATGGCCACTGGAAAAGGAATTGTCCTCTCCACCTGGAAAGCCTAAAGAAATAGAAGAAGGTTGCATCTTTTGAAGGTAAGCCTATACTCGTTATTGAATCTAACCTAATGGTTTCATCTACTTCCAGCTAGATTTTAGACTCTGGCGCTAGTGCTCATATATGTATTTCAATGCAGGGTCTGGAAAGAAGTAGAATGCCGAGAGAAGGTGAGATGGTCCTACATGTCGGAAATGGAGCAAAAGTTGCTACTCAAGCCATTGGATCATATTCTCTGGTGTTACCTTTAGGGTTTAGATTAGTTCTTAGTGACTGTTATTTTGTGCCTGGAGCTAGTAGAAATTTGATTTCTGTCTCTGTGCTAGCACAGAAAGGATTTGAATTTATATTCAATAAAGACTTTTGTAGTATTTATTTGAGAAATAAATTGGTTGCAAAAGCTATTTTAATTGACAGTCTCTATCATTTGCATGCCGATGCATCTTTGAACATTAACGAGAAAATTAAAGTGAATGCCATAGGACATAAACATCCTAGAGATGACCTAAATAATAAATTTATGTGGCATCTAAAGCTAGGTCATATAGGTGAGGACAGAATTACTAAACTGGAAAGGGATGGGATCCTAGATTCAGTTAATTCTAAATCATACCCACCTTGTGAGTTATGTCTTCAAGACAAAATGACCAAGTTACCCTTTGTTGGACATGGGAAGAGGGCCACAGAATTACTTGCCCTGGTACACACTGATGTGTATGGTCCATTTGATGTATAGTCTAGGGGTGGTTTTTACTACTTCATAATCTTCACTGATGATTGTTCACGGTATGGTTATGTGTTTCTTATGAGACACAAATCTGAAGCTTTTAAAAAGTTCAAGGAATTCAGACATGAGGTAGAAAAACAAACAGGTAAAACCCTTAAGGTTCTTCGATCAGATCGGGGAGGAGAATACCTTAGTAGGTAATTTTTAGGTTTTCTTAAGGACAATGGCATAGTCTTACAATGGACTCCACCTGGTATGCCTCAGCATAATGGAGTGTCTAAGAGGAGAAACAGGACATTATTAGATATGGTCCGATCCATTATAAGCTTCACTAACTTGCCTTTGTTTCTTTGGGGATATGATTTACAAACTTCAATTTATATTCTAAATAGGGTTCCATCTAAATCTGTTCCTACCGCACCATATCAAATTTGGCATGGTAAGAAACCAAGTCTTGCTCATTTCAAGATTTGGGGATGTCCAGCCTATGTCAAAAGACTAATGGCGGACAAGTTGGAATCAAGATCTGTGAAAGCTCGGTTTAAGGAAATCCTAAAGAAACTTTAGGATATTATTTTTACCTTCTAGAAGATCATAATGTGATTGTGAGTAGACATGCCATATTTCTTGAAAAACAGTTTATTCAGGAAGGTGGTAGTCGGAGGTTAATTGAGCTTGATGAGAAAGTCTCTTAAGAGCAACCAGCTGGAGATCAGATCGAACCCAATCAACCAATACACGTAAATACTCTTCCATCTCATAGGTCTATTAGAGTCTCCAAACCTCTTGAAAGGTACTTAGGTATGCTTACAGAGGATTTAAAAGAAATGTTTCTTATTGGGGACAAGGATCAATTGATTGATCCTAAGACTTATGATGAGGCGATGTTAGACATCGACTTCGAGATGGTTGAATGCTATGAAGTCAGAAATTGATTCAATGCATTCTAACCAAGTTTGGTCCTTAGTGGATCCACCAGAGGGTATTGTACCTATTGGTTGTAAATGGATCTACAAAAAGAAAATAGGTGCAGATGGTAAGGTAGAGACCTTTAAAGCAAGGTTAGTGGTGAAAGGATATAGTCAACATGAAGGCATTGACTATCATGATACCTTTTCACCAGTAGCTATGCTGAAGTCCATCCATACATTGTTTGCAATTACAGCATATCATGATTATGAGATATGGTAGATGGATGTGAAAACTGCATTCCTGAATGGATATCTTGAGGAAGATATCTATATGGAGCAGCCTTTGGATTTCACTTTCAATGATGATGATCATAAGGTTTGCAAGATGCATAGATCAATCTATGGATTGAAGCAAGCTTCTCGGAGTTGGAAACTCGTTTTGATGATGTAATCAAATTATTTGATTTTATCAAAAATGAGGATGAGCCATGTGTTTACAAGAAGGCCAGAGGGAGGGCAGTGATGTTCCTTGTATTGTACGTGGATGACATCCTCCTTATAGGGAATGATATTTCCATGTTGACTTCGATCAAAAGTTGGTTATCTAAGAAATTTCTTATGAAAGACTTAGGTGAAGCATCTTATATTTTAGGGATTAAGGTCTAAAGAGATAGATCTAAACGAATGCTTGGCCTTTCACAAAAATTGTACATAGAGGAAGTGCTGAAAAGGTTCAGCATGGAGAACTCTAAAAGAGGATTGTTACCTCTTCAGTATGGCATTAATCTCTCCAAGAAAATGTGTCCCAACACACCTAAAGAGATTCAACGCATAAGCAAGATTCCAAATGCTGTGGCAATTGGAAGCCTTATGTATGTCATGTTGTGTACTCGACCTGATATAGCTCTTGTTATGAGTGTCATGAGCAGATATCAGTCGAATCCAGGTGAAGAACACTGGATAGCTGTAAAAAACATTCTTAAGTACTTAAGAAGAACTAAAGATTTATTCTTAGTCTTTGAAGGGAGTTCAGAATTAGGGATAAAGGGATATACAGACTTAGACTTTATATCTGATCCTGATGATAGAAGGTCTACATCAGGGTCTATATTTTTGTGCAATGGTGGGGCAACTAGTTGGAAAAGTTCCAAGCAGCTCATCATAGTAGATTCAATAATGGAAGCAAAATACATCGCTGCCTCTGAAGCTACAAAAAAAGCCTTCTGGTATAAAAAGTTCATTGCAGAGCTTGGAGTGATGCCATCTGATGCCATCCCCTTATATTGTGACAATAATGGTGCAATAGCTCTTGCTAAGGAGCCCAGGTCTCATCAGAAGTCCAAGCATATTGAGCGACGGTTTCATATCATACGCGACTACCTCGAGAAGAAATATGTTGAGGTGCAAATAGTAGACTCCATGGACAATGTGGCAGACCCACTAACTAAGACTCTGAGCCAACAGAAGGCTAAAGCCCACTTTGAGAAAATGGGACTTAGATATGTAGCCAATTGGCTTTAGTGCAAGTGGGAGATTGTTAGATGTATGCCCTGAAAGCCATGTTGGCTTGACACATTATAATTTTTAGGGCATTAACTTTGTACTTAATTCTTCTTTATTAATAAAGGGCATTAGTTTCATTCATATTATTGTGTCTATAAATCGTCCATGGAGTTAATGGACAATGACACATATTCTCAAAAGTTGAGAATTTGAGACATGTGTCTTTATAAATTAACTCCTAAATGCTCCCGATTGTTGGAATATCACGAGGATGGTGATTGATCCATTAAAATCGGTGCACAGATCACTTTCCTTTTAGGGTAGATGATTCTCTGACCTATAGTGTGGTGACACTGGAGTGAAAGTGCAGGTAGTTGATAAAGATCAATGGTACTGAGCATGACCAAGTATAGGAAGTTATACGGATGACTACTCACTCGTCGATAACTTCCTAATGCTATAATTGTGTGAATAGTTCCTTGACCTAGAGTGTCTCGACTACTCACGATATGGTTGCTGTAGTTTGACAGTACAATCATATGGTTCCTATCCATACAGGACCTTGCGGTGTTCGTTGGCTGAAGTAAGTTTATTGTAGGAGTAGGGTGTTCACTTGTAGGGATCTATCAGCCTTAGTAGTAAGGTATAATCCTATGCAAGCTTATGAGACTAAGTCTAGAATCTATGGCCATAGCAGGGTGATAATGAAAAGGTGTTTTCATTAGTATCACAATTGGACTTGAGTCGATTAGGTTAAGCATATGACTGATGGGTTTGACGAGTATCCATAACCAACATCATGTCGGGATTATGATAGAGGAACCAAATTACATTGTAATTATACCTAGGGGTTCCAATCTTATTCTGCTAGGTTGCCACTACATACTGCTAGGTGTCACTGGTGGATTATGAGAACCTGTTATAATCATTCTCGGATCGATGATCCTAATTAGGGTTGAGTTGAAATTGTTTCAGCCCATCGAAAGGAGTTTCGATGATGTATAATGGAGATTATAGCATATCTCATTACCAGACAAGATAGGACCTGAGGGGTCACACACATCAGGAGCTCAAGTAACCAATCAGCAAATCAATTTGGACTTAATTGTAAGTGTTATAATTAATATTTGACCTAATTGTAAATGTTACAATTAATTAATTATGGATTAATTATTAATTAAATTAAATTAGATTTAATTTAATTGAGTTAGACTTAATTAATTAATTCTAATTGATTCGGGTCAATGTCTGCTTCGAAATGGTTCAATCGGATTTAAAATCGGCTTCAGTTTGATTGAAAAATCACTTCATTTGGACCATGAACTAGAGTCTAGTTAGACAGGGACTCTCTCTCCATGTCTCCTTCTCACCTCCACATGCCTTGTGGGCCCCTATTTATTTTGGGTGACAAAAGAAAGAAGGCGTGAAATAAGAGGGGCGGTAATTTGGTTTTGGCATGAGAGAATAAGAGAGGAGGAAGAGTCCTCTTCTACTCCTCTTAAAACCTAAACTAGATAAATTAAAACACCATGTTTTAGGCATGGAGAAATAAAAGAGAGACTTTTATTGTGAAAATAAATAGGGAGATGTGTTGGCCGAACTCCAGACTTCTTCCTTTTGGCGTGAAGAATATTTTGGGGCATCTTTCTTCTCTTGGGCACTATACCAGGGTTCTCTCTCTCCTAACACCAAGATACTATTCTTCTCCCTTTATTTGTTTTCTCTTTTTTCTATGAGATCTAGAGATATGCTCTACTATAGGAAGAAGAGAGGAAAGGGTCCAAAGATCTTACATAGTTCGATTTGCAAGATAAAAGCCAAAAGCCGGTCTGGATTCGGATCGGCATAGTTCTTAAAGCAGGTGGTTTGCTGAAAGAGGAGAGGGCTGCAAGGATCTAGCAATCCGATGCCCTCTATGACTCAGTTATGAGAGCTTTGTGTGGATACCAGCAAAGGCTAGACGATTGCGCGGCTCCGACAGAATCCCGGCTTTTTAGTATCGGATTTGAACGCTTTTCAAAGTAGGCCCGGATAGCGATCCAGGTAAGTATTTTGTACTTAAAATAATTTTTATTTTAGATCTAATATTTTTTCATGTTATGCAACATGTTAGGAATTTATAATATATAAATTAGATTTATTTATGAATTGCATGATTAGATATGAATTATTTTTGTATCTGCTTCCGCTGTGACAAGCTGCTGATGCCTGTTTAAATGCAATTTTTTGTTCCTGGAAGAATACCAACACTTTGTTGGTTTTGTCACCTAGGATCACCAACAACCTTTATAACTTATTTTGTCTTCGGGCTCATAAGTTAAATCCTAGTTGGTTTTATACCTTTGGCTCACCAACAACCTTAATAACCTATTTTCAAAAACCTTGAAAGCTAGGTCAACAAAGAATAAAGTTAAAGATACAAGATAAAAGCACAATCAAACTCTCTTATAGAATGGAATATGGAAGCTTTGAGGCTCTTGATGATTACTTGACTTGACTTCTCTTTGGAATCTCTTCAAAAACACTTTTGGAATGTTGAAATGAAAGGCTTGTAAGGCTTGTAAGCTTTTTCAGTGGAATCTTCTCTTGTATATTTAATACTTCATGAATGAGTTTCGTAAAGCTTAAATACTTCAAAAACTTCCAAAAAATTGTTTGAGACCGTTGGTGGAGCAAAACTAGCCGTTGGAAGCTTGTAGGAGTCAATTTTGGCTCTTAAAAAATATAGCCGTTATAGCTGTTCGAATACGTGAGTCGATACTTGACTTTTGTGAGTCGACGCTTAAGTCTTCATGAGTCGACACTTGGTTAGCATGAGTCGATACTTGAAACTCCTGAGTCGACACTTGAATTTCCTGAGTCGACACTTGACACAAAAACCTTCGAATGGCATAGTTCTGTATTTTAAAAAAAATCTCAGGCCTTGAGTCGACACTTGAAATCTTTGAGTCGATACTTGAATCTCCTGAGTCAATACTCGAGTCACTTGAGCCGACACTTGATAGAAAACCTCTTAAAATGGCAAGTTCTATATCTTCAAAAAATCATAGGCCTTGAGTCGACTCTTGAAAACTTTGAGTCGACACTTGTGTTCCGTGAGTCGACACTTGGTGTGCCAGAGAAAATTTCTGCATGCCAGTTCTCGAAGTGTCGACACTTAGGGTGCCATGAGTCGACACTTGACTTTGCAGCTTGTCAAAAACATGTACCAACCTTTCAAATTCAAAATGATCTTCAATAAAACTTCAATACACATTTGTAAAGCTCCAATTAATATAATTTGAGACCTTTTTCAGATGAGAAGACTTCTTAAATCATGAAAATTGCTCAACTTCCAATGAGTGCCATGAAACTTTTATATTGAGAATTTGAGGTTCCTGTATCCTGAAACTCATAACTACAATTGAAACATTAGTATAAAATATGTACTCAATATTTTGTTAATCATCAAAATCAAGGGCTAAAGCCAACAATCTTGGATGTCCAAGTCACTTGCCACATGTCATCTTGCTGTCATATCATGCCACATCATCAGCCTATGTCACATGCCACCTGCGTCAAGTTTGGACATATCACATGCATTATGTTTGGGCATTATTTGCCACACCATCACATGGGATCCATTTGGAGCGCCAATTATAACTTGATTTCAAGACATCCGGACATCGAGACATCCAGACACCCAGACATCCAGACATCAAGATATCCAGACATCCAGACATTAAAAGATCTAGCAATTAAGACCTCATCCTATCTTATCCAAGGAGGGTGCCTCATTTAAATTCCAAGATGCCGATGGTTTTAAAAGAAGAAAAATAGAAGGAGTCCCACCCATGTTAGTGCCACTTCTTTCTCATATTTGTCACCCACATCCAAGGAGCACCTAATCCATTCCTATCATCAAAGGATTTAAATTCAAAAGGGGATGGGAGTCCACCTATATCCTCTCATTTGTTCTTATCTACTTTCTAGTGTTAGAGGATAAAGATGAAAGATTAACTCCAAGATGGAGGAGGTTTGGATGACACATTTCTCACAAGTTGTCTCCCTCTCACATCTAAAATCAGGATACCGAAATCAAGAAGGAAGAAATACCGCCTTCTCACAAGTTGTCTCCCTCTCATAAGTTGCCTCTTCCTTCTTGTCGCCCAAATAAGATGAAGATCCATGTTGGCACCCAAACTAAAGAGGTCAATCCCATGATGTCGCCCACTTTGGATGAAGGCCAAGGAGAGCTTAAAGACTAGAGTCCAAGACACCAGAAGCAAGGATTCAAGGAGTTGTTGTCCAAGGAAAACCAATGCAAGACTTTGTAACCCATACAACTCATGTTGATGGTCTATAAATACCCCATCAACCCCCCATTATATTATTCATTCCACATATATGAAATAAAGTCTACATTCTTTCAAATTCTCTTTGCTGTGTCAAGCATCGTGGGGTGTGAGGCCCTATTCCTTTGTTCTTCAGAGCATCGCGGGATGTGAGACCCTAGTTATCCAAGCATCATAAACCCTAGCCACCACTTCCATCTTCTTCCCCTTCTGACTTTTTCCTTTCTACTTTTATTCTTCCTTCCATGCCTTAACTTGAGTGTTTATTTTTGAGTGTTGTAGGTGATCGGGATCTGAAGTAAAGACATCTTTGCCTTGGAACTAGTTAAGCTGAAGATCGGAGCCCGAGATTGACCATCTTGAAGCCCTGTTGCAAGATTCTTGAGAGTCCAGTCAGATCCACATCAGAGGGATATAATCACCGATGGTAAAATTAAAAACCATTCTCTAACTCTTTAATTTTTGATTTCTTGATAAGTAGAACCCTAGTTTAAGGTGATTTCTTAATCACCAACTCCTAGTTTTCTAGTTTATTTTGTTAGATCCACTTTGCGGGTAGATAACTAGTGACTAGTTTTGCTTTGTTGATCTCTTCGAGTCTTTTAATCTGAAAAATCTAGAAAAAATTAGTTACTATTAATATCAGATAATTAGTTAATTAATTGGTAGTTTAGTTTTTGCATATTATCTTGCATCATCTTTGGTATCAGAGCGAAGGTTAAACTAGAGTTTAACTTCTAGTTCTGAAATTTCTGTATACCTAGAACTATGCTGAATTTAAACTTCATAAAAACCATCCTTAAAAAATACAAAAAAAATATTAATAAATTTTTTGTTAATCTTTTGTTAATCTACTACTAATCTCAAAAAAAAATCAGAAAAAAAAATTATTTGTTATTTTTTTTGGTGGAAGGAAATCACGCCTCCTAAGCGGGTATATGCAAGTATACTGTCATGACCCATAGGAGTAATAAGCTACGGCCATACGTGATATCCCAAAATCAGAAATCTGAAATTAATCAGACCTAAAATTTAATTGAAGAAAAAAATTAATTTATTTTCCACTATTTTTTATTATTTTATCTTCATTGCATATCAGGGTTTCATATCGTGTGTTGCATCATCTTGTAACCTATTCTTAAGGGCACTTGACTATCTTAGATCAGGGCAGGACTTCATCACCTATCCTGGGCCCATAACAACCAACTTTTGCATCGAACCTAACTCTAATTAAAATTAATTAGAAACCTAAAGCAGTTTAGGGATACCAACAGGTCGGGTTCCAAGTATTGTGTGAAAGCTAGTGCACCCAATCCTTTGATTATCACTTGAATCTGGTGTCTAAGACTAGAGGTCCAGAGGCAAATGCCTAAGCAATCTTGTAGTTTTTAATTACAATCCCGCGAGAGCAGGGGCAGCCTCCCACGACCCCACCTCTTACCTGGCCAGTGGACAGGGTAATTGCTAAATTGGTTGTAATTTAAGCTCACCCATTCTACTTAAGCTCTAGGTCTAGGAAACTCTAGTTTAATTTTCTTGTTTGATTGCATTGCATGTCTACTAGATCAAGAACACCATATCATTAGCCCAAACCCAACCCAGTCTGGTTTGACTATGGAGTCCACTATGGAAAACTTACTAAGGACCTTAGATGAACAATGTGCCCAAATGAACCATAAGTTTGATCGGCTGGATCAATGATTAGGGAACCTCGAGAAAACCCATAAGACCCATCCTGAACCTAAATTTGAAACACACCCTGACCCATTCCTGGAGCCCAACCCTAGGAGAGCCCCACACCAGGACCAAATCTGGGAGATAGCCATAGGAGACCCAACTATGATTTTATAGATTAGGATGAGAGAGCCACTAGGAATTTTAGGATAGAAGCACCTAAATTTGGTGGTGATCTTGATCTTGAGAATTATATTGATTGGGAAGAAGCTATGGATTTATATTTTGAGAGAGAACTAGTGTCTGATGAAAAAATGTTTAAGATTGCTAAACCCAAGTTAGTACGCCAGGCTAGAATTTACTGGAATGATGTTGAAAGAATGATCAGACGAAGAAGAGACATACCCATAACTACCTGGAGTGACATAAAATGTAAACTTAGAAAAAAGTACCTACCTAGATCATATGAACCTAGTTCTTATGCACCCAAATCCTATGAACCCAGCTCCTATGAATCCAGATCCATGACCCTAGATCTGAGCCCATATCCTATGAACCTAAGGAACCCATAACCCCTAGGTATTAGCCAAATGTTAGTTAGGTTTCCCTTAGTCAGCCATAACCTATTAGGATTAGTGCCCCTTATCAAAAATCAGGATTTAGCCAAGTCCACCCGAGTCGACCCATTCCTCAGTAGAGATTTCGAGCCGACCCGCCCCTGTTACCCTAGATACTAGTCAATTTCCCATTAGCCAACCCACTTTGACTATCCCATTGATTCATAAAGATGATGCTAAGGAGGAAATACCTAAGGTAGACTCAAAATTAGTTGACCCTGACCACACCTAGACTGAAGCCATAGTGGAAGAACAGTTAGAGGAAGAGAACCATGATCCTACAACTATAATTTTACCTCAGGAGACACTAGAAGGGAACCCAATTATAGAGCCTAGTCCTAAAATTCAAGAACTAGAGAAAATTATTGAGGACTTGGTTTATTTAGTTTATAACCCTCAAGAAGACTTCATCCCCGTGATCCCAATTGAAGATCTCTTCCCTGAAATCGCGGACCCATTCTTCCATAAACCGAACCCTTTATTCCCTATAGGTATGAATCAATGTCCAACCCTTAAGGTCAACCCCGTTAGTCTAGGACTATCCATGAGCCCTTTTCTTATGTCCTACCCTACTAGACTAACCCTGAATCTACTTCCTATTTTCTACCTTTTCCTGAAGCTTCCTATGTTTCTCTAACTATTAGATTGCATTTTATAGATGTTAGCATATTACATACATTCATTGAGCATGTTAGATTTGCATCCTGCTTCTGGAAAATTTTATGTCATTTAGTAGGAGTCCATGCACCATTCTTATCTGCATGTCACCCACCAACCAAGGGTCAAACTCAGTTATAGTTTAGGGTTTAGTCGAGTCTGTAGTCCATTAGGTATAGTTATTAGTCATTTACATGCATATCAATAGGAAAAAAAAAAGAGAAAAAGACTCAAAGAAATTTAATGAAGGAGACTTTGTCATGGTAAGGCTATGACTTGAACGATTCCCACCTAGAACTATGAAAAAGTTACATGCCCATAGTAGTGGACCATACAAAGTAATTAGAAAAATAAGATCTAATGCCTACGTGCTTGAGTTACCACCTAAACTAGGTATTAGTTCTACTTTCAACGCTTTAGACCTTATAGAGTATAGGGAGCCAATGTTAATTCCTAGTGAGCCTTTTGGGCCTGATCCAATCCTTGAGAGTGAGCTAACTCATGTGTGTCCACCTGCCATACTACCAGCCTGGAGAGACAGGATCGAGCGGATCTTGGATGACAAGATTATCGCTACTTGGAGCAAAGACTATTAGCGATATCTGGTTCGTTAGCAAGGACGACCCGAGACTAACGATTCTTGGATCACTAGAGAGGACTTGCAAAGAATTAACCCAGACTTGCTAGAGCACTATCACAGAAAGGTTGACCCATACTTGACAGGGTTGAGTTCCTCCCACTCGGGAAGAATTGGTGCAGATACCAGGGCCAAAAGAAAATGACAGGTCGAACCCACATCCCTGTGGATCACCTGTGAATGAAGCCTTAAGCCTAAACCCCATATTACTTGTAAATAGTTATCTTAAATTTTGTTATTTTAGCTTAGTTAGGTTTAACCCTAAACCCCAAAATTGAGTCCCTGTAAAAACCCCTAGACCCAAAGTTGAGTTTGTAAAAAAATCCCAATTTCAATTAGGTCATAAATTCTGTTATAATAGTCCAGTGTTAGTTAGCCTTTTTTACCAATTAGGGTTTTGTATATAAACCCTATTTATCAGGTTGTGTCAAAATCTATTTAAACCCTTTTGAGCCAAACCCTATTTACCAAGTTTATTTAGTTGGTTATGCCTTTTGATCAAGTTGGGCTTTAATTAATTAGTTGGTTGAGTCTTGTAATTGTTAGTTGAGTCCTGTAATACAAGAGAGGACCCAAGTCAAGACCAATGTGACTGCATGTGCTAGTTCAAATCAAGTCATGTGACTCCATGTGCAACCCAAGTCAAGCCATGTGCCACTTCATCTTGGATGCCCAAGTCACTTGCCACATGTCATCTTGCTACCATGTCATGCCACATCATCAGCCTATGTCACATGCCACCTGCTTCAAGTTTGGACATATCACATGCATTATGTTTGGACATCATTTGCCACACCATCACATGGGATCCATTTGGAGCGCCAATTTTAACTTGATTTCAAGACATCCGAACATTTAGACATCTGGACACCTAGACATCCAGACATCAAGACATCCGGACATCCAGACATTAAGACATCTGGCAATTAAGACCTCATCCTATCTTATCCAAGGAGGGCACATCATTTAAATTCCAAGATGCCGATGGTTTTAAGAGAAGTAAAGCATAACAAGTCCCATCCAAGTTAGTGCCACTTCTTTCTCATATTTGTTGCCCACATCCAAGGAGTGCCTCATCCATTCCTATCATGAAAGGATTTAAATTCAAAAGGGGATGGGAGTCCACCTATATCCTTTAATTTGTTCTTATCTACTTTCAAGTGCAAGAAGATCAACATGAAAGATTAACGCCAAGATTGAAGAGGTTTGGATGCCATATTTCTCATAAGTTATCACCCTCTCACATTTGAAATCAAGAGACCAAAATCAAGAAGGAGGAAATACCGCCTCACCTCTTATTTGGAATTTATTTGTCACACACTTCAATTTAAGAGGAGTAAGGAGAAAGGCCTCTTCCTTCTTATCATCCAAATAAGATGAAGATCTATGTTGGCACCCAACTTGAAGAGGTCAATCCCATGATGTCGCCCACTTTGGATGAAGGCCAAGGAGAGCTCGAAGACTAGAGTCCAAGACACCAGAAGCAAGGATTCAAGGAGTTGTTGCCCAAGGAAAACCAATGCAAGACTTTGTAACCCATACAACTCATGTTGATGGTCTATAAATATCCCATCAAACCCCCTTGTATTATTCATTCCACATATATGAAATAAAGCCGACATTCTATCAAATTTTCTTTGCTGTGTCAAGCATCATGGGGTGTGAGGCCCTATTCCTTTGTTCTTCGGAGCATTGCGGGGTGTAAGGCCCTAGTTATCCAACCATCAGAAATCCCAGCCACCACTTCCATCTTCTTCCCCTTCTGACTTTTTCCTTTCTACTTTTATTCTTCCTTCCATGCCCTAACTTGAGTGTTTATTTTTTGAGTATTTCAGGTGATCAGGATCTAAAGTAAAGGCATCTTTGCCTTGGAACCAGTTAAGCTAAAGATCGAAGCCCGAGATCGACCATCTTGAAGCCCTGCCGCAAGATCCTTGAGAGTCCAGTCAGATCCACATCAGAGAGATATAATCATCGTTGGTAAAATTAAAAACCCTTCTCTAACTCTTTAATTCTTGATTCCTTGATAAGTTGAACCCTAGTTTTAGGTGATTTCTTAATCACCAACTCTTGGTTTTCTAGTTTATTTTGTTAGATCCACTTTGCGGGTAGATAACTAGTGACCAATTTTACTTTGTTGATCTCTTTGAGTCTTTTAATATGAAAATCCAAAAAAATTAGTTGCTGTTAATATCAGATAATTAGTTAATTAATCGGTAGTTTAGTTTTTGCATATTGTCCTGCATCAGATCTCCTCCTAAGGGCCGGTCCGATAAGAAGGAAGCCGCAGGCAACGGCAAGCCCCTCCCAGAGAGGGCATACAGAAAGGGACACCGGGACAAAGCCCCAGATCTGCTCTGGGCCATCCCACATACATAAGGTCAGAAAGAGGAAAAGCAGTAGGTAAAAGGAGAAGGAGAAATAGACAGGTGAGAAGGAGAGGGGGAGCGAGTGAGTAAAGGACATCCAGCAGACCCTTCCAAGCTCTCCACTCCTATCTCCGCTTGTTCTTTCCACCTCAATTCTACATTTCACCCTCTATGCGGACAGCCCCCCAAGCTCTCTGCCACAGAGGTTCTATTATCCTTGATCGTTTCATCTGACTTGATCATCGAAGTGTCCCCGTTGGAATCCCCAGCCCGAGTCTCCTCTTTTTTGCAAGGCGGCAGGACCAAGGAGCCAGCTAGGAAAGGGAGGGACGAATGCCCGACGAGAACCCAATGCACTCGTGACATGTCGGAGCTATAGGCCATAGTGATCTTGGTGGCAATAGATTGGCGTGCCAGGAATGGGGTGAGAAACCAGTTTGATACCAAGTCCCCCACTACAAGGGAGAGAGCCATGGATGCCCATGGTCCGATGGTGACCACACGGGCCTGCGAAGTCTCCACTAGCAGAACGGGAGATCCCTCTTGCTGCGGCGACCATAGCCTAGAGAGGAAACTCCCTGCTCCACCATCGCCACCTATGGCGAACCTTAAGATCATTGTGCTGGCCCAGCAGGTCCAAGTCCTGGCTGAGGTGGTGCACCAACTCCATCAGAGACACTGGTCCCTGGAAACTTAGTAGCAACTAGGGACATGATGGGGGCATCAGGATCCAACACAATTACTCGGTCCTATCTGGTTTACTGATTAGGGTTTTGAGCCTTTAATAATGTGTCAAGTTTTGTATTGAAATTAGTCCAGTTGAGTTGAGTTGAGTCCTATAATAAGTTAAGACAAGAAGTCCAATTGAGTTGTCTCAACCTCATGAGTCCGATTGAGTCCTGTAAGTTTGAGTTAGTCCAATCTTATACAAAAGGAGGATCACCAGCCAAGGCATTCACCAAGCCATCCTAAAACAAAGCAAGCCCAAGCCTATGAAGCCCTACACATGAAGATTCCAGGTGCCACCATGGAATATTTTCCAGTCCAAATTCAATTAGGCTCCTAGGATTTCCAGCCCACCAAGGAAGTCATGCACCAAGCCCATGCGCCAAGCCTTCTTAGAGGCCACCCAAAGCCCACTGGAGGTCGCCCCTTGCTACCGAAAGCCCATGCCCAATCCACTTTGGTGTCCAAGCCCAAGAGGGAGCCCCTTGACCAAGTCAAAGAAGGAGAGAAGTCCACTTCTAATAAGGAGATCATGTTTTAATTCTACTCAAATTGTGTACTCATAGTTCTAAGAAACTTTGTAATCCTTTTCCCTATCAAACTTTGTAATCCTATCCTAACAAGGAGAGGGCATGGAACATCTATAAATACCCCACCCCTCTTCCTCTTGTAATCAACTCTTATTCATGAAATAAACTCTGGTGAATTTTTGTTAGCTTGTGTGTTCTTCTTTGAAGTGAGTGTGAGTGATACTTATGTGCCCTAATCTCTCCAAGCCCTAGCCACCCAAAGCATCCACTACTCAAGCCCTAACATGCCCAAGGAAGGAAGCCCTAGCCATCCACAAGAAAGGAGTCTTCTTCCACATCCCAGCTACCAGCTTCAGCAAACCTTGATTCTTCTTTCTTTCAAACCCTAATTCCATACTTCTATTTTCTTATTGCTTCCTAACTGACCTTTGACGCTTGCAAGATCCCCGAGGTGTTCACCTCTAAAGAGGAGGCCCTCTTTGCCTCCTGGACTTTAGCCTTCAAATTAAATCTCTAGAAAATATAAAAAAAAATTAGTTACTATTTTCCTGCATTCATGTCATTCCTAGGTTCATCCTGCATCAGTTTGGTATCAGAGCACTTTTAGGGCTAATTTTTTGCATCCCATAAATTCTGCATATGATCTGTTATTTTAGTTGTTTCTACATGTAGGTAAATCATAAAATCATGATTCTTACTTTACTGGATTCAACATAATTGAAGATATTTATCAGAATTCTTCCATGATTTATCTCTTCCTATAGAATTTTTGCATGCCTATTTTTACCCTAGAAAATTTCTGCATCCCATCATCTACATTAGGGGTCTGAGTTTCAGTCTATTTCATCAACTTAGGTATTTTATTTTTCATTGAAACTTGCACTACATGATTTTTGTTCAGTCATGATAATTTTCATAATTTTTAATTATTTTTATAGAAAAAAATATAAAAAAACTGCATATTACAAACCCTAACTAGAATCCTAAGATTTCTGCACATAGTCTGAATCCTTGGGTGTTGCATCATCATCTGAATTTTGTTCTACATGAAATTTGGTAGGGATCATATTTGCTGATAAAACTCTATCTTAAAAATTTTTAGAATTTTTTTTGCATAGAAAACCATAACAAATTTTGTATCAAAACAAACCCTAATTTCTGAATCAGTGATTTCTGCACACCTGACTGAACCAAACCTATCTCACTTCCAAACCCCACTTCACCCAAGCCAATTTTGTTTGATAACTTAACCAACTCAAATCTTATTTATCATCTCATAAAAAGGAAATTTTTTTTTTTTAATTTTTTGTTTTGTTTTAGATTGCATCAGGTTTCATTGTGTGTTCATCATTTGCATTAAACCAATCTTAAGGGCACTCTCAATATCTCAAATCAGGACAGGAGGTCATGACCTGTCCTGAGCCCAAAACAACCACCTTGCATTCATACCCAAACCCTAATTAAAATCAACTAGCAACCTAATTTGCTCTAGTGAGCTAGGGACACCAATAGGTTAGGTCCGAGTTGTGTGGGTAAACTAGTACATTCAATTCTTCAACTATTACTAGAAACTAGTGTCAAGGTTAGAGGTCTAGAGGCAAATGCCCTAAGTGGACTGGTGGTTTTTAATTAGGACCCTGTTATAGGCAGGGGGAGCCTCCCACCACCCCATCTCTTACCTGGCCAGTGGAAGGATTAGTTGTTGAGTTGGGTGTAAGTTGAGTAGACACATTCAATATTGGCTCTTGGTCTAGCAAGCCATAGTATGTGTTAGCTTTATGTGCCTGACTGCATCATACACCTTGTTTGATTGATTGCATGACCATTAGGTTAGGAACCCAACATCATCAGTCTAGACTCCAACCTAGCTCAACCATGGAATCCAATCTTGAAACTCTTATAAAAGCCATGAATAACCAGATGGTTGCCCAATTGACCACCCAGATGAACCAAATGAATACCCAATTGACCACCCAGATGAACCAATTGATCCATTCCAATACCCAATCCCAAAATCAGTATGCCTAATTAACCACCCAAATAAATCACAGATTTGACAAATTGATCCAATCGAACAACCAAACAACCAATAGGATTGACTATTTAACCAATAGGCTTGACCAAGTAGAGGAGTGATTAGGAATCCTAGAAAGAACCCAAGAGTCCAATACTAAACCTGATCCTGATTCACCCTGTTCCACCTCTAATAACCCTAGGGGAGCCCTAAATCAAGACCAATTCATGAAGCCCAACCCTAGGAGAACCCAAAACCAGGACTAATTTGTGGAGCCCAATCCTAGGAGAGTCCAATGCCAGGAACCACATCAGGACCCCAACCCTAAGAGAGTCCAAGACCTTGACCCTTTCCAAGAGCCCAACCGTGGGAGGCCCCACCATGAAGTTTGTGATCAAGATGAGAGGGCCATAAGAAGCATTAGGGTAAAGGCACCCATCTTTGATGGTAGTCTAGAACCAAAGGTCTATGTAGATTGGGAAGGAGACATGAACTATTATTTTAAATGGTATAACATGAGTGAAGAAAGGAAGTATAAGTTTGCCAAGATGAGGCTAGTTCATCAAGCTAGGTTCATTGGGCCAACCTTGAGCATACTAGGAGACAACAAGCACATCCTCCCATAACTACCTGGCAAGACATGAAATTGAAACTTAAGGAGAAGTACCTTCCTGAATCCTACAATCAAAAACTCCTAGACCAATGGAATAGGATACGTCAAGGGAATAGGACTGTATCAGATTATATCACCCAGTTTGATGACTTCGCCGTAAGATGTAACGAACCCGAGTCTTTGGTGCAGACCTTGTCTAGGTTTAGAACCGGATTACGTGATGATATCCACGGAGAGCAATATATGAGGGAGGTCAACGATTTAGAGCAGGCCTATCAGATAGCTAGGCACTATGCGCAATTTCAGAGGGGACCCACATACTAGTGATCAGAACATTCTAGGAATAATGCCCCTTTTCCAAAACCAAATCCTAGCCAGGCATACCAAGGTTGACCCAATCCCAACCCAGTCCGATTCAACCCCAACCCAGTCAGATCGAACCCCAACCTAGTCTGACCCAACCCTAACCCAATTCGATCCAACTCCAACCCGACCCATCCCAACCCTAACCCACTTCCACCCAACCCTAGCCCGAGTCAATCTAGTTCTAGCAATTCCGCACCTTTTAGGACTGATAAAGGTAAGGCACCCGCATTTCAAAAAGCCCCAAGCCCCTACCCCAATGCTTGCTTTAGATGCAATAAGGTAGGCCATTATGCTAGCTAATGCCCCACCAGATCTTTACACATAGGGGAGCTCGAGGAGGAGGAGCCTGAACCCAATGATGAAGAGGGAGAAGAGGTTTATGAAGCTGAGGCAGATTTGATAGAAGAATATGAAGGAGATAAGGAGGATTTTGATCAGTTTGACCTAATAGGGGTAGTTAGATGCATCCTATCCCAGACCAAGACACGGGAAGATTGGCGTAGGACTAACATCCTATAAATCTTTGTGAAAATTGGGGATAAGGTATGCAAAATTATTATAGATAGTGGGAGCTGTATGAATGCCATCTCATTTAAAGTAGTCAAAACCCTAGGCTTAAACCCAGTTCCCCATCCTAGCTCCTATAAGGTTTCTTGGATAGTCTCTACATCCATACCCATAAAGTCTAGATGCCAAGTCCAGATCCAGCTTCAATCTTATCAGGATAAAGTGTGGTGTGATATGGTACCCATGGGAGTTAGCAGTATAATTTTAGGCAGACCCTGGCTTTATGATCATGACGCTACCCTATATGGCTGGTCTAATGCATGAATATTTAGCTTTCATGGGAAGAAGATTACAATTAACCCCACCGCACCTCAGGATAAAATTAAGAGAGGATCTAGCTCACTAAAGCAAAAGAAGTCTAGAGTTAATTTAATGACTGCTAAAGAGCTAGAGAAGGAGATATCTAAGGGAACTACAGTTTGGGTGTTAGCTATAAAAGAAGTACCTGATCAATCTGATAAAGAGTATCCTCAGGAGGTCAAGGGAATCTTAAGTAAATTTAATGATATATTTCCTAATGATTTACTTGACCAGTTACCACCACAAAGGGATGTCGCTAACATAGTATCCAGATGTTGAACTTGTGCTGTTGCAAAATAGCAGAAGCAAAATACTAGTTTATATACCCCTTTATTATATACCCCTTTACCCATACCAGATCATCCATGGCAAGATCTTAGCATGGACTTTGTATTAGGCCTACCTAAAACCCTAAGGAAACATGACTCCATATATGTAGTGGTCGATAGGTTTTCGAAAATGGCCCATTTCATACTGTGCTCTCAAACTTTTGACACATCCAAAGTAGCCCGACTTTTTCTTGATCATGTGGTTAGGTTACATGGCCTTCCTAAGACTATAGTGTCTGATAGGAATGTTCGTTTCACCAGTTACTTCTAGAAGACCCTTTGGCACTTATTAGGAACCAAACTTAAGTTTTCTACAGCCTACCACCCTCAGACTGATGGTCAAACCAAGGTAGTGAACCGAAGTTTAAGAAATCTACTCAGATGCCTCGTAGGTGAAATTACTAAAAATTGGGACCTTCTTTTATCCTGAGCCGAACTTGCTTATAACAGTTTTGTTAATATGTCCATAGGAAAAAGTCTATTTGAGGTTGTTCATGGTTACATACCCAATAAACCTCTTGATCTGATCCCCTTACTCTCACATGCATGAGTTTTTGAGTCTGCTGAGTCCTTTGCACAGCATGTTAGGGAGTTGCATAAGGAAATTAGTCAAAAGATAAACATAAGTAATGAACTCTATAAAAACTTGGCTAATTCTAGAAAAAGAGGTAAAGAATTTTCTACAGGAGATTATGTAATGATTAGGCTTAGGCCTGAGCAGTTCCCTCCAGGGACTATAAAGAAATTACATGCTTATGGAGTTGGACCTTTTAGAATAATAAAGAGAGTTGGATCCAATACTTATGTGCTCGAGTTGCCACCCGAGTTAGGTATTAGTTTAGCCTTCAATATTTCAGACCTTGTGGAGTACCGGGAGCCAGCAGCGATACCTAGTGAGGCCTTTAGACCTATCCCTTCCCTTGAGAGTGAACCCACCCCAGAGTGTCCACCTACAAATTGGCCTATAAGTGAGAAAAGGATGGAGCGCATCTTGGACGATCGAGCCATCAGTACTCGAAACAAAGGCTATTAACGGTATTTGGTATGATGGCAAGGTTGGCCATAATTCGAGGACTCATGGATCACCCGAGAGGATCTGCAGTACCTCAACCTAGACCTACTTGAGCAATATAAGAGCCGAATTGACCTTTACTCGATGGGGTCGAGTTCCTCCCGCCCCCGGAGAATTGGTGGGGGCACCAGGATTCGACAAAGATTACTGGGCCCTATCTAGTTTACTGATTAGGGTTTTAAGCCATTAATAATGTGTCAAGTTTTGTAATGACATTAGTCCAGTTGAATTGAGTTGAGTCCTGTAATAAGTTGAGACAAGAAGTCCAATTGAGTTGTCTCAACCTCATGAGTCCGATTGAGTTATGTAAGTTTGAGTTAGTCCAATCTTTTACAATAGGAGGATCACCAGCCAAGGCATTCACCAGGCCATCCCAGAATAAAGCAAGCCCAAGCCCATGAAGCCCCACACATGAAGATTCCAGGTGCCACCATGGAATATTCTCCAATCCAAATTCAATTAGGTGCCCAGGGTTTCCAGCCCACTAGGGAAGTCTTGCACCAAGCCCATGCACCAAGCCTTCTTGGAGGCCGCCCAAAGCCCATTGGAGGCCACCCCTTGCTGCCCAAAGCCCATGCCCAATCCACTTTGGCATCCAAGCCCAAGAGGGAGCCCCTTGACCAAGTCAAAGAAGGAGAGAAGTCCACTTCTAACAAGGAGATCATGTTTTTATTCTACTTAAATTGTGTACTCATAGTTCTAAGCAATTTTGTAATCCTTCTCCCTATCAAACATTATAATTCTATCCTAACAAGGAGAGGTCATGGAACATCTATAAATACCCCACCTCTGTTCCTCTTATAATCAACTCTTATTCATGAAATAAACTTTGGTGAAGTTTTATTAGCTTGTGTGTTCTTCTTTGAAGTGAGTGTGAGTGATACTTGTGTGCCCTAATTCCTCCAAGCCCTAGCCGCCCAAAGCATCCACTACTCAAGCCCTAACACACCCAAGGAAGGAAACCCTAGCTGTCCACAAGCAAGGAGTCTTCTTCCATATCCCAGCTGCCAGCTTCAGCAAACCCTGGTTCTTCTTTCTTTCAAACCCTAATTCCATACTTTTGTTTTCTTATTGCTTCCTAACTGACCTCTGACGCTTGCAGGATCCCTGAGGTATTCACCTCCAAAGAGGAGGCCCTCTTTGCCTCCTGGACCGACCAAGATAGCTGACCGATCCGTGGATAATAGGCTTATCTTCCAGGCAACGATCTAGAGTGCTGTGTGACCCCGTCTTCGATCGGATCTTCGAATCGTTGTTTGGTACAATCCTTCCCCCTCCTGATTTCTGATCTATTGAAGGTAAGCCATCATAACTGGAAGTTTCTCAATCCTCGAGGTCCTTCTTTTATTATTCTGCATGAGTTCATATGCGGGTATGTTAGTTCTTTTCATTACTAGTTTGCCTGCTAGTCTTTACTTGTTTTTGGAACTTTAGCCTCCAAATTAAATCTCTAGAAAATATAAAAAAAATTACTTATTATTTTCCTGCATTCATGTCAGTCCTAGGTTCATCCTGCATCTGGACGCCGATGGCCCATGCCACCGATCGCAGTGCCAGCCTACGGTCTTTCCAGGAGGGGCCGTTGCATGCGGCTTCCTGCCTATAGGGAGACCATCAGATGGCCAGAAAGAAGCCACAACATGATCCAACTGGCCAGAAGAGCCGCTCCCCGGTCTCGAACCGTGGTGCGTGCTCATATCAGCAGCACTGGCATGGCTAGGAACTTTGCCGAGAGTTCTTCCACTCTGGCCTACTGATAAGCCGGTATGGATGATGCCTTGGGGGCCAGGGAGAACCCCGAAGAGGGCTAGGGGGAGAGACTACACCCCCAATAATGGCCAGGGCCCCACCTCGGGTGGACCTTTGAGGATTTCTGCACTGGTTTCGACATCCATCACTGTTTCACTTCGGTAGCCCATCTTTGGACCAACGAGGAGGTCAAGGTGACTAACCGAGGTATCCTGCCAAGGATCCTCATGGGGCTGGATAAGCAAGAGATGGGGCCCGATCCTGGGTGGCAGCCTACCAGCAATTAGTAGCACGCTATTGCAACTCCTGTAAAAAGCCCCGGTGAGGTGGTCAAGGCCTAACCGAGTAGAGCCTACTACCTCGTCGGCCTCGGTGGTGCCCGATGCATGTGAACCTAAAATGTGAGCAATTTTAAAATGTACTACCAGTAATGTAAGACTTTTACTTGATTATTAAAGTTCTTTTTTGGTGCAACCTTGTCTTTCATCTATGCAGGAACGTATCCATCTGACTCCAAGTTTGGCGGATCAAGTCGGGCCCCCTAGCAAGCCCGCACTCTTCGTCATGCTCACAGTCCGGAGGTGGCAGCAGGTCAACCAGTCATCTACCGCTTGACTCACAGTTCTGCCTCCTCAAGCTAGGCCCCTATAGTAGGCCCGCACTCTTTGCCATGCTCACAGTCCAGAGATGGGGACAGGGAAACCCACCGTTTACAGCTTGACTCACAGTTCGATATCCTCAAGCCGGGCCCCTCCAATAGGCCCGCACTATTCACCGTGCTCACAGTCCAAAGATGGCGGCAAGGCAACCCGCCATGTACCGCTTGACTCACAGTTTGGCATCCTCAAGCCAGGCCCTTCAAGCAGGCCCGCACTCTTCGTCATGCTCATAATCCAGAGGTGGCAGCAGGGCAACCCGCCATCTACTGCTTGACTTATAGTTTGGCATCCTCAAGCCGGGCCCCTCAAGTAGACCTGCACTCTTCGCAGTGCTCAAAGTCTAGAGGTGACGGCAAGGCAACCCGCCACCTACCACTTGACTCACAGTTCGGCCTCCTCAAGCCGAGCCGCTCCAATAGGCCCACACTCTTCGTCGTGCCCATAGTCTGCAGGTGGCGGTAGGGCAACCGGCCATCTACCGCTTGACCATAGAGTCACAGTTCAACATCTTCAAGCTGGGCCCCTAAGCAGGCCCGCACTCTTCGCCGTGCTCGCAGTCTGGAGGTGGTGGCAGGGCAACCCACCACCTACCACTTGACTAACAGTTTGGCACTCTCATGTCGGGCCCCTCAAGCAAGCCCACACACTTCACTGTGCTCATAGTCCAGAGGTGGCGGTAGGGCAACCCGCCACCTATCCTTGACTCACAATTCGGCACCCTCAAGGTGGGCCCCTCATGCAGGCCCGCACTCTTCGCCATGCTCACAGTCCGGAGGTGGTGGCAGGGAAACCCGCCGTTTATCACTTGACTCAAAGTTCGGCATCCTCAAGCCAGGCCCCCTAGCAGGCTCGCACTCTTTGCCATGCTCATAGTCTAGAGGTGGTGACAAGGCAACCCGCCACCTACTGCTTGACTCAATTCGACACCCTCAAGCCAGGCCCCTTAAGCAGACCCACACTTTTCACCATGCTCATAGTTTGGAGGTGACGGCAGGGAAACCTGCCATCTATCGCTTGACTCACAGTTTAGCATCCTCAAGTCAGGCCCCCCAAGCAGGCCCACACTATTCGCTGTGCTCACTGTCTGGTGGTTGCGGCAGGGTAACCCACTACCTATCGCTTGACTCACAGTTCGGCACCCTCAAGCCAGGACCCTCAAGCAGGCCCACACTCTTCACCGTGCTCATAGTCCGGAGGTGGCGGTAGTGCAACCCACCACCTACCATTTGACTCACAGTTCGACACCCTCAAGCAGGCCTGCACTCTTCACCATACTCACAGTCCAGAGGTGGCGGCAGGGCAACCCGCCACCTATCGCTTGACTCACAATTCGGCACTCTTAAGCTAGGCCCTTCAACCAGGCCCGCACTCTTCACCGTGCTCACAGTCTGGAGGTGGCGGCAAGACAACCCGCCACCTACCTTTTGACTCACAGCTCAACCTTCTCAAGCCGGGCCCCTCCAACAGGCCCACACTCTTCGCCATGCTCACAGTCTAGAGGTTGTAGCAGGGCAACCTGCCATCTATCGCTTGACTTAGTTTGGCACCCTCAAGCCGGGCCCCTCCAACAGGCCTACACTCTTTACCGTGCTCATAGTCCGGAGGTGGTGGCAGGGCAACCCGCCATCTATCGCTTGATGCACAGTTCGACACCCTTAAACCGGGCCCCTCTAGCAGTGCTGCACTCTTCGCCATGCTCACAGTCCAGAGGTGGTGGCAGGGCAACCCGCCACCTACAGCTTGACTCACAATTTGACCTCCTCAAGTCGGGCCCCTCTAGCATGCCTGCACTCTTCGCCGTGCTCACGTCCAGAGGTGGCGACAGGGCAGCCTGCTATCTATCGCTTGACTCATAATTTTGCACCCTCAAGCCAGGCCTCTCCAATAGGCCCACACTCTTTGCCATGCTCACAGTCCAGAGGTGGTGACAGGGCAACCCACCATCTACCACTTGACTCACAGTTCGGTACCCTCAAGCCTGGCCCCTCCAGCAGTCTCACACTCTTCACCGTGCTCACAATCCAGAGGTGATGGCAGGGCAACCCATCATCTACTACTTGACTCACAGTTTGGCACCCTCAAGCTAGGCCCCTCAAGCAGGCCCGCACTCTTCGTCGTGCTCACAGTCCGGAGGTGGTGACAAAGCAACCCGCCACCTACTGCTTGCTTGACTCATAGTTTGGCACCCTCAAGCTAGGCCCTCATGCAGGCCTGCACTCTTTGCTGTACTCACAGTTCGGAGGTGGCGACAAGGAAACCTGCCATCTATTGCTTGACTCACAGTTCGGCATCCTCAAGATTGGTCCCTCCAATAGGTCCTCACTCTTCGCCGTGCTCATAGTCCGTAGATAGCGGTAGGGTAACCCACCGTCTACTGCTTGACTCACAGTTTGGCAACCTCAAGCTGGGCGCCTCCAGCATACCCTCACTCTTCGCCATGCTCACTGTCTAGAGATGGCAGCAAGGAAACCCACAGTCTACCACTTGACTCATAATTTGGCATCTTCAAGCCAGGCCCCCCTCGAAGGCTCGCACTCTTCACCATGCTCACAGTCCGAAGGTGGCGATGGGGAAACCCACCATCTATCTTTGACTCATAGTTCAGTACCCTCAAGCCTGGCCCCTCAAGTAGGCCCATGCTCTTCGTTGTGCTCATAGTCTGAAGGTGGCGACAGGGCAACCCACAATCTATCGCCTGACTCATAGTTCGACACCCTCAAGCTAGGCCACTCCAGTAGGCTCGCACTCTTCACCGTGCTCACAGTCCGAACATGGTGGTAGGGTAACTTGCCATCTATCGCTTGACTCATAGTTCGGCCTCCTCAAGCGAGGCCCCTCTAGCAGGCCCGCACTCCTTGCCATGCTCATAGTCTAGAGATGGTGGCAAGGAAATCTATTGATGTGGCAACATCCATTGACATGGAGCCTACATAATCGCCAGCCAATAGCTGCATGGGTAGGGACTGCCACCTAGATGTGGCCCCCGGTGGAATGCTAAGGTCAGCTCTTGGCTAGGGTCGAGCTCATGAAGCGAGCCCCCTGTCGAGGTTAGCTCCCAGTCGAGGTCGAGCTCATGAAGCGAACCCCCCTACCGAGGTCATCTCCCAGTGAGCTCGACCCCCTCTCGTTAAGGTCAGCACCCAGTCGGGGTCAAGCTCATGGGATGAGCCCTTTGTCTGAGGTCAGCTCCCGACCGTGGTTGAGCTAATATTGTCGAAGGCAGACCTCTTCGGGAGGTCCTTCCCTACCATACGAAGGCCAGAATTCCCACCAACAATGGAGGGAAAGATCAACAAGAATTCAAACCACAACACGGAGGTCCCTGCCCACCTATGACCTCTGGAAGGTGGCACATGTCCTACCACCAATGCCAGCTTTGCAACACGCCACCTGCATGCTCTGTGTGAGGTAAGCACCATCAGTCCCTGGGCCCTATAGTGTGCTACCATGTCGACTACCATACGGCCGAAGACCCAGAGTTCCCCCAGAAGGGGAATCCTGTCAAAGCCATAGGCCCTGCAATGCTCGGGCAGCCCCTCTAGGAATGGAAACTTCCCATGAGGGCATGGGGCTCAGAGGCACAGCTCCTGCCTCCTTAAAAACAAAGACAACACCCCCAATAAAAAAAAGGAATCCTTAAGCAAAGGGGGGTTCGAGAGCGAGAGGGCTATCTAGAGAGCTCTCAGGAGAGCTCTCTAGAGAGCCCACAGAAGGCTGGAAGGAGGACCAGTCCGAGAGTGAAGGAGAGGCTCCAAGAGGCCCAAGGATCACCTCCTCCTCTAGAAGGACCATTCTGAGAGGGGGGAGGGAAGAAGGAGAAGCCGCGAGCAACAGCAAGCCCCTCCAAAGAAGATTTGATGAGAGGGCACCTCAAAAAGGACACCAGGACCAAGCCCCCGATCCGTTCGGGGCCGTCGGACAAGGCATGAAGTAAGAAAGGTAAGAGGCAGATGCAGGAGGAGCGGGGAGAGACAAGCAAGCAAGCCCCCCGAGAGCTCAGCGACTAAGGAACCGGCCGAAGAACCTCCCCGCTATCCGGTGTCCATTCCTTCTTTCTACCGCTCAGGCATTACTATCTTGTTCTTTATATTATTTGAATATCTTTATCATGTCTCCCCCGAGGTGAGGGAGTCCCCCAAGCTCTCTACCTTAAGGGTTCTATTTTCCTCGATCATCCCACTGACTTGATCATCGAAGTGTCCTAGTCAGAATCCTTGGCCCAGGTCTTCTCTGTTTTGCAGGTCGAGCGGGCCAAGGAGCTGACCCCCCGAAAAGGAGGAGGGAGTGCTCCCAATGGGAGAAGGCACCTGACATGGCGGTGACTTGTCGGAGCTACGGGCCATGACGATCCAGGCAGCAACACCAGCCATCTACCGCTTGACTCATAGTTTAGCCTCCTCAAGACGGGCCCCTCCAGCAAGCTCGCACTCTTTGCTATGCTCATAGTTTGGAGATGGCGATAGGGTAACCCGCCATTTACCACTTGACTCACAATTCGGCACCCTTAAGCCGGGTCCCTCCAACAGGCCCCCACTCTTCATCATGGTCACGGTCTGGAGGTGGCGGCAGGGCAACCCGCCATCTACCGCTTGACTCAAAGTTCGGCACCCTAAAGCAGGGCCACTCAAGAAGGCCCACACTCTTCGCCATGCTCATCGTTCGGAGGTGGTGGCAGGGCAACCCAACATCTACCGCTTGACTCACAATTCAACACTCTCAAGCCGGGCCCCTCAAGCAGGCCTGCACTCTTCACCGTACTCACAGTCCGGAGGTGGTTGCAGGGCAACTTGCCACCTACCACTTGACTCACAGTTTGGCACCCTCATGCCGGGCCCCTCAAGCAGGCCCGCACTCTTCACCATACTCACAGTCTGGAGGTGGCGGCAGGGCAACCCACAACCAACCGCTTAACTCATAGTTTGGCACCCTCAAGCTAGGCCCCCCAAGCAAGCTTGCACTCTTCACCATGCTCACAGTCTGGAGGTGGTGGCAAGGAATCCCGCCATCTACCGCTTGACTCATAGTTCGGTATCCTCAAGCTGGGCCCCTCCAGCAGGCCCGCACTCTTTGTCATGCTCACAGTCCAAAGATGGTAGCAGGAAAACCCACCATCTACCGCATGTCTCACAGTTCGGTATCCTCAAGCCGGGCCCCCTAGAAGGTCCGCACTCTTCGCCATGCTTACAGTCCGAAGGTGGTGACAGGAAAACCAGCCATCTATGCTTGACTCATAGTTCGGCACCCTAAAGCTGGGCCCCTCAAATAGGATCGCGCTCTTTGCCATGCTCACAGTTCGGAGGTGGTAATAGGGCAACCCACGATCTATCGCTTAACTTAAAGTTTGGCACCCTCAAGTCAGGCCCCTCCAGCAGGCTCGCACTCTTCACCATGCTCACAGCTCGGAGGTGGTGGCAGGGCAACCTGCCATCTATCGCTTGGCTTATAGTTCGGCCTCCTCAAGCCTGGCCCCTCCAACAGGACGGCACTCTTTGCCATGCTCATAGTTCGGTGATGGCGGTAGGGAAACCTGCCATCTATCGCTTGACTCACAGCTCGATCTCCTCAACCCGAGCCTCTCCAGCAAGCTCGCACTCTTCGCCGTGCTGACAATCCAGAGATGACGGCAGGGCAACCCATTGTCTATCGCTTGACTCAGTTCGGCATCTTCAAGCCGGGCCCCTCAAGCAGGCCCGCACTCTTCACCGTGCTCACAGTTTGAAGGTGGCGACAGGTCAACCCAACATCTATTGCTTGACTCACAGTTCAGCACCCTCAAGCTGGGCCCCTCCAACAGTCTTGCACTCTTCACTATGCTAACGGTCCGAAGGTGGCAGCAGGGCAACCTGCCATCTACTGCTTGACTTAGTTTGGCACCCTCTAGCCGAGCCCCTCAAGCAGGCTTGCACCCTTCACCACGCTCACAGTCCGGATGATGTGGGACTAATATGCATGCAATTATTTTTGTGTGTTTTATATGTGGAGTTAAGTGATTAAATCCTGAAAATTGGATCATAATAAGTTATAGGGAATTTTATATGAAATTTAGAAGCTAAGCATGCAGATTAGGACCTAAGAAAGCAGTAAAGATGGACCATCGAGGCTGAGAAGCCTTGGTTAGGGTAAGTTCTCCTATAATAAAATTTCTGGTGGCAGAGGGGGTGTACATGACAACATCTGAAGCACCCGATGAAGATCGCAATGAAGGGATCTCTCGTTCCTCGATGGATGCGGCCTAGAAAACTGAGCTAAAGACACGTGGATTCCCGGCTTTCTGCTCGGTGGTTCGATTGAGGCTTGGCTAGAGTCGTTGGATTCGTAGGAACTCGGGGACCTGCAAATGACCTTTCAGGGGTTAGAAAACTCACAAGGGAATAAGGAAACAAGAGAAAATAGCCAGGGGAAGAAAGTTTTGGAGGAGGGCTGCCAAGGCTCTGGAAGGTTGGTTGGCGGCAGGAAGATAGTTGCAACATCGGGAAGAAAAACTCTCAAACCCCTTTATGCACACAACAGGGTAACACATAGCAATTGAAGAGAACTTAAGTTTTAATTCATATATCAAAATCAATCCTCATACAAGAGACTAGGGTCTTTTAAATAGATCCTTAGTCTTGGGCTCCAAGTAAGGGTACATTAGACATTACATAAGAATCCTTTTCCCTCTCAAACCCTAGCTAAGCAAGTAAGGAAACCTAGGTAAAAAAATCCCTAAAAATTCTCTCCTCCTCTCTTGACTTGGTCAACACTCCAAGGATGCCTAGGGGGGCATGTTGGGCTTCTAAGAGCAGCAAGAGGCTGGCCCAAAGGGATTTGGGTGCATGGGCTTGGGCCTCTGGAAGCTAGGGTGGCCTGGTAGCTAGGTAGCAGGAATATTCCCTGGTATCTTGCTTCTTAAAGGCTTGGGCTTGGTGCCTGGGCTTGATTTCTTTGGGCTAGGATGCAGGTGGACCTCTGGAATCATGGATGCCCTGGTCTATGAATATACTCTGGCATCTGGAAGGGAATCTGGGCATCTGAGGGCATCTGCAAGGAATCAGGGTTTTTTGAATTTTCCTTCTGGGTTCTTCAAATCTTCAAGCTGGGTTGGACTTGGGCTATACTTCCATGTCTTCAATCTGGTTGGACTTGGTCTTCACTTGTATGATGTAGTCTTGAGTCTTCAGTGTACTTGGACAGGACTCAAAAAAATAAAATTAGCTTAACATGAGCTGACAGCATTGGACTGAACTAGCTCAACATGAGCTGACTAATACTGAACTGAAATAACAACTCAAAGACTCAAATGACAAACTAAAAATGGACTCAAATGGGCTAAGTAATCCACGGAGAGCTGTGAAGCCTCTGTCTTATTCCGGTGCCTCTGGTGTCCCCACCACCGGAGGTGGCGGCAGGGCCACCTACCATCTACTACTTGACTCACGGTTTGGCACCCTCAAGCCGGGCCTCTCAAGCAGGCCCACACTCTTTGCCGTGCTCATAGTCCGGAGGTGGCGGCATGACAATCCACCACCTACCACTTGACTCACAGTTCAGCACCCTCAAGTCGAGCCCCTCAAGCAGGCCCGCACTCTTCATCGTGTTCATAGTCTGGAGGTGGCAGCAAAGAAACTTGCCGTCTACCACTTGACTCATAGTTCGATATCCTTAAGCCAGGCCCCTACAGCAGGCCTGCATTCTTTACCATGCTCACAGTTCAGAGATGCCGGTATGGAAACCCTCCATCTATCGCTTGACTCACAGCTCGGCATCCTCAAGTCGGGCCCCATAACAGGCCCGCACTCTTCATCATGCTCACAGTCCAAAGATAGGGCAGGGAAACCCACCATCTACCGCTTGACTCATAGTTCAGCACCCTCAAGCCGGGCTCATCAAGCATGCCTGCACTCTTCACCGTGCTCACAGTCTGGAGTTGGTGACAGGGCAACCCGCCATCTATCGCATGACTTACAGTTCAGCACCCTCAAGCCGGGCTCCTCCAGCAAGCCCGCACTCTTCACCGTACTCAGTCTGGAGGTGGCAGCAGGGCAACCTGCCATCTATCACTTGACTCATAGTTCAGTCTCCTCAAGCCGGGCCCTCTAACAGGCCTGCACTCATCGCCATATGTTCACAGTCCGGAGGTGGCGGCAAGGCAACCTGCCATCTACTGCTTAACTCATAATTCGGCACCCTCAAGCCAGGCCCCTTAAGCTGGCCTGCACTCTTCGCTGTGCTCATGGTCCGGAGGTGGCGGTAAGGCAACCCGCCACCTACCGCTTGACTCATAGTTTAACACCCTCAAGCTGGGCCCCTCCAACATGCCCGCACTCTTCATCATGCTCACCATCTAGAGGTGGCAGTAGGGCAACCCGCCATCTACCACTTGACTCACAGTTCGACACCCTCAAGCAGTGCCCCTCAAGTAGGCCTACACTCTTCGCTGTGCTCACAGTCCGGAGATGGCGACAGGGAAACCCATCGTCTACCGCTTGACTCACAGTTTGGCATCCTTAAGCCGGGCCCCTCCAGCAAGCCTGCACCCTCTGCCTCGCTCATAGCCTAGAGATGCCAGTGAAAAACTCCTGAAGTCCCACCATCTGCCACTTGGCTCGTAGCTTGGCAAACCAAGAATCCCCAAAAGCATTTTGTTCTCAAGACTGCACGACCCTAAATTTGGTGGAGCAAGAATGGGATGCCTGTGGAGTCCTCCACGCCGACCTCAAGACTCCAGCATCACCCTGCAACAGCCAAAGGCTTAGGCCGGGCTTACAACAACCATAAAAGTCTACCTCCTTGCTGTGGGGACTTAAGAAGCAGAGGAGGGAAAAAAGTAAAAATGATTTCCATCGGTTGAGTTATGGAGGAGAGTCCTTCATAATTCTTGATGGGCTTCCCTTGGAAAAATTCAACTAAAAAAAAGAAAAAAAAGAGCGAGAGAAGAATGACACATGTTGATTAAGGGAAAGAAGAGTTTTCATTGATAAAAAATTTCGTACATTGTGGTGACCCCTGACAAGCCGGGAAGTCTTTCAATAATTCAGTTACAAAATGAAAAGGAAATGAGCTTAGGCCTCCCTTATCGCTCCTTGCCCAACCAGTGGGTAGTTCCTCTCACTACGACTACAATGCTGACCAGATGGGCATTCTGAGTGGCTCTGACTCTGGACTCTACCACCGGGGTTATCCTGCTCTAGAGCGCCCCTCCCGTGGGTGTCGGAGGTATGGGTAGGACTGGAGGGGGGATGTTCCAGTCCCTTCTACCTGAGGAGGCAGGCACCCACCAGCGCCACGACCACTACGGCTACCTCCATGGTGACCATGACCTCCAACATCGAGGCAGCCATTTCGCTGCCCCCCTATGGGGGCTCTTCCCTTTCTCCTCCTTCTTTTTGGGGGTGGCATCAAGCTCGGCGGATTTCTTCTCCAAGATTGGACATCCCCGTCAGGATGCCAACCAGCCCCTCTTGAAGGGTCATTATCTGGTCCGTCACACTAGCTGGCACTTCCTGAAGGGTCATTATCTGGCCCGCAAGTCCTTAGGACTATGCGGCCAGAGCCCGAAACTTGTCCCACTCCACGTCCGAGCGGTGGCTCCACCTCATTTACACATGGTGAGAACCCTTCCTAGTGTGGACACCAGGGCCAGAAAATATCGACAAGTTGAACCCACATCCTTGTGAATCACCTGTAAATAAAGCCCTGAACCCAACCCCATTTACCATGTAAATATTTTATTTTAATTTCTATTATTTTGGATTAGTTAGGGTTAGCCCTTTTTACCAACTATAATTAGGGTTTTTTATTTTAGGCTTTTGGGCCAAACCCTTTTACCAAGTTGAGTCATGTATATATACAGACAAACCCTATTTATCCAATTAGGATTTTTAATGGTCCAGTTTTGATTAGCCCTTTTTACCAACTTTAATTGGATTTTTATTTGCAAGCCTAATTAAGTATGGTTAGTTATTTAGTTGGTTAAACCATGTGAATAGTTATTGAGTCCATGAAATTAGTTATTGAGTCCATGTAATTAGTTGAGTCCTATAATATAAGGGAGACCCAATTGAAGACCCATATGACTTCATGTGCACCCAATTGAAGACCCATATGCTAGCCCAAGACAAGCCATGTGACTCCATATGCTAGCCCAAGACAAGCCATGTTACTCCATGTGCTAGCCCAAGTCAGTTTGTTTTTGGTGCCACCTTTTTCAAAAATTTGGACAACATCACATGACTTTTGGACATCACTTGCCACATCACCCAGGACATTATCACATGGCATGTCACTTATATTTGGACATCTCACATGCCATGTCATTTATCTTGGTTGGCCAATTTTATGATTGTTTTTATTTTTTATCAAGACATTAAGACATCCGGACATCCAGACATCCAGACATTTAGACAACATGCAAGCTTATCCAAGAAGGGTGCCCATTTAAATTCCCCGATGGTTTTAAGATGAGTAAAGCAGAAGGAGTCTTCACTCTTAGTGCCATTCATCTCAAATAATTGTTGCCAATTCCAAGGAAGAAGTCGGCCAAGAATTCTTCTCTAAGGGGTGCCTATCAAAGAGAATTTCAAGGGATTTTCTTACTTCAAGAGTTCAAGGCAATCAAGTTCCAGGAAATCAAGATTTCAAGAACTCATGAATCCCACTAAAATTCATGAGTTTTTTTCTATCCAAATTGAAGAGTCCACTCTCATACAAGAGCCCTCATCATCCAAACTCAAGAGTCATGACACTAGAAGAAGGAATTCAAGAGTTGCTGCCCAAGAAGAATTAACTATAAGTCTTTGAATCCCTTACACCACTGGTTGAGGGTCTATAAATATCCCATCAACCTCCCCTTGTAATTATTATTATTATTCATCAATAAAGAAGCTCTGCTGAGTTTTCTTCCTTTGTTATGTGCATCGCGAGGTGTGAGGCCCTTTTCCTTTATTCTTCGACATATCGCAGGGTGCGAGACCCAAGTTATCCTACCTATCCAGCTGACAAGAATCCCTAACCATCATTCCTAACCCTTCCCTTTCCTTCTTTCCCTTTTCTTTGCTGATTCCTAATTTAAATTTTCTTTATTGAGTGTTTACAGGTGATCAAAAATCGAAGTCAGGTATTCTTACCTCGAAACCAGCATCACGCGGAAGATCAAAGCCCGGGATCGAGTTCTTGAAACTCTGCCGCAACAATCTTGAGAGTCCTGCTAGATCTAAAGAAGCGATCTTCGTTGGTAAACTTTAAACATCTTCCCTCCTCTTTAATTTCTGAAGAGTTGATAAGTAGACCCTAGTTTTGGTGGTTTTTTAGCCACCAGATCCTACTTTCCTAGTTATTTAGTTAGGTTTACTTGTACGGGTAGTTAATTAAACTAGTTTCCTTTACTGTCTCCTTTGAGTCTCCTTAAAATCTAAAAAAAATAAAAAAATAAAAAAGTTATTTTATGCTAATATTTGTTAATTAGGCTTTAATTATTTATCCCGCATCAGTTTTGGTATCAGAGCAGGTTAAACTAGGGTTTAATCTCTCTTGTGCTGATTTAGTTTCTCTTTAAGTACTTGGATCGGGTGCTTCACTATGGCCGTCCGGTCATAGAAAAAAGTAGGGCTGCAAGACCCTCACCTCCCATTCAAACGGGATTTCCTATGGCATGTAGGGGTGCCACTATGAATTGACCCTTGAAAAAGAAAACAAAGAGATAGGCATCTTTAGGGTTTATTTTCTGCATCACGTCCATTACAGTACATAGTCTATTATTTTAATTGTTTCTATAAGTAGGTTATTCAGAATCTATTGATTCTTATTTTTCTGGATTTGTCGTAATTGGTAGTATTTTTGAAATTTTTTTCATGAATTATTTTAGTCTATAAATTTTTTGCTCACCGGAATACTGCTTGAGAATAGATCTGCCCTGAATTTCTGCAATTATAGTTTGGGGTTCTTTTTGCATAAATTTTACATATTTTAATTTCCTGCATCTTAGATGTTTTTTTGAAAACTATATCTTTGTTGAAAACAAAAAAACAAAATAAAAATAATTAATTATATTTTTTTTTGTTATTTTAATTATTTTAGTTCGATTGCATCTAGGGTTTCATCTTGTGTGTGCATCATCAATAAACCTAATCTTAAGGGCATTCAATATCTACATAAGGGAGGGATTTCATCACCCTTCCTTAGCCTAGAATCACCACCTTTGCATCGGTCCTAACCCTAATTAAAATCCATTAGACTTAATTGCTCTAGTGAGCTAGGGACACCAACAGGTCGGGTTCCAAGTATTATGTGTAAGCTAGTGCACCCAATCCTGTGATTATCACTTGAATCTAGTGTCTAAGGCTAGAGGTCGAGAGGCAAATGCCTAAGTGATTTTGTGGTTTTTAATTAGGATCCTATGAGAGTAGGAGGAGCCTCCCACGACCCCATCTCTTACCTTGCTAGTGGACAGGGTAATTATTGAATTGGCTGTAATTTGAGCTAATCCATTCTACTTGAGCTCTAGGTCTAGGAAACCCTAGTCCGAGTCTTGTCTGTGTGATTGCATTGCATGGCAACTAGGTCAGACACACCCTATTAGTCTCACCTAAACCCAACCCAATTTAATCATGGATGCCAATTTTGAGACCTTCCTTAGGACCTTCACTGAATAATATACCCAAATGAACCATAAGTTTGATCGACTGAACCAACGATTAGGAAACCTAGAGGAAACCCGTAAGACTCATCCTGAAACTAAATCTAAAACACACCCTGACCCATTCCTGGAGCCTAATCCTAGTAGACCCCCACACCAGGACCCAATCTGGGAGACTAACCATAGGAGACCCAATTATGATTTCATAGACCAAGATGAGAGAACCACTAGGAATTTTAGGGTTGAAGCACCTAAATTTGGTGGTGATCCTGAGTTTGAAAATTATCTTAAATGGGAAGAAGGTATGGATCTGTATTTTGAGAGAGAACTAGTGTCTGATGAAGGAAAGTTTAAGATTGCTAAGCTTAAGTTAGTACGCTAGGCTAGAATTTATCGGGATGATGTCAAAAGAATGATTAGACGAAGAAAAGATATACCCATAACTACCTGGAGTGACATGAAACTTAAACTTAGAAAAAAGTATCAACCCATATCATATGAACCTAGTTTCTATGTACCCAGATCATATGAACCCCACTCCTACGAACCCAGATCCATGATTTATAGATCTGATCCCATATCCTATGAGCCTAAAGAATCCACAACCCCTAGGTATCAATCTAGTGCTAGTTAGGTTTCACTTAGTTGGCCAAAATCTATTAGAATTAGTGCTCCTTTTCAAAAATTAGGATCTAGTCAAATCCACCCGAGTCAACCCATTCCCTAATAGAGTCGACCCAATTCTTACCCGAGCTGACCCAACCCTAATCCGAGCTGACCTACCCTTACTAGCCCAGATCCTAGCCAAATTTCTCTTAACCGACCTACGTCTACTATCCCATTGGTTCACCAAGATGCTATTGAAGAAGAAGTGTATGAAGTTGAGATGAACTTAGTGGATGAGTATGAGGGAGAAGAGGAAATACATATGGCTGACCTAGAATTAGCCGACCCGATAGGCACCCAAGCTGAAGCTAGCCCAGAGTTAGTTGACCATGACCGTACCCTGACTAAAACTATACTGGTAGGACCTTTAGAAAAAGAGACCCATGAGGAACCTATCCCTACTTCCGAGACCTTACCTGGGAAAACCCTAGAAAAGAGTCAATCTATAGAACATAGTCTTGAAGTAATCAGTGAGGACTTAATTTTTTCAAACTAGAAACCTTAACAAGAATTCACCCCATCAGTCTCCATTGAAGATCTTTTTCCTGAAATTCTTGACTCATCCTTTCTTCAGGCTGACCCTTTATTACCTATTGGTGTGAATCAATGTCCAAACCTTAAGGTCAACCCATTAGTTTAGGATAAATCCCCGAACCCTTTTCTTATTTCCTACCCTACCAAGTCACCCCCGAATCTACTTCTTATTTTCTACCTTATCCTGAAGCTTCCCATGTTTCTAGGACCATTAGTTTGCATTTTATAGAGGTTAGCAAGTTACATACATTCATTGAACAAGTTAGGTTTACAACCTATTTCTAGAGAACCTTATGGCATCTATTAGGAGTTCATGTTAAATTTTCAACAGCATGTCACCCACCAACCTAGGGTCAAACTCAATTGTAGTTTAGGGTTTACATGCATGTTAATAATAATAATAATAAAATTAATTAATGAAAGCAATAAATATTTTCAAGAAAAAAAGACTCAAAGAATACAATAAAGGAGACTTTGTTATGGTTAAACTATGACCCGAACGATTCTCACCTAAAACCATGAAAAAGTTACATGCCATAGTTGTAGACCATACAAAGTAATTAAGAAAATTGGGTATAATGCTTATGTGCTCGAGTTACCACCTGAACTAGGTATTAGTCCAACTTTCAACGTTTCAGACCTTATTGAGTATAGGGAGCCAACGTTGATTCCTAGTGAGCGATCTGGGCCTAATCCAGTCCTTGAGAGTGAACCAATCCAAGTGTGTCCACCTACCATACCACTAGCCCAAAGAGACAAGATCGAACGGATCTTGGATGACAAGATCATTGCTACCCGGAGCAAAGATTACCAATGATATCTGGTTCATTGGCAAGGTTGACCTAAAACTGATGATTCTTGGATCACCAGAGAGGACTTACAGAGAGTTGACCTAGACTTGCTAGAGTGCTATCATAGCGACATTGATCCATACTTGACAAGGTCGAGTTTCCCCACCCAGGGAGAATTGGTGTGGGCACCAAGGCCAGAAAATATCGACAGGTTGAACCTACATCCTTGTGGATCATCTATGAATAAAGCCCTAAACCGAACCCCATTTCCATGTAAATATTTTATTTTAATTTCTATTATTTTGGATTATTTAGGGTTAGCCCTTTTTACTAACTGTAATTAGGATTTTTTATTTTAGCCTTTTGGGCCAAACCCCTTTTACCAAGTTGAGTCATGTATATATACAAACAAACCCTATTTACCCAATTGGGATTTTTAATGGTCCAGTTTTGATTAGCCCTTTTTACCAACTTTAATTGTATTTTTATTTGCAAGCTTAATTAAGTATGGTTTGTTATTTAGTTGGTTAAACCATGTAATTAGTTATTGAGTCCATGTAATTAGTTATTGAGTCCATGTGATTAGTTGAGTCCTGTAATACAAGGGGGACCCAATTGAAGACCCATGTGACTTCATGTGCACCCAATTGAAGACCCATATACTAGCCCAAGACAAGCCATGTGACTCCATGTGCTTATCCAAGTCAGTTTGTTTTTGGCACCACCTTTTTCAAGAATTTGGACAACATCACATGACTTTTGGACATCACTCGCCACATCACCCAAGACATTATCACATGGCATGTCACTTATGTTTGGACATCTCACATTCCATGTCATTTATCTTGGTTTGCCAATTTTATGGTTGTCCTTATTTATTATTAATACATTAAGACATCTAGATATCTACACATCCAGACATCCAGACATCCAGATGGTGGGGACACCTGAGGCACCAGAATAAGACAGAGGCTTTTCAACCCTCTGTAAATTGATCAAAAATTTATGAGTCCATCTGTAATAAGGGCTTAGCTCATCTAAGTCCATTTTAGTTGTTATTTGAGTTTTTTTGAGTTGTTATTTCAGTTCTGTACTAGTCAGCTCATGTTGAGCTAGTTCAGTCCAATGCTGGTCAGCTCATGTTGAGCTAATTTTATTTTTTTTGAGTTCTATCCAAGCATACTGAAGACTCAAGACCACATCATACAAGTAAAGACCAAGTCCAACCAGATTGAAGACATGGAAGTTTAGCCCAAGTCTAACCCAGCTTGAAGATTTGAAGACCCTAGGAAAAAAATCAGAAACCCTGATTCCTTGCAGATGCCATCCAGATGCCCAGATTTCCTTCCAGATACCAAAATATATTCATAGACCAAGGAATCCATGATTTTAGAGGTCCATCTACATCCTAGCCCAAAGAAATCAAGCCCAGGCGCCAAGCCCAAGCCCCTAAGAAGCAAGATATCAGGGAATATTCCTGCTACCTGGCTACCAGGCCACCCCAGCTTCCAGAGGCCCAAACCCATGCACCCGGGCCCCTTGCTGCTCTTAGAAGCCCAACACGCCCCCCTAGGTGTCCTTGGAGTGTTGGCCAAGTCAATAGAAATTTTAAGGATTTTTTCTACCTAATGTTTCCTTTTTTTCTAGATAGGGTTTGAGAGGGAAAAGGATTCTCATGTAAAGACTAATGTGCCCTTACTTGGAGCCCAAGGTTAAGGGTCTATTTAAGGGACCCTAGCCTCTTATATGAAGGGAGAATTTTTGATATGAATTAAAACCTTGAGTTCTTCTATTGAGTTGTGTGATACCCTGCTGTGTGCATAAAGGGGTTTGTGAGAGTTCTTCTTCCCGGTGTTTGCAATCATCTTCCTGCTGCCAACAAACCCTCCAGATCCCTGGATGCCCACTCCAAAAGAAGCCTTCCCTTGCTATTTTTCCTTTGTTTTCTTAATTCTTTGTAAATTTTCTAACCCCTGATAAGTGTTTGCAGGTCCCTGAGTTCCTACGAATCCAACGACTCCAGCCAAGCCTCAATCGGATCATCGAGCAGAAAGCCGGGTATCCGCGGGTCTTTGGCTCGTTTTTCCAGGCCGCATCCATCGAGGAATGAGAGACCCCTTCACTGCGATCTTCACAGACATTGTCAGGTACACCCTTCTACCTCCAGTAATTTTATTGTAGGAGAACTTGCCCTAACCGAGGCTTCTCAGCCCCGGCGGTCCTTCTTTGCTACTTTTCTAGGTCCTAATCTGCATGCTGATCTTCAAAAATTCATACAAAATTTCCTACAACTAATTTTGATCTGAAATTCGGGAATTAATCACTCAAGCCCATATATAAAATATACAAAAAAAATTGCATGCATATTAGTCCCCCATCACCAGACGTTTAGACAACTTGCAAGCTTATCTAATGAGGGTGCCTCATTTAAATTCCCCGATGGTTTTAAGATGAGTAAAGCAGAAGGAGTCTTCACTCATAGTGCCATTCATGTTAAATAATTGTCGCCAATTCCAAGGAAGAAGTCGACCAAGAATCCTTCTCTAAGGGGTGCCTATCAAAGAGAATTTCATGGGATTTTCTTACTTCAAGAGTTCAAGGCAATCAAGTTCCAGGAAATCAAGATTTCAAGAACTCATGAATCCCACTAAAACTTATGAGTTTTTTTCTGTCCAAATTGAAGAGTCCACTCTCATACAAGAGTCCTCATCATCCTAACTCAAGAGTCATGACACCAGAAGAAGGAATTCAAGAGTTGCCATCCAAGAAGAATTTACTCTAAGTCTTTAAATCTCTTACACCACTGGTTGAGGGTCTATAAATACCCCATCAACCCCCCTTGTAATTATTATTATTATTCATCAATAAAGAAGCTCTATCGAATTTTCTTCCTTTGCTATGTGCATCACGGGGTGTGAGATCCTTTTCCTTTTTTTCGAAACATCGCGTGGTGCGAGGTCCTAGTTATCCCACCTATCCAGCCAACAAGAATCCCTAACCATCATTCCTAACCCTTTTCTTTCCTTCTTTTCCTTTTCTTTGCTAATTTCTAATTTAAATTTTTTTTGTTGAGTGTTTGCAGGTGATCAAGAATCAAAGTCAAGTATTCTTGCCTCGAAACTAGCATCACGCGAAATATCGGAGCCGGGGATCAAGTTCTTGAAATCCTGTCACGACAATCTTGAGAGTCTTGCTAGATCTAAAGAAGCAATCTTCGTTGGTAAACTTTAAACCTCTTCTCTCCTGTTTAATTTCTGAAGAGTTGATAAGTAGACCCTAGTTTCGGTGGTTTCTTAGCCACCAGATCCTGCTTTCCTAGTTATTTTGTTAGGTTTACTTGTACGGGTAGTTAATTAAACTAGTTTCCTTTACTATCTCCTTTGAATCTCCTTAAATTCTAAAAAAAAATAAAAAAATAAAAAAATTATTTTCTGCTAATATTTTTTAATTAGGCTTTAATTATTTGTCCCACATCACTTCCCCAATGCGACCGGAATGAGAGAGGCAAAAGGAAAGAAAAGCAGGAAGAAGAAAGAAGGAAGATCCTGATATCTTCAAGAAAATTGCAAGATGCAAGTCATGCAGTGGGGATCCAATTTCTTGTGCCCAGAAAAGCTTTTATAAAGGTGAGGGGACGGGTCCCTTTCGAGAGGAGCCTGCCGCCCCCCATCGCATCATCTTTCGAGGCTCACCATGTGCCGGCATCCCACGGCATTGATGCTTCAATCCAAGCATAGTAATTAATGGCCCCTTTAAAGGGCTATACCGTGGCATCATCCCATTGGCACGGAAGCATGTATTCTAGGGCATCGGCGCTCGAGGCATTGATGGTATAGGGTTGCGCCCCTCCATGTCAGCGTGGTCATTACTCCCTTTGCCCCGAGCATCGTTTCATCCTCCGGGCCCAGGAGTGGAGGCATCTGATGTGGCACATTTACTGATGTAGAGCCTCTGCTGGTGGCCTCACTGGCAAAGAGTTCGCTACCCGAGCACAATGGCCAAATGAAGAGCTAAGGCGAACCCTTCTGTCGAGGTCAGCTCCCAGCCGGGTCATGCTCATTAGGCGAGCCCTCCGTCTAAGGTCAGCTCCCGATTGGGTCATGCTCATGCTGCCAGTGCGAGCCCTCCTTTCAAGGTCAGCTCCTAGCCGGGGTCGTGCTCATAAGGCAAGCCCTCCGTCTGAGTTCAGCTTCAGGTCGGGGTCATGCTCATGCTACCTAGGCGAGCCCTCCTGCCAAGGTCAACTTATAGCTGGGATTATGCGTATAAGGTGAGCCCTTCATCTGAGGTCAGCTCCCGACCGGGGTCATACTCATGTTGCCAAGGCAAGCCCTCCTACTGAGGTCAGATCCCAGCCTGGGTCATGCTCATAAGGCGAGCCCTCCGTCTGAGATTAGCTCCCGACCGGGGTCATGCTCATACTGCCAAGGCAAGTGCTCCTGCCGAGGTCAGCTCCCAGCCAGGATCGTGCTCATAAGGCAAGCCCTCCATCTGAGGTCAGCTCTCAACCAGGGTCGTGCTCATGCTCCCTAAGGAAGGGCTCCATCCTACCCTACCAGGGTCAAGTTCCCACTAGTGGCAAGAAGGATTGATAGGAATTCAAACCACAACAAGGAGGTTCCCGATTGCCTGCAACCTCTGAGGGGCGGTGCATGCCCGGCCATGAACCGGGGCTCTGCAATACACCACCCACATGCTCTAGGCAGCCTGCACTCCATCGATCCTAGACCCTGTTACACATCGCCACGTTGACAACCATGCAACCGGGAGCTTCAACCCCTGCGACACAAAGCCTGAACCTCCCCCAAGAATAGTATTTCATTAAGGCCGTAGGGCCCTGCAATGCTCCAATGGTCCCTCAAGAAATGTGTTGGCTATTTTCCAATACACCCGCGGGCCCTGCCCCAGTGGTGGCTGAGGTGGCCAGCAGTCTTTGGGAGTGTCGACTCATATGGGCATGTGATGTAGAACAGAACGCTCTGATACCAAAATTGATGTAGAACAGAATGCTCTGATACCAAAAATGATGCAGAACAAAGAACAAGGAAGCGTATGCGGAAGTAAATTTAAGATTAATTCTTTTTTTTTATATATATATTTCAGAAATTGGCTTTGACTCAAAGTAAAGCTAAACTAAGTTGAAGGAAACTAGGTAAGGATTGAAAGCACAATTTAGATGAAACTAAATTATCAGAGTAGTTCAGAAGTAACGGATCGCTGGGGGTTGAGAAACTCCCAGACCTAGGGTTTCGCTCTGAACTTTCAACAGAACAGAAATAGAGAGGAGAGATGGTTTACCAACCAGACAGTGATCTTCTCAGAATTTGGGTGGAAGAACTCTCTCGAGCAGATTATGGGATCCTCGGAGTCGGCTATCTTCGCAATGGATCCTCCAATACTGGTCTTGTGGTTTGGTCGGCTTCTCCTGGACTCAAGATCTGGGAAAGAAGAGGAACAAGTGATGGAATTCAGATACTCAAGAAAAGATTTACCAGGTTGAAGAACTTGAAAGCTGAAGTTGCTGAAATCAGGATTCTCCTGGAGGCTGATCTGACTTCCTCTTAGAATTGCTGTAGATCTGAAGTATCTAGACTGGAGCTGGATGCTGGTGGTCGGCCTAGACTTGGAGAGGGTGGCCGTGAGAAGTGGAATAGACTAGGGCTTGGTGGAAAGAGAAGGGTGATGGCGGCTAGGGTTTGGGAGTGCAGTGGCTAACCTAGGGTTTGGGTTTTGGAGATCTCTCACCTCCTCAAGGTTCCAGGGGAACCCGGATTTACTCCCTCATGGAGCTCAACACCTGGAAGCAAGTGCGGAAAAGAGAAAATACAAGTTTGCTCGTAAAAAAATTTCTTTCATTCATCTGATCCCTTTAAACTTACAAGAGGGGTTTAATTTATAGGGCTTTACAAGAGAGTAGGGTTTTACATCTTCCCATGTGGGACTAAAGGAGGGGATCTACAAATCAGGATAATCCATACACATATGGTCGGCCAAGGTACCAAAAAAATTTGATTTGGGTTATAAAAGGCAGGTAGATGGTGCCTCCTTGCTTGGGTCTTCAAGAGAGGATTTCTTTCCTTCCATGGATCAACTCTTTTGGACTCCTCATTTTCTTCCTCCCTAAGTCAAGGCCCTTCCCATCTTTGTTTTGGACATTTTTGGCAGGTAGTGGGGGTGTCTCCTAGTATCTCTCCATGAATCAAGGATTTTTCCTTCATGGTTTGGCTCTTTTGGACACCTCCTAGTCTTGCTCCACAAGTTTAGGCTTCTTCCTTTCATGGCTTTGGCACTTTAGGAAACTTTTGGGTGCCTCCTTGATTTTCTCCCCAAGACATGCTCTCTTCCCTTTTATAACTTGGGTTTTTATGGAACATTGTGGGGCACCTCCTTGATCCTCTCTTCAAGAAAAATTCTTGCCATCCTGGCTTGGATTTATCTGGAAAGAAGTTGGCTCCTCCTTGGATTGAGGTATCTTGATGGATTTCTCCCCCAAGTGGCGCATGAAAGAAGGGACCTGCTTTCTTGTGGTGTGGGGACCAAGGCACACTGGATGGAGATGTGGCGCCTCCTGGACTCTGGCGTGTGGTTGGGAGTGTGGCGCCCACTTGCTTGGTCCTGGGAGAAAATGTGGCACCTTGGAGAAGACCTTGACCACTACTAGGACTTGTATTGAGTCAACATGACTCAACAAAATTTAAATTATAGGGAAATACAGACTCAAACTAAAATTGAGTTGACCAAGTCAACCCTTATTACAAAACCAGAAAATCCTAATTCTTCGGGCAATGTCAATCAGAGATCCAGATGGAGCCCTGAAGTCTTCTTCTGAGTCTGGTGCCCGCACCAATTCTCCCGGGGTAGGAGGAACTCGACCCTGTCGAGTATGGATCAAGCTGGCTCTGGTATCTCTCCAAGAGGTCTGGGTCCAATTCTTGTAATTCTTCTCGGGAGATCCAAGAGTCATCAGAATCTGGCCTTCCTAGCCAGCGGACCAGGTATCTTTGGTATCCTCGATTACGAGTAGAGATAACCTGATCATCCAGGATCTTTTCAATCTGCTCTTTCCTCACAGGCCAGTTTGTTGGTGGACACACAGGGTTGGGTTCACTCTCAAGAGCAAGATTAGGTTCAAAAGCCTCACTGGGAATCACAGCTGGCTCTCTATACTCTACTAGGTCTGTAATGTTGAAAGTGGAGCTAATGCCTAGTTCTGGAGGCAACTCGAGCACATAGGCATTGGATCCTACTCTCTTCACCACTCTAAATGGTCCAGCTCCTCTAGCATGTAACTTTCTAACAGTTCCAGGAGCAAACCGTTCAGGCCTTAACCTAATCATTACATAGTCTCCCTCAACAAAAGTTTTGACTCGCCTTTGAGAATCAGCCAACTTCTTATAAGTTTCATTACTTAAATTTATTTTGGCATGAATTTCTTTATGCAAGTCCTTTACATGCTTTGCAAGTGCATCAAGAGACTTGTGTGTGTGGACTAATAGTGAAATCAGATCAAGTGGTGTGTGAGGCTTGTATCCATGAACAATTTCAAAGGGGCTCTAGCCTATAGACCTATTGATCGGAACATTATATGCAAATTTAGCCCTGGGTAAATACAAATCCCAATTCCTGGTATTCTCACTCAATCAAAATCTGAGACAATGTCCTAAACTCGACTGACGATGCATTCCTAAAGAATGGACTTTATTCAAGGGAACCCTAGGTCTAAACCTAACAAACTAAGGCTCTCTAGGTTTGACCTTGGGTCGGAGGAGGGCATGCAGAGCATGGAAACTTATCATGGGTGCCTAGTAGGTGCCATAAGGTCTTCCAGAAGTAGGTGGCAAACCTAATAGATTCCGACACGTGATTCACTCTAAAGACTTTGACAAAGTATACTTGGATGGTGTAAGAAGCATTGGAAGTCCTAGAGAAAGGGAGGAAATATGAGGTGGAGTCTCGAATTACCTGCTGGCTAAAGGTGGTGACCTGAAGGTTTGAATGGTGATCTATAAATGTCAACTGGTCATCCTTACGAAAGGAAAAGTTTGCTACTCCCAGGAATGGATCAAGAGATGGTTCGGGGAGTAGCCTAGGATATGTGATTGCAACAGTTAAGGTTTGTTCTCTAAGCAAATAATGATCTACTTTCTCAAGAAATGGATTAGAGAATGATTCATGGAAGGGCCTATGGATGATGACCTCAAGACTTGAAATTTGACCTATGGGTGAGGAAAGGTATACTCTATAGAAGGGTAGGTCAGTCATGCGAAGGAAGGGGTCTGGGGTTATAAGGAGGACTTCTACAAGACTCGGTGAATCAATCCGCTCATGAAAAGGATGTCCAACTGAGATTACGGGAGAGACCTTAGTGGCTGAGCATGGGACAAGGTCCAATTGTAAGAGGCTTGATTCAGTCATCCTAAGGAGAGGATCTACCATAGGGTGGGCAAACTTAAACAGTTCAGTGCAAAGATCTTCAATTGGTACTTGGGGAATGACTGTCATTAGAGGGTACGAACTAATAGCTCGGGCTAACACTATGAGTTCTTCCTGGGGGTATTTGACTAGAGGAACCTGGTTCTCACAAATCTCTTGAATTTCTGAACTAGGTCCTACCAGTTGGTTGTTTTCCAAGGTCTCCTCAGGTAAGGAACCAATAGTATCAATGTCACATTCTTCATGTTCTTCCCCCTCATATTCATCAACTAGACTCAAGCCAGCATCATATACTTCCTCGATGCCATCTTCAATGGGTTTCGGGTCAGTGATAATCGGGTCAACTGATCCTAGGCTTGTCATACCTAACCTTTCTTCCTCATTGGTAGGCTTGGGTTCTCCCTCATTAATGTCATCCTTAGGATTCTTACCACTTAGCTGTGCACAAGCCAGTCCTATGCATGGGCACTGACTAGATTTATGGCCTCTTTCTCCACAAAACAAACATTCTTGCGATATAGGAACCTGGGTCACACTGGGTTTCAAGCTAGTAGAGACCTTACTTGGGCATGGGTGTGGATCTAAATGGTTTGATCTAGAAGACATGGGTTATTGAGTGACTGGTCTAGAATATTGTAAGGACCTCTCATAGACACGATCCACACTATAGATATCATGGTTAGGCTTCCTAAGGTTATGTTCGGGATCACGGTATAAGGTCCTCCTAGGTTCCTGGCATGGGTGAGGTTGGGGCCTATTAAATTTTGGATCAGAGGTCCAATTTTGATGTCTACGTTTCTCAAGTACTTGGACTCGATCCCTAAACTGGAAAAAACCCTCATTCATATCCTGACTTAATTTGTTCATACTCTCAGTAAGAGCTCTAACCATGGCCTCTAAATCAGGTTGGGTTTGACCAGGTTGGTAGGGTACTCCATTTCGGGCAGACATGATGTTGCAAGCAAGCACACAGAATGTGACTAGACTAAAGCGACTACTGGCTCACTAGACCTAGAGTCCAAACTAGATGCCCAATCAGAGTGGCAAGCTAGCCTGTAGTAACTCAGGACTCAGCCAGGCAGGTGTAAGGGGAGTGTTAGGTCCCTAAATGCCAATCCTAGACACCAATCAGAGATTGGCCAGGTAGGCGGACCAGCACACAAGCCCTTCGGGATGGAATCCCTGAACCACCGTTCTAGACACTGAGTACAAAGCACACACAGAGTAACCAGACAAACTGACTCAACACTAGCCTTGACCCGACTTGTTGGTGTCCCTAGCCCACTAGGGCAAATTAGGTCTAATCAATTTTTAGATTAAAGGCTTAGGTTCGAATGAAGGAGTGGTGGTTTTGGGCTAAGGAGAAGTTATCAACTCCTCCCCTTATCTTAGATGCACAAATGCCCTTAAGATGAATTAAGAGATGAACACTCAAAAATAAATGGATGGCAGAATACAAAAATAGAGTTGCAGTAATTTAATTCTCAGAAATTGCACGGAAACCAATAAATCATGAAAAAACTACGAAAATTAGCTTCAATTATACTGGTTTCAGCAAAACAAGAATCACCAAATTTTGAGTCACCTGCAGTGAGAAATAATTCCTGCAATAGAATAATTACAGGCTAAAAATAGAGTACTTCCCCGTTTACAATTCCTGCTACGAAGTTGTAACCCAACGGATCCCCTACACGCCCTAGGAACACCCCGTGAAATGGGAAGAGGAGGTTTGCACCTTGCTTCGTTCCTAGGACCGGACGTCCTGGGGAGTCTACTTCGAGCAGACAAAGTAAAAAGAGAGAGACTCAAACAAGCAATCAAATAGAAACCCTAGACAGGGCTCTGATACCAAAATAATGTAGAACAGAACGCTCTGATACCAAAATTGATGTAGAACAGAATGCTCTGATACCAAAAATGATGCAGAACAAAGAACAAGGAAGCGTATGCGGAAGTAAATTTAAGAATAATTCTTTTTTTTTATATATATATTTCAGAAATTGGCTTCGACTCAAAGTAAAGCTAAACTAAGTTGAAGGAAACTAGGTAAGGATTGAAAGCACAATTTAGATGAAACTAAATTATCAGAGTAGTTCAGAAGTAACGGATCGCTGGGGGTTGAGAAACTCCCAGACCTAGGGTTTCGCTCTGAACTTTCAACAGAACAGAAATAGAGAGGAGAGATGGTTTACCAACCAGACAGTGATCTTCTCAGAATTTGGGTGGAAGAACTCTCTCGAGCAGATTGTGGGATCCTCGGAGTCGGCTATCTTTGCAATGGATCCTCCAATACTGGTCTTGTGGTTTGGTCGGCTTCTCCTGGACTCAAGATCTGGGAAAGAAGAGGAACAAGTGATGGAATTCAGATACTCAAGAAAAGATTTACCAGGTTGAAGAACTTGAAAGCTGAAGTTGCTGAAATCAGGATTCTCCTGGAGGCTGATCTGACTTCCTCTTAGAATTGCTGTAGATCTGAAGTATCTAGACTGGAGCTGGATGCTGGTGGTCGGCCTGGACTTGGAGAGGGTGGCCGTGAGAAGTGGAATAGACTAGGGCTTGGTGGAAAGAGAAGGGTGATGGCGGCTAGGGTTTGGGAGTGGAGTGGCTAACCTAGGGTTTGGGTTTTGGAGATCTCTCACCTCCTCAAGGTTCCAGGGGAACTCGGATTTACTCCCTCATGGAGCTCAACACCTAGAAGCAAGTGCGGAAAAGAGAAAACACAAGTTTGCTCATAAAAAAATTTCTTTCATTCATCTGATCCCTTTAAACTTACATGAGGGGTTTAATTTATAGGGCTTTACAAGAGAGTAGGGTTTTACATCTTCCCATGTGGGACTAAAGGAGGGGATCTACAAATCAGGATAATCCATACACATATGGTCGGCCAAGGTACCAAAAAAATTTGATTTGGGTTATAAAAGGCAGGTAGATGGTGCCTCCTTGCTTGGGTCTTCAAGAGAGGATTTCTTTCCTTCCATGGATCAACTCTTTTGGACTCCTCATTTTCTTCCTCCCTAAGTCAAGGCCCTTCCTATCTTTGTTTTGGACATTTTTGGCAGGTAGTGGGGGTGTCTCCTAGTATCTCTCCATGAATCAAGGATTTTCCCTTCATGGTTTGGCTCTTTTGGACACCTCCTAGTCTTGCTCCACAAGTTTAGGCTTCTTCCTTTCATGGCTTTAGCACTTTAGGAAACTTTTGGGTGCCTCCTTGATTTTCTCCCCAAGACATGCTCTCTTCCCTTTTATAACTTGGGTTTTTATGGAACATTGTGGGGCACCTCCTTGATCCTCTCTTCAAGAAAAATTCTTGCCATCCTGGCTTGGGTTTATCTGGAAAGAAGTTGGCTCCTCCTTGGATTGAGGTATCTTGATGGATTTCTCCCCCAAGTGGCGCATGAAAGAAGGGACCTGCTTTCTTGTGGTGTGGGGACCAAGGCACACTGGATGGAGATGTGGCGCCTCCTGGACTCTGGCGTGTGGTTGGGAGTGTGGCGCCCACTTGCTTGGTCCTGGGAGAAAATGTGGCACCTTGGAGAAGACCTAGACCACTACTAGGACTTGTATTGAGTCAACATGACTCAACAAAATTTAAATTATAGGGAAATACAGACTCAAACTAAAATTGAGTTGACCAAGTCAACCCTTATTACAAAACCAGAAAACCCTAATTCTTCGGGCAATGTCAATCAGAGATCCAGATGGAGCCCTGAAGTCTTCTTCTGAGTCTGGTGCCCGCACCAGCATGTCGACACTGCCCCTGGTGCGGCCGTTGTAAATGGAGAGTGTGACGAGCCATCCTGCTGCTGGAGTTGATACCCGGCTTGCCGAGTCCGGCTCTGGTGCGAAGCCCCTCAGGCTCGCTACCCTGCTTATGGGTGGGTTCTGGTCCACCTTAAGTGAGTAGATTCCCAGCCTTCCATCAGGCGCGTGCCTTTTGGTATGGTGGTTAGGGGCTACGATCCTACAAGTGGTATCAGGGCGAGGTTGCGGGTTCGAGCCTTGACAGCCCCCCGGGTGTCACTGGAGGGAATTGTTGGCTATTTTCTAGCGCACCCACGGCCCCTGCCCCGGTGGCGGCTAAGGTGGCCAGCAATCTTCAGGAGTGTCAACTCGTATAGGCGTGTCGACACTATCCCTGGTGAGGCCGTTGTAATTGAAGAGTGTGACGAGCCATCCCGCCGCTAGAGTCGGTACCTGGCTTGCTGAGTCCGGCTCTGGTGCGAAGCCCCTCAGGCCCGCCACCTTGCTTATGGGTGGGTTCTGGTCCACCTTAAGTGAGTAGATTCCCAGCCTTCCATCAGGTGCATGCCTTTTGGTGTGGTGGTTAGGGGCTACGATCCAACAAAATGGAAATAACCCACCGTAGCACCGGACTCAGTGGCACGGTGCTCGCTCATCCTACAGGGAACTACACCACCAGAAGGGACAGAATCTGTGCCATGCTAGTACACATCCCCAATGGAAGGATCTCCTCCTAAGGACTGGTCTGATAAGAGGGAAGCCGCAGGTAACGGTAAGCCCCTCCCAGAGAGGGCATACGAAAAGGGATACCGGGACAAAGCCCTAGATTTGCTCTGGGCCATCCCACATACATAAGGTCAAAATAAGGAAAAGCAGCAGGTAAAAGGAGAAGAAGGAGAAACAGACAGGTGAGAAGGGGAAGTGAGTGAGCAAGGGACCTCCAGTAGACCCTTCCAAGCCTCCGCTCCGCTTGTTCTTTCCACCTCAATTCTACCTTTCACCCTCTACGTGGAGAGCCCCCCAAGCTCTCCGCCACAGAGGTTCTGTTCTCCTTAATCATCTCGTCTGACTTGATCGTTGGAGTATCCCTGCAGGAATCCCTAGCCTGGGTCTCCTCTTTTTGCAGGGTGGCCAAACCAAGGAGCCAGCCAGGAAAGGGAGGGACGAGCGCCCCACAAGAACCCGATGCACTAGCGACATGCTAGAGCTATAGGCCATGACAATCTTGGTAGCAACAAGTGGAAACCTTATTTTTTCTTCTCACCTCAGTGAGTTCCTATCGTTAGGTATAGTAGATAGTGAGTTTCCATTCCACCGTATTTCATATATATTTCTATTAACTGTCTTACTATAATTTCTTCTGTTTGTAGGCAAGAAGATGAAACCAGATTTTAGTAAACTTCATCAAGCTACCAAGAAAAGGGCAGTATCAGTTCCTCGAGTGGGATTGGAAATTTGAAAGAAAGCTCGTGCCGAAGAGGCTACGAGAGCTATGCAAACAAGGACATCATTAGGAGGTGATGATGTTCCCTTGGCAAAGCCCCCTTCAAGGGATTAGGGAGGGATACTCCTCCGAACTAGGAGTATAAATTGGATTTCTCAATTTTTTCAATCGCGTGGGGTCTGGTGCACCCCGAAGTGGCTAGAAAGGTGCTGAAGGCCACACTTCTTCCTAGAGACTGGGAAGTTACAAAGAATCATCGCCTTAGTGAGGTGGTCGAGTCGGCATATCATGCGATGCTGAGGGTAAGGGCCATTCCCCTCATTAAGTTTTTCAAGATTACTATCGATATAACTAATCCTATCCTTCGGTTATGTGATGCAGCTAATTCATGATGTCACTCTGATGGAAGAGAGAATATCAGAGTTTGCCAACCTCAAACGAGGGATCCATGAAGAACTCAAGATGGCGAAAGCCGAAAAAGAGGTGGCCGAAGAACTAAAGTTAGCCATGAAAGTAAACTTAATAAGAGCAATGCTAATGTTCAGAGTCTAAAGGCTAGGCTGAAGAAGGCTCAACTGAAGAATCTAAGCAGGAAGCAAAGCTCATGAAGAAGAAGAAGAAGAAGAGATTTCACTCGGAACATTCAGCTAAGGAGATCTAGAAGAAGGTCGAAGCAGCGGCCAAAGAGTCCGAACCCCTAAGGGATCAAATAACTTGGGCAGTTGAAGACTTCAGAAAGTCTTCAAAATTCAAAGAGGAGGTAACTGAATCGGGGGTGGTCAGTTATCAATTGGGCTTCAATGATGGGTCAAGGAAGTCCTTGGACTTTACCCTGAACTAGATCTCTCGAGTATTCACTTATATGAGGTCGAAGAGGAAGAAGCCAAACCCCTTGCTGGAGCTGAAGAAATGCCGGGACAGCCAAAGAAGTCCTGGTTGTAGCCAAAGAAATCCAAGAACAACCAGAAGTCCTCATTGTAGCTGACTTAGGAGCCCCAACCCAAACTGAAGAGGTTCCTCCCGTGGACAACTCGAAAGTCATTGCGGTAGTAGATGATTAGGCACTTATAGTTCTTTCTTTTGTCTTTTTATAAGAAGGAGATGTAAATGTACTTCTTTGGATGTGAATAAAAAGTATACTTTTCCTTCCAAATATAATGCATTTCAATTTGAGCAAAATTTTTCTTAAGTGTGAAGTCTTTGGATATGTAACAGCCTTCAATTTGAGGAAAATTTTCTTTAAGTATGAAGTCTTCAAAGTAGTCTTAGCAATAATATAAGCCTTGAGTGAATTGATTGGCCCGGTCTATCATAAGATCGGTCCTTTAACTATCAAACTCAAGTAGCTTCGGATATACTGAATCGATGGGAGTTTCCTTTTTCAAGAGTGAAATATTCACTGTACACAATGAACCTCTATTTCTGTTGATTTTAATCTATCAATAATAGGGCATATCATCTTTGCCAGCTATCAAATTTCTATTGACAGGGAGGTTATTATACGGATCATGGGATCACAATGACCGGAGTCATTAAAGTCGCATGCCTCCAGAATCGGATCGGTCATGGTCCTTTGATTTCTCTTAACTGCCCGCTCGTGGGTCGAGGTCATCATTTTGACTTTTATTAGTTGAGATGAGCACACGTGGCATGATTAGGGCGATGCTTGAGATTTGAACAAGAAATCTAGGCTACTGGTGCCTCTTATATAAGAGATTAGTGCCTTTGAGAGTTAAACTTTTCCTAATATTGGTACCTTTGCCTTTTCGAGTAATCCCTTTCCCGGGTCTTCTCTACCTACCACCTTCTTCCTACTTCCTCCATTAATAAGCTTTGATAATTTATCAACATAAAACTAGATGTGGGAAGGCTTTGGCTGGCTGTAAGAAAGAGGGTAGCAGCAGGTCCTCTAAGGAGATCAGAGCGTAGGAGCATCAAGCGGACTTGTTCGCATACTTCTTCAAAAACCCCAATTGGGGAGAATACCCCCATCGTCATAGAATCAACCTCGGAAGAGGATAATGTCCCTTCACCAGAGCCTTCTACCAAATAGCCAATGACACCATTCGTCGCCAGGCCATCTGAGGAGCCAGGCCAAATTGACAAGGGCAAGGCTCCAATTTCTGAAGCAACACTTGGGCCAGAAGTCGAATCCGAACCTCGAGTCGCCAAAGAGGAGGGTTTCAGGGGCTTTAGTGTGTTTGATGCTGGTCTTGATAATCCTAGGCTGGCCAAGACTTTGTTGAAGGCCACCATCCTTTGAAAGGACTGGGAGGCAACAAGAAAGCAAATAGTGGAGGATATTTTTTTCCTCTATATACCACAAAACACTGCAGGTAAGTGTTCAAATCATCTTCAAGATCTCTTTTAGCAAGTCTTCATTAAGGCTGACTCTATTCTTACTGTTCTTAATAGTTCATCTATGAAATCTCTCTAATAGAAGAGAGCATTCGTGGATTAGCCAATCTCAACAAGGATCTCATGGATCAGTTGACATCGGCTAAAGCTAAAAAAGAAGCAACTGATAAACTCCGAACTGTCGCTGAACAGAAGCTGAATCAGGCTACCACCGCCAACATTTTTTTAGATAAGGAATTGAAGGTGGTTCAGATTCAAGGAACTGAGCTGGCCGCTGACTTAAAAAGAAGGCGGAGTAAGCTACGCTCAGTCGAATTGATAATAAAGGATAGCCTTTAGAATGCCGAGGAGGCAATGGCCCAGAAGGCTAAATTAGAGAAAAGAATTACTGCTTTGGATCAGGAGGTGGCATCAGCTGAATAGAAGGCGAAACTGGTCGATATGAACACCCTCCATGCCATCGAAGCATATAAAAGACCTGAAGCCTTCGATGATGAGATACAGGATATGGGGGTGGAGAGTTATCATATCGGTTTTCAAGATATATTGTCTGGAGAAAGTAAGGGAGACATATCCAGACTTAGATATCTCCACTATTGCTATAACTGGTGATGACGTCGATGAGGAAAAAGAGCAAAAAATCTATCCAAAGAGTCACTAGTTGCTCCGAATGGTAAAGGGGTCACGAAAGAGACTTCTACCCCTGCTCCGACTTCTAAGCCGGCTGAGGACAAATAGTTTGGATGTATACATCTACACTTTCTTTCTTTATTCATGTAAAGCATTTCTTTTCGAAAGTATGTAGCAATTTACTAGATGAATGAAAATTTCCTTTTGCTTGACAAATGTGCTTTGGAATCATTCTTGCTTGATGAATGTACTCCAAAATTATTCTAGGTATAGACTGGTCGACATCACAGATAATGAACCAGAATGTTTCCACGAGAAATTCCAAGATTTTTTGTTGGCTCTGAATAAATTTGTCTCCACCGTAGATAGGAGAGTCTGAACTTGTTGATATTGTAGACATGTCAAGATTGCCTTTTACACTCATCGGACTTGCCATTAGGGTAGGTCTATTAAGCTGTCTTTGTGCATTTTATTGATAATAAGGTAGACTGGTAAAGTCTACCCTTGCACAACTTCAGAATTACCATTTGGGTAGGCTGATTAAGTCACCCTCTACACTTCTTTTGATAATAAGGTAGGCTGGTCAGGTGGTGCGGACACCAGAGACACCAGAATAAGGCAGAGGCTTCTCAACCCTCTGTGGATCACTTAAATGACATTCGAGTCCACTGTAATAAAGCTTAGTCCAGCTGAGTTATTTTCATTTAAGTCCTGTAATTATTTAGCTCATGTTGAGCTAGTCCAGTCCAATGTTAGTCAGCTCATGTCGAGCTAATTTTATTTTTGAGTCCTGTTCAACCATATTGAAGACTCAAGACCACATCATACAAGTGAAGACCAAGTCCAACCTGATTGAAGACATGGATGTTAAGCCCGAGTCCAACCTAACTAGAAGACATGAAGATCCCCGGAGGAGAATTAAAACAAGTGCAAACCTGAAGCCTGGAGACCAGCCAGAAGGAAACTGGGCCAGCCCAGGCCCAGGGAGAAATTAGGGCGCCCCTCCTTAGAATTACCTTCCCCTTGGTCGGCCACTTATGGTCACCCCCTTGGCCGACCAAGACAAGGAGAGGGAGTCCCATTCCATTTAAAATTTTTCTACCTAGGTTGCCATGTATTCCTAGTTAGAGTTTGTAAGGGAAAAGGAGTCCTATGTAAAGTCTAAAGTACCCTTACTTGGGGCCCAAGGTTAAGGGTCTATTTAAGGGACCCTAGCCTCTTGTATGAAGTAGAGTTTTTGATGAATGAAAACCTTGAGTTCTTCTATTGAGTTGTGTGATACCCTGCTGTGTGCATAAAGGGGTTTGCGAGAGTTTTTCTTCCCAGTGCTGCAATCATCTTCCTGCTGCCAACAAGCATCTCAGATCCCTGGACGCCCACTCCAAAAGAAGCCTTCCCTTGCTGTTTTTCCTTTGTTTTCTTGTTCCTTTGTGAGTTTTCTAATCCCTGACTAGTCGTTTACAGGTCCCCGAGTTCCTACGAATCCAATGACTCCAGCCAAGCCTCAATCGGATCACCGAGCAGAAAGCCGGGTATCCGCGGGTCTTTGGCTCGGTTTTCCAGGCCGCATCCATCGAGGAACGAGAGACCCTTTTGCTGCGATCTTCACAGATGTTGTCAGGTACACCCCCTCTACCTCCAATAGTTTTATTGTAGGAGAACTTGCCCTAACCGAGGCTTCTCAGCCCCGGCAATCCTTCTTTACTACTTTTCTAGGTCCTAATCTGCATGCTGATCTTCTAAAACTCATATAAAATTCCCTACAACTTATTTTAATCTGAAATTTAGGAATTAATCACTCAACCCCACATATAAAACATACAAAAAAAATTGCATGCATATTAGTTCCCCATCATCAGGCCTGCCCCTACATGTCTTTGGATTTACCATTAGGGTAGGCTAATTAAGCCATCCTGTGCATTTCTTTTGATAATAAGGTAGGCTAGTCAGGCCCGCCCTTGCACGTCTTCGGATTTACTATCAGGGTAGGCTGATTAAGCCATCCTATGCATTTTTTTGATAATAAGGTAGGCTAGTCAGGCCCGTCCCTGCTTGTCTTCGAATTTACCGTTAGGATAGGTTGATTAAGCCACCATGTACATTTCTTTTGATAATAAGGTGTTGGGGTTTCCGGTGTACCGCAGCGGAAGTGTAATTTCAAAATGATGAAATTTGCACCGAAATCCCTTAGCCAAGATCTCCTTATTTCGAATTAAAACATACATACTAACATTCAAACATAGATTGTTAGAATTAGAGTACCAACCTGTAATCGCTAATTCCAACAAAGTTGATGTTGAAGGGGCTGATTGAATTCACCAGGCGTCCAAGTGTCCGCCTTCCGATGGTGATCCACACAGAGCAGTGATCAAGACAACTCTATCTTCTTTTACTAAGGTTCCTTCTATTGAATTCTTCTTCCTAGAATTCAATTGCTTGGATTATGGCTTGAATTCCTCCACACAAAGGCTTGCTTTCCTTTCCTTGACTCCTTCTCCTCCTTCCACCAAGACCTTGGCCCTTTAGACACCCTTGTCTTGAAGAAAAAGACCTTGTCCTAAGAGGACATAGGCTTGTCTTAAGTTGGAGGAGAAATTAAGACAATGATGTCTTAATGTATGAAAGAAAGGAAGAAATCAGAACTTTCTTTCCTTTACCGTCGGAGACTTTTACTTTTATTCTTGTTCAGTAGCAGAGTTTCGACAGAGGTTTACTCTGTAGAGGAAACAATGCAAGAGCAAGAAAAAAATAAAAGAGTCTTTAGGAGAGGAAGAAAGAAAAATATTATTATTGTTCTGATTTTCCCGACCCTTTAAATAGAAATCAGATAGGCGCCTACACACCTCTCCGTGATCTCTTTCTCACGCCCTTTCCAATTTCTCACGCCCCATCCTCCCATCTCATGGCCTTCCAGATTAAATCCCATGGCTCTTCTTAAAGGAAAAATCGCGGTGTTTTAAAAGGAAGGAAGTCGCGACTTTTCATCTCCGAAGAGATGTTATTTCGCGCGCCCTGGAGGAGTTAGCGCTTTCTTTCTTTCTCAAAATCCCATCAGCCATTGGATTCTCATCCAAGGGGGGAGAGATGGTGCGCTAATCACTTAAGAAGGAGGCCGCCCAAATAAAAACATCGAAGAATTTATTTGGGGCGCGCCAAGAGTCCATGCGCCATGGACTCTTTCTTAAGGCGCGCCAAGAGTCCATATGCGCATGGACTCTTGGTGTTTGGCGTGAAAAATAAAGGGGGCGGGTGGGGAGGCTAGCCAAGCTACATGGCTAGCCAATAGGGTTAGCCATATTCCCGTTTTCTTAATTAGGGTCTAATTAGGTCCAATTAGAACCCAATTTGAACCAATCCGGAACCCTAATTCGAATCCGATCCGAATAGAAGCTAGGGCTTGCAATACCTGCTAGAGTGTTATCTTGCAAAGACGATTTAATTCCAAATTAAACTCTTGATCAATCCTCTTAAGTGTGTGACCCATTGGGTTCCACATCTAGCCAGCAGTGGGTTCGAATACAAGTTGACCTAATTTGATTAGAACTCTTTCTAATCGATTTAGGTCAATCCGGGCTTACCCGAATCGATCAATTAGGATTCTTCCTAACATGTGATCTTTGAACTTGATCAACCCATAAGACAAGATTGACGTCTAGCAACGTATCATGTCTACCCGGAAGATATGGACATTCTGGTGAAATACCAAAATTACCCTTCAGTAGAGAGTTACCGTACAATTAAATCTTTCGATCAGCCTGCACCCAAAATATAACTATGGATATGGATATATGTCAAATCCAATATTATATTTATTTCTAGCTCAATCTTATAATGATGATTCGATTATCTTGATATTAGAAACCGTCTCTAATATCTTCACTTTGATCAAAGATTTCCTGAATCATCATGCGATTGTTGACTAGCTGGATGCAATCTCCTCTTACTAAGAGTGATCGATTCCTTGTTGACCCACTCATTACCTTCATATCCAATTCACCATTCCCAGTATTAATCCTGTGCATGTCTCAGTGTCATGATTAGGATTGAACCAAAGAATGGGTTCATGTACATAAGGTACTTATGGCAGTCTCAGGTCAAAAGATTACTTGTACCACTCCCACTATGAGAACCTTCTATTGACATGTAGCTAAGACTCCATTAGATGTTCTCAAGTTGGATCATATCAGTGAACTCATTCTCCAATGAGCACCCACATCCCAGTATTAGTGTCATACACAAGTGACTGTGAGAGTAGTCACCCTTTCCAGTATACCCGGGATGTGCTAGTCTTATCGGAAAACCCTGATCCCCTACTCAGAGTTCCTTTGACTAGGAATACTTTAGATTAAGGTTTTAAGATTTTAGGTCTCACTGGTATGATCTCATCATAACTCTAAAATCATAGCCCTAATCTATGGGGTTCATCATATAATAAACACAGCGTATGATAAAATAATGCCTTTATTTAGAAAAATTGTCAATTACAATGGTTTGGGAGATACAACAGAGATTGGTTTGTAGGGCATATCCCTTTCAATCTCCCACTTGCACTAAAGCCAATCGCCTTTGAATCTTAATCCCATACATTCTAGGTGGCGATCAAAATCTCGCTGTGGTAGAGCCTTAGTGAACGGGTCTGCTACATTGTTCTTTGTATCAACTCTATCTATATAGACATCTTGTCTCTCTACTATTTCTCGGACAAGATGGAAGCGTCTCAGAATGTGCTTGGACTTATGATGAGCTCTTGGTTCCTTGGCTTGAGCAACGGCCCCAGTGTTGTCACAGTAAAGTGGCACTGGGTTTTCAATTTGAGGAACAACACCCAACTCTGTGATGAACTTCTTCATCCAGACTGCTTCCTTGGCGGCTTCACTAACAGCATGTATTCTGCCTCTGTGGTTGAGTCAGCTACAGTCTGCTGCTTGGTACTCTTCCAACTCACTGCTCCACCATTTAGGGTAAAAACATATCCCGAAATGGATTTGCTATCATCAGGGTCTGATTGAAAACTAGAATCAGAATAAGCTTCTAGTTTAAGATCAGAACCACCATAAACCAGAAAAATATCCTTAGTCCTTCTTAGGTACTTAAGAATATTCTTAACTGCTTTCCAATGATCCTCTCCTGGATCAGCCTGAAACCTACTGACAATGCCTAAAGCATATGCCACATCAGGCCTGGTACATAACATGGCATACATTATGGATCCTATTGCCGAAGCATAGGGTATAGAATTCATTCTATCTCTTTCTTCAGGTGTCTTAGGAGACATCCTTTTAGAAAGATGTATGCCTTGACTCATAGGAAGATAACCTCTTTTACTTCCTTCCATGCTGAATCTTTTCAGCACTAAGTCAATGTACCTAGATTGGGATAATCCTAGCATCCTCTTAGATCTATCTCTATAGATCTTAATACCTAGTATATAGGATGCTTCTCCCAAATCTTTCATGGAAAACTGGTTTGATAGCCAAACCTTGACTGATTGCAACATTGGGATATCATTCCCAATGAGGAGTATGTCATCTACATACAGAACCAAGAAGACTATGGCACTCCCACTAGTCTTCTTATAAACATAGGGTTCATCCATATTTTTGATAAAACCAAATCTTTTAATAGTTTCATCAAAGCGGATGTTCCAACTCCTGGAAGCTTGCTTTAATCCATAAATGGATTTCTTTAGCTTGCATACTTGATTAGGTTTATTTTTTGAAATAAAACCTTCTGGCTGTGACATGTAGACTTCTTCCTCAAGGAAACCATTGAGGAATGCAGTCTTCACATCCATCTGCCATATCTCATAATCGTGGTATGCTGCTATAGCAAGTAAAATCCGAATTGATTTTAGCATGGCAACAGGTGAAAATGTTTCATCATAATCAATTCCCTGTTTTTGTCTAAAACCTTTAGCCACTAATCTGGCTTTATAGGTTTCAACTTGGCCATCAGCCCCAATCTTTTTCTTATAGACCCATTTACACCCAATAGGATTAACACCCTCTGGTGCATCAACCAAAGACCATACTTGGTTTACATACATAGAGTCTACTTCGGATTCCATGGCTTCTTGCCATTTATCTGAGTCAGTACTCAAGATAGCTTCCGTATAGGTCAGAGGTTCATCATTTTGAATGACTTGAGCTTCATTATTCTCAATAATAAACCCAAACCTCTCAGGTGCCCGTGGCACTCTGTCAGACCTATGAGGAGGAGTTTTGTGTTCTGGTTCTGTCCTAACTATATGTTCTAATGGTTGAGAATTGTCTATCTGTATTTCTTGCACTTCTCCAAGTTCAATTGTTCTACCATTGCCCTTTTCCAAAATGAACTCTTTTTCTAGAAAAGTGGCATGCCTGCTAACAAAAGTCTTTTGTTCAGTAGGATGGTAGAATAGATATCCTCTACCTTCTTTAGGATATCCTACAAATAGACATTTATCCGCTCTAGGTTCCAACTTATGTCCAAAATTTCTTTTAACATAAGCTGGACATCCCCATACCTTAAAATATTTAAGATATGGTTTCTTTCCACTCCAAATTTCATATGGAGTACTAACAACGGATTTAGAAGGTACCTTGTTCAGAATATAAACAGCAGTTTCTAGGGCATGACCCCAGAAGGAAATGGGCAAATTTGTGAAGCACATCATGGATCGTACCATATCTAATAAGGTACGATTTCTCCTTTCAGCTATACCATTTAGCTGTGGTGTATAAGGAGGGGTCCATTCAGAAAGGATTCCATTAACTTTAAGATAGTCTAAAAACTCCATGGATAAGTATTCTCCTCCTCGATCAGAACGAAGAACTTTAATACTTTTCCCGGTTTGTTTTTCGACCATACTTTGATACTCTTTAAATTTATCAAAGGCTTCAGATTTGTGTTTCATAAGATACACATATCCGAACCTAGATAAATCATCTGTAAAAGTGATAAAATATGAGTATCCTCCTCTGGCCTGAGTTGTCATTGGACCACATACATCAGTATGTATAAGTCCTAATAACTCAGTTGACCTTTCCCCATGTCCAGTGAATGGAGTTTTTGTCATCTTACCCATGAGACATGATTCGCAAGTTCCTAATGATTCATACTCATAAGGATCAAGGAATTTTTCCTTGTATAACTTGCTAATCCTAGACTCATTAACATGACCAAGTCTATGATGCCAAAGTAAAGTATCATTAAAGTCTTTTCTTTTCCTTTTAGTATTGACATGAAAAATACTATCATTGGAAGAAAGAGTTAAGAGCCCATTGCTAAAAATGCCAGAACAAATAATTTTATTAGATAACATTATTGAGCATCCAGTGCTCGTTACATCCATTACATATCCTTGTTTTAATAACAAAGGAATAGATATAATGTTCCTAATAATCTTTGGCATATAGTAACAATTCTCTAGCTCCAAGATCTTCCCTGAAGGCAACTTCAGAATATAGGTCCCTACAGCTTCTGCTTGGATGATATCACCACCAGCACCGTAGAGATTGAAGTCGCCTTCCTTCAATACTTTAAGCTTGTGGAGGTCCTGCAAAGATTTGCATATATGGTAACCACAAGCGGTATCCAATACCCAAGTATTTGATATAGACGAATTTAATGTCAATATAGTATGTATCTCATACATACCTTTTGGTGCGTCTGCCGCACCAGGCTTCACAGTTGCAAGGTAAGCCTTGCAATTCCTTTTCCAATATCCCGCTTTGCTGCAAAAGAAACAGGTTGACTGTTTTGAGGCCTTCTTTCCTTTCTTGTTCTTATTGATGCCACCCTTAGGGTTTAGTCTCCTGCTAAAACCCTTTTTGCCTGATTTCTTCTTATTGGTCTTATCAACAAGAAGAAGTGGAGCCTTTTCTTTCTTAACGTGGCTCTCTGCTGTTTTTAACATATTTAACAGCTCAGGCAAGGAAGTGTTCAGTTTGTTCATGTGATAATTCAAGACAAACTGAGAAAATGACTCCGAGAGTGATTGCAGGATTAAATCCTGATTCAGCTCCCCATCCATAATAAACCCTAATTGACCTAATCTGGTGATTAAGTCAATTACCTTCAGAACATGATCCTGAACGGATGTACCCTCTATCATCCTAGCACGGAATAACTGCTTAGATATTTCGTATCTAGCAGTTCTGCTTTGTTCTCCATAAAGCTCCTTTAAATTGAGCATTATGGATTGAGTATCCATGCTTTCATGCTGCCTCTGTAACTCATTGGTCATAGAGGCCAGTATGATACACTTGACAGTGAGGGAGTCATTCTGCCACATTTTGTATGTGGCCATATCTTCCTGTGTGGCATCATCCCCTAGTGGATTAAGACTAGGGGTATCAAGAATATAAGAAAGTTTTTCTGAACTCAGTACAATCTTTAAGTTTCTCAACCAGTCCACATAGTTTGGACCAGTCAATTTGTTGGTATCTAAGATGCTTCTCAGTGATAATGAAGATGCCATTTATCTACATTTAATTAAGAACAATACATAAGCAAACAACCATGAAATGACTTACATAATTAAATTAGGTCTTCAATTTAATTATGTCTCCCACTATTTTATCAAAAATCATAGCCCTCACTATGATAATCGAGAAGAACCCTGATCGATTTTCTTAGTGAGATCGAGATCCTTATAATTTATAAAAGATCTTGCAGACAACACAACAAATCTTTTATAAGTTCAAAGGTAGGAAACTCTTCCAATTATATCTCATATAATTCTCAAAAATAACTTGGCCTCTAGAACATTATAAGTCTTGCAGAAAACACAACAAACCATAATGTTCTAGTTAAGTCAAGACCCTTTCATTTCTATACAGTCAATATTCAAATATAATGCCCTTGTAGATAACACAACAAGGCATTATACTGAATATACTGTAAGCATATTTTGCACTAGACCAATATTATGTCAATCACCCTTTTAGGTCTTGCAGATAACACAACAAACCTAATGTGGTTCATAACACAGTAATGATCCAGCATGAAGGAAGGCCAACATATAGCATTTTTTTAACACTAAGCATATAAGTCAAGATTTAAATATAATCAAATCGGCCAGGCAAGTGGAAGAGATGTGGGAGTCCCCCGTTGCTTTCCTAGACACCAATAAAAATTGGCCAGGTCAGTCAACGGAACCAATTAAAAACCACGATTCTCTTTACCTTCCCAGAACCACCTTTCTAGACACCGAATGATCAATTGTTCATCATGACTAGTGATGCTTATTAGTTAAATATGCTATGACTTAATATGATTTTAAGAAGAGGGCTTTATAAAATTGCCAGCACATTCTTACATAAAAAATATATCATAATAATATGAATCTGATAAACATATATGTGCTAAGTGTGTCATCATACTAGGACAACCATTTACCACATAATGGATCCACCATTATGCCAGGGCAACCTTATTTCAGTATGATGACTTCAAAACTAATCATATCTCTATAATAATTAGGGTTTGAGTGAAAAACCCTAATTAGTGGCATACATCAAAACATTAATTATCATATATGCATTCCTTAAATTATGCTAAGTGTATCAGCATTCAAGGGTTTAAAACCCTAATTTCGATACTACAACAAAAATGCATATAAATAATTTTCATATGTTTTAACAGTAATAAGGATGGCTCTGATACCACTGTTGGGGTTTCCGGTGTACCGCAGCGAAAGTGTAATTTCAAAATGATGAAATTTGCACCGAAATCCCTTAGCCAAGATCTCCTTATTTTGAATTAAAACATACATACTAACATTCAAACATAGATTGTTAGAATTAGAGTACCAACCTGTAATCGCTAATTCCAACAAAGTTGATGTTGAAGGGGCTGATTGAATTCACCAGGCGTCCAAGTGTCCGCCCTCCGATGGTGATCCACACAGAGCAGTGATCAAGACAACTCTATCTTCTTTTACTAAGGTTCCTTCTATTGAATTCTTCTTCCTAGAATTCAATTGCTTGGATTATGGCTTGAATTCCTCCACACAAAGGCTTGCTTTCCTTTCCTTGACTCCTTCTCCTCCTTCCACCAAGACCTTGGCCCTTTAGACACCCTTGTCTTGAAGAAAAAGACCTTGTCCTAAGAGGACATAGGCTTGTCTTAAGTTGGAGGAGAAATTAAGACAATGATGTCTTAATGTATGAAAGAAAGGAAGAAATCAGAACTTCTTTCTTTCCTTTACCGTCGGAGACTTTTACTTTTATTCTTGTTCAGTAGCAGAGTTTCGACAGAGGTTTACTCTGTAGAGGAAACAATGCAAGAGCAAGAAAAAAATAAAAGAGTCTTCAGGAGAGGAAGAAAGAAAAATATTATTATTGTTCTGATTTTCCCGACCCTTTAAATAGAAATCAGATAGGCGCCTACACACCTCTCCGTGATCTCTTTCTCACGCCCTTTCCAATTTCTCACGCCCCATCCTCCCATCTCATGGCCTTCCAGATTAAATCCCATGGCTCTTCTTAAAGGAAAAACCGCGGTGTTTTAAAAGGAAGGAAGTCGCGACTTTTCATCTCCGAAGAGATGTTATTTCGCGTGCCCGGGAGGAGTTAGCGCTTTCTTTCTTTCTCAAAATCCCATCAGCCATTGGATTCTCATCCAAGGGGGGAGAGATGGTGCGCTAATCACTTAAGAAGGAGGCCGCCCAAATAAAAACATCGGAGAATTTATTTGGGGCGCGCCAAGAGTCCATGCGCCATGGACTCTTTCTTAAGGCGCGCCAAGAGTCCATATGCGCATGGACTCTTGGTGTTTGGCATGAAAAATAAAGGGGGCGGGTGGGGAGGCTAGCCAAGCTACATGGCTAGCCAATAGGGTTAGCCATATTCCCATTTTCTTAATTAGGGTCTAATTAGGTCCAATTAGAACCCAATTTGAACCAATCCGGAACCCTAATTCGAATCCGATCCGAATAGAAGCTAGGGCTTGCAACACCTGCTAGAGTGTTATCTTGCAAAGATGATTTAATTTCAAATTAAACTCTTGATCAATCCTCTTAAGTGTGTGACCCATTGGGTTCCACATCTAGCCAGCAGTGGGTTCGAATACAAGTTGTCCTAATTTGATTAGAACTCTTTCTAATCGATTTAGGTCAATCCGGGCTTACCCGAATCGATCAATTAGGATTCTTCCTAACATGTGATCTTTGAACTTGATCAACCCACAAGACAAGATTGACGTCTAGCAACGTGTCATGTCTACCCGGAAGATATGGACATTCTGGTGAAATACCAAAATTACCCTTCAGTAGAGAGTTACCGTACAATTAAATCTTTCGATCAGCCTGCACCCAAAATATAACTATGGATATGGATATATGTCAAATCCAATATTATATTTATTTCTAGCTCAATCTTATAATGATGATTCGATTATCTTGATATTAGAAACCGTCTCTAATATCTTCACTTTGATCAAAGATTTCCTGAATCATCATGCGATTGTTGACTAGCTGATGCAATCTCCTCTTACTAAGAGTGATCGATTCCTTGTTGACCCACTCATTACCTTCATATCCAATTCACCATTCCCAGTATTAATCCTGTGCATGTCTCAGTGTCATGATTAGGATTGAACCAAAGAATGGGTTCATGTACATAAGGTACTTATGGCAGTCTCAGGTCAAAAGATTACTTGTACCACTCCCACTATGAGAACCTTCTATTGACATGTAGCTAAGACTCCATTAGATGTTCTCAAGTTGGATCATATCAGTGAACTCATTCTCCAATAAGCACCCACATCCCAGTATTAGTGTCATACATAAGTGACTGTGAGAGCAGTCACCCTTTCCAGTATACCCGGGATGTGCTAGTCTTATCGGAAAATCCTGATCCCCTACTCAGAGTTCCTTTGACTAGGAATACTTTAGATTAAGGTTTTAAGATTTTAGGTCTCACTGGTATGATCTCATCATAACCCTAAAATCATAGCCCTAATCTATGGGGTTCATCATATAATAAACACAGCGTATGATAAAATAATGCCTTTATTTAGAAAAATTGTCAATTACAATGGTTTGGGAGATACAACAGAGATTGGTTTGTAGGGCATATCCCTTTCATAAGGTAGGCTGGTCAGGCCCATCCCTGCACGTTTTTGGATTTACCGTTAGGGTAGGCTAATTAAGCCATCCTGTGCATTTCTTTTGATAATAAGGTAGGCTGGTCAAGCCCACCTTTTAGATCTCAAGAAATCTGGTGGGCTTCAGTGGGCCCATCTTAGGCTTTAGTAAGCCTTGATAAGGTAGATTGGTTAGGCCTGCCTTTTCTTGGAGACTTCGTCGAGTATATTCAAAGAAAATTTTCTTTATTGATAGTACTTGCAAAGATTTTCTACATTCCAAGGCTGAGGTAATGAGAGACCATCCAGAGTTTCAAGCTGATATGCCCCGGGGTGTACGACCTCTCTAATTCGGTAAGGTCCCTCCCAGTTAGGTGATAGTTTGCCTTGTTTCGTCAGCCTGGATACTACGGACCTCCATAATACTAAGTCTTCGGGACAGAAGGCTTGTTCCTTCACCCTGGAGTTATAATATCTAGTAATTTTTTGTCAATATGTAGCCATCTTCATTTAAGCTTGAAGTCTGGTGCTTTGGAGTAGATCTAAGTCAGCTCTGTGATGCTCCAGATTTTCAGGTTCTTTGAAGTGATCAATCCTTAGGGATTATAAAGTGACTTCCACCAGAAGGATCGCTTCGAAGTCGTAGGCCAAGTTGAACGGAGATTCTTTAGTAGCCGTTCTGGAGATTGTTCGATATGCCCAAAGGATTGAGTTTAGCTCTTTGCCCAAAGCCCTTTGGCATCATTCAGCCTGGTCTTTAGACCATGGAGAATTGTCCTATTGGTCATTTCAGCTTCTCCATTGGATTGGGGATGACTGACAGAAGTCAGTCTATGAGCAATATGATTTAGGCACAGAAGTCTTTGAATTTAGGATAATCAAACTGTCTTTCGTTGACAGTGATAATGGCATGTGGGATTCCAAATCAGAATATGATTGCATTCCTGACAAAGTTTTTGACCTTTCCTTCAGTAATATGAGCTAAGGGTTCAGTCTCAACCCATTTAGTAAAGTAGTCGATGGCCATAATGAGAAACTTCCATTATCCAAAGGCCGAAGGGAATAGACCAAGTACATCCATTCCCCATTGAGAAAAGGGTCATGGGGCTGTAAGCTGAGTCAGCTAGCTTGCAGGGCATCTTTGGATGCTGGAATATCTTTGACATTGGTCACATCCTCGAACGTAGTCAGCTGCATCTTTCTGAATGGTTGGCCAATAATAACTTTGGTGAATTATCTTGTAGGCTAATGATCTATCCCCCAGATGGTCTCCATATATGACCTCATGCATATCTCTTAGGGCATAGTCGATGTCCGACGGCCCTAAGTATTTTAATAAAGGTTGTGTGAAAGACCTCTTGTATAAAGATTCATCCAGGATAACATACTGGGATGCCATCCAATGTACTTGCTTGGCATTGATTTTGTCTTCGGGTAATACACCTTCATTTAGAAATTTAAAAATTGGGTCCATCAAACAAGGCTCATGTTCGATTTGGTAGACCTTAAAGGTTTTTTCTGCTATGCTTGGATCTTCCAAGTATTCAATATAAGTCCGACCAAGGGACTCCAAAGCAATGGTCACAAGCCGAGAAAGGGCATCGGCTTTAGAGTTTTCAGTCCACGGCATATGGGCTATTTCAAAAAATCTCAACTGGGATAGAAGATCTCGCACCTTTTCCAAGTACCGGGCCATAGTGGGGTCTCGAGCTTTGAATTCACCTTTCACTTGATTCACCACTAATTGAAAATTTGAGAAGGCTTTAATCTTTTGAATCCCTAATTCTTTGGTGATCCTAAGTCCCGCCAAGAGGGCTTCGTATTCTGCTTGGTTGTTTGAAGCTTGAAAGGAGAATCAAAGGGCATATTTGATGGGGGACGGAGAGGGTAGGATCGTCGGCGAGCTAAGAAGTCACCGAAGATTAGGGTATCCTATTTTTTTTTCTATTTTCTGATTTCTTTATGGTGGTCACAAAGGAAAAAAAATAGGGATGGAGGATAACGAGGATGGACTACCACGAACCCTGAAACCCACTCTCACAGAGAGACTTCACACCTCTAGGGCATTATACCTACCACCCACCTCACTACATGCAGTCTAGGGTATCTCACCTACCACCCATCTCACTACATGCGGAGCCCAGGATATTTCACCTGCCACCCAGGTCACTCCTGGAGCCATGAGGGGGATTTTAAAGAACGTGGAGGAAAACGAAGATGGGGGGATAACTAGGGCATCACGCCCCAACGATGTCCCGAAGGACAAAGACAACATCAACACCCGCAGGTGAAGACATAATGGGCCATAGCCCTGAACAACAACTGCCAAACCAACTGACAAACCAAATCCCAAAAATTCAATTTCTTCTATATCCTCTACAATAAGAATGAGGGGTTATTTATAAGCTCCATAACCCTCATTTGAATTTGAATACAGGATAGGGATAACTCAAATTTAAATACAAGATAGGATAAGATAAGCCTATCCATATCTCAAACCTAACCAACAAAATCCTAATTTAAATTTCAAATACAAGATAAATCCTAAATTTATTCTTCAAATTTATTTGCTGCTCTGAAATTCATGCTGCTCCGAGATTCGTGCAGGCTGATGTCCCCATCATTCTCCTGAGGTGGGGAGAACTCGACTCCGTCGAGTCAAGCTCAGCGGGGTTTGACGGAACCGAAACTAACCAAATCAAAACAAAAGTGCTAGTTTCATTTTTTTTTCACCTTTCTTTCTTTTTTTCTTTTTTTTTGATTTTTTTTCACTGATTTTCTCTCTCCTTTTCTTTTTTTCACTTTTTTTTCTCCTTCCATGCTTGAAGTCGGCGAACGAATGCAGGGTATGCATTCACGTTCGTACGGCTTCCTGCGAGTTCTTCACAAACCAAGAAACAGAGGCTTCAATGGTGGGCATCGTCGGCAACGGGGCTGAGGATGAGGATGGCGGCCCGGGGGGGATGGCGGCACGGCCCTGCTCTAGAGAATGGCGGCAGCCCAGGGGAATGGTGGCATGGATGGTGGTCGCGGGAGTCATGGCCGCAGGGGATCCGATGGTTCCAATAGGGGAGATGAAGGATTTGGCGCACCGGAGGAACCGGGCGGTGCGTTGGCCACGGTCAGTGGTGGAGGGGAGGCGATCCGGTGGAGATGTCGTTCGGATCTGGGTGGGGTGGATCCGTCATCGCGGCAGCAGGAGAAGCACTCGGCGAAGGGAATGATCGTTCGCCCATGGGATCGGACTTCCATCACCAGGACCTCCACCATCAATGGCCGGAAGGAGGCTAGGAGCGCCACCACGCGGAGGAGAAAGAGGCGGAGGAGGGCCACCGTCGATAGCTGCTCTCAGTCATGCCGGCATCTCACGGGATACGATCGACTCCTTGATGGGGTCGAAGCAGAGGGAGTTAAGGTCGTACCTCTACGCTGCTCTCAGTCACTAGCCGTTGATGGGCCGTCGGCTGCTAGCGGTGGTTTCACAAATGGACGATGCCGATGGGGCGTTGGGGAGGGTCACGGGATGGGGGTGGAGGGGGGGGGACTTGATCAAAGGCTGTGCTGGAGACGGGCTTCGCAGGCAGCAGAGAAGAGAGGGGCTCGGGTGCAGGGCGTTGATGGACCTCGACGGTTGATGCTGGGGAGTTGACGGACCGGAGCTGACCGTGATTTTGGAAGGACGTCTTGCACGGGGGCAATGGAAGGTATTTTGTGGTGGCAATCGGAAGGATTGGGAGTCGGGAGCTGAACAGCGGAGAGATTAGAACAGTGGGGCTAGTGAGGGAGAGGAATCTGGGATGATTCGGAAAAATGGCATGTACCCTAACTTTTTGGGCTCTGATACCAAGTTGATGGGGGACGGAGAGGGTAGGATCGTCGGCGAGCTAAGAAGTCGCTGAAGATTAGGGTATCCTATTTTTTTTTCTATTTTCTGATTTCTTTATGGTGGTGACGAAGGAAAAAAATAGGGATGGAGGATAACGAGGATGGACTACCACGAACCCTGAAACCCACTCTCACAGAGAGACTTCACACCTCTAGGGCATTATACCTACCACCCACCTCACTACACGCGGAGCCCAGGATATTTCACCTGCCACCCAGGTCACTCTTGGAGCCATGAGGGGGATTTCAAAGAACGTGGAGGAAAACGAAGATGGGGGGATAACTAGGGCATCACTCCCCTACGATGTCCCGAAGGACAAAGACAACATCAACACCCGCAGGTGAAGACATAATGGGCCATAGCCTTGAACAACAACTGCCAAACCAACTGACAAACCAAATCCCAAAAATTCAATTTCTTCTATATCCTCTACAATAGGAATGAGGGGTTATTTATAAGCTCCATAACCCTTATTTGAATTTGAATACAGGATAGGGATAACTCAAATTTAAATACAAGATAGGATAAGATAAGCCTATCCATATCTCAATCCAAACCAACAAAATCCTAATTTAAATTTCAAATACAAGATAAATTCTAAATTTATTCTTCAAATTTATTTGCTGCTCCGAAATTCATGCTGCTCCAAGATTCGTGCAGGCTGATGTCCCCATCAATATTCCATGGTTCGTCCATCGAGGTCGGCCAATATAAGTTCAGCTCTGCACCCAACAGAATTAGAAGCTTCGTCGACATGAAGTCCCACATGGATTCTGAATTTCTTGTGGTGTATGCCTCATCTTCGATCCCTCCTTGAGCAGTTTCTTGGCTCCACATACATTCGGCTAGGAAATCAGCAAGTACTTGCACCTTCATTGCCGACCGGGATCGGAAAGTGATGTCAAATTTGCCTAACTTGACAGCCCATTTGGCTATCCTTCCCGAAATATATGGACATCGAAGGATGGCTTTCAAGGTTTGGTCCGTCAGCACCTCAATGGCATGGGATTGAAAGTAGGGATGCAAGCATTTTACTGTAATCACGAGTAAATATATGAGCTTCTGTATTCTGGGATACCTCACTTCAGCTTTGTGTAGCACTTTGTTGGTGTAGTAGATCGGCTTTTGTTGGTTGTCGGCTCATTTTCTAATAAGTACAGAGCTGACTATTTTGTTCGAAGTGGCAAGGTATAGGTATAGAGTTTTGCCTTCTTGAGGCTTAGAAAGTAGAGGACTTTCCAGATACTTCTTCAATTCTTCAAAGGTGAGTCAGCATTCTTCCGACCACTCGAAACTCTTGGTTTGACAGAGGGCTTTGAAGAATGATAGACATCTTTCCATTGATCAAAAAATGAAATGGCTCAAAGAGGCGGTTCTACCAGTCAGCTGTTAAACTTCTTTCTTATTGGCAGGATGTCTCATATTCCAGATGGCTAGAATTTTTTCTGGATTGGCCTCTATTCCTTTCTTGGTGATGAGGAATCCTAAGAATTTCCCTGAAGTCACTCCAAAGGTGCATTTGGTCGGATTCGGCTTTATCCGATGATGTCGCAGGGCGTCAAAGGACTCCTGAAGATCTGATGCAGAACTATATATGCATGCAATTATTTCTTTATATTTTTAATATTAAGTTATAAGTTTTAATCTCGAAGATTATACCAAGTATCGATATAAAGTGTTTTATATGAAAATAAGAAACTAAAGCATGCATAACAAGACCTAAAAGTAACAGAAAAGGACCGTCGAGGCTGAGAAGCCTCGGTTGGGCTAGTTCACCTACAATAGAGCTATTGGCGATAGAGGGGGTGTACCTAGCAACGGTTGAAGTGCTTGGTGCAGATCATACACGAAGAGATCGCTCTCACTCCGGATGCGGCCTGGAAAACCAAGCTAGAGACCCGCGGATTCCCAGCTTTCTGCTCGGTGATCCGATTGCAGCCCGGTTGGAGTCGTTGGATTCGTTGGAGTCGAGGGACCTGCAAATAGCCATTCTAGGGTTAGAAAATAAAGCACAAGTGGAGAGTAAATTGAAAAATCAGCAAAGGGAAGATGGGATTTAAAGTGGCGGCTAGGGCTTGAAGATACAGGTGGAGGTTGAAAGCAGGCACAGGACTCCGGGAAGAAGAAGGGATCACATAGAATCCCTTTAAGCACACAACAGGTATCACATAGTAATTAGAGAAAATTCAATTGTATTTCATGATAAAAGATATTAAGTTTTTATACAAGGGGTCCCTTATATAGAGTCATGAGACTTAGGGCCCAAGCAAAAGAAAACAAGGAAAATAAGGGGTGACCACTTTCTTCCTAAAGTGTGGGGCTAAATACATGGAAGAAAACACTCTCATTCCATACAAAATCCATCCAAATATGGTAGGTAGTGGGCAACCAAAGGGGGGGACCAAGGGGTTCCAACTTCTTACTTCTCTTGGCTTGGGGTGGACCACTTCTTTCCTAAGCAAGCTGGCATGAATCATGGGATTCATGTTTATCTGTTTTGACTTTCCTTCTTGTCATGCTGACGTGTGGAGTTGGTGTGCTTAGGGTATGGAAAGGGTGTGCCGGCGTGTGGTCATCAACTCCTTATGCATGGGCCGACTTCATGATCCTCTAAGTAATCCAAGGTGGCAAAATCCAGGGTGTGACTGGGACTCCATGCGGCTGCTGAGATGGCATGCTAGGTGGTGTCCTTCATATGCTTGAGTCTTCTTCAACTGGGCTTGACTCAATACAGACTCAATACAAGTGGACATGATTACAATACTCAAAAAGAAAACTAGCTCAACATGAGCTAACTAGTACAGGACTCAAGTAATAAAAAAAAACAACTTAGATGGACTAAGCCTTTATTACAAATGAACTCAGATGCTGCTAATTGATCCATAGAGGGTTGAGAAGCCTTTGTCTTATTCTTGTGCCTCTAGTGTCCGCACCAAGATCTCTGATGTGATCAGCTTTCTAGAAGCTTTTCATGATCATATTGTCGACATATGTCTCCATGTTCCTGCCAAGCTATTTTTCAAATACCTTGTTGATCAGCCTCTAGAACGTTGCTCTAGCATTCTTTAGTCCAAATGGCATTACTTTGTAGCAGTAGAGCTCTTTCTCTATTACAAATGTTGTGTTCTCTCCATCATCGAGATCCATTCGTTTATGATTGTAGCGAGAGAAAGAATCCATAAAACTCAAAAGTTGATGACCAGCGGTGGTGTCAACCAGTTGGTCAATCTTTAGTAAAGAAAAGCTATCTTTAGAGCATACCTTGTTAAGATCAGTATAGTCGATACATATCCTGGTGGGGACACCAGAGGCACCAGAATAAGGCAGAGGCTTCTCAACCCTCTATGGATCACTTAGTTAATATTTGAGTCCTTGTAATAAAGCTTAGTCCAGCGACATTTGAGTCCTGTAATTAGTCCAGCTCTTATTGAGCTAGTTCAGTCCAATGCTAGCCAGCTCATGTCGAGCTAATTTCAATTTTTGAGTCCTGTCCAATCAGATTGAAGACTCAAGACCACATCATACAAGTGAAGACCAAGTTCAACCTAATTGAAGACATAAAAGTTAAGCCCAAGTCCAACCCAGCTTGAAGACTTGAAGAGTCCAGGAAGAGAAAACAAAATCAGGAACAAATTCAAAACCCTGGACCAGCCGGAAGGAATTTGGGCCAGCCCAGGCCCAGGTAGAATTTAGGGCGCCCCTCCCTAGGGTCACCTCCCCTCTTGGTTGGACACTTATGGTCACCACCTTGGTCGACCAAGAGAAGGACAAGAGGGGAGTATTTTGAGTTAAAGTTTTCTACCTATTACCTTGTATTCCAATTAGAGTTTGAAAGGGAAAAGGAGTCCTATGTAAAGTCTAAAGTGCCCTTACTTGGAGCCCAAGGTTAAGGGTCTATTTAAAGGACCCTAGCCTCTTGTATGAAGGGAGATTTTGATATATGAATTAAAACCTTGAGTTCTTCTATTGAGTTGTGTGATACCCTGATGTGTGCATAAAGGGGTTTGTGAGAGTTCTTCTTCCCAGTGTTTGCAATCATCTTCCTGCTGCCAACAAACCCTCCAGATCCCTGGATGCCCACTCCAAAAGAAGCCTTCCCTTGCTATTTTTCCTTTGTTTTCTTGTTCCTTTATGAATTTTCTAACCCCTGACAGGTCGTTTGCAGGTCCCCGAGTTCCTACGAATCCAACGACTCCAGCCAAGCCTCAATCGGACCATCGAGCAGAAAGCCGGGTATCCGTGGGTCATTGGCTCGATTTTCCAGGCCGCATCCATCGAGGAACGAGAGACCCCTTCACTGCGATCTTCACAGACATTGTCAGGTACACCCCTCTACCTCCAGTAGTTTTATTGTAGGAGAACTTGCCCTAACCGAGGCTTCTCAGCCCCGTCGGTCCTTCTTTGCTACTTTTCTAGGTCCTAATCTGCATGCTGATCTTCAAAAATTCATACAAAATTTCCTACAAATAATTTTGATCTGAAATTTGGGAATTAATCACCTAACTCCACATGTAAAACATACAAAAAGAATTGCATGCATATTAGTCCCGCACCATATCCTTCACTTACCATTGGCTTTCTTAACCATTATGACATTGGCTAACCAGTCGGGATAATATATTTTCTTTTTGAATCCGGCTTTGAGAAGACTTCTTACCTCTTCATCGATCACTTTTTATCTCTCCGAAGTGAAATTCCTTTTCTTTTGTCGGACAGGCTTGTGATCGGAAGAGACCTCTAGTCGATGGGTAATGACTTTGGCTAGAATTCCAGGCATGTCCAAAGTTGACCAGGCAAAAACATTGACGTTGCTCCATAGAAGTTGGATTAGCCTTGCCTCTATTTCTTTGTCTAGCATACTTCCAATTTGCATGACTCGTGTTGGGTCATCTTCAACTAATGGTATGGAAATAGTTTTTTCCACAGGTTCTCCACATTCCTCCAGTTGATCTCTTGGGTTTAATTGCTCCAATGTCATGGATTCTGCAGATTGTTTATCTTGTATCATCATACGCTATTATGCAACTCTTTGATTTCTTTTAACTTTGCTAATGCTGTTCTTAGTGGGGAACCGCACTAGGAGATGGTAAGTAGAAACTATGGCATGAAACTTATTTAAAGCTAGTCATCCCAAGATAGCATTGTATGCTGACGGAGTTTGGACGACCATAAAATTAATGGGAAGTGTTTTTTGATATGGTTCAGTGCCGATGGTTTCTATTAGCATAATTTCTCCTTCAACTCTGACTTGGTTACCTCCAAACCCAATCAAAGGTATAGGAGATTTCTGTAGTTTATTTTTGGATAAATTCATTCTAAGAAAAGCTTCATAAAGTAAGACTTCCATAGAGCTTCCATTATCAACAAAAATCTATCTTACATCATAGTTGGCTATCACAACCGAGATTATAATGGGATCATCGTGAAGAGTCTAAACCCCTCGTAGGTCTTCATTGGAGAAGCTTATGGTATTGTTGCTTTTGTACCTTGTAGGAGTATTCTATTCAGCTTCGTTTCTCCAGTGGGTCTGTCGATGAAGCATGCCCACTCTTCCATCAATAGGTCTTTAATTGGGCAGTTTGGCTTCTTTCGTAGCTCTCGTGGGGGCAATCACTTAAGTTCAGAGTTCCTAGGTGCTGATATACTTTCTCAGGTTTCTCCTTTTTATCAGATCTTCTATTGCATCCTTGAGTTGGATGCAATCTTCAGTATTGTGGTCATGGTCCCAGTGGAATCGACAGTATTTATTTCTGTTCCTCAGGGCAAGGTTTGCTTTTATGGGACGTGGTCTTTGCAAAAAATCTTCTTTCTCTATTTCCATCAGAATCTTCTCCCTTGGAAGATAGAGAGGAGTATATGAGTCGAACTTGCCGCCCCCTGATTTGGGTTTGGGACTGCATCGTTGGGCTGGTGCATCATTGTTAGTGAGTACTGGTGGAACTGACCCTTTGTTGCTCTTCTTCTTGGAGGCTGGCCTTCCTTCAACTAATCATCGGCTCACCACTTGCTCTTCAGCCATCGCATATTTCTGAGCTCTTTCCAGTAGTTCAGCATAGCTTGTAGAGAATTTTTTATCTAGTAAGAAGGTGAACCTGGATTATCATAGGCCTTTCTTCATGGCAGACATGGCCACGTATTCATTGAGATCGAGGATCTCAAAAGTGGCAGAGTTAAATCTAGTGACATAATCTTTAAGACTTTCTCCTTCGGTCTCTATAATAGGAAGAGGCTGTCCGAGTTGTGAGGCATCTTCTGGCAAGTCCTAAAATGTGACACAAACAAATTTCTCAATTCACTAAAAGAATGGATGGTACCTGGTCTAATGCTCGAATACCATATCTAAGCTACTTTCTTTAAAGTGACAGGAAAGGCAAGACAATGCAGGGCATCTGAGGTCCCTTGTATCATCATATGCGCTTTGAAGCTCCCCAAATGGTCAAGAGGATCAGTGGTTCCGTCATATGCTTCCAACTAGGGAACCTTGAAGTGGCGGGGAATGACTTCTTCCATGATTCTCTGGGAAAATGGAGGCCATAAATTGTATGCCATAACATCATCAGTTCTTCACTTGCCATTGAGTTTTTTAATCTAGAGTTCCAGTGCTTTGAGTTTTTCTTCATAGTGGTGATGTGCTTTCCTCCGCCTAGCATTTCCTAGTGTAGAGTCACCGGAAGAAATCGAAAGAGACCTTCGGGATCTCTTCTTGTCAAGTCGGCTCTCCATGAGCCTGTGATGTCGAGAACTTCATGGCTCACAGAATTGCCAGCCTCGAGAAGAATGTCGAGTGGATTCTAGATGTTGATCCTCATTCCTCCTGGATTGATGACTGTCTGGAGGTTGCTGGTGGATATCATCCTTGGAGTGCTGTTTCTTGGAAGGTCTGCACCATAGTTAGCACATCCACTTGATTCATGAGGGCCTCCAATTGTTGTTGCCCTCTAATAATTTTAGGAGGTGCCGTATCATTCTCCAACGGAGGCTCATTCCTTTGGGATGCAAGGCATCCCCTATTTGCTGAGGCATTCTGGGCTATGCCTTTCACCATCTTGTGTTTCTTAGACCTCTCTTTTCCAAGAAGGGAACAGTCGAACCCCTACCTGGTGCTCCAATCTGTTGACATTGATCCCTGCCAACTGGATGGAGTGCTTGGATCGCTGGTTCATCCTCCAAGATCCTCGCAAAACAAATCTCCTGATCGAATTTTCTCCGGTGGGGGACACTCCAATGCCTAAGTCATAGGATTCAGGTCCTAAAATGGAGAGCTCAAAGAGAGAAAAAGAAAAGTGAAAGATGTATAGAGCTTGAGTGGCATAGTAAGAGCTAGTCATGGATTGGCTTAGACTTGCATAGAATCGCTTACCTTGGAGGTGTCCCCTCTTATCTCTATTTATAGGTGTTATTGTAACTGAAAGTAGTTAATCCTTCAGGAATTCTGTTTGGGAAGTTAGTTAAACCAACTTCCTCATAACTGAGTGGGGTTGCTATCGAAGATTGGTTACCCTAGTCTTATTGAAGCCAGAGCTATTAGTCACGAGGTTGGTTAGGACAACCAAATCCGCTCTTGATGGCTATAGGCTGAGGTAAACCATTCACTTACTTCAGGGAAATCCTTTTTGGAATGGGCCGAAGTTAAGCTAGCCATGTATTTCAAAACCATCCTCTTCATATTGGGCTGAAGATGGATTAGCCAGTTGCTTCGAAACCATCCTCTTCAGATTGGGCCAAAGATGGAGTAGCCATTTGCTTCAGAACCATCCTCTTCGGATTGGACCGAAGATAGATTAGTCATTTATTCTGGAACAGCGTGGATTAGGTATATTTTCCAGAGTTGCTCTCTTCGGAACTAGCCAAAGACTGATCCTACGTGTGCGATGTCGTTGGCTGGAACATAGCGTCGAGTCGTTGCTTCATCGAGCTTCGGAGTCATTCTCATATTTATCTACTTGGTCCACTGGTTCAAATAGGATCAATTGAAGCCTTGGGCCAGTAATCACTTTTTCTTGAGCCAGTTTATCACAACAAGCTATATTTTGTACTATGGCTTTCAGGGGTTCAGAGCAATATGTATCAGTTCTGTAGTTTAATCATCATTAGATCAACCTCAATTAAGATGCCTCCAACATCAGCTGTTATCTTTGTTACCATAGTTCAATGCTTGTTCCTAGAAATTGTACACTGGATGTTCATGGCAATGCCTAATCTTTACCCCCATTTTGTGAATTGTGACTTTAACCAGTTCTCTATCATGTGTCAGATGCTTGTTATTAATAACAGGAAGGAGTCCACGGCGGCCTCCCTAACCTCCGTAATGTACTCCTCGGAGGCTCAGAATTTCGGGATAGCCTCCTGCACCTCCTGTTTTGATGCTTCTAGCAAGGATTGTAGTTGAGACAAAACAGGGGATGATCTGCATATTGCCATTTTTCTTAATATTATTTTTGTATATGTTTATTTCTTATTCAAGCTTCCTATTTGCAGTTGTTGTAATGACTGCCGAGACCTAGACTTGTGTCGTGATTCAACTCTTTTGGATAATGAGTGGCATTGTTCTGTGCCACAATGCGGACAATCATACAATCATGAACAGATGCAGAATTCTCTCCTTCAAATAATTCGGCAAAGAGAAAAGTTATATCACTTGCAAGATATGGTGTGCCTGAGGTGCTGATGGGGACATCAACTAGCCCAAAATTAGAAGCAACCCAGATCAAACCTGAAGCCCAGCCCAGAACCTGAAGCTCAGCCCAGCCCAGAACCTGAAGCCAGCCTAGCCCAGAAGCCTAACCCAAAACCTGAAGCCCAACCCAGCCCAAGCCCTGGGGCCTAAGATCCTGGAGTCGATGAGCATAGATCTTGAAGTCATCATCAGCACTGATCCTGATGCAGCACCACTCTTGAATTCAAATTCAAGAATATTATCTTATATTATCGGTTGTTTAGTTTGATTATTTGTTTTAGGATTTATCTTATCAACTATTTTAGGATTTGTTCGAATCTCTAGATTTGTTGAGAAGTTCCGATTAGGCTTTAGTTTATTTAAGAATGTTTTGTCATCGAATGAAAAATTAGCGAAGAGAAGAAAATTATTTGAGATTTGGGTGTGTCCCGGCTCCCTTCCCCCTCCTTCCCCCTCTTCTTCTCTGGTTCTTCTTCTCTTCCCGTTAGTCTCTACCCCTATTCTTCTTATTCTTCCTCCCTATTCTCTTCTTATTCCCTTGCTTATTCCTCTCTTTATTCCTCTGGTCTTCTTCCTCCTCTGCTCTCAACCACCATGACTCCCGCAATAAATGCCCTTGTCGATGAAACCCCTCTGTTCGCCATCACCATTGCACCACCCGAGACCGAGCACGCCATCGCCTCCTTCCTCTAGTCCAGCACCCATCAGCCATCGTTCCGCCTCCCAAGACCTTCTTTCGTTGATGTCCGATGATCACACATCTCCCTATGCTGCAGATCCGGACATTCCATCCCCAATTGCCCTACTGCCATGATGCTCGCCGCCCGCTAGAAAGGCCGCACCACCACCTTCCAAGCCACCGCATTCATTTCGATGCCGTCACCGATGGAGATCCCATCTGAAGCTGATCCTTGCCGTGCCCTCCATCTTGCTCATCCCCAGGCTTGTCCGACCATCGAACTCCTCCAAATGCCCGACCGTTGACTCCGCCATGGCCGTCACCGCCCTACCGGACCGACTCCACCCAGTGCCGACGCTGACAAGGCCTCCCTGTGAGCCCCTCGGTCTGCATGATCGTGAAAGCATTCACATGATCGTGAATGCAAAGCCGGTTAATCCCCTGCTGACTTTAGGAATAGCAGAGAAAAAAAAAAGAAAATCGTGAGAAAAAAAGTGAAAAAAAAAGAAGTAAAAGAAAAAAAGTGGGAAAAAAGTATGAGTTTATTATTATTAAAAAAAAGGAGAAAAAAATATGGAAAAAAAGAGAGTTCATTTGAATAAAGAAATTATGTAAAAATAATTGATTTTGGTTTGACCTAGCCTAGGGTCGTTTCTTAGTGATCAACGATCCGATCTCCCTGGAATAATTCTTGATTCGGGGTCCGTCCAGCGTCAACTTTGGTATCAGAGCAAATTCAGGTTAGGTTAGTCATTTTTATTTAATTGCACTATTTCTATAAAAATTTTTAGTTTGCAGATCACGTGGTGCATCGGAGATAGAAGTGCATCAATTTGGAGTTAGAAGATTACTGAAGCTTGACTCGACGGAGTCGAGTTCTCCCCACCTCAGGAGAAATGATGGGGACATCGACTAGCCCAAAATCTAAAGTAGCCCAGATCAAACCTGAAGCCCAGCCCAGAACCTGAAGCCCAGCCCAGCCCAACCCAAAACCTGAAGCCAGCCCAACCCAGAAGCCTAGCCCAGAACCTGAAGCCCAACCCAGCCCAAGCCCTGGGGCCCAAGATCTTGGGGTCGATGAGCACAGATCCTGAAGTCATCATCAGCACTAATCCTAATGCAGCACCACTCTTGAATTCAAATTCAAGAATATTATGTTATCTTATCGGTTGTTTAGTTTGATTATTTGTTTTAGGATTTATCTTATCAGCTATTTTAGGATTTGTTTAGATCTCTCGATCTATTAAGAAGTTCCAATTAGGCTTTAGTTTATTTAAGAATGTTTTGTCATTGAATGAAAAATTAGTGAAGAGAAGAAAATTATTTGAGATTTGGGTGTGTCCCGGCTCCCTTCCCCCTCCTCCACCCCCCTCTTCTTCTATGGTTCTTCTTCTCTTCCCCTTAGTCTCTACCCCTATTCTTCTTATTCTTCCTCCCTATTCTCTTCTTATTCCCTTGCTTATTCCTCTCTTTATTCCTCTGGTCTTCTTCCTCCTCTGCTCTCAACCACCGTGACTCCTGTAATCAATGCCCTCATTGATGAAACCCCTCTGTTCGCCATCACCATTGCACCGCCTGAGACCGAGCGTGCCACCGCCTCCTTCCTCCAGTCTAACGCCCGTCAGCCATCGTTCCCCCTCCCAAAACCTTCTTTCGTTGATGTCCAACAACCGCACATCTCCCTGTGCTGCAAATCTGGACATTCCATCCCCAATCGCCCCTGCTACCATGATGCTTGCGGCTCGCCGGAAAGGCCACGCCGCCACCTTCCGAGCTACCGCATTCATTCCGATGCCGTCACCGGTGGAGATCCCATCCGAAGTCGATCCTTACCGTGCCCTCCATCTTGATCATCTCCAGGCTTGTCCGATCGCCGCACTCCTCCAAACGCCCCGTCGTCGACTTCGCCATGACCGTTGCCGCCCTGCTGGACCAACTCCACCCAGCATCGATGCCGGCGAGGCCTCCCCACGAGCCCCCTCGGTCCGCATGATCATGAAAGCATTCACACGATCGTGAATGCAAAGCCGGTTAATCCCCTGCCAACTTTAGGAATAGCAAAGAAAAAAAAAAAGAAAACTATGCAAAAAAAAGAAGTAAAAGAAAAAAAAAAAGGGAAAAAAAGTATGGGTTTATTGTTATAAAAAAAAGGAGAAAAAAATATGGAAAAAAAAAGAGAGTTCATTTGAATAAAGAAATTAGGTAAAAATAATTGATTATGGTTTGACCTAGCCTAGGGTCGTTTCTTAGTGACCAATGATCCAATCTCCCTGGAATAATTCTTGATTCGGGGTCCATCCCGCGTTAGGTGCAGACAAGTTAAAGCTGCTTATTTGGTTGAGCAGTGTGTTTTCGGTAGGTCATTTAGGTGCAAAGAGGACTCATTTGAATTCTTAAAGAAAATGCAGATGTTTCTGAACATAGCAACCAACCAGAAATTTTAGCTGCTCCATGACTGCACATTGTGGATCCTAGAATTGTGATAATGCTAGCATAAATTCATTACTTAAAAAAATAGAAGAAAAACTGATATGCAATAGTCATTGAAGCAATGAAAAAGGTTTCACCTATGATATTAAGTTGGGTTTATAGGGTAAACAAAGCTTGAGATCACTGCACAAATGTAATGTGAAAGGGATATGCCCTACAAGCCAATCTATGTTGTATCTCCCAAACCATTGTAATTGACAATTTTCTAAATAAAGGCATTATTTTTCCATTATACGCTGTGTTTATACTATATGATGAACCCCATAGATTAGGGCTATGATTTTAGGGTTATGATGAGATCATACCAGTGAGACCTAAAATCTTAAAACCTTAATCTAAAGTATTCCTAGTCAAAGGAACCCTGAGTAGGGGATCAGGATTTTCCGGTAAGACTAGCACATCCCATGTATACCAGAAAGGGTGACTGCTCTCACAGTCACTTGTGTATGACACTAATACTAGGATGTGGGTGCTCATTGGAGAATGAGTTCACTGATATGATCCAACTTAAGAACATCTAATTGAGTCTTAGCTACATGTCAATAGAAGGTTCTCATAGTGGGAGTGGTACAAGTAATCTTTTAACCTGAGACTGCCATAAGTACCTTATGTACATGAACCCATTCTTTGGTTCAATCCTAATCATGACACTGAGCCATGCACAAGATTGATACTGGGAATGGTGAATTGGATATGAAGGTAATGAGTAGGTCAACAAGGAATCGATCACTCTTAGTAAGAGGAGATTGCATCCAGCTAGTCAATAATCGGATGATAATTCATGGAATCTTTGATCAAAGTAAAGATATTAGAAATGGTTTCTAATATCAAGATAATCAAATCATCATTATAAGATTGAGCTAGAAATAAATATAATATTGGATTTGACATATATCCATATCCATAGTTATATTTTGGGTATAGGCTGATCGAAAGATTTAATTGTATGGTAACTCTCTACTGAAGGGCAATTTTGGTATTTCACCAGAATTTCCATATCTTCCGGGTAGACATGACACGTTGCTAGACGTCAATCTTGTCTTGTGGGTTGATCAAGTTCAAAGATCACTTGTTAGGAAGAGTCCTAATTGATCGAATCGGGTAAGCCCAGTTTGACCTAAATCGATTAGAAAGAGTTCTAATCAAATTAGGTCAACTTGTATTCGAACCCACTGCTGGCTAGATGTGGAACCCAATGGGTCACACACTTAAGAGGATTGATCAAGAGTTTAATTTGGAATTAAATCATCTTTGCAGGATAACACTCTAGCAGGTGTTGCAAACCCTAACTTCTATTCGAATCGGATTCGAATTAGGGTTCCGGATTCGTTCAAATTGGGTTCTAATTGGACCTAATTAGACCCTAATTGAGAAAATAGGAATATGGCTAACCCTATTGGCTAGCCATATAGCTTGGCTAGCCTCCCCACCCGCCCCCTTTGTTTTTCCATGCCAAATGCCAAGAGTCCATGTGCTTATGGACTCTTGGCGCGCCATAAGGAAGAGTCCATGGCACATGGACTCTTGGCGCGCCCCAAAAATTTCTTCGATGATTTTATTTGGGGCAGCCTCTTTCTTAAGCATTAGCGCACCATCTCTCCCCCCTTGGATGGGAATCCAATGGCTGATGGGATTTTGAGAAAGAAGGAATGCGCTAACTCTTCCCGGGCGCGCGAAATAACATCTCTTCAGAGATGAAAAGTCGCGACCCCTTCCCTTTTAAAACACCACGATTTTTCCTTTAAGAAAATCCATGGGATTTAATCTGGAAGGCCGTGAGATGGGAGGATGGGGCATGAGAAATTGAGAAGGGCGTGAGAAAGTGATTACGGAGAGGTGTGTAGGCGCCTATCTGATTTCTATTTAAAGGGTCGGGAAAATCAGAACAGGGGCAATTTTCTTTCTTCCTCTCCTGAAGACTCTTTTATTTTTTTCTTGCTCTTGCATTGTTTCCTTTACAGAGTATACCTTTGTCAAAACTCTGCTACTAAACAAGAATAAAAGTAAAAGTCTCCGACGGTAAAGGAAAGAAACGAGTTCCTATTTATTCCTTTCTTTCTTACATTAAGACATCATTGTCTTAATTTCTCCTCCAACTTAAGACAAGCCTATGTCCTCTTAGGACAAGGTCTTTTCTTCAAGACAAGGGTGTCTAAAGGTCCAAGGTCTTAGTGGAAGGAGGAGAAGGGGTCAAAGAAAGGGAAACAAGCTTTTGTGTGGAGGAATTCAAGCCATAAGTCCAAGCAATTGAGTTCTAGGAAGAAGAACTCAATAGAAGGAACCTTTGAAAAGAAGATAGAGTTGTCTTGATCACTGCTCTGTGTGGATCACCATCGGAGGGCGGACACTTGGACGCCTGGTGAATTCAATCAGCCCCTTCACCATCAACTTTGTTGGAATTAGCGATTACAGGTTGGTACTCTAATTCTAACAATGTATGTTTAAATGTTCAATATATGTTTTAATCCTGAATAAGGAGATCTTGGCTAAGGGATTATGGTGCAAATTTCATCATTTTGAAATTACACTTCCACTGCGGTGCATCGGAATCCCCAAGAGTGGTATCAGAGCCACCCTTATTACAGTTAAAACATATGAAAATATTCATGTGGTTTTGATGTAGTGTTGCATGTTAGGGTTTTTTAAATCCTTGAATCCTGATAATACTTAGCATATTTTTGTTACAAATATGTTTTTTGGTGTATGCCACTAGTTAGGGTTTTTCCACTCAAACCCTAATTATTATAGAGATATGATTAGTTTTGAAGTCATCATACTGAAATAAGGTTGCCCTGGCATAATGGTGGATCCATTATGTGGTAAATGGTTGTCCTAGTATGATGACACACTTAGCACATATTTGTTTTTATCTGTGTGATATCTTCTATTAGAATGTGCTGGCAAATTTTATAAAGCCCTCTTCTTAAAATTATATTAAGTCATAGTATATTTAACTAATAAGCATCACTAGTCATGATGAACAATTGATCATTCGGTGTCTAGAAAGGTGGTTATGGGAAGGTAAAGAGAATCGTGGTTTTTAATTGGTTCCGTTGACTGACCTGGCCAATTTTTATTGGTGTCTAGGAAAGCAATGGGGGACTCCCACATCTCTTCCACTTGCCTGGCCGATTTGATTATATTTAAATCTTGACTTAAATGCTGTGTTAAAAAAATGCTATATGTTGGCCTTCCTTCATGCTGGATCATTACTGTGTTATGAACCATATTAGGTTTGTTATGTTATCTGCAAGACCTAATAGGGTGATTGACATAATATTGGTCTAGTGCAAAGATATGCTTACAGTATATTCAGTATAATGCCTTATTGTGTTATCTGCAAGGGCATTATATTTGAATACTGACTGTATAGAAATGAAAGGGTCTTGACTTAACTAGAACATTATGGTTTGTTGTGTTTTCTGCAAGACTTATAATGTTCTAGAGGCCAAGTTATTTTTGAGAATTATATGAGATATAATTGGAAGAGTTTCCTACCTTTGAGCTTATAAAAGATTTGTTGTGTTATCTGCAAGATCTTTTATAAGTTATAAGGATCTCAATCTCACTAAGAAAATCGATCAGGGTTCTTCTCGATTATCATAGTGAGGGCTATGATTTTTGATAAAATAGTGGGAGACATAATTAAATTGAAGACCTAATTTAATTATGTAAGTCATTTCATGGTTGTTTGCTTATGTATTGTTCTTTATTAAATGTAGATAAATGGCATCTTCATTATCACTGAGAAGCATCTTAGATACCAACAAATTGACTGGTCCAAACTATGTGGACTGGTTGAGAAACTTAAAGATTGTACTGAGTTCAGAAAAACTTTCTTATATTCTTGATACCCCTAGTCTTAATCCACTAGGGGATGATGCCACACAGGAAGACATGGCCACATACAAAATGTGGCAGAATGACTCCCTCACTGTCAAATGTATCATACTGGCCTCTATGACCAATAAGTTACAGAGGCAGCATGAAAGCATGGATACTCAATCCATAATGCTCAATTTAAAGGAGCTTTATGGAGAACAAAGCAGAACTGCTAGATATGAAATATCTAAGCAGTTATTCCATGCTAGGATGACAGAGGGTACATCCGTTCAGGATCATGTCCTGAAGGTAATTAACTTAATCACCAGATTGGGTCAATTAGGGTTTATTATGGATGGGGAGCTGAATCAGGATTTAATCCTGCAATCACTCCCGGAGTCATTTTCTCAGTTTGTCTTAAATTATCACATGAACAAACTGAACACTTCCTTGCCTGAGCTGTTAAATATGTTAAAAATAGCAGAGAGCCACGTTAAGAGAGAAAAGGCTCCACTTCTTCTTGTTGATAAGACCAATAAGAAGAAATCGGGCAAAAAGGGTTTTAGTAGGAGGCTAAACCCTAAGGGTGGCATCAATAAGAACAAGAAAGGAAAGAAGGCCTCAAAACAGTCAACCTGTTTCTTTTGCAGCAAAGCAGGACATTGGAAAAGGAATTGCAAGGCTTACCTTGCAACTGTGAAGCCTGGTGTGGCAGATGCACCAAAAGGTATGTATGAGATACATACTATATTGACATTAAATTCGTCTATATCAAATACTTGGGTATTGGATACCGCTTGTGGTTACCATATATGCAAATCTTTGCAGGACCTCCACAAGCTTAAAGTATTGAAGGAAGGCGACTTCAATCTCTACGGTGCTGGTGGTGATATCATCCAAGCAGAAGCTGTAGGGACCTATATTCTGAAGTTGCCTTCAGGGAAGATCTTGGAGTTAGAAAATTGTTACTATATGCCAAAGATTATTAGGAACATTATATCTATTCCTTTGTTATTAAAACAAGGATATGTAATGGATGTAACGAGCACTGGTTGCTCGATAATGTTATCTAATAAAATTATTTGTTCTGGCATATTTAGCAATGGGCTCTTAACTCTTTCTTCCAATGATAGTATTTTTCATGTCAATACTAAAAGGAAAAGAAAAGACTTTAATGATACTTTACTTTGGCATCATAGACTTGGTCATGTTAATGAGTCTAGGATTAGCAAGTTATACAAGAAAAAATTCCTTGATCCTTATGAGTATGAATCATTAGGAACTTGCGAATCATGTCTCATGGGTAAGATGACAAAAACTCCATTCACTGGACATGGGGAAAGGTCAACTGAGTTATTAGGACTTATACATACTGATGTATGTGGTCCAATGACAACTCAGGCCAGAGGAGGATACTCATATTTTATCACTTTTACAGATGATTTATCTAGGTTCGGATATGTGTATCTTATGAAACACAAATCTGAAGCCTTTGATAAATTTAAGGAGTATCAAAGTATGGTCGAAAAACAAACCGGGAAAAGTATTAAAGTTCTTCGTTCTGATCGAGGAGGAGAATACTTATCCACGGAGTTTTTAGACTATCTTAAAGTTAATGGAATCCTTTCTGAATGGACCCCTCCTTATACACCACAGCTAAATGGTATAGCTGAAAGGAGGAATCGTACCTTATTAGATATGGTACGATCCATGATGTGCTTCACAAATTTATCCATTTCCTTCTGGGGTCATGCCCTAGAAACTGCTATTTACATTCTAAACAAGATACCTTCTAAATCCGTTGTTAGTACTCCATATGAAATTTGGAGTGGAAAGAAACCATATCTTAAATATTTCAAGGTATGGGGATGTCCAGCTTATGTTAAAAGAAATTTTGGACATAAGTTGGAACCTAGAGCGGATAAATGTCTATTTGTAGGATATCCTAAAGAAGGTAGAGGATATCTATTCTACCATCCTACTGAACAAAAGATTTTTGTCAGCAGGCATGCCACTTTTCTAGAAAAAGAGTTCATTTTAGAAAAGGGCAATGGTAGAACTATTGAACTTGGAGAAGTATAAGAAATACAGATAGACAATTCTCAACCATTAGAACATATAGTTAGGACAGAACCAGAACACAAAACTCCTCCTCGTAGGTCTGATAGAGTGCCACGGGCACCTGAGAGGTATGGGTTTATTATTGAAAATAATAAAGCCCAAGTCATTCAAAATGATGAACCTCTGACCTATACGGAAGCTATCTTGAGTACTGATTCAGATAAATGGCAAGAAGCCATGGAATCCGAAGTAGACTCTATGTATGTAAACCAAGTATGGTCTTTGGTTGATGCACCAGAGGGTGTTAATCCTATTGGGTGTAAATAGGTCTATAAGAAAAAGATTGGGGCTGATGGCCAAGTTGAAACCTATAAAGCCAGATTAGTGGCTAAAGGTTTTAGACAAAAATAGGGAATTGATTATGATGAAACATTTTCACCTGTTGCCATGCTCAAATCAATTCGGATTTTACTTGCTATAGCAGCATACCACGATTATGAGATATGGCAGATGGATGTAAAGACTGCATTTCTCAATGGTTTCCTTGAGGAAGAAGTCTACATGTCACAGCCAGAAGGTTTTATTTCAAAGAATAAACCTAATCAAGTATGCAAGCTAAAGAAATCCATTTATGGATTAAAGCAAGCTTCCAGGAGTTGGAACATCCGCTTTGATGAAACTATTAAAAGGTTTGGTTTTATCAAAAATGTGGATGAACCCTGTGTTTATAAAAAGACTAGTGGGAGTGCCATAGTCTTCTTGGTTCTGTATGTAGATGACATACTCCTCATTGGGAATGATATCCCAATGTTGCAATCAGTCAAGGTTTGGCTATCAAACCAGTTTTCCATGAAAGATTTGGGAGAAGCATCCTATATACTAGGTATTAAGATCTATAGAGACAGATCTAAGAGGATGCTTGGTTTATCCCAATCTAGGTACATTGACTTAGTGCTGAAAAGATTCAGCATGGAAGGAAGTAAAAGAGGTTATCTTCCTATGAGTCAAGGCATACATCTTTCTAAAAGGATGTCTCCTAAGACACCTGAAGAAAGAAATAGAATGAATTCTATACCCTATGCTTCGGCAATAGGGTCCATAATGTATGCCATGTTATGTACCAGGCCTGATATGGCATATGCTTTAGGCATTGTCAGTAGGAATCAGGCTGATCCAGGAGAGGATCATTGGAAAGCAGTTAAAAATATTCTTAAGTACCTAAGAAGGACTAAGGATATTTTTCTGGTTTATAGTGGTTCTGATCTTAAACTAGAAGCTTATTCTGATTCTAGTTTTCAATCAGACCCTGATGATAGCAAATCCATTTCGGGATATGTTTTTACCCTAAATGGTGGAGCAGTGAGTTGGAAGAGTACCAAGCAGTAGACTGTAGTTGACTCAACCATAGAGGCAGAATATATAGCTGTTAGTGAAGCCACCAAGGAAGCAGTCTGGATGAAGAAGTTCATCACAGAGTTGGGTGTTGTTCCTGAAATTGAAAACCCAGTGCCACTTTACTGTGACAACATTGGGGCTGTTGCTCAAGCTAAGGAACCAAGAGCTCATCATAAGTCCAAGCACATTCTGAGACGCTTCCATCTCGTCCGAGAAATAGTAGAGAGACAAGATGTCTACATAGATAGAGTTGATACAAAGAACAATGTAGCAAACCCGTTCACTAAGGCTCTACCACAGCGAGATTTTGATCGCCACCTCGAATGTATGGGATTAAGATTTAAAGGCGATTGGTTTTAGTGCAAGTGGGAGATTGAAAGGGATATGCCCTACAAGCCAATCTATGTTGTATCTCCCAAACCATTGTAATTGACAATTTTCTAAATAAAGACATTATTTTTCCATCATACGCTGTGTTTATACTATATGATGAACCCCATAGATTAGGGCTATGATTTTAGGGTTATGATGAGATCATACCAGTGAGACCTAAAATCTTAAAACCTTAATCTAAAGTATTCCTAGTCAAAGGAACCCTGAGTAGGGGATCAGGGTTTTCCGGTAAGACTAGCATATCCCATGTATACCAGAAAGGGTGACTGCTCTCACAGTCACTTGTGTATGACACTAATACTGGGATGTGGGTGCTCATTGGAGAATGAGTTCACTGATATGATCCAACTTGAGAACATCTAATGGAGTCTTAGCTACATGTCAATAGAAGGTTCTCATAGTGGGAGTGGTACAAGTAATCTTTTAACCTGAGACTGCCATAAGTACCTTATGTACATGAACCCATTCTTTGGTTCAATCCTAATCATGACACTGAGCCATGCACAGGATTGATACTGGGAATGGTGAATTGGATATGAAGGTAATGAGTAGGTCAACAAGGAATCGATCACTCTTAGTAAGAGGAGATTGCATCCAGCTAGTCAACAATCGGATGATGATTCAGGAAATCTTTGATCAAAGTAAAGATATTAGAAATGGTTTCTAATATCAAGATAATCGAATCATCATTATAAGATTGAGCTAGAAATAAATATAATATTGGATTTGACATATATCCATATCCATAGTTATATTTTGGGTGCAGGCTGATCGAAAGATTTAATTGTACGGTAACTCTCTACTGAAGGGCAATTTTGGTATTTCACCAGAATTTCCATATCTTCCGGGTAGACATGACACGTTGCTAGACGTCAATCTTGTCTTGTGGGTTGATCAAGTTCAAAGATCACTTGTTAGGAAGAGTCCTAATTGATCGAATTGGGTAAGCCCGGTTTGACCTAAATCGATTAGAAAGAGTTCTAATCAAATTAGGTCAACTTGTATTCGAACCCACTACTGGCTAGATGTGGAACCCAATGGGTCACACACTTAAGAGGATTGATCAAGAGTTTAATTTGGAATTAAATCATCTTTGCAGGATAACACTCTAGCAGGTGTTGCAAACCCTAACTTCTATTCGAATCAGATTTGAATTAGGGTTCCGGATTGGTTCAAATTGGGTTCTAATTGGACCTAATTAGACCCTAATTGAGAAAATAGGAATATGGCTAATCCTATTGGCTAGCCATATAGCTTGGCTAGCCTCCCCACCCGCCCCCTTTGTTTTTCCATGCCAAATGCCAAGAGTCCATGCGCTTATGGACTCTTGCCGCGCCATAAGAAAGAGTCCATGGTGCATGGACTCTTGGCGCGCCCCAAAAATTTCTCCGATGATTTTATTTGGGGCGGCCTCTTTCTTAAGTATTAGCGCACCATCTCTCCTCCCTTGGATGGGAATCCAATGGCTGATAGGATTTTGAGAAAGAAGGAATGCGCTAACTCTTCCCGGGCGCGCGAAATAACATCTCTTCGGAGATGAAAAGTCGCGACCCCTTCCCTTTTAAAACACCGTGGTTTTTCCTTTAAGAAAAGCCATGGAATTTAATCTGGAAGGCTGTGAGATGGGAGGATGGGGTGTGAGAAATTGAGAAGGGCGTGAGAAAGTGATTACGGAGAGGTGTGTAGGCGCCTATCTGATTTCTATTTAAAGGATCGGGAAAATCAGAACAGGGGCAATTTTCTTTCTTCCTCTCCTAAAGACTCTTTTATTTTTTTCTTGCTCTTGCATTGTTTCCTTTACAGAGTATACCTCTGTCGAAACTCTGCTACTGAACAAGAATAAAAGTAAAAGTCTCCGATGGTAAAGGAAAGAAACGAGTTCCTATTTGTTCCTTTCTTTCTTACATTAAGACATCATTGTCTTAATTTCTCCTCCAACTTAAGACAAGCCTATGTCCTCTTAGGACAAGGTCTTTTCTTCAAGACAAGGGTGTCTAAAGGTCCAAGGTCTTAGTGGAAGGAGGAGAAGGGGTCAAAGAAAGGGAAGCAAGCTTTTGTGTGGAGGAATTCAAGCCATAAGTCCAAGCAATTGAGTTCTAGGAAGAAGAACTCAATAGAAGGAACCTTTGAAAAGAAGATAGAGTTGTCTTGAGCACTGCTCTGTGTGGATCACCATCGGAGGGCGGACACTTGGACGCCTGGTGAATTCAATCAGCCCCTTCACCATCAACTTTGTTGGAATTAGCGGTTACAGGTTGGTACTCTAATTCTAACAATGTATGTTTAAATGTTCAATATATGTTTTAATCCTGAATAAGGAGATCTTGGCTAAGGGATTATGATGCAAATTTCATCATTTTGAAATTACACTTCTGCTGCGGTGCACCGAAATCCCCAAGATAATGATGCTGCAAACATTTGAAGATTAGTCTTCTCATTACTCTACTGAAGTATTTCATGTTGATGCAGAACAAAGAACAAAGAAGCGTATGCGGAAGTAAAATTAAGATTAATTCTTTTTTTTTTATATATATATTTCAGAAATTGGCTTCGACCCAAAGTAAAGCTAAACTACGTTGAAGGAAACTAGGTAAGGATTGAAAGCATAGTTTAGAAGAAACTAAATTATCAGAGTAGTTCAGAAGTAACGGATCGCTGGGGGTTGAGAAACTCCCAGACCTAGGGTTTCGCTCTGAACTTTCAACAGAACAGAAATAGAGAGGAGAGATGGTTTACTAACCAGACAGTGATCTTCTCAGGATTTTGGTGGAAGAGCTCTTTCGAGCAGATTGTGGGATCCTCGGAGTCGGCTATCTTCGCAATGGATCCTCTAATACTGGTCTCGTGGTTTGGTCGGCTTCTTCTGGACTCAAGATCTGGGAAAGAAGAGGAACAAATGATGGAATTCAGAAACTCAAGAAAAGATTTTACCAGGTTGAAGAACTTGAAAGCCGAAGTTGCTAAAATCAGGATTCTCCTGGAGGCCGATCTGACTTTCTCTTAGAATTGCTGTAGATCTGAAGTATCTGGACTGGAGCTGGATGCTGGTGGCCGGCCTGGACTTGGAGAGGGTGGCCGTGAGAAGTGGAATAGATTAGGGCTTGGTGGAAAGAGAAGGGTGATGGCGGCTAGGGTTTGGGAGTGGAGTGGCTTACCTAGGGTTTGGGGTTTTGGAGATCTCTCACCTCCTCAAGGTTCTTGGGGAACCCAGATTTACTCCCTCACGGAGCTCAACACCTGGAAGCAAGTGCGGAAAAGAGAAAACACAAGTTTGCTCATAAAAAAAATTTCTTTCATTCATCTGATTGATTTAAACTTACAAGAGGGGTTTAATTTATAAGGCTTTACAAGGGAGGAGGGTTTCACATCTTCCCATGTGGGACTAAAGGAGGGGATCTACAAATTAGGGCAAATCATTCACATATGGTCGGCCAAGGTACCAAAAAAATTGGATTTGGGTTATAAAAAGCAGGTAGATGGCGCCTCCTTGCTTGGATCTTCAAGAAAAATTTTTTTCCTTCCCTGGATCAACTCTTTTGGACTCCTCCTTTTCTTCCTCCCTAAGTCAAGGTCCTTCCCATCTTTGTTTTGGATGTTTTTGGCAGGTAGTGGGCGCCCCCTTGAAGTTCTCTTCCAAGAGAATTTCTTCCCATCTTTGCTTTGGATTTCTTGGGAAAGTCTTGGCCGCCCCCTTGATTTGTGGTCTCTTGGTGGACTTCTCTTTATCTGGCGCATGAGAGAAGGAAGTTGCTATCTGTGGAGTGGGGACCAAAGGCTGCTGGATGTAGATATGGCGTCCCTTGGACTGGGAGTGTGGCTGGGAGTGTGGTGTCCACTTGCTTGGTCTTGGGAGAAAATGTAACATCCCAGGTTGAAACCCTAGTCCACTACTGAGTCAACATGACTCAACAAAATAAAATGCAGGTAATGTAGACTCAAGCTAAATTGAGTTGATCTAGTCAACTCTTATTACAAACCAAAAACCCTAATTCTTCGGGCAAGGTTAATCAGAGATCCAGATGGAGCTCTAAAGTCTTCTTCTGAGTCTGGTGCCCGCACCAATTCTCCCAGGGTGGGAGGAACTCGACCCTGTCGAGTATGGATCAAGTTGGCTCTGGTATCTCTCCAAGAGGTCTGGGTCCAGCTCTTGTAACTCTTCTCGGGAGATCCAAGAGTCATCAGAATCTGGCCTTCTTAGCCAACGGACCAGGTATCTTTGGTATCCTCGATTACGAGTAGAGATAACCTGATCATCCAGGATCTTTTCAATCTGCTCTTTCCTCACAGGCCAATTTGTTGGTGGACACACAAGGTCAGGTTCACTCTCAAGAGCAGGATTAGGTTCAAAAGCCTCACTGGGAATCACAGCTGGCTCCCTATACTCTACTAGGTCTGTAATGTTGAAAGTGGAGCTAATGCCTAGTTCTGGAGGCAACTCGAGCACATAGGCATTGGATCCTACTCTCTTTACCACTCTAAATGGTCCAGCTCCCCTAGCATGTAACTTTCTAACGGTTCCAGGAGGAAACCGTTCAGGCCTTAACCTAATCATTACATAGTCTCCTTCGTCAAAAGTTTTGACTCGCCTTTGAGAATCAGCCAATTTCTTATAAGTTTCGTTACTTAAATTTATTTTGGCTTGAATTTCTTTATGCAAGTCTTTTATATGCTGTGCAAAAACTTTGGCAGACTCGGAGACCCGTGTGTGGACTGGTAAAGGAGCTAGGTCAAGAGGTGTGTGGGGTTTGTAACCATGCACAATTTCAAATGGACTCTTACCCGTAGACCTATTGATCGAGTCATTATATGCAAATTCAGCTCTAGGTAAGTACAAATCCCAGTTCCTAATGTTTTCACCAACAAGACACCTTAGCAGATTGCCTAAACTATGGTTCACTACTTCGGTTTGGCCGTCAGTCTGGGGATGATAGGCAGTTGAAAACTTAAGTTTCGTCCCTAACTTATGCCAAAGGGTTTTCCAGAAATAGCTGGTGAACCGAACATCCCTATCTGAAACAATGGTCTTGGGTAGGCCATGGAGTCGAACTATCTCATTAAAGAACATGGTGGCTACCTTAGACGCATCAAAAGTTTGGGAACAAGGCAAGAAATGGGCCATCTTGGAAAATCGGTCTACTACAACACAGATAGAGTCATGCCTCCTCTGGGTCTTAGGCAAACCTAACACAAAGTCCATGCTCACATCTTGCCAAGGACGATCTGGGACAGGGAGTGGGGTATAAAGGCCGGTGTTCTATTTTCGCTGTTTGGCAACAGCGCAGGTCCGACACCTAGCCACAATGTGTGCTACATCTCTTTTTAAGCTAGGCCAAAAAAAAAGGTCTTCAATAGCCAGGGTGGTCTTATCTTTTCCGAAATGGCCAGCTAAACCTCCAGCATGAGTTTCCCAAATCAAGAATTCCCTAAGAGAGGTTCTAGGGATGCAAAGCCTATTCTTAAAGAACAGAAAGCCATCTAAAAGGGAGTAATCCTTATGTTCACTAGATGGTCCTTGAGTTAGATCCTGGTATACAGTCTTGAAATCCGGACATGACCCATATTCTTCTTTGATTTGCTCAAACCCTATGACTTCAGCCCTAACAGAATTCAACAACAAAGATCGACGACTAAGGGCATCAGCTACCTTATTTTCAGACCCAGCCTTATGCTTCAAAACAAAAGTATAGGACTGGATATACTCTACCCACTTAGCATGCCTAGGGTTAAGCTTCTTCTGAGAATTCAAGATCTAAGAGCCTCATGGTCCGAAAACAGCACAAATTCTTGCGGTAGTAAATAATGTCTCCAGTAACGCAAAGCTTGCACTACCGCATAAAATTCCTTATCATAGGTAGAATACCTAAGCTTAGCATCGTTAAGTTTTTCACTAAAGAATGCTACGGGATGGTTCTCTTGGCTTAGGACTCCACCTATACCTACTCCTGAAGCATCACAGGCAACCTCAAATACCTTTGAAAAATCCGGTAGTCTCAAAATGGGTGCCTGGGTCATCCTATCCTTAAGATCTAGGAAGGCTTTATGGGCTGCTTTGGTCCACTGAAATTCTCCCTTCCTGATGCAGTCTGTGATAGGAGCAACTACGGTACTAAACCCCTTGATGAATCGCCTATAGAAGGTAGCCAAGCCATGGAAACTTCTGACTTCATGCACACTGGTCGACTCTGGCCATTCGACTATGGACCTAATCTTTTCAGGATCGGCAGCCACGCCGTCAGGGGTTACAATAAATCCAAGGAAGATAATCCTACTGGTCATAAATTCACACTTCTTGAGATTACCGTAGAGACTATCATTCCTCAAAACTTGACAGACCTGTCTAAGGTGGCCTAGGTGATCTGCAGGGGTCTTACTATAGATCAGGATGTCATCAAAATAGACCACTACAAACTTCCCTATGAAAGCTCTAAGTACCTGGATCATAATCCTCATGAAAGTACTAGGGGCATTGGACAACCCAAAAGGCATAACAACCCATTCATAGAGACCATCCTTAGTTTTGAAGGCGGTTTTCCACTCATCCCTTGGTCTAATTCTAACCTGATGATAGCCGCTCTTGAGATCAATTTTAGAAAAAACCATGGCACCGGCCATCATATCAAGCATGTCATCTAGTCTAGGGATGGGGAACCTATACTTGATTATGATTTTATTGATGGCACGACTGTCAACACACATCCTCCATGTGCCATCCTTCTTCGGGGTTAGAAGTGCAGGGACTGCACAAGGGCTAAGACTCTCTCTAATGAACCCCTTCCTCAACAATTCGCCAATCTGCTTTTGCAGTTCTTTATGCTCAGATGGATTCATCCTATAATGGGGCAAGTTGGGTAAAGTAGCTCCTGGGACTAAATCTATGGAATGCTGAATATCCCTAAGAGGTGGAAGGTGGTCTGGCAGATCCTCAGAAAAAACATCCTCAAATTCTTCTAATAAAGGCTTAACTTCCTGAGGAGGCTCTGAGGGTGTAGGAGTCCTAAGTTCCTTAGCAGTCAACATCCAAATGGGTGAACCACTATGAATTTCTTGTTCTAGATCCTTGGCATTAATTAGGTTCACTCCAGTCTTCATTTCCCTAACCTTGCTGGTTCCTTTAGCTACCTTGTCCTTAGGAGGGACTGAATGGATTGTGATTTTCTTTCCATTGAAACTAAAGACACAGGTGTTGGATTTTCCTAAGAGGGTGGCATCATGATCATACAACCAAGGTCTTCCAAGAATTATACTGCTCACCCCCATGGGCAAGACATCACACCAAATCTTCTCTTGATAGGATTGCATTTGGATTTGGACCTGACATCTAGACTGGATGGGTATAGAGGTAGAGTCTACCCAAGAAACCTTATAGGGGTTGGGGTGGGGGACTGGGGTTAAGCCTAACATTTTGACAGTGCTAGTAGAAATGGCATTCACACAGCTCCCACTATCTATGATGATTTTACAAACCTTATCCCCTAGTTTAAGGAAAGTCTGTAGGATGTTGGTCCTATGCCAATCTTCCTGAACTTTAGTCTGGGACAGGATGCATCTTACAACCCCTAAGTGGTCAGATTCAGTGGATTCTTCCTCTCCTTCATACTCATCAACCAAATTCATTCCGGCCTCATAAACTTCTTCTTCAAACTCCTCATTAGGCTCGGAATTCTCTTCTCCTCCCTCTTCTATATATAGGGATCTATGAGGGCACTGGCTAGAAACATGACCTACCTTATGACACTTAAAACAAGCTATGGCTGTGCACTGAGTGGAGATATGACCGGGTTTCTGACACTTAAAACAGACGATACTAGGGGTTCTCTGGGTGTCAGGTGCCTTACCTTTGTCCATGGGCCTAGGGGTGGGGATACCCTGATTAGGCTTGCTAGGGGTAACCTGGCTAGGTCCATTTCTTGGGATTGGGGCACTAACCCTAGATGGCATGGGTCCTCTCTGAAATTTCTCAATGTTCAGTGCAATCTGATAGGCTTGGTCTAGGTCAGTAACCTCTCTCAGAAACAACTCTCTCTTAATATCTTCCCTAAGCCCAGCCCTAAATCTAGACAAAGTGACTTCATGGGCTTCACTCACATCACATCTCATCAGGTATTCATCAAAGGTGGTTATGTAGTCTGAAACAGATCGGTTCCCTTGTTTCAAAGTTTTCCATTGGTCTAACAGATTTTGCTGGTATGAAATGGGTAGGTACTTGTCTCTAAGTTTCTCTTTCATACCCTGCCAAGTGGTTATGGGCTCTACATTTCGTCTTCTAGTGGTCAGCTTAATGTTCCCCCAGTATAACCTAGCTTGGCGTATTAATTTCATCTTGGCAAACTTGAATTTCCTCTCCTCAGACATGGCATACCACTCAAAGTACTGGTCCATCTCACCCTCCCAATCAGAATACACCTTAGGATTTAGGCTACCATCAAAAGTGGGTGCATCTAACTTGATGTTTCGAATGAACCTATCATCTCTATCCTCAGGTTCTGGGTCAGGCCTCCTATGATTAGGTTCAGGATCTCGGTATAAAGGTCTTCTAGGCTCTTGGCATGGGTGAGGTTGAGGTACATTAAAATCTGGGTCAGGAGTCCAGTTCCGATGCCTAGGTTCCTCTAGCACTTGGACTCGATCCCTAAGCTGGGCAAAATCCTCATGGACTTGTTCTTTAAATTGGGCAATAGTGGTAGTCACATCCTGACTCAGTTTGTTCATACTCTTAGTAAGAGCTCTAACCATGGCCTCTAAATCAGGTTGGGTTTGACCAGGTTGGTAGGGCACTCCATTCCGGGTAGACATGATGCAAGCAAACACACAAAATGAGACTCAACTGATCGACTACGGGCTAACTAGACCTAGAGCCCAAACTAGATGCCCAATTAGAGTGGCAAGCTAGCATGTAGTAACTCAGGACTCAGCCAGGCAGGTGTAAGGGGAGTGTTAGGTCCCTGAATGCCAATCCTAGACAATCAGAGATTGGCCAGGTAGGCGGACCAGCACACAAGCCCTTCGAGATGGAATCCCTGAACCACCATTCTAGACACTGAGTACAAAGCACACACAGAGTAACCAGACAAATTGACTCAACACTAGCCTTGACCCGACTTGTTGATGTCCCTAGCCCACTAGGGCAAATTAGGTCTAATCAATTTTAGATTAAAGGCTTAGGTTCGAATGAAGGGGTGGTGGTTTTGGGCTAAGGAGAGGTTATCAACTCCTCCCCTTATCTTAGATGCTCAAATGCCCTTAAGTTGAATTAAGAGATGAACACTCAAAAATAAATGGATTGCAGAACAAAAAAAATAGAGTTGCAGTAATTTAATTCTCAGAAATCGCACGGAAACCAATAAATCATGAGAAAATTATGCAAATTAGTTTCAATTATACTGGTTTCAGAAAAATAAAAATCACTGAATTTGGAGTTACCTGCAGTGAGAAATAATTCCTGCAACAGGGCAATTACGGGCTGAAAACAGAGCACTTCCCCGTTTACAATTTCTGCTACGAAGTTGTAACCCAACGGATCCCCTACACGCCCTAGGAACACCCCATGGAATGGGAAGAGGAGGTTTGCACCTCGCTTCGTTCCTAGGACCGGACGTCTTGGGGAGTCTACTTCGAGCAGACAAAGTAAAAAGAAAGGGACTTAAACAAGCAATCAAACAGAAACACTAGACAGGGCTCTGATACCAAAAATGATGCAGAACAAAGAACAAAGAAGCGTATGCGGAAGTAAAATTAAGATTAATTCTTTTTTTTTTTTTTTTTTTATATTTCAGAAATTGACTTCGACCCAAAGTAAAGCTAAACTACGTTGAAGGAAACTAGGTAAGGATTGAAAGCACAGTTTAGATGAAACTAAATTATCAGAGTAGTTCAGAAGTAACGGATCGCTGGGGGTTGAGAAACTCCCAGACCTAGGGTTTCGCTCTGAACTTTCAACAGAACAGAAATAGAGAGGAGAGATGGTTTACTAACCAGACAGTGATCTTCTCAGGATTTTGGTGGAAGAACTCTCTCGAGCAGATTGTGGGATCCTCGGAGTCGGCTATCTTCGCAATGGATCCTCTAATACTGGTCTCGTGGTTTGGTCGGCTTCTTCTGGACTCAAGATCTGGGAAAGAAGAGGAACAAATGATGGAATTCAGAAACTCAAGAAAAGATTTTACCAGGTTGAAGAAATTGAAAGCCGAAGTTGCTGAAATCAGGATTCTCCTGGAGGCCGATCTGACTTTCTCTTAGAATTGCTGTAGATCTGAAGTATCTGGACTGGAGCTGGATGCTGGTGGCCGGCCTGGACTTGGAGAGGGTGGCCGTGAGAAGTGGAATAGATTAGGGCTTGGTGGAAAGAGAAGGGTGATGGCGGCTAGGGTTTGGGAGTGGAGTGGCTAACCTAGGGTTTGGGGTTTTGGAGATCTCTCACCTCCTCAAGGTTCTTGGGGAACCCGGATTTACTCCCTCACGGAGCTCAACACCTGGAAGCAAGTGCGGAAAAGAGAAAACACAAGTTTGCTCATAAAAAAAATTTCTTTCATTCATCTGATTGATTTAAACTTACAAGAGGGGTTTAATTTATAAGGCTTTACAAGGGATGAGGGTTTCACATCTTCCCATGTGGGACTAAAGGAGGGGATCTACAAATTAGGGCAAATCATTCACATATGGTCGGCCAAGGTACCAAAAAAATTGGATTTGGGTTATAAAAGGCAGGTAGATGGCGCCTCCTTGCTTGGATCTTCAAGAAAAATTTTTTTCCTTCCCTGGATCAACTCTTTTGGACTCCTCCTTTTCTTCCTCCCTAAGTCAAGGTCCTTCCCATCTTTGTTTTGGATGTTTTTGGCAGGTAGTGGGCGCCCCCTTGAAGTTCTGTTCCAAGAGAGTTTCTTCCCATCTTTGCTTTGGATTTCTTGGGAAAGTCTTGGCCGCCCCCTTGATTTGTGGTCTCTTGGTGGACTTCTCTTTATCTGGCGCATGAGAGAAGGAAGTTGCTATCTGTGGAGTGGGGACCAAAGGTTGCTGGATGTAGATATGGTGCCCCTTGGACTGGGAGTGTGGCTGGGAGTGTGGTGTCCACTTGCTTGGTCTTGGGAGAAAATGTAACATCCCAGGTTGAAACCCTAGTCCACTACTGAGTCAACATGACTCAACAAAATAAAATGCAGGTAATGTAGACTCAAGCTAAATTGAGTTGATCTAATCAACTCTTATTACAAACCAAAAACCCTAATTCTTCGGGCAAGGTTAATCAAAGATCCAGATGGAGCTCTGAAGTCTTCTTCTGAGTCTGGTGCCCGCACCACATGTTGGATCCTTAATCCAACATTGGGCTTATATGTAAATAATAATACTTTATGGACTGTCATTTAAGGTTTGGCCCACTTAAAAGTGATCAATTAAGTTTTGAGCTATTTGGGGCCTTAATATATCTAATAGGGTGTAGGCTTTTTAATGTGTAGAGACTTAAGGATAATTTCTATTTTTATGATGGATAAAAATAGAAATTATAATAATACTGTTTTTATATAATAGCGGTTATGGTCCCCAGATCACACGGTGTTATTCCTTTCTCCTCGATATCCCATCAGAGAAGAAAACCTTAGAGAAGAATAAAAAGGCTATTTGTATGAATTTGGAAGGCTAGCCATGCGACACAGGGATAGACCTTCAAATTTAGGCCTTCAAATATAGCTTCAAGTATGCTTCTGCTTATTGTTTGGTTATTCTCAATGATTTCACATGTTAATTTTAGAATTTTCTTTCAAATAGGCTTCAAGATAATTCCCAACAAGGGGATAATTCCTAACAAGTGGTATCAGAGCCTATTCATGTTGAATCGTTGAGAATAAAATTATGTTTTCAGTTTAAGATTTTATTTTGATATTTTATTTTGGGTATCTATGATTTTTCACCATTGTCGGTATCGAAAAGCATAGGCGTGGCCTGCTTGGCTGTGCCATAGGGACATCGTGGCCTGGTTGGCTATGGCAGCGGTGTTCAATGGAAGGAAATGTAGCAGGTGACTGCTTGCTGCAATTAAGAAAGTAACCCTTAGGGTTAATTTTAATATTATTTATTTTGGGTACAATTTTAAATTCAAATATTGGTATTTTTTTTATATTTTGAGATAAATTAATTGAAGTAACATGTCACCAAAATGACCTCTCTTGTGGAAATTAATTTATTTTGAAATATAAATGGCTGTATATATATAATTTGTGAATATTTGTCAGCCCAAAGGATGGTAAATATTTAATAAAATTATATGCGTACTTGTGGTAATAAATACATGATGATTATTTGGTTTTGCATGTGAATAGTAAATTGGCCCAAAAGAAGGTTTATTGTTTGACATGTTCCTATTATCAGTGTTTGATTACTGCACCAAGATATCACTTACAAGTTAATATTTTATCCAACGATAAACTATTAATGGAGTGCCCGATATCTTGAGATGGGATTTGCCTTTATTTGAATTTATTTTTGTTGTGATATTGATGTAAGCTTGTTTTGTTTATTGTTCTTTGTTTAGATATGACTTTTGCTAATATAACTGCCAACATCAATTCAATTTCTATGTTGAATGGCTCTAATTTTAAGTCATGGCAAGAGAACCTTTTAATAGTTCTTGGATTCATGGATCTTGACCTTGCGACAAGAAAAAATACTCCTGCACCTCTTATAGATAAGAATACCTCTGATGAAAAGAGAGAGATTGAGAGGTGGGAGAGATCAAATCGCATGTGCACGATGATCATGGAAAAGTCAATTCCAGAAGCATTTAGAGGCACAATATTTGAAATAGTTACTACGACTAAAGATTTCATTGCCAAAATTGAAAAGAGGTTTGTCAAAAGTGAAAAGGCTGAAATAGGTACACTCTTGACAAACCTAATTTCATGAGGTATATAGATAAAGGCAACATCAGGGAGTACATCATGGAGATATCTCATCTTGCCTCTAGATTGAAAGCACTTAAGCTTGAACTCTCTGAGGACTTGCTAGTACATCTGGTTTTGATATCTCTTCCGATCCAATTCAACTAGTTTAAGGTAAGCTATAACTGTCAGAAAGAGACTTGGTCTTTGAATGAGCTCATCTCTTACTATATTCAGGAAGAGAAAAGGTTTAAGCAAGAAAAGACAGAAAGTGCTCACCTGGCCTCAACCTCCAAGGAAAAGGGCAAGGGAAAGAAAAGGAAGAAGGATAAAGGAGCTGCAGATACAGTACCTTCTAAGAAACAACAAAAGAAAACCACTGACTCAGATGGTAAGGGTTGTTTCTTTTGTCGGGCTGAAGGGCATCAGAAGAAGCAGTGCACTAATTATCATGCATGGCATGCTAAAAAAGGTATGCTTCTTGTTTTAGTTTGTTATGAGGTTAATTTAATTTCAGTACCTAGATACACGTGGTGGATAGATTCTGGTGCAACAACTCATATCAGTGTGTCTATCCAGGTTGCCTGAGTTGCCGAAAGCCAAGTGATGCTGAAAGATACCTCTATGTGGACGATGGCCAAGTAGTTCAAGTTGAGGCAATAGGAAAATTTAGATTATTGTTAAAGACTGGATTTTATTTGGATCTTGATGAAACTTTTATTGTACCGTCATTTAGATAGAATTTGATTTCTATTTCTACTTTGGACAAATCAAGTTATTTTTGTTCATTTGGAAATGAAAAATTTAGTTTGCTTCATGATTCAAAAGTGGTTTGGTGGGGGCACCAGGCTCAGAAAGAAGAAGCTTCAACTAATACCAAGTTCTTTATGGATTGAGACTAGGAACTCAAGTCTCGTATGAGTCCTGTATGTTTATTGAGTCCTGTTTTATTTTCTTTTGGGGTTTTAAAGTTTAATTAGAATTCAATCAAGAGTTCAATTAGGCTTTGTACTGAGTCAAGTTCAAGAGCTACTTGAAATTAGGCCAGACCAGCTCTACTTGGAATGCCACATCATCATGGACCACCGGTGCCAACTCATCACCAGAGGACGTCACATCACCTTTGCCATGTCATCTCCAAGGGGCGCCATGGAGAAGAATGCGCCATGTCACCATGCCACCTTGCCACGCCACATCATTGCCACCTCACCTGCCATGTGGCATCATTCAAATTTTAAATTACATGAAAGCTACAAGTGGTCGACCAAGGAGTGTTTTCAAATTCAAAGGAGGTCGACCAACTCCATCCACAAATCATGCAACCAGCTCCACCAAATCCTCCACATTCCATGTAACCCTCCACCAAATCCTCCACATTTCATGTAACCCCCTAATATTTCTCCATGATATGGGGAATTTCAAATTGATTGAAAGGCCATTAAAAGCCTCTTGTACGCCCATGGTAGAAAGGAAGCTTTTTGGATGAAATGAAATTGAAGTGAAGTAGTAGTTGAAGAAGGTGTTTTTTTTGGTAGTATCTTCTTGTTTTCTTTGGGTGTGTTTGATTTTCTCTTCTCAAGCTTTCAAGTGTCCAACGCCAACATCCACCTCTAGGGATCCATGCCTCCATCGAAGTTTCCTTGCCTGTTTGGTTTCTTTGTTTTGATATCTTTCAAATTGGTCCCAGTCTAACCCGTTCATTGTGCAGGATCCTTCTACGATTCAGAGTTCAAGAAAGGATTCTCTTGCCAAAGATCAATGTTGAATGAAACTAGTTTCTTTGGAATGCCAATCTTCCACTTCAGGGCTAGTTCATCTAAGAACTTCAATGGATCTATCAGGGAGTGATCATCTTGGATAAATAACACCTCCTAATCTCTTAAGTCTGAGTTATTGAAGATCGTTGCTAAGGTTTAAATTCAATATTCATTAGCCCTAATCTTCTCTAGGATTTAAATAACTACATCACGACGTAAGTTCCAAATTTCAGTGCTCCTTCCATAGCTTTACCTTAGTACTTTTGATCTGAAATTTAGTACATGTTAATAGGCTTCATTTCTCTCATTTCTCAATCCATCATTTAGAATGCATTCTCATCATCGTGCCACGTCAAATTGGTATCAGAGCATGGTTGCATTAGGGTAGAATAGTTTTCTTTAAATCCAAGCAAGATCTAAAATTTATGCCTCCTGAGCGGGTGTACTCCAGTACACTGTCACGACCCATGGGAATAATGAGCCCCTGGCCGGACGTGAATTTTTTAGATTGAAGTTTGGGTAAGCCATTGCACTTGTTTGATTAGGTTCTGTTTTCTAAAAATTTGTATCTGTTTATTGTAATCCGTCTGCAGCTCCAAAGGCAAGTTGCTAATTTTTTGTTGACATATATTTTTTCTTGTTCCTTTTTAAGTCAGTTATCACTTATTAAATTTCATCATCAGAAAAAAATTATAAAAAAAATAAAAATTTCTGCAGTTTGACACTATCATTAGGGTTCTGTTCTGTCCTTCTTATTTATCTTCATTTGTAGGATCTGCTTAGAGTAGTACAGATTTTAGTTTTAAAATTCCTTTCATCTACATTGAAACATATAAGTTAGGAAACCTCTGTGAATTTTTTAGAATTTTTGGATATTTTTTTTATCATGTTTTCCATACCACTTTCAAACTGCAACACACTTCTGCAGCACCTTTGCATTTCATTCATCTCATGATAAATCAAATTAAGGGTATCAATTTGACATAGGGTCAGGGTTTCATCTCCTGTCCCTAGCCCAAAAATCACCAGCCAGCATATCGATCCCAGCCCATTAATTAAAATTGAGTAGAACGTTAATTGCCCTAGTGGGTTAAGGACACCAACAAGTTGGGTTCAGGTTAGGGTCAAGTTAACTGTGTCAGCTAATTGGTGTGTGCTTACTGGCTTGGTGTCTATGATTGGTGCATCAGGGCTCGTGATTTGGTCTGCCTACCTGGCCAATCTCATATTGGTGTCTAAGGTTGGCAATCAGAGACCTTCACTCCCCTCCACCTACCTGGCTAAGTCCCATAAGTACTACTAGCTAGTTGGTTCACTTAATTAGACTTCTAATTTGTGCTCTAGGTCTAGGAAACCTTAGCTCAAACTTGAGTCCATTTGCATGCATGACAACTAGAGTAGGGACACCATATTCACCAATCCAAGCCCAGTCCAGTGTAGCCATGGACCCGAATCTTGAAACCATGCTGAAAGGCCTAAATGATCTAATGGCCCAGTTGAACCAAATGCTGGCTAAATAATTTTTCTTAGACTAACCAACTCCTACTATCCCATTAGCTCATATAAATGATAGGAGTAAGAACCCTGAAGTACAAGTTGAGTTCATGAATACTCAAGACTTAGGATATCCTCAAATTGAAGGGCTAGGGAAGGAAGAAGGCAAGTCTGAACCTAGTAAATATGTGTATGAGACTGACATCAGTTTAATAAATGAATATGAAGGGGAAGACTGTGAAGAGAACAACTTTAGTACCTTACCTGAGGAAACCTTTGGTAAAGAAAAGATTATTGAGCCTAGTCCTGAAACATCAGAACAACCAAACTTTAGTGAGGACTTGGTTCCTGTAAGACAATGCCCTTAGGATGAACCCAATACTTTAGCTTCGACACAAGAACTCCTTCAGTTACCTGAGAAGAATCCAATCATTATTTTAGAAGACTTTGCCGATGACCTTCAACTACCTAGAAGCATCCCGCCCGTAGATCAATATTCAAATCTTAAGGTCATCATGAGTAACTAAGGTCTGTTTCAAGATTCCCCTAAATTATTCCAAGACTCGGATTCCTATTTCCTACCTTTCCTTAAGTCTTATCCTAATTTTAGAGCCATTAAGTTTCATTTTGATGAGATTACTAGGTTGCATGAGCCTTTAAAGCCTATTCCTTTTGCTACCTACTTTTGGAAAACCTTATGGCATTTGCTAGGAACCCATGGTAAATTCTCATGTGCATACCAGACCAGGGTCAAACCTAGAGAGTCATTAATCTATTAGGTTTAGGCCCTAGAGAGTCCAATAAAATTCCTCTCAATAAGGATGCCTAGTTCAGTCTGCATTTCATAAGTGCTTATGTAAGTTTCTGAGTCTGCTGAGTCCTATGCATAGCATGTTGAGGATTTACATCATGAAATAAATTTGAGCAATGAATCCTATAAACATAGGACTAATTCAAGAAAGAAAGTCAAGGAATTCTATGAGAGAGATCATGTTCCCATCTGGGACTTTCAAGAAACTACATACCCGTGGTGCAGGCCCCTTTAAAGTCCTAAAGAAGATTTGATCTAATGCTTACATATTGGAATTACCTTCAGACCTAGGTATTAACCCGACCTTCAATGTCTCAGACTTGATAGAATATAAGGAACCCATGATGATACCTAGTGAGCCTTTTGGGCCTGACCATATTTTTGAGAGTGAACCATTACCTGAGTATCCACAAACAACCATTCCTCAAAAATGAGAGAAAACTGAACAAATCCTGGATAATAAGATTGTCACTACCAGAAACAAGGATTACTATCGATATTTGGTCCGTTGGCAAGGGAGACCAAAATCTGACGACTCCTGAATCGCTAGAGAGGACCTGCAACGACTGGACCCAGACTTATTTGAACAATATCAAAGCCAGGCTGAACCATACTCGACAGGTCGACTTCCTCCCACCCGGGAAGAATTGGTGGGGGCACCAGGCTCAGAAAGAAGAAGCTTCAACTAATACCAAGTTTTTTATGGATTGAGACTAGGAACTCAAGTCTCGTATGAGTCCTGTATGTTTATTGAGTCCTGTTTTATTTTCTTTTGGGGTTTTAAAGTTCAATTAGAATTCAATCAAGAGTTCAATTAGGCTTTGTACTGAGTCAAGTTCAAGAGCTACTTGGAATTAGGCCAGACCAGCTCTACTTGGAATGCCACATCATCATGGACCACCGGTGCCAACTCATCACCAGAGGATGTCACATCACCTTTGCCATGTCATCTCCAAGGGGCACCATGGAGAAGGATGCGCCATGTCACCATACCACCTTACCACGCCACATCATTGCCACCTCACCTGCCAGGTGGCATCATTCAAATTTTAAATTACATGAAAGCTACAAGTGGTCGACCAAGGAGTGTTTTCAAATTCAAAGGAGGTCGACCAACTCCATCCACAAATCATGCAACCAGCTCCACCAAATCCTCCACATTCCATGTAACCCTCCACCAAATCCTCCACATTTCATGTAACCCCCCTAATATTTCTCCATGATATGGGGAATTTCAAATTGATTGGAAGGCCATTAAAAGCCTCTTGTACGCCCATGGTAGAAAGGAAGCTTTTTGGATGAAATGAAATTGAAGTGAAGTAGTAGTTGAAGAAGGTGTTTTTTTTGGTAGTATCCTCTTGTTTTCTTTGGGTGTGTTTGATTTTCTCTTCTCAAGCTTTCAAGTGTCCAACGCCAACATCCACCTCTAGGGATCCATGCCTCCATCGAAGTTCCCTTGCCTGTTTGGTTTCTTTGTTTTGATTTCTTTCAAATTGGTCCCAGTCTAACCCGTTCATTATGCAGGATCCTTCTACGATTCAGAGTTCAAGAAAGGGTTCTCTTGCCAAAGATCAATGTTGAATGAAACTAGTTTCTTTGGAATGCCAATCTTCCACTTCAGGGCTAGTTCGTCTAAGAGCTTCAATGGATCTACCAGGGAGTGATCATCTTGGGTAAATAACATCTCCTAATCTCTTAAGTTTGAGTTATTGAAGATCGTTGCTAAGGTTTAAATTCAATATTCATTAGCCCTAATCTTCTCTAGGATTTACCTGTTAATAGGCTTCATTGCTCTCATTTCTCAATCCATCATTTAGATTGCATTCTCATCATCGTGCCGCGTCATGGTTGGTTCTTATTTTTTATCAAGCTAGATAATCTTTATTTAATTGATTCAATTACTTCATTTAATGAATCCTTGCAATTAAGTACATGAGGTGTGAAGAAAAAATTAACCATTGAGATTTCGGCTTTGTTATGGCACAAGAAATTAGGTCACATCTCCAGAAGGAGAATGGTGAGACTTGTATTAGACGAAATCTTGAATCCTTTAGATTTTGCAGATTTTGATGTTTGTGTTAACTACATAAAGGGAAAACAAACCAATCAAAGGAGATTTGAAGCCAACAGGACTTCGGACATCTTAAAACTTATACATACAGATATTTGTGGGCCATTCCCTACGATTGCTTGGAATGGTCAACAATACTTTATAACATTCATAGATGATTTTTCCAGATATGGCTACATATATCTCATTCATGAAAAGTCACAGTCACTGGATATGTTCAAAAATTATAAGGTTGAAGTTGAAAACCAACTCAATAAAAAGATTAAAAGCATCAGATCTGATCGTGGTGGTGAATACTATGGCAGATATGATGGTTCAGGTGAACAACATCCTGGACCTTTTGCTAAATTCTTAAAGGAATGTAGTATCGTTCCACGGTACACTATACCGGCTTCGCCCACCATGAATGGTGTTGCTGAAAGATGAAACAGAATGCTTAAAGACATGGTAAGGAGTATGATTAGTCATTCTACCTTACCTAACTCACTCTCGGGAGAAGTACTTAAGACTGCAGCATATGTCCTTAATAGAGTTTCAATTAAAGTAACTACCAAAACCCCTTATAAACTTTGGACGGGCAGGAAACCCAGTGTAAATCACTTACATGTTTGGGGAAGTCCAGCTGAGGCAAGGCCTTATAGGCCTAATAAAAAGAAACTGGACTCAAAGATGGTGAGTTATTATTTTATTGGATACTCTGAAAGATCTAGAGGGTATAAGTTTTATGATCCCACGACTAAGTCAATTTTTGAGTTAGGAAATGGACGGTTCTTTGAGGATGTTGAGTTTGTGGGAGGAGATATAGATAAGGACTTTATCTTTAAAGAGGAATATGTTAATATTCCCACTGGTGTCATTGGCATTGATCAGGATTTTATTTTTGACCTTGTTCAAGACACAACAAATCAAGATAATGTCAGAGAACCTTCCATTCAAGAAATTATTCCAGAAGAACAAACTCTAGTACCTCAAGAACCTATGCCATTAAGAAGATCTACTAGAAAGAGGAGAAGTGCAGTGCCAGATGATTACATTGTATTTCTCCAAGAACATGAGATAGACATTGGAGTGATGGAAGATGATCCAACCAACTTTCATTAAGCCATGGAAAGTTCTGACTCTCAAAAGTGGATTGATGCCATGAATGAGGAGATAAAGTCCATGAAAGAAAATGACGTATGGAATCTTATCTCATTGTCAGAAGGTGCAAAACCCGTTGGTTGTAAATGGATATTTAAAACTAAAAGGGATTCGAAAGGCAATGTGGAGAGGTACAAGGCTCATCTTGTCGCAAAGGACTTTACACAGAAAGAAGGCATCGTCGATTATAAAGAGACTTTTTCTCCGGTTTCTTCGAAAGACTCTTTCAGAATTATAATGGCATTGGTGATGCATTTCAATCTTGAGTTACACCAGATGGATGTGAAGATAGCATTTCTCAATGATGATATTGATGAGACAATTTAATGGTGCAACTAAAAAACTTTGTGTCAGGAGATCCAAAGAACATGGTTTGCAAACTTAAGAAATCCATCTATGGACTCAAATAGGCATCTCGATAATGGTATTTCAAATTTCATCAGGTGATCATCTCATTCGATTTTGAGATGAATTTGGTCGATGATTGTATATACTATAAGTTCTGTGGGAGTAAATATATTTTTCTTGTTTTATATGTCGACGATATCTTGCTAGCCAGCAGTAATATAGGCTTAATGCACGAAACCAAGAGATTTCTAGCTAAGAATTTTGAGATGAAAGATCTTGGTGATTTCTTTTTTATATTAGGCATATAGATACACCGGGATCGTTATCGGGGTATTCTAGGATTATCACAAAAGAGCTATATCGAGAAGGTTCTAAAAAGGTATGGCATGCAAAATTGCAAACCAGGAGATATCCCTGTGGCTAAGGGAGACAAGGGTCTATATTAGTGCCTTAAGAATAACTTGGCGAAAGAGAAAATGTAGAAGATTCCCTATATATCAGTAGTAGGGAGTTTAATGTATGCTCAAGTTTATACATGTCTGGATATTACGTACGTCACTAGGATGTTGGGCAGATATTTGAGCAATCCAGGAGTTGAGCATTAGAAAGCAGCTAAACAGGTCTTGCGGTACTTACAGAGAACAAAAGACTACATGCTTATGTATCGGAGGTCGAATCAGCTTAAGATCATTGGTTATACTGACTCTGATTTTGCTGGATGCCAAGATAGTATGAAATCTATATCAGGCTATATCTACCTACTTGCCGGAGGTGCTATCTCTTGGAAGAGTGCTAAACAATCTCTTATAGCCTCTTCTATCATGGCAGCAGAGTTCATAGCATGCTATGAGGCATCCAATCATGGAATATGGCTTCGAAACTTTATCACGGGGCTGCATATAGTGGACGGTGTTGAAAGGCCACTCAAGTTATTTTGTGATAATAAGTCAGCAGTTTTATATTCTAATAACAATAGGAGCTCAACGAAATCAGAGCATATAGATATCAAGTTCCTAGTTGTTAAATAAAGAGTTCAGAGTGGAAAGTTATCTATTGAGCACATAGGTACAAACTCCATGGTTGCAGATCCGCTTACTAAAGGAGTACCACCCAAGGTATTTCATGATGGGGATCCAGGGCAGGTCCGGGTATTTTCTATTTTTTCTTATTTTTTTAGAATTCTTTTATTTTTCCTATCCCGCTATTCCATCTATCCCCGCTATTCTGGTTTTGTTCTCGGTTTATCCCTGAGTTATCCCAGCTTTATTCTATCTCCTGCAACCTTTCTCCCTTGAATTTTTTAAAAGTTTCGAACACTAGCCCACCGCTCCTCCGGCCCCAGATCCGGGCCGCCCACCCTTCGGCCGCCCTCGTCGGAACGCCACCAAAGCTCGCCAACCGCCGCCCACGTCGGAGAAGCCGTCGCCGCCCACGCCCGTGGGAAGCCGAACGGACGCGGAGGCGTCCGCCCGCCACGTCCCACGGCCGACACCACCGCTGCCACCGGCCCGCTGCCCACCGCCGTTCCCATCGCCCGCCTGCCCTCGCCCGGCCATCGGTGGGGTCCGCCGCCACCCACGCCCGTGGGAAGACAAACGAACGCAGGAGGCGTCCGTCCGCCCGCGTGCGGCCGTGTGGCACCGCCGCCCACCGCCTGACACCGCCGCCGCCGCCCGCCTGTCTGCCGGACACCGTCCCGCCATCTCCGGCCTCCCCGCTATCCACCGGCCATTCCTGGTGCCCGAGAGGTCTCCCACGGCCATGGGAGACCAAACGACATGCTTGGCATGCCGTGCCAGCCATGTGCCGCCTCGCCTGCGACCACCGCTAGCCATCCACCGCTCGCCACCCGCTGGCCCCATCCGCCGCCTGCTTCCTGGTCGCCTTCCGTATGCTCCGTCGGGAGATCGATCCTCCGCATGTTCGTGAGACGGAGTTGCACGGATTTCAGAGTGGCCCATATTTTAGAGCAGCATGCTTTCTAGAGTAGATTATCAAGCCAACACGCTCTTCAGAGCATATCAACACTATTTTTGATGCAACACGAATTTTGATGTAATTTATTTTCCTTTTTTAGTTTTCTTAGAGGCTAAGAAACTAAGGGTTTTGGTTTTTCTATATAAAGGCCCCCTCTCCCCCTGTAATAATCATAGAGTTTTGATATAGATTTTTGGGTTGGTTCCGGTTCTGTTCTGGGCTAAGAACTGTTTTTCTTCATTCCCTGCTGTGTGCATTATGGGTTCGATGAGGGGTGTGAGGCGTTCCCTGCTGTGTGCATTATGGGTTCGATAAGCACCCTAGTTATCCCCTATCTCGTCTTCTTTATCCCCTCGTGTCCTTCGAGAGTCATCCTAGTGCATCTATGTGAGAGCCCTGCTATGTGCATTATGGGTTCGATGAGAGCTCAGGGTAGCTGGTGCTGTGACCCCTTCGGGAGGGTAGCTTTATGCTCAGGGTAGCTGGTGCTGTGATCCCTTGGGAGGGTAGCTTTAGGCTTTGACCCCTGACTTTCTGTGTGCATTCCCCGCTAGAGTGAGTCTCAGGGCCATGAGTTGCACTTCCCGGTCCCCCATCTTCATCCTTCCTTCGCCACATCCATCCAAAAAAAAATTGAAAACAAAAGAGATCAGCTGTCTTAGGATTTTAGTGTCAGTATGCCCTAGTCCCGGGAGGCTTCTTAGCCCTCCCACGGTCCTAATTTGTTTAGTTGTTTCACCGTTTTTCAAATAACCAGGTTACATCGATTTTTTGTCCCGCATCAATTTTGGTATCAGAGCGAGTTGTAGATTAGGGTGTGCTCCATCTTTCGAACTCGACGGAATTGAGTTCTTCGCGGTCGAGGAGAATGATGGGGATCCAAGGCAGGTCTGGGTATTTTTCTATTTTTTCCTATTTTTTCAGAATTTTTTTATTTTTCCTATCCCGCTATTCCATCTATACCCGCTAATCTAGTAATGTTCTCGGTTTATCCCTGAGTTATCCCAGCTTTATTCTATCTCCTGCAACCTTTCTCCCGTGAATTTTTTAAAAGTTTCGAACCCTAGCCCACCACCCCTCTGGGCCCAGATCCGGGCCGCCCGCCCTCCGGCCGCTCCCGCCGGAACGCTGCCGAAGCTCGCCGGCCCCCGCACTCGCTGGAGAAGCCGCCACCACCGCCATCGCCGCCCACGCTCGTGGGAAGCCGAACGGACACAGAGGCATCCACCCGCCACGGCCCATGGCCGACGCCGCCGCTATCGCAGACACCGGCCCGCTGCCCACCACCGTTCCCGTCGCCCGCCTGGCCTCGCCCGACCGCCGGTGGGGTCCGCCATCGCCCACGCATGTGGGAAGATGAACGGACGCGGGAGGCGTCCGTCCGCCCGCATGTGGCCATGTGGCACCGCCGCCCACCGCCTGACGCCGCCGCCCACCTGTCCGCCGGACACCGTCCCGCCATCCCCGGCCTCCGCGCCATCCACTGGCCATTCCCGGCACCCAGGAGGTCTCCCACGGCCGTGGGAGACCAAACATCACGCTCAGCGTGCCGTGCAAGCCATGTGCCACCTCGCCTGCGGCCGCCACTGGCCGTCCGTCGCTCGCCACCCGCTGGCCCCGTCCGCTGCCTGCTTCCCGGTCACCGGCCGTATGCTCCGTCGGGAGATCGGTCCTCCGCATGTCCGTGAGACGGAGTTACACGGATTTCAGAGTAGCCCATATTTCAGAGCAGCATGCTTTCTGGAGCAGATTATCAAGCCAACATGCTCTTCAGAGCATATCAGCACTATTTTTGATGCAACACGAATTTTGATGTAATTTATTTTCTTTTTTTAGTTTTCTTAGAGGCTAAGAAACTGAGGGTTTTGGTTTTTCTATATAAAGGCCCCCTCTCCCCCTATAATAATCAGAGAGTTTTGATATAGATTTTTGGGTTGGTTCCGGTTCTGGTTCTGGGCTGAGGCCCGTTTTTCTTCGTTCCCTGCTGTGTGCATTATGGGTTCGATGAGCACCCTAGTTATCCCCTATCTCGTCTTCTTTATCCCCTCGTGTCCTTCGAGAGTCATCCTAGCGCATCTATGTGAGAGCCCTGCTATGTGCATTATGGGTTCGATGAGAGCTCAGGGTAGCTGGTGCTGTGACCCCTTCGGGAGGGTAGCTTTATGCTCAGGGTAGCTGGTGCTGTGATCCCTTGGGAGGGTAGCTTTAGGCTTGACCCCTGACTTTCTGTGTGCGTTCCCCGCTAGAGTGAGTCTCAGGGCCATGAGTTCCACTTCCCGGTCCCCCATCTTCATCCTTCCTTCGCCACATCCATCCAGAAAAAAATTGAAAACAAAAGAGATCAGCTGTCTTAGGATTTTAGTGTCAGTATGCCCTAGTCCCGGGAGGCTTCTTAGCCCTCCCACGGTCCTAGTTTGTTTAGTTGTTTCACTATTTTTCAAATAACCAGGTTACATCAATTTTTTGTCCTGCATTATTTCATGAGCACACTGCTCATACGGGTGTCATATCAGCTGAGGATATTCAGTTTTAGTAGGATTTTGTATATTTTAGATGCTTTTGTAATACAGACATTTTTCAGTTATTTCAGTTTTCTACAGAAATAAAGTTTCGGCTTGTTTACACTCTGGTTTTGTTTGGTTTGATCTCACTAAGGTTTAAGGGTGGACTAGTTGGAAATAGGCATGTTAAGGTCACATTGCATGAAATTTCCATGCTACACATCCATATCATAATCCATGTCATTCAATTGCATTGATATACATGACCATTGATGGGTTGAGTTATGATAATTGTAACAAAGGCCACTTTGATCCTATGTTGGTGTGATTGATAGACCGGATTGGTTATAGATACATTTTAATAAGGACAGCAAAGTAAAGTTGAGCTCATTCGGTTATTTTCGCAAAGCATGTTATAAGATTATACACATAGCCCAAGTGGGAGATTATTGGATCCTTAATCCAACATTAGGCTTATATATAAATAATAATGCTTTGTGGGCTGTTATTTAAAGTTTGGCCCACTTAAAAGTGATCAATTAAGTTTTGAGCTATTTGGGGCCTTAATGTATCTAATAGGGTGTGGGCCTTTTAATGGGTAGAGACTTAAAGGTAATTTCTATTTTTATGATGGGCAAAAATAGAAATCATAATAATGTTGTTTTCATAAAAAAGCGGTTATGGTCTCCAGATCACACGGTGTTATTCCTTTCTCCCCGATATCCCATCATCGGAGAAGAAAATCCTAGAAAAGAAAACAAAGGCTCATTAGGAAACCCGTGTGAATCTGAAAGGCTAGCCGTGCGACACAGGGATAGACCTTCAAATCTAGGCCTTCAAATATGACTTCAAGTACGCTTCTGCTTATTGTTTGGTTATTTTCAATAATTTCACATGTTTATTTTGGGATTTGCTTTCAGATAGGCTTCAGGATAATTCCCAATATAGGGATAATTCCTAACATTTCATTACTATGGAGGGTCATGGCATGGGGTTCACGATGGACTGCTCTAGCCTATGCAGAACAGAGCTTGCAGCTTATTTGTCTAGGGCTTGCAACTTGCATTATGGCTTTGTTTTTTTTAAGTATTACCCAAAGTTTTGTATGATGGATCAATTGACCCAGTTCCAGTTCTTTATTTTTCTTATTTTTGTTTTTTTGATGGAATAGTTATTTTTAGTTTTTGATTTATGTAGAGCCCACTTCCGATCAAAAAAATTATATAGTTATATTGCAGTTGCCACTTGCCAGTCACTGAAGGCTGTTTATCAAGTTACTGTCATGTGATCAGAAATGGCTGTTAGTTGTAGAACTGATGCATCTTTCATGTGAAAGAGTGATTAACCTTCGTGCGAAACCACTATTGGATCATCAGCTGGTTGCTGTGAGAGCTGTGCCTATGGATGAATGGACATCGGAGTATTTTGAGATATTTTTGTTAGGTGTTCTAATGGTGATTTTGCATGAGGGTTAATGTATCTTTCATGTGAAAGATACAACCTGGGTTGGTTAGTTGCTTCATAAAATGTTTGATTTAATCGTGAGATAAGTAATTTTTTCTATGGTCATATATGGCTATGGTTTTATTTGTAAGGAGAGTGGTTTTATCCTGAAGGAATGACATGTGACGTGGCACGATCACTGACATAGAGTCCACCTTGAACCTAGCTGGCAGCCGCACTGACAGAGATCACCATGCCGGGCCTGTTCCTTGAGCCTTAAGCCCTTCCACCGGGTAGCTCCCACAGGGTTGAGCCCCCGGTTGAAGTCGAGCTCCTGCCTTGAGCCCTTCCACTCGGATCACTCCTTCAGGGTTGAGCCCCCGGCCGAAGTCGAGTTCCCACCTTGAGCCCTTTCACTGGGGTCACTCCCTCAAGGTTGACCTCCCGCCTTGAGCCCTTCCACTGGGGTCGCTCTCTCAGGGTTGAGTCCTAGGTCAAAGTCGAGCTCCCACCTTGAGCCATTCCACCGGGGTGTCTCCCTCAAGGTTGATCCCCTGGTCGAAGTTGAGCTCCTGCCTTGAGCCCTTCCACCGGGGTCTGGTGCGGGCACCAGACTCAGAAGAAGACTTCAGAGCTCCATTTGGATCTCTGATTGACATTGCCCGAGAAATTAGGGTTTGTAATAAAGGTTGACCTGGTCAACCAGTTTATTTATTTTATTTATTGAGTCACCATTTAAATTTTGTTGAGTCATGTTGACTCAGTGCAAGTCCCAATGTGGTTTCAATTTGGTCCAAAATGGTGCCATATTTGTCTTCCAATCAAATCAAGGTTCAAGCAAGTGGAGGCCACACTCCAAGCCACACGCCCAGCCACACTCCGAGCACACGCCAAAGTCCAGGAGGCGCCACAGAGGCATCCCAGTGTCATGGTCCCCACATCCAAAGAAGAAAAAATCAAATTGGAGGTTACTTTAAAGGAGGCGCCCATACCTGCCTATTTTACCTAAGCAAAGAAGGAAGAAGACTTCTCTTGGAGAAGAAATCAATGAAGAAAATTATTTTTTTGCTATTCTCTTGTGTTGAGTGACCTAGGTTTCTCTTCTTCCGCACTATTCTAAGTGTTGAGCTCCGTGAGGGTGTAATCCGGGTTCCATTGGAGCCTTGAGGAGGTGAGAGATCTCCATCTTTATCCAAAACCCTAGGTTAGCCACTTGAAATCCCAAAACCCTAGCCACCTTTCATTATTTTCCATCCACCAAACCCTAGATCCATCCATCTCCCACGGCCTCTCTCTCTCTACAAGTCCAGGCCGTCCACCTTCATCCAGATCCAGTCCGGCTACTTCAGATCCAGAGCAAGTTCCAAGGAAAATCACATCAGCATCCAGGAGAATCCAATTTTCAGCAATTTCGATCTTCAAGTTCATCAACCTGGTAAATCTTTTCCTTGACTCTCTGATTCCATCAATTGTTTTTCTTCTCTTCCAGATCTTGAGTTCAGGAGAAGCCAACCCGCCAAAGGACCAGTATTGGAGGATCCATTACGAAGATATCCAACTCCGAGGATCCAACAATCTGCTCGGGAGAGTTCTTCCACCAAAATCTGTGAAGATCATTGTCTGGTTAGATAAACCTTCCCTTCTCTTTATTTCTGTTTTGTTGAAAGCTCGGAGTGAAACCCTAGGTCTGGGAGTTTCTCAACCCCCAGCGATCCGTTGCTTCTACACTACTCTGATAATTTAGTTTCCTTAAAATTGTGCTTTCAATTATCATATTAGTATCTTTCAATGTTAGGTTAACTTTTCTTTGATTTGAAGCCAACTTCTACAAACCTATAAAAAAAAAAAAAAAAAAATTTAGTTAATCTTAATTTACTTCCGCATCACATCCCTTTATTTGTTCTGCATCACTTTTGGTATCAGAGCTTCCGTTCTGCACCATTTTTGGTATCAGAGCCCAGTCTAGGGTTTCTGATTTGCTTGCTTGCTTGTTTTGATTGTTCTCTTTTTATTTTGTCTGCTCGAAGTAGACTCCCCAGGACGTCCGGTCCTAGGAACTAAGCGAGGCGCAAGCCTCCTCCTCCCATTCCACGGGGTGTTCCTAGGGTGTGTAGGGGATCCATTGGGTTATAACTTCGTAGCAAGGATTATAAACGGGGAAGACAATCTAGTTGCAGCCCATAATTTCCCTGTTGTCTGAATTATCTCTCCCTGTATAAAACTCCGAATTGCATGATTTTTTCTTCGTTGAAACCAGTATAATTGATCCTATTTTCCATAATTTTTCTGTGATTTATTGGTTTCGGTAAAAATTCTGAGAATTAAAATACAGCAACTCTGTTTTTTGTGTTCTGCAATTCAATTCTTTTTGGAGTGATCATCTCATAATTTACTTAAGGGCAATTGAGCATCTAAGATAAGGGGAGGAGTTGATTACCTCTCCTTAGCCCAAAACCACCATCCAATCATTCGAACCTAGACCTAATTTAAAACCAGTTAGACCTAATTTGCCCTAGTGGGCTAGGGACACCAATTGGTCGGGTCTAGGCTAGTGTTGAGTCAGTTTGCCGAGTTATTCTGTGTGTGCTTAGCACTCAGTGTCTAGAACGGTGGTTCAGGGATCCATTCCCGAAGGTCTTGTGTGCTGGTCCGCCTACCTGGCCAATCACTGATTGGTGTCTAGGATTGGCAATCAGGGACCTAACACTCCCCTTACACCTGCCTGGCTGAGTCCTGAGTTACTACAGGCTAGCTTGCCACTCTGATTGGGCATCTAGTTTGGACTCTAGGTCTAGTGATCCAGTAGTCGATTTAGTCTAGTCTCATTTTGTGTGCTTGCTTGAATCATCATGTCTACCAGAAACGGAGTGCCATATCAACCTGGTCAAACCCAACCTGATTTAGAGGCCATGATCAGAACTCTTACTGAAAGTATGGCTAAAATGAATCAGGATATGACAAACACTGTGGCCCAGTTTAGCGCACAAATTCATGAGGATCTTACCCAACTTAGGGACCGAGTCCAAGTACTTGAAGAACCTAGACATCGGAAGTGGACTCCTGACCCTGATTTTAATGTGCCTCAGCCTCACCCACATCAGGAGCCTAGAAGGCCTTTATATAGAAATCCTGAACCTAATCATAGGAGGCCTGACCCAGAGCCTGAAGATAGAGATGATAGGTTCATCAGGAACATCAAATTAGATGCACCCACTTTTGATGGCAGTCTGAACCCTAAGGTGTATTCTGATTGGGAGGGTGAGATGGACCAATACTTTGAGTGGTATGCTATGTCTGAGGAGAGGAAATACAAGTTTGCCAAGATGAAATTAGTGCGTCAAGCTAGGTTATACTGGGGGAACATTGAGCTAACCACTAGGAGACGGAATGTTGAGCCCATAACCACTTGGCAGGGTATGAAAGAAAAACTGAGAGATAAATACCTACCCATTTCATACCAGCAAAACCTGTTAGACCAATGGCAAAACCTGAAACAAGGAAACCGATCTGTCTTAGACTACATAACTACTTTTGATGAATACCTAATGAGATGTGATGTGAGTGAAGCCCACGAAGTCACTTTGTCTAGATTTAGGGCTGGACTGAGGGAAGATATCAAGAGAGAACTATTTTTGAGAGAGGTTACTGATCTAGACCAAGCCTACCAGATTGCACTGAACACTGAGAAATTTCAGAGAGGACCTATACCTTCTAGGGTTAGTGCCCCAATCCCAAGGAATGGACCTAGCCAAGTTATCCCTAGTAAACCTTTTCAGGGTACTTCTACCCCTAGGCCCATGGACAAAGGTAAGGCACCTGACACCCAGAGAACCCCTAGTTCAAATATCACCTGTTTTAAGTGTCAGAAACCAGGTCACATTTCCAGTCAGTGTACTGCCATAGCCTGTTTCAAGTGTCATAAGGTAGGTCATGTTGCTAGCCAGTGCCCACGGAGATCCCTTTACATAGAAGAGGGAGAGAATGATAATTCCGAGCCCAGTGAGGAATTTGAAGAAGAAGTTTATGAGGCCGGAATGAATTTGGTTGAGGAGTATGAAGGAGAGGAGGAACCCAATGAATCTGACCAATTAGGAGTTGTAAGATGCATCCTATCCCAGAATCTAGTTCAAGAGGATTGGCGTAGGACAACATCCTACAGACTTTTCTTAAATTAGGGGATAAGGTATGTAAGATCATCATAGATAGCGGGAGCTGTGTAAATGCCATCTCTACTAGCACTGTCAAGATGTTAGGCTTAATCCCAGTTCCCCATCCCAACCCCTATAAGGTTTCTTGGGTAGATTCTACCTCCATACCCATCCAGTCTAGATGTCAAGTCCAAATCCAAATGCAATCTTATCACGAAAAGATTTGGTGCGATGTCTTACCCATGGGGGTGAGCAGTATAATTCTCGGAAGACCTTGGTTGTATGATCATGATGCCACCCTCTTAGGAAAATCCAATACCTATGTCTTTAATTTCAAAGGGAAGAAGATTACAATCCATTCCGTTCCCCCTAAGGACAAGGTAACTAAAGGAGCCGGTAAGGTTAAGGAGATGAAAACTGGAGTGAACCTAATCAGTGCTAAGGATTTAGAACAAGAAATTCATAGTGGTTCACCCATCTGGATGTTGACTGCTAAGGAACTTAGAATTTCGGAACCCTCAGAGCCTCCTCAAGAAGTTAAACCTGTGTTAAAAGAATTTGAGGATGTCTTTCCCGAGGATTTGCCAGACCACCTTCCACCTCTTAGGGATATCCAGCATGCCATAGATCTAATCCCAGGAGCAACTTTGCCCAACTTGCCCCATTACAGGATGAATCCATCTGAGCATGAAGAACTGCAAAAGCAGGTTGGAGAATTATTGAGGAAGGGGTTTATTAGAGAAAGTCTTAGCCCTTGTGCAGTCCCAGCCTTACTGACCCCAAAGAAAGATGGCACGTGGAGGATGTGTGTTGACAGTCATGCCATCAATAAAATTACAATCAAATATAGGTTTCCCATCCCTAGACTAGATGACATGCTTGATATGATGGCTGGTGCAATGGTTTTTTCTAAGATTGATCTCAAAAGCGGCTATCATCAGGTTAGGATTAGACCCGGGGATGAATGGAAAACTGCTTTCAAAACTAAGGATGGTCTTTATGAATGGGTTGTTATGCCTTTTGGGTTGTCCAATGCCCCTAGTACCTTCATGAGAATTATGACCCAGGTACTTAGAGCTTTCATAGGAAAATTTGGTGGTATATTTTGATAACATCCTGATCTATAGTAAGACCCCAACAGATCACCTAGACCACCTTAGAGCAGTCTGCCAAGTTTTGAGGAATGAGAGACTCTACGGCAATCTTAAGAAGTGTGAATTCATGACTAGTAGAGTTATCTTTCTTGGTTTTGTAGTAACCCCTGACGGCGTGGCGGCCGATCCTGAGAAGATTAAGTCCATAGTAGACTGGCCAGAGCCAATCAATGTGCATGAAGTTAGAAGTTTCCATGGCTTGGCTACCTTCTATAGGCGATTCATCAAGGGGTTTAGTACTTTAGCTGCTCCAATCACTGATTGTATTAGGAAGGGAGAATTTCATTGGACTAAGTCAGCCCATAAAGCCTTCCTAGATCTTAAGGATAGAATGACCCAGGCACCCATTCTGAGATTACCCGATTTTTCTAAAGTATTTGAGGTTGCCTGTGATGCTTCAGGTGTAGGAATAGGTGGAGTCCTAAGCCAAGAGAATCATCCCATAGCATTCTTTAGTGAAAAACTTAATGATGCTAAGCTTAGGTATTCTACCTATGATAAGGAATTTTATGCGGTGGTGCAAGCTTTGCGTTACTGGAGACATTATTTGCTACCGCAGGAATTTGTACTATTTTCGGACCATGAGGCTCTTAGATTTCTGAACTCCCAAAAGAAGCTTAACCCTAGGCATGCTAAGTGGGTAGAATATATCCAGTCCTATACTTTTGTCCTGAAACATAAGGCTGGAGTTGAGAATAAGGTAGCTGATGCCCTTAGTCGCCGATCTCTGTTATTAACTTCTGTTAGAACTGAGGTCATAGGGTTTGAGCAAATCAAAGAGGAATATGAGTCTTGTCCGGATTTCACAACTGTGTATCAGGATCTAGTTCAAGGACCATCTAGTAATCACCAGGATTATACCCTTGTAGATGGTTTTTTGTTCTTCAAAAATAGGCTTTGCATCCCTAGAACTTCTCTTAGGGAATTTTTGATTTGGGAAATCCATGCTGGAGGTTTAGCCGGCCATTTTGGAAAAGACAAGACCATTCTAGCTATTGAAGACCACTTTTTCTGGCCTAGCTTGAAAAGGGATGTAGCTAATATTGTAGCTAGATGTCAAACCTGCGCTGTTGCCAAACAGCGAAAACAAAACACTGGCCTTTATACCCCACTCCCTGTCCCAGATCGTCCTTGGCAAGATGTGAGTATGGATTTTGTGTTAGGTTTACCTAAGACCCAGAGGAGACATGATTCTATCTGTGTCGTAGTCGACCGATTCTCTAAAATGGCCCACTTCCTGCCTTGTTCCCAAACCTTTGATGTATCTAAGGTAGCCACGCTTTTCTTCAATGAGATAGTTAGACTCCATGGCCTACCTAAGACAATCGTTTCAGATAGGGATGTCCGGTTCACCAGTTACTTTTGGAAGACCCTTTGGCATAAGTTAGGGACAAAACTTAAGTTTTCAACTGCCTATCATCCCCAAACTGATGGCCAAACTGAAGTAGTGAACCGTAGCCTAGGAAATCTGCTGAGATGTCTTGTTGGTGAAAACACCAGAAATTGGGATTTATACCTACCAAGGGCAGAATTTGCGTACAATGACTCGGTCAATAGGTCTACGGGTAAGAGTCCATTTGAAATTGTACATGGGTACAAACCTCACACACCTCTTGACCTAGTCCCTTTACCTGTCCACACTCGAGTCTCCGAATCTGCTGAGAATTTTGCACAGCATGTAAAAGACTTGCATAAAGAAATTCATGCCAAAATAAATTTAAGTAATGAAACTTATAAGAAGTTGGCTGATACTCAAAGGCGAGTCAAATCTTTTGTTGAGGGAGACTATGTGATGATTAGGTTAAGGCCTGAACGGTTTCCTCCTGGAACCGTTAGAAAGTTACATGCTAGGGGAGCTGGACCATTTAGAGTGGTAAAGAGAGTAGGATCCAATGCCTATGTGCTCGAGTTGCCTCCAGAACTAGGCATTAGCTCTACTTTCAACATTACAGACTTAGTAGAGTACAGGGAGCCAGCTGTGATTCCTAGTGAGCCTTTTGAGCCTAACCCTATCATTGAGAGTGATCCCGACCCTGTGTGTCCACCAACAAACTGGCCTGTGAGGAAAGAGCAGATTGAAAAGATCCTGGATGATCAGGTTATCTCTACTCGTAATCGAGGATACCAAAGGTACCTGGTCCGCTGGCAAGGAAGGCCAGATTCTGATGACTCTTGGATCTCCCAAGAAGAATTACAAGAATTGGACCCAGACCTCTTGGAGAGATACCAGAGCCAACTTGAGCCTTACTCGACAGGGTCGAGTTCCTCCCACCCTGGGAGAATTGGTGCGGGCACCAGACTCAGAAGAAGACTTCAGAGCTCCATTTGGATCTCTGATTGACATTGCCCGAGAAATTAGGGTTTGTAATAAAGGTTGACCTGGTCAACCAGTTTATTTATTTTATTTATTGAGTCACCATTTAAATTTTGTTGAGTCATGTTGACTCAGTGCAAGTCCCAATGTGGTTTCAATTTGGTCCAAAATGGTGCCATATTTGTCTTCCAATCAAATCAAGGTTCAAGCAAGTGGAGGCCACACTCCAAGCCACACGCCCAGCCACACTCCGAGCACACGCCAAAGTCCAGGAGGCGCCACAGAGGCATCCCAGTGTCATGGTCCCCACATCCAAAGAAGAAAAAATCAAATTGGAGGTTACTTTAAAGGAGGCGCCCATACCTGCCTATTTTACCTAAGCAAAGAAGGAAGAAGACTTCTCTTGGAGAAGAAATCAATGAAGAAAATTATTTTTTTGCTATTCTCTTGTGTTGAGTGACCTAGGTTTCTCTTCTTCCGCACTATTCTAAGTGTTGAGCTCCGTGAGGGTGTAATCCGGGTTCCATTGGAGCCTTGAGGAGGTGAGAGATCTCCATCTTTATCCAAAACCCTAGGTTAGCCACTTGAAATCCCAAAACCCTAGCCACCTTTCATTATTTTCCATCCACCAAACCCTAGATCCATCCATCTCCCACGGCCTCTCTCTCTCTACAAGTCCAGGCCGTCCACCTTCATCCAGATCCAGTCCGGCTACTTCAGATCCAGAGCAAGTTCCAAGGAAAATCACATCAGCATCCAGGAGAATCCAGTTTTCAGCAATTTCGATCTTCAAGTTCATCAACCTGGTAAATCTTTTCCTTGACTCTCTGATTCCATCAATTATTTTTCTTCTCTTCCAGATCTTGAGTTCAGGAGAAGCCAACCCGCCAAAGGACCAGTATTGGAGGATCCATTACGAAGATATCCAACTCCGAGGATCCAACAATCTGCTCGGGAGAGTTCTTCCACCAAAATCTGTGAAGATCATTGTCTGGTTAGATAAACCTTCCCTTCTCTTTATTTCTGTTTTGTTGAAAGCTCGGAGTGAAACCCTAGGTCTGGGAGTTTCTCAACCCCCAGCGATCCGTTGCTTCTACACTACTCTGATAATTTAGTTTCCTTAAAATTGTGCTTTCAATTATCATATTAGTATCTTTTAATGTTAGGTTAACTTTTCTTTGATTTGAAGCCAACTTCTACAAACCTATAAAAAAAAAAAAAAAAAATTTAGTTAATCTTAATTTACTTCCGCATCGCATCCCTTTATTTGTTCTGCATCACTTTTGGTATCAGAGCTTCCGTTCTGCACCAGGGTCGCTCCCTTAGGGTTGAGCCGACGGTCGAAGTCGAGCTCCTGCTTCACTCCTTGGGCCTCGAGCCCTTTCACCGGATGGCTCCCTCAGGGTTGAGCTCCCGGTCGAAGTCTAGCTCCTGCTCCTCAAGTCTCGATCCCTTTCGATGGGGTGGCTTTCTCAGGGTCGAGCCGCCGGTCGAAGTTGAGCCTTCTCGAGTCGCATGCCCTTTGGCTAAGAAAGGGCGCCTGACTCGAGGTTGACTTATGGTCAATGTCGGCCATGAAGCTAGCATGCCAGGTGGGAAGCCGCACGCCACCGAAAGCCTATGAAGGGAGAGCGCGCTGATATACGGGGAGCCATCTCGCCGGAGCACCTAGGTCCCTTCAGGCCACCATTTACACCAGTTGGGGAAAAATGCGCTACTCGAGATGACGTGCCCCTCCACCGACCATCTGCACTACCTCGAAGAAGAGGGTTGCACCGAAGGGCTCGAGTCCCAGAGCGTCTACCCCTAGATCAAGGCCCTGCCAAATTTTCTCAAACAGGGTGTCCTACCAAGGTGTCAGAGCTCGCAGTATAACTCCCAACCGTGAAGAAGAAAGGGGTTGGAGTGTGATCCCCAAAGACCGCCCATCGTTGACCTCACAGCATCCTCGAGGGAGGGAAGGGGGGAGAGGGTGGACCTGAGACTGGTAATGGGCAGTACCTTCTATCTATAAGAAAGAAAGAAGGCCTTCAAGGGAGGTAAGCAAAAATAGGTAGAGGGAGGGGCGGCAAAGGAGAGTGCACTGAGGCTACCAGAGGAGTTGCCGGGAGAGTCTCAACTGATACAGCCACCATTGCTCAAGCTTTCTTCCTCCACCAAAACTCTCACCCTGTTCTTCCTCCCCTGGGTCTCTCTTCTTTTGTAGGATTGGGCACGCGAGTTGGACACCAGGCGAAGTTAATTCAATCCGGCACCACGTAGGAGCTGCAGGCCATAATGATCTAGGCGGCAACAGATTGGCATGCTAGGAAGGGGGAACTAGTCCCTCAAAGCAGCTCCGCCCGTAGAATGGTGGTGACACGTGTGCGGGAAACCTCCACTCCCCGCATAGTTAGAGAGAAAACTTCCAGCTCCTTCGCAATCAACTTTGGCAGCCTCCCAGCCAGCCACACTTGCCTAGTAGATCCAGACTCTGATTGTGGTAGTACGATAGTTACAGCATCAGCATCGATCCCTGGTCACCCAGCAACAGCCAGAAACACCCACGGCCCTAATCGCTGGGCCCCGCGGTAGCTTGCGCTTCTTCCAAGAGAGGTCATTGCACCCGTGGGCCATTATTGATCCCCAAGGAAGCCACCAGACCCCAGTGAAGAAAGAGGCAATGGAGTGCGTCAATTGACCGGGAGAGCCGATCCCTGGTCTTCGACCATGATGCCACTAAGCATCGTAAGTGCCATCGAGGCAAGGCCTCCCATCGCGAGCCCCCTTAGCTGACATCCCCATCTCCTTTGACAGCCTATGTAGAAGGTTCCACCAACAAGGTTATCAGGTGCTTAGCAGAAAAGCATCTGGAGGAACAAGAGCATAAGCTGGTAGAAATTTCCTGCCAGTTTGCCAACATGCAGGGCTCCCCTTGTGAGCTAGTGGGCTATGATGCCCGACCCCCCTTCTTCCAAGAGATCCCAGAGGAACCGATTCCTAGCCAGTTCTGTATGCCTCAAGTGGACCCCTATGATGGGACCATTGACCCCCTGGACCATCTAGAGAGCTATAAGGCTCTCATGAGAGTCCAGGAGCGACAGATGTCCTCTTCTGTATTGCCTTCCCAGCCATGCTCTGGAAGGTAGCTCGAGTATGGTTTACCTGTCTCGAGCATGAAAGTATCAGCTCCTTTGCCCAGCTAGAAAAGAAGTTTGTGGCGCACTTCGACACCTGCCAGAAGGTGCCGCGAGAAGCTGGCAACCTTTTCTCGATCTGGAAACAGGACCATAAGCCCTTGCAGGACTACATAGCTCGTTTTAAGGTTGCTACCATAGAAACTATAATCTAGACGAGCCCGTCGCCATGTTGGTATTGAAGAGGGGACTCAAAACATCCCACTTGACCTACTCCCTAGACAAAAAGCCATCGAAGACTTACTCTAACCTCCTCCGAGTCTACAAATACATTTGTGCGGAGGAGGCGGACCATACTACGAGGGGGCTGGATGGGAAGCCATCGAAGAAGCAGCCTCCGGGAGAGACCTCCAGGGTATAGAGGCCCAGGCCGACCCCGAACCTCCGAATTGATCCGAAGTAAAAGAGTGGCCTCATCCCGGAGGAAAGATACACCCTTCTCCTTGTCCCGAGGTCAAAGATCCTAATGGAGATCGAGGGCGAGCGCTTCTTACACCGCCCTCTCCTACTGAGACCATCCAATGGTCGCAATAAGTCGAAGTACTGCCAGTTTCACCGCAACCATGGTCATGACACTGAGGAATGCCGCCACCTCAAAAGGGAGATTAAAAATTTGATAAGGAGAGGCTACCTCAGGAAGCTCGTGGGGGGCAAGGTCCCTGTAGAACCTCAGGTGCTCTCAGCTCTTCCACCTGTCTCTCTAGTTGACAACCGATCCACCGAGAAGCCTGTGGGTATGATATCATGGGAAATAGAGTGCACCTCTAAGAGAACCCGCGTGGGAGAGGGGTCAGAGAATGTACTCCCCTTTATGTAGGAGAAGGGACCTAAGGATGAAAATATAAATAACGATGCCATTGTTGTTGAAATGACAATAGCAATGCATCCTGTAAAATGGATTATGGTTGACAGTAGAAGTTCGACTGGTGTCCTTTTTTATGATACTTTCTTCAGGATGAATTTGTTTTCTACTCTACTGAAGCGATGCACACCCTCCTTGTTGGTTTTACTGGAGACTCAGTGGGGGTTGAAGGAGAGATTACTCTCCCTATCACGGCTAGGTCACCACCTCGGCAAAGTATAGTCATGATGACCTTTATGGTTGTCAGGCTCCCTTTGGCCTTCAACATAATTCTTGGCTGCCCCGAGCTCAACCTGCTCGATGTGATCATATTTATAAAGCGGTTGTTGGTACAATTACCGACCCCCTATGGTGTAGGGGAGATGAGGGGGGCACCTCAGCTGATTCAACATTGCTTGCAAGCCATCCCTGGAACTAGGAGTGCTGATGAGGACCCTGACATCGATGACCTAGACCAAAAAATGTAGGACCCCAAGGGCAGCCTAGTCGAGCGCCTGCTATCGTATCCCCTCAATGTGGATTCATTGAAGAAGGTACAGATCGGGGTCTAGCTGCAGAAGAAGAGCGAGCTCGCCTGCTGGATTTCCTCTAGGCGAACGCAAACGTATTCGCCTAGACTATGGCAGATATGCCAAGTATCCCCTCTGACATCATCACTCATAAGTTAAACATTGATCCAAAGTGCCGCCCAATCCAAAAGAAGAAGAGGAGCTTTTCTCCGAAGAGGCAAAAAGCAATCAATGAGGAAGTGGAGAAGCTCCTCGTAGCCGGCTTCATTTGCGAAGTGCAATACCCTAGCTGGATAGTGAACATAGTCATGGTCAAGAAAGCTAACGGGAAGTGGAGAATCTGTGTGGACTACTGATGGGGGATGGGATTCTAATATGATGTAGGATGATGTGTAAGGGATGAATATGAAGAAAATCATATTAAAGTAAGCAAATATTGTCAGATTTTTTCTTATGGTTTTATTCTCGAAACTAGACAAGACTAGGTTAGGATTATCTTGTATCAATTAGCATCCTACCCACATGCTAGATTAATCAAAGAGAAAAGAAAATCAGGAACCTAGGTCTAAGAAGGCCTATTATTTGCATGTTCACCTTCAAGAAATCAGATAAAGAGAGCTGGAAAAGGGTCTAAATACCTGGCAATGATGTTCTTGAAGTCACAGAAGAGATCGCTCCACTCAGATCAGTGCTTGGATGATCCGGTCACTTTTCCACAAATCCACTAGCTTTTTATCAGCTTCGTTCGAGGGTAAAGAAGAATTCATCCAGAGGGCATGGCACCGGAGGGATCCTGCAAATGTCCAGGATTAGTGATGTAGAATATGAGAAAAATACTAAACAGGATGGAAAGAAAAATATTGGGCAAAAGATAGGTTGCAGGGGCTGGCGGCCTTGGATGAAGCTTGGGCTTCTGGATCTGGAGAGGGGTACGCTTGGCTGGTATGGATGGCTAGGGCTCTTGAACATGAGCATGTTAGGACTTGGATGATGGAAGCTTGGGTGGCTAGGATTTGATGGGATTAAGGCACTCAAGTCTCACACACACACTACCAAAAAGGAATACAAATTGTCACAAGAAAATTCACCAGAGTGTATTTCATGAATAAGTGATTGATTACAAGAGGGGGAGGGGGTGGGTATTTATAGGCACACCCAGGTCCCTCTCCTTATCTAATTAGGAGTACAAGTCTTTGTAGAAATAAAACTCAAAACAAACTTGGCTGGAAGACTAGTCTCCTGGTAAAATTGGGCTGGTTGACTCTTGGTAGAAGTGGGCTGGCTGACTCCCCCTTGGACTGAAAAGCTTCCTTTGGCTTGGGCTAAATGGAGCGCCACTCATGAAAGGGGCTTGGGCTGGGATGCCATATCTTGAAGGGCCTGGGAGGGGGATGCTAGCTTTAGTGGGCCAGGGCAGGGCGCCAAGGCTTGGGCACTGATACTGGGTAGGGCGCCAATCTGGGAGGGCGCTCCACCTAGGCTTGGCGGCATGAATGATGCAGAACAAATAAAGGGATGCGATGCGGAAGTAAATTAAGATTAACTAATTTTTTTGTTGTTTTTATATGTTTGTGGAAATTGGCTTCAAATCAAAGAAAAGTTAACCTAACATTGAAAGATACTAATATGATGATTGAAAGCACAATTTTAAGGAAACTAAATTATCAGAGTAGTTCAGAAGCAACGGATCGCTGGGGGTTGAGAAACTCCCAGACCTAGGGTTTCGCTCCGAACTTTCAGCAGAACAGAAATGAAGAGAAGAGATGGTTTACCTAGCCAGACAATGATCTTCACAGATTTTGGTGGAAGAACTCTCCCGAGCAAATTGTTGGATCCTCGGATTCAGATATCTTCGCAATGGATCCTCCAATACTGGTCCTTTGGCGGGTTGGCTTCTCCTGAACTCAAGATCTGGAAGAGAAGAAAAACAATTGATGGAATCAGAGAGTCAAGGGAAAAATTTACCAGGTTGATGAACTTGAAGATTGAAATTGCTGAAAACTGGATTATCCTGGAAGCTGATGTGATTTTCCTTGGAACTTGCTCTGGATCTGAAGTAGCCGGACTGGATCTGGATGAAGGTGGACGGCCTGGACTTGTAGAGAGAGAGAGGCCGTGGGAGATGGGAGGAGCTAGGGTTTGATGGATTGGAAATAATGAAGGGTGGCTAGGGTTTTGGATTTTTAAGTGGCTAACCTAGGGTTTTGGATAAAGATGGAGATCTCTCACCTCCTCAAGGCTCCAATGGAACCCGGATTACCCCCTCTCGGAGCTCAACACTTAGAATAGTGTGGAAGAAGAGAAACCTAGGTCACTCAACACAAGAGAATAGCAAAAATAATTTTTCTTCATTGATTTCTTTCAAAGTTACAAAGAGAGGTCTATTATATAGACCTAAAATTTTCTCCAAGCTTGTACAAATTCCCATGTGGGACTAAACTCCTCCAACCTATAGATTGGGTAGAAAATCTCCTCTCTTGGCCGACCAAGAGTTCAAAAAAATTTGGGACGGCCATAAAGGAATTTTTTTTGGAATTTTTATGGCGCCTTCTTTGGAGTTGGATTTGGATTTGGAGTCCTCTTCTTCTTATGGCATTTCTTCTTTTCTTCCACTCCAAGTTAAGCTCTTTGATTTTGATTTGAACTTCAATTAGGAGTAGGTTGGATGTCCTTCTTTGATTTTTTCTCCAAGAGAAGTCCCTTTCCTTCTTTGCTTAGACAAAATTGGCAGGTATGGGCGCCTCCTTTAAATTAGCTTCCAATTTGATTTTTTTCTTCTTTGGGTGTGGGGACCATGACACTGGGATGCCTCTGTGGCGCCTCCTGGACCCTGGCATGTGCTCGGAGTGTGGCTGGGTGTGTGGCTTGGAGTGTGGCCTCCACTTGCTTGGACCTTGATTTGATTGGAAGACAAATGTGGCACCATTTTGGACCTTGATTTGATTGGAAGACAATTGCGGCACCATATTGGATAAAATTGAAACCACATCGGGACTTGCACCGAGTCAACATGACTCAACAAAATTTAAATGGTGACTCAAGAAATAAATAAACTGGTTGACCAGGTCAACCTTTATTACAAACCCTAATTTCTCGGGCAAGGTTAATCAGAGATCCAGATGGAGCTCTGAAGTCTTCTTCTGAGTCTGGTGCCCACACCAATGAAGGCCCACCTCTTGGGCGGCATAGCCAAAAGGGGCCTGGCTGGGGTCCAGGTACTTGAACTCAGCTTTAGTGGAGTGGCCTGGTAAATGCTCTAGTTTGGTAATCCTCCTCTTGTATAAAACTTGACTAGAAATAAACTTACAGGACTCAAATAAACTTAAGGACTCATGAGGTTGAAACAAGGGATTCACTTGACTTAATGGACTTCTTGCCTCAATTTATTACAGGACTCAATTATTGGACTAACTTTATTACAGGACTTGACATATTATTAAAGGACTCAAAATTGACCAACACATGACTTAGAGAACAAAATTGAAATCTTGAAATTTGTCTACTCCTGATGTCCTCATCAATTCTCCCAGGGTGGGAGGAACTCAACCCTGTCGAGTAAGAAGGTCGATATGGCTGGGGCACTGCTCTGACAGGTCTAGGTTGAAGCATTGTAGATCCTCTCGTGTGATCCACGAAACCTCATATCTCAGTTGACCTTGCCAACGAACCAAGTAACATGGAAACCTTTGATCTAGGTACTAATGGCTTGGTCATCCAGGAAATGCTCAATCGTTCCTCTCACAAGCTAATTTGATGGTGGACACTCAGGGTTGGGTTTGCTCTCAAAGAAAAGGGTTAGGCTCAAAACTTACTGGGTATCATTGTTAGCTCCCTGTACTCAACTAAGTCTGAGATATTGAAGGTTGAGCTTATGCCTAATTAGGTAACTCGGCACTAGGTCCAACTTTCTTTATTACTTTGATAGATCCAACTTATAGGTATGTAGCCTAATTGCTACAAGATTTCCTAGTGAACTCTTAGACTCTTTTCGAGAATTAACCATGTTCTTATAAAAATCATTGCTTACAGTAATCTTATGATTAATTCCTCATACAGATCTCTAATCATGCAGTGCAAAAACTCATAACACCTAATGACATGCAGGCAAATGACTCATGCCAACACTTATTGAATGCAGATTTGACTAAACCTTAAACTACGACTGTGGATTTGACCCTTAGTCAGGTGGGTGACATGTAGATGAGAACTTGGCACGCACTCCTAACAAAAGCTATAGGGTTCTCTAGAAGTAAAATGCAAACATGACATGCTCAATGAATGAATGCAACTTGCAAACTTCAACAAAATGCAATCTGTTATGGCCGTAACGGTGACGTGGCCGGGCTCAGATACCGCCGAATATGATCGAGCCATGTGGAGGTTTCTCCGGCCGAGTCAGCGCCACATCGCCAAAGCCGAGCTCGACAAGACTACTTCGCCAGATGACTTCCTAAGACGAACTGCTCTTGCCGAAGTCGAGCTCGGATCGGGGCTCCTCTACCACCTCGCCTGGCGCCCACCCAGGAGGGGTCCACCTAGGCCGAGGTCGGTCGATCCTTCGCTCCTTCGCCAGGTGGCCCCCGGAGACGGGCCCACCTCGGTCGAAGCCAGGCGACCTCCTGCCACCTCGCTAGGTGTCCACCCAGGAGGGGTCCACCTAGGTCGAGGTCGGCCGATCCTTCGCTCCTTCGCCAGGTGGCCCCCGGAGACGGGCCCACCTCGACCGAAGCCAGGCGACCTCCTGCCACCTCGCCAGGTGTCCACCCAGGAGGGGTCCACCTAGGCCGAGGTCGGCCGATCCTTCGCTCATTCGCCAGGTGGCTCCCCCGGAGACGGGCCCACCTCGGCCGAAGCCAGGCGACCTCCTGCCACCTCGCCAGGTGTCCACCCAGGAGGGGTCCACCTAGGCCGAGGTCGGTCGATCCTTCTCTCCTTAGCCAGGTGGCCCCCGGAGACGGGCCCACCTCGGCCGAAGCCAGGCGACCTCCTGCCACCTCGCCAGGTGTCCACCCAGGAGGGGTCCACCTAGGCCGAGGTCGGTCGATCCTTCGATCCTTCGCCAGGTGGCCCCCCAAGACGGGCCCACCTCGGTCAAAGCCAGGCGACCTCCTGCCACCTCGCTAGGTGTCCACCCAGGAGGGGTCCACCTAGGTCGAGGTCGGCGGATCCTTCGCTCCTTCGCCAGGTGGCCCCCGGAGATGGGCCCACCTCGGCCGAAGCCAGGCCGCCCGTATGGAGAAGGTCCCAGGGAAGGAGGCGCAGGCCCCGAGGTCATCCCTCGGGCCGTACGCATCACAGACGGTGCCCCGTACGGATGGCGGCGGCACGCGAAACACCATTTGCATCGGCCCGACAGGTCCCGCAGTCGAGAGGCGCGATTCTGACAAAGCAGGCCCCATAGATGGATGGCGCCCATACTTGGGAAAGAGAGCGCTCTCACTGGGCCCGAGGTCTGACCGGCTGCCTTACCAGCGCCGGCCCCCCTTTTTCTATCTTTGCCTTTTCCCTGTTGGGCTCGGCGGACGAGGTCGGAAAGCCGCCTGGCCCTCCTTACCGAAAAGGGGAAAGAGAAAGGGACGGGGGAGGGGAGCCTCCCAGGAGGAGAAGACAGGCGAACGACGGGAAGAGAAAAAAGGAAGGAATCTGGGGACGACAAGGTAAGCGAACAAGCCTGGGGACAAGGAAGAAGCAGCGGCAAAAGGCCTCGCTCCGAGAGTGAGATCTAAGATCCCGAGAGGGGATCGCTCGGCGTGAGCTCGGCAAGGAGGCCCGGCCGAATTTCTGGTCCCCAGTGCACCTTTCTTTCTAGTAAATTCTCTAAGTCTGGAACCCTTTCGGGGGTCCGTCTTGGAGAGTCTGTTCCTTCTCGTCATCTACTGACTTGACTGTCGGAGCTCCCTCGCCGGAATCCCCGGCCAGGGTCTTCTAACCCCTTCTTGCAGTTTCGCCGCAGCCGGGGAGGCTCCCTCGCCAGGCGGTCAGGAAGGATCCACGGATCCGAGGCACGGGCGTGGCGACGAGAGCGGCAACAGATTGGCGCGCCAGGTAGGGGGGCAGGACACCAAACCCAAGCGGGAGCCAGCTTTCTGCAGGTGTCGCGCTCTCTGACAATGGTGGTCACTCGTGGCCGCGAGGCGTCCACCAGCCGTATGGGGGAGGCTCACTCCCCTCCAGGGGCCCACAGCCCGGAGAGGGAGCTTCCAGCTCCCCCTCCTCTTCCACCACAGCCTACCTCAACGGACGGACCCCTTGCGGCCGTCATCCAACAGCTGCAAACCTTGACCTCGGCGGTCCGACAGCTTCAGCATCAGCAGTGGTCCCTGGCCACGCAGCCGCAGCCGGGGACCCTAGCGGCCCGAGCCGCGGGGCAGCGTGGGAGCCTGCGCTCCATCCAGGGCAGCAGGCCATCCCATCCGAGGGCCGTCTCCAACCCCCGTGGGAGCCACCAAGCGCCCGCAAAAAGAAACTACTCCGGTTCGGAGGATCACGAGAGTCGATCCCCGGTCGACGAGGCCGAAACGGTGCATCGCAGCAAGCGACACCGAGGCCTGACTTCGCGCCAAGACCGATCGGCGCCCCCTTCACTCGCAACCTCGGTGGAAGACTTCACCGACGAAGCCATCAGGCGCCAGCCCGAGAGGTGCCTGGAGGAGCATGAGCGCAAGCTAGCGGAGTTCGCCCGCCGATTCACCGACCTGTAGAACCCGTCGACGGACCCGGCGGGCTACGACTCCCATCCCCCTTTCTCTGAAGAAATCCAGGTGGAGCCCATCCCAAAATGGTTCTGCATGCCGCAGGTGGATCCCTACGACGGGACCACCGACCCTCTGGACCATCTGGAGAGCTACAAAGCTCTCATGAGGGTCCAGGGGGCCACCGATGCTCTTCTGTGCATCGCCTTCCCGGCTACCCTCCAGAAGGCCGCTCGAGTCTGGTTCACCCACCTCGAGCCCGGATCCATTTGCTCCTTCCATCAGCTGGAAGGGAAGTTTGTGGCACACTTCAACGCTTGTCGAAAGGTGCCGAGAGAGGTGGACAACCTCTTCTCCATCCGCCAGCAGGACCAGGAGCTGCTCCAGGACTACATCACCTGTTTCAAGACCGCAGCCATGGAAATCTACAGCCTGGACAAGCCCGTCGCCATGTTGGCTCTGAAGCGCGGGCTCAAGACGTCCCGCCTGACCTACTCCCTGGACAAGAAGCCGCCCAAGACGTACTCCGAGCTCCTCCTCCGTGCCCACAAGTACATTCGAGCGGAGGAGGCCGACCGCACCCATCGAGAGTTGAACGGGAAGACTCCTAAGAGGCCGCCCCCAAGAGATACCCCGGGAGCTCGGAAGCCCGGGCCATCTGCCGACCCTCGCCCGAATCCAAGGCCGAGGCGCGAGGCCACTCCTGAGCGGAGGTACACCCCTCTCCTCGCACCTCGGATGAAGATCCTCATGGAAATCGAGGGCGAGCGTTACCTCCGCCGACCTCCTCCTCAGAACCCGAGAGCCACCCGGGACAAATCGAAGTATTGCCAGTTCCACCACGAGCACGGTCACGACATGGAGGAGTGTCGCAACCTGAAGCGGGAAATTGAGGAGCTGATTAGGAGGGGCTACCTCAGGAAGTTCATCAAGAACGAGGCCCCCTCGGAGGGGCAGCCGCTCGTGACCTTACCGCCCATCCCTGCAATCGATAACCGCCCAACAGAGAAGCCCGTGGGCATGATCTCGCGCGGGGTCGGTCGAGCGGCGAAGAGAGCCCGGGAAGTCGGGAACCCGGAGAATGTAATCCCTCCCGAGGGGGGGGAGGGTAATGAAAATGTAAACAATGATGCCGTGGTGGTCGAGATGACCATCGCAAAGCATCCTGTACATCGAATCATGGTGGATAGTGGAAGCTCGGCTGATGTACTTTTTTACGACGCTTTCTCTCGGATGAACTTGTCCCACGATCAGCTGAGACCGGTGCACACCCCCCTTGTGGGTTTTACAGGGGTCTCTGTGGGGGTCGAAGGGGAGATTACTCTCCCGGTCACCGCCAGATTCCCACCCCGGCAGACGACCGTCCTAATAACATTTACCGTCGTCAGACTCCCTTCGCCTTACAACGCCATTCTCAGGCATCCCGGGCTCAACCAACTGGACGCCACGATCTCCACGAGAAGGTTGTTGGTACAGTTTCCCATGCCTTCCGGGCTCGGAGAGATGAAGGGGACGACCCAGCCAGTCCCGCTCTGCCTCCAGACGGTCCCGAGCGCCCGGGGCGCGGAGCTCGCCCCCGACATCGACGACCTCGACCTTAGAGAGAAGGAACCCAGGGGAGGGCCCGTAGAGCGCCTGCTGACTTTTCCCCTCGGTTCGGATCCGTTGAAGACGGTGCAGGTCGGGGCCCAGCTCCCTGAAGAAGAACGGACCCGCTTGCTGGAGTTCCTCCGCACGAACGCAGAAGTGTTCGCCTGGTCAGCAGCCGACATGCCGGGCATCCCGCCCGAGGTCATCACGCACAGGCTAAACATGGACCCAAGTTGCCGCCCGGTCCGCCAGAAGAAGAGGAGCTTCGCCATGGAAAGGCAGAAGGCGATCAACGAGGAAGTGGAGAAGCTCCTCGCTGCCGATTTTGTGCGGGAGGTCCAGTATCCCAGCTGGCTGGCAAACGTGGTCATGGTGAAAAAGAGTAGTGGTAAGTGGAGGATCTGTGTGGACTACACCGACCTCAACCGAGCTTGCCCAAAGGACAGCTTTCCTCTTCCAAAGATCGACCAGCTGGTCGACACCACCTCGGGACATCGCCTCCTGTCGTTCATGGATGCCTTCTCCGGATACAACCAGATCCGAATGAGCCCGGAGGACGAAGAGCATACCGCCTTCATAACTGACCGCGGAACTTTTTGCTACAGGATGATGCCATTCAGCCTCAAGAACGCGGGGGCAACGTACCAGCGCCTGGTCAATAGAATTTTCAAAGACCAGATCGGCCGCAACATGCAGGTGTACGTGGACGACATGCTGGTAATGAGCAAACCCGATTTGGACCACGTGGCCGACTTAGCGGAGACGTTCGGCAACCTCCAACGCCACCAGATGAAGCTGAACCCAGCGAAGTGCACCTTTGGCATCTCCGCTGGGAAATTCCTAGGATTCATGGTGACCCAAAGAGGAATTGAGGCCAACCCAGAGAAGGTCCAGGCCATCCTGGACATGGAGCAGCCCGCCTCCAAGAAGCAAGTGCAGCAACTCACCGACCGAGTTGCGGCCCTCAGCCGCTTTATCTCCAGGTCGGCAGATCGCTGCCGTCCCTTCTTCAAGGTGCTGAGAAAGATGAACGACTTCGCTTGGACCGAGGAATGCTAGAAGGCCTTCGAGGAGCTGAAGAAGATGCTTGCGTCGCCACCGCTGCTGTCCAGGCCCGAGGAGGGGGAGGAGCTTATCCTTTACCTAAAGGTCACCCCGGAAGCCGTCAGCTCGGTCTTGGTTCGGATCGATGGCCAGGGGGTCCAGCGGCCGGTATACTATACCAGCAAGCTTCTCCGCGACGCGGAGCTCAGGTATTCTCGGCCCGAGAAACTCGTTTTTGCGCTAATAGTGTCTGCCCAGCATCTCAGGCCCTATTTCCAAGCGCACCCCATCGCTGTCCTGACGGATCAACCGCTGAAAGCAGTGCTCAGCCGACCCGATACCTCGGGACGATTGGCAAAGTGGGCACTGAAGCTCAGCGAGTTCGACATTACGTACAGACCAAGGTCGGCCATGAAGGCATAGGTGCTGGCCGACTTCTTGGTCGAATGTGCAGGCTTGGGCAAGGAGACCGAGGAAGGCCCCTCAGGCCAGCCGATGGAGATAGGCACCGATGAGCCCGAAGAGGACGCCTGGATCCTCCATGTGGACGGAGCCTCAAACTCCGACGGGAGCGGGGCTGGGCTCATCCTTGCCAACAGCGACGGGGTCGTCGCCGAATGCGCACTCCGTTTCCAATTCCCCGCGATAATAACCAGGCGGAGTATGAAGCACTTCTTGCCAGACTGAGAGTCTCCCGCGAGCTGGGCGTAACCAACCTCAAAGCTTTCACTGATTCCCAGCTCGTGGCGGGACAGGTCTCCGGGGAGTATGTCGCACATGACCCCCAAATGGCGAAATACTTGGAGCTCGTTAAGGCGGGTGCGTCCAGATTCCGGCGCTTCAACATCTTCCACATCCCCCACAGGGAGAACGCCTACGCGGACACTCTCTCTCACCTGGCGACCCTGCCGGACTCGATGCTGGGATGCGCTCATGTGGAGCGCCTCGAAATCCCAAGCCTCGAGGCACCGGTGGAGGTCCATCAGGTCAGCCATGAACCCAGCTGGATGGACAAGTACGCCGAATACATCACCAGTGGCACCCTGCCGGAGGACCGCGAGGCGGCTCGCCTTGTCAGAAAGAAAGCCGTGCGGTTCGTCCTGATGGACGGGCAGTTGTATCGAAGATCCTACTCCTACCCCCTTCTCAAGTGCGTAGGACCCGCGGAAGCCAAGCTTGTGCTCCAGGAGATTCACGAAGGCGTCTGCGGGAACCACGTGGGGGGCAGGGCATTGGCGTACAAGGCCCTCCATCAGGGCTACTTCTGGGAGACAATGAAGGAGGACGCCGCTGACTTCGTGAAGAAGTGCGACCGGTGCCAGTGTCATGCCACGGTGCAACGGTGGCCCTCCAACCCAATCTCCCAGCTCTCAGCTCCCTGGCCGTTCGCCCAGTGGGGAATGGACCTCCTGGGCCCATTCCCACCGGCGTCCAGACAGCGGAAGTTCTTGATAGTGGCCATCGACTACTTCACGAAGTGGGTCGAGGCCGAGCCCTTGGCAAGGATCACCGAAGCAAACGTCGCCAAGTTCTTTTGGAAGTCAATCGTTTGCCACTTCGGCCTTCCACACACCGTGGTTACTGACAACGGGCGCCAGTTCGACTGTCGGGAGTTCGAAGAGTTCTGCAGCGACCTCGGCATCAGGCATCGCTTCACCTCGGTGGCGCATCCCCAAACCAATGGGGAGGCCGAAGTCACGAACAGGACCATTCTTCAGGGCCTCTGCACGCGGCTGGACCAGGCTAAGGACAGGTAGGCCGAAGAGCTCCCCAGCGTCCTCTGGGCATACCACACCACCCCGAGGACAGCTACCGACGAGACCCCGTTCAACCTCATCTTCGGAGCTGAGGCGGTCATCCCGATCGAGCTCAGCCTACCCACGCTACGTGTGGAGCAATATGACGAGACAGAAAACCCAGCCAAGATGATGCTCAACCTTGACCTTCTCGAGGAAACGAGGGACAAGGCCCGAGTTCGGATGGCGGCGTATAGGCAGTGTGTGGCCAGGTATTACAACTCCCGAGTGCGGTCGAAGGTTTTTCATCCCGGAGATTTGGTCCTCTGGCGTGCTGAAGCTTCCCAGCCATGGGAATGCGGCAAGCTCTCGCCCAACCGGGAAGGCCCATACCGGGTGGCAGAAGCCCTCCCTCATGGCGCATACTACCTGGAGGAGTTGGGAGGTGCCAGGTTCCCCCGGACGTTGAACGCCTCGAATCTAAGGATGTATTATCAGTGATGTAAGGTTCCCTACTCCTGTAATAAAGTTCCCCCGCTTCAAAAGCCCTCTTCTCGCTTTGAAGGAAAACCGGCGCATGGCCCTGGGCTCGGCATGACCAACCATGGCCGGCGGCCGAAGGAATCGGGAGATCCTGGGCTTCGGTCTGGAAGGTGGCGCAGAACCCAGTTCGCCTATGCAAGCCCGGAGAACAGCTCGGCAAGCCGCGCAAGGCTTGAGAAAGCCTGCGGCATCGGGTTTCAGTCCGGAGATCCTGGGCTTCGGCCTGAAATGTGGCGCAGAACCCAATTCGCCCATGCAAGCCCGGAGAACAGCTCGGCAAGCCGCGCAAGGCTTGAGAAAGCCTGCGGCATCGGGTTTCAGTCCGGAGATCCTGGGCTTCGGCCTTGAAGGTGGCGCAGAACCCAGTTCGCCCATGCAAGCCCGGAGAACAGCTCGGCAAGCCGCGCAAGGCTTGAGAAAGCCTACGGCATCGGGTTTCAGTCCGGAGCTCCTGGGCTTCGGCCTGGAAGGTGGCGCAGAACCCAGTTCGCCCACGCAAGCCCGGAGAACAGCTCGGCAAGCCGTGCAAGGCTTGAGAAAGCCTGCGGCATCGGGTTTCAGTCCGGAGATCCTGGGCTTCGGCCTGGAAGGTGGCGCAGAACCCAGTTCATCCACGCAAGCCCGGAGAACAGCTCGGCAAGCCGCGCAAGGCTTGAGAAAGCATGTGGCATCGGGTTTCAGTCCGGAGATCCTGGGCTTCGGCCTGGAAGGTGGCGCAGAACCCAGTTCGCCCATGCAAGCCCGGAGAATAGCTCGGCAAGCCGCGCAAGGCTTGAGAAAGCCTGCGGCATCGGGTTTCAGTCCGGAGATCCTGGGCTTCGGCCTGGAAGGTGGCACAGAACCCAGTTCGCCCACGCAAGCCCGGAGAACAGCTCGGCAAGCCGTGCAAGGCTTGAGAAAGCCTGCGGCATCGGGTTTCAGTCCGGAGATCCTGGGCTTCGGCCTAGAAGGTGGCGCAGAACCCAGTTCACCCACGCAAGCCCGGAGAATAGCTCGGCAAGCCGCGCAAGGCTTGGGAAAGCCTGCGGCCCCGGGGTTCAGTCCGGAGGTCCCGGACATCGGCCTGGAAGGCGGTGCAGAAACCATGTCGCCCACGCGAGTATGAAGGCAATCCCAAAGACGGACCCGCTCAAGGCCTACTCTGATGTCGCGCGGTCCGGGATGTCCCAACCTTCGATTCGAGCAATGGAAGGGACCAGGCCTACGATCGTTTCAGCATTCCACATCAACATCTCAGAAAAAAGAAAAGAGAAGGGAGATGGGGGAATGGAGAAGAAGACGAACTCGAGGCTTGGTCAAACAGAGTCTTCATTAACTTAAGCAACAGTACAAGCTGGGAATCCCGACAGGCCGGGAGTCCCCAAAAAAAAAAGAAAAGAAGAGAATAGAAGAAAAAATAGCTACGACAACGAGGCAGGCGAGAAGACGATGGCTCAGTTTGGTGCGGGGTCGGAGCCCTCCGCTGGGGGTGCAGGCACTGCATCCTCGCCTTCTGCGATGGCTGGCTCTTGAGGCTGCCCTGGAGCCACGGCTTCGCTGGTCGACGGGGCCGCAGGAGTGGCGTCGGCCGCGCCGGAGGCTTTGCTCTCGGCTCCTTGCCTCCTGCCTCCGAGCACCACCCCGCTGAGGTCGAGCTCGGGGAAGGAGGCCCCTACTTTCTCCCGGCACATCCGGAACCCCTTCAGGAAGGAGTCCACGGCAGCCTCCCGGACCTCCGACGTGTACTCGTCGGAAGCCCGGAACTTCGGGATGGCCTCCTGCGCCTCCCGCTTCGCGGCCTCCAGGAGTCCGTTGATGTACGCACTCCGGTCCTTCGCCGCGCTCGCGTCTCGCCGAGCCTCCTCCAGCTGGCGCTCCAGCCACTGGGAGTGGGCCTGAAGGCGAGCCTTCTCCGCCGCGTCCTCCTCCGTGCGGCGCTTGTAGGAGAGCCTCTCCTCCGACAAAGAAGCCTCCAGCTCCTTGTTCCGCCCCTCGGAGCGCACCAAGTCAGTCTGGAGGGCTTGGTTGCTGGCTCGTAGCTCGACCCCCTTTTCCATGAGGTCCTTGACGTCGGCTGCGAGCTTGCCGAGCTTCTTCTCCTTCTCGGCGTCCCTCTTCGCGTTCCCTACGAGGAAGTTTCTCAGTAGGAGAACGTCATTTCCAATCTGCGCAAACAGAGCAACCAGGTTAGGAGAAAAGTCCACTAAAATCATGAAAGACAGAGAAGAAGGAGCTCGGGTTTACCGTGAAGAGCTGCGGGAGGATCCTGAGCAAGGTGTCCGCATAGTCCCGGCCGCCCCGAGCTCGACGATCCCGGGCTGTGGAGGTGTACTCCATGACCTTCTCCGCGAGCCCCTTGTCGAGGATGACTGAACACCGGTGGGTGATCACCGGTGGCGGAGCTGTCAGGTCGGCTCCTGCGGTGGCTGCCCCTTCAGCTGGGGTCGCGATCGACGGGCCGGCAGAGGCCACGGGCTGCGCCGTCAGAGCAGCGGCGACGATGGGACTGGCACTGGATGGAGCCTCGGGCGGTGGAGCCCCCTCGACGGTAGCGCCACCAGGTCTGGCAGCCAAGGCATCAACGGCCCCGCCCTGAGGCAACCTGGGCGGGGGAGCGGTGGCCACTGGGCTGGGCTCGGTCGCCAGCGTGATCTCCCTACTCGCCTCAGTACGGGCCCTCTTGGCCGCGGGCTCGTCTACCTCCGGGACGTCTCTCTGGGCCGCGCCCTCCAGAAGGCTCTCCAGTGAGAACTTCATTCCTGCAATGCAAAAGAACAGAAGGTTAGCCGACTCGGTCATGAAGAAAAAGAGTGAAGAAGTCAAAGGAGGGCCGAATCTCACCCGTCTCACGGATGGGACTGATCCCGACCTCAAAAAGATTTTGCTCCGAAAGCAGAACCTCGAGCGCCGGGACCACGTCACTCAGGAGTTGGGAGTAGGCCTCCTGGTCCGCCGACTCAACCCGGGAGTTCCGGTTCGGAGACGGTCCGGTTCACTCCAGGCCCAGTCGACATCTTCGACCGAGGCAAAGAAAAATCGGCTCTTCCAGCCCTTGACCGAGGAAGGGAGGTCGAACCGGAGACACCTGGGCCTGGGCGAAATGTACCACCAGCCGTCATCGGTGGAGCACTTCTTCAGGGTAAACAAGGCCCTGAAGAGGGAGAAATGGGCAACGAACCCGTGAAAGTGACAGAAGACTATAAAGGAGAAGATGACCCGGATGGCATTGGGAGCCAACTGGGCGGGAACAAGCCGGAAATGGCTGAGAAAAGAGAGGAAGAAGGGGTGCAGAGGAAATCGAAGACCCCAAGGAGGAAGTCTTCGTAAAAGGCTATGCGGCCGGGGCCACTCATGGTGACGCGCTCCCCGGACCGCGGAACAGATAGACGAATTGACCCCGAGATACCATAGGCCTCCCGGAGCAGAGAAAGATCGCCTTCGGTCATGGTGGAAGCATGACCGGAGGGACCGGCTGGAAGGAAAGGCGGAGCAGGAAGAGAACGAAGGGGGACAGCAGGAGCAACCGGAGGAGACCGGACCCCCCTGGGGATGCCAATGGTGACACCCCCGGGTTGCAGACGCCGGCGGATCTCCTCCGGGATCGTTTCCTCCTCTGAGGAGGAAGAAGATGGAGTCCTCGGCCGGGATGGACCGGCCTCGTCCGGATTGGAAGAGACATGGCGACGGCGCGCCATGACAAAGAGGAGGACAAAGATTCAGAGAAGAAAAGAGAGAGGGGAACTGGAGAAGGATGGAGGCACTCACCGAAAATACGCCAAGCGAGCGCGGGGCAACAGAAGTTAGCCTGTAGCAAACCGCCCACGGAGCAAGGGGAAAGGCCTCGTTCTAGAAAGTCCCCTCCCTTTCAAACTCAGTCGACAGCGGTCATACCCGTCATTCCGCCTCGAGCCATTGAGCGATCGCCACGTGGACGCACGCCCGACACTGACGCCTCGTTAGCAGAGTAACGGCCTCTGCCTCGAAGCGACGCATTTATTGCGGGCAAGTGGGCGACGTGTGGCGGCTTCCTATAGGGATTCAGGCGCATCGAGCCGCGGCGACGAGGATCGTGGCAATTATGATGCAAGATCTTCGCCTCCCCACGTCATATCTGCATTTAATCCCGACGTTCCGTTCTACGACGCCTCAACGGAACGGCGGGCTGGGGGGCAACTGTTACGGCCGTAACGGTGACGTGGCCGGGCTCAGATACCGTCGAATATGATCGAGCCACGTGGAGGTTTCTACGGCCGAGTCAGCGCCACATCGCCAAGGCCGAGCTCGGCAAGACTACTCCGCCAGACGACTTCCTAAGATGAACTGCTCTCACCGAAGTCGAGCTCGGTTCGGGGCTCCTCTACCACCTCGCCTGGCGCCCACCCAGGAGGGGTCCACCTAGGCCGAGGTCGGCCGATCCTTCGCTCCTTCGCCAGGTGGCCCCCGGAGACGGGCCCACCTCGGTCGAAGCCAGGCGACCTCCTGCCACCTCGCCAGGTGTCCACCCAGGAGGGGTCCACCTAGGCCGAGATCGGCCGATCCTTCGCTCCTTCGCCAGGTGGCCCCCGGAGACGGGCCCACCTCGGCCAAAGCCAGGCGACCTCCTGCCACCTCGCCAGGTGTCCACCCAGGAGGGGTCCACCTAGGCCGAGGTCGGCCGATCCTTCGCTCCTTCGCCAGGTGGCCCCCCCGGAGACGGGCCCACCTCGGCCGAAGCCAGGCGACCTCCTGCCACCTCGCCAGGTGTCCACCCAGGAGGGGTCCACCTAGGCCGAGGTCGGTCGATCCTTCGCTCCTTCGCTAGGTGGCCCCCGGAGACGGGCCCACCTCGGTCGAAGCCAGGCGACCTCCTGCCACCTCGCCAGGTGTCCACCCAGGAGGGGTCCACCTAGGCCGAGGTCGGCCGATCCTTCGCTCCTTCGCCAGGTGGCCCCCGCAGACGGGCCCACCTCGGCCGAAGCCAGGCGACCTCCTGCCACCTCGCCAGGTGTCCACCCAGGAGGGGTCCACCTAGGCCGAGGTCGGCCGATCCTTAGCTCCTTCGCCAGGTGGCTCCCGGAGATGGGCCCACCTCGGCCGAAGCCAGGCCGCCCGTATGGAGAAGGTCCCAGGGAAGGAGGCGCAGGCCCCAAGGTCATCCCTCGGGCCGTACGCATCACAGACGGCACCCCGTACGGATGGCGGCGGCACGCGAAACACCATTTGCATCGGCCTGACAGGTCCCGCAGTCGAGAGGCGCGATTCTGACAAAGCAGGCCCCATAGATGGATGGCGCCCACACTTGGGAAAGAGAGCGCTCTCACTGGGCCCGAGGTCTGACCGGCCGCCTTACCAGCGCCGCCCCCCTTTTTCTGTCTTGCCTTTTCCCTGTTGGGCTCAGCGGACGAGGTCGGAAAGCCGCCTGGCCCTCCTCACCGAAAAGGGGAAAGAGAAAGGGATGGGGGAGGGGAGCCTCCTAGGAGGAGAAGACAGGCGAACGACGGGAAGAGATAAAAGGAAGGAATCTGGGGACGACAAGGTAAGCGAACAAGCCTGGGGACAAGGAAGAAGCAGCGGCAAAAGGCCTCGCTCCGAGAGTGAGATCTAAGATCCCGAGAGGGGATCGCTCGGCGTGAGCTCGGCAAGGAGGCCCGGCCAATTTCTGGTCCCCAGTGCACCTTTCTTTCTAGTAAATTCTCTAAGTCTGGAACCCTTTCGGGGGTCCATCTTGGAGAGTCTGTTCCTTCTCATCGTCTACTGACTTGACCGTCGGAGCTCCCTCGCCGGGATCCCCGGCCAGGGTCTTCTAACCCCTTCTTGCAGGTTCGCCGCAGCCGGGGAGGCTCCCTCGCCAGGCGGTCAGGAAGGATCCACGGATCCGAGGCACGGGCGCGGCGACGAGAGCGGCAACACAATCTAATAGTGAGAAAAACATAAGAAGATTCAGGAAATGGTAGAAAATAAGATGTGGGTTTAGAGTTAGTCTGGCAAGGTAAGAAATAAGAAGATGGTTCAAGGTTGATCAAAAGAGTAGAATACAAGAAGGGGTTTCAGGGATGAGTCCTAGACTATGATGTTGACCTTATAGGGTTGATGTATACCTACAGGGTCTGCTTTATGGAAGAATGGATCGCTAATCTCGAGGAAGAGATCTTCAATAGGAACTACAGGAGGGGATTCATGATGGAGACATCAGGATCAGACACAGATCACTGGATCCCATATAGTTTACTGATTAAGGTTTTAGTCATGTATCATAATTTTGTAATCAATTAAGATTGAGTCCTGTAATAAGTTAAGGCTAATTGATTTGTCTCAACCCCAGTCCAGTATTGAGTCATGTATTTCAATATAAATCTAGTATGAGTCTAATTTTTGTACAAGAGAGGAGGTTACCCTAATTTGGAGTTCCACCAGGCCTCATCCAGGAGTCAGAGGCCACTACATCAGCTTATTGGATTTTGCAAGACACCCCAGGATCCAAGATGCCTTTCCAAATACCCTGATTCCTTCCATATATTTTTTGGATGCCCAGATTCCCTCCATATGCTAGAGTATACCTCCAGACCAGGTCATAACATGATCCCAAAGACTTACCTGCACCCTATCCCAAGTGAATGCAAGGCCTAGGTCCATGAAGAACCAAGATTCCAGGTATATTCCAGCCCAAAACCAAGATACCTGGAATATTCCTGCTCCAGGCATCCCAGGCCTCCAAGGCCCAAAGCCAATGCGCCCAACCCACCCTTGGCTGCCCCTTGCTACCCCCCATGATGCCTAATACATCCAAGTGTTGACTTGGTCCAAGCTAAGAAGGAGGAATTCAAATGGAAGAAGAAAACCTAGTTCTTATTCTATTCAACTAGTATACTCCTAGTTCTAGGTTATTTTGTAGTCTTTCTCCCACTTAAATTGTGCAAACCTCTTCTAACTACAAGAAGACTTGTAATCCCTTTAGGAGAGGTCATGGAGCTCTATAAATATCCCACCCCCTCCTCCTTGTAATCAGTCAACTCTTATGAATTAAACTATGCTGAATTGTTTTCAAGACCGTGTTCTTGTGTTTGTGTTTTGGTTCTTTGGTTGTTTGGTTTGTTCTCTTGTGTTGTCCGACCCTATCTTTGCAATCCCTCCATGCCCCAATAGCAACTTAGACCTCCAAGCATCAGCCATGTCCAAAAGAGAAGCCTTGAAGATGCCCAAACCAAAAGCTCTTACTGCTTCATTGCCGGCAGCCCTTTGCCCTAATCCCTTTCCTTCCTTGTTTCATCTTGTTGTTTTTTCTTTGATTACTTGATTCATGCATAACCTTGAAATTTTGTAGATCCCTAAGGTGTTTCCCTCCCTAAAGAGTCTTTCTTTGCCTTCAGACCGGATCCAGATTGCCTTCAGATTCGGGAACCAATGGCTTGTTCTTCCAGGCACCATCCTGAGGCTGAGAGATCTCTTCATCGAAGAAACTACAATCGCTGCCTGTTAAAAGCCTTCCCCCTCTTGAGTTCTGATCTGATGACATGTATGCTATCCTAAACCAGGAGTTTCTCAACTCATCGGTCCTGGCTATTTATTATTCTGCATGAGTTTTTGTGGGGATGATAGTTTCTAGCATTACTAGTCTTTCTGCTGATCTTTGTTTATTTTAGGGTATTAGCCTATGAATTTAATGTCTAAAAATTACAAAAAAAATATTTTACTATTTTGCATTAGACCTAGGTTCATTCTGCATCAGTTTGGTATTAGAGAAGGTTTAGAATATCATTCATCTGCATCAGATTCATAAAACCCTATTTCCTAAAATTTTTGCATCCTGCCACCTGCATTAGAGGTCTAGGTTTTGATCAATTTTGGTATCTTAGACATTTTATTTTTCTATGAGATTTGCATGAAGTGTTTTCTATCTAGTACTCTATTTTATCATAATTTTTAATTAATTTTACAGAAAACTAATTCACTAAACTTGGCATATTAGAAACCCTAACTGAAAACCTGAGATTTCTATATCAGTCCAAATACCCTAGGATTTGCATCATCATATGATTTTTTTGTTCATCAAATTTGGAAGAGGTTATCACCGCCATCAATCCTCTATCCTAGGATTTTTATGAATTTTTTATGCATCGATAACTATGTCAAATCCTATATCGTCTGAAACTTTAATTTCCTGAATTCTGTTATTTCTGCACTACTTGACCAAACCTAACCAACTTCCACACACCCCAATCCCAAGCCCAATTTGATTGATAACCTAATCAACTTAAACCTAACTTGCCACATCATAAAATACACAAAAATATTTTATTTTTCTGATTGTTTTAGATTACATCATGACCATCAATTGCCATCATCTACATTAAACTAATCTTAGGGCACTTTCTCTATCTCAGATCAAGGCAGGAGGTCATAACCTGTCATGGGCCCAAAATAATCTTCTTGCATTCTCACCCAAACCTTAATTAAAATTAATTAGACTTAATTTTTTCTAGAGGGCTAGGTGACACCAACAGGTCGGGTACGAATTGTGTGGGCCAACTGATGCATTTAATCCTGTGGCTATTACTGAAATCTAGTGTCTAAGGATGAGGGTCTAGAGTCAAACGACCTAAGTGGTGTTGTGGTTTTAATTGGATCCCTGCGAAAGCAGGGGTGGCCTCCCACACTCCCACCCTCTACCTGGCCAGAGGAAGGACTAGCTACTGGGTTAAGTATAAGTTGAGCTGACCCATTCAGTTTTAGCTCTAGGTCTAGGATACCCTAAATTGAGCTAACCTTTTTTCTTTGCATTCTTGGTTGCATCATTTTATTCTGATTGTTTGATTGAGTGTATGACCGCTAGACTAGGAACCTAATACCAAAAGTCTACACCCCAACCTTACTCAACCATGGATCCCAATTTTGAGGCTTTCATGAAAATCATGACCGAACGATTTGACCGAATCGATTTATCCAATACCTAAATTAATAATAGGCTTAACCTAATGATCCAATCCAATAACCATGCAACCCATAGGATTGATCCATTAAATGGCCAAGTAGGAATCCTAGGCAAGACCCATAGAGTTGAACCCTTGCCTTATGAGTCTCAGGAACCCATAGTCCCTAGATATGAACCCGGTAGTAACCCACTATCCCTCAATCTACCTGAACCCTATAGGATTAGTACCCCTAGCTGTGAGCCTAGTATTGGTCCATTTTTCTTTAATCAATCCCCTCTTACCACCCCACTGGTTTAGAAAGCTAACATTGAAGAGAAAGTATATGAAGCTGACATGAGCTTAGTGGAAAAGTATAAGGAAGAAGAGAAGTTTCCCATAGAAGACTTAGAGTTAGTTGAATCAATAGATACCCAGGTAGAAGCCACCCTAGGATCAGTTGACCCTGACCATACCCACATAATAGTCGACTTGGAGTTAGATGACTTAGATCACACCCAAGCCATAATGGAAGAGCAAGGGAACCCAGATCCTATTATTAGAGCACTACCTGAGGAAACTTTAGAAGTGGACCCAATTGTAGGGCCTAGTTCTAAATTTCATGAAACGAAAGAGTTTATTAAGGTCTTGATCTCTTTAAACCATACCCATGATGAAGTCACTCCCTTGACTTTAATTGATCTCTTCCCTAAAATTAATGACCTATTCTGTCATAATGCAGACCCTATAGGAATAACACAAACCCCTAAGGTAAACCTCATTAGTCTAGAACTAATCCCTGAAGCCCCTTCTAGTATTCTACTCTTTATGATTAACACTGAACCATCTCCTTATTTCTCATCCTGCCAGAATATCCCTGAACCCACCTCTTATTTTCTATCCTTTCCTAAAACTTCTTATATTTCTTTCACTATTAGGTGCATTTTATAGGAGTTTCCATGTTGCATCATTCATGAGCATGTCATGTTTGCATTTTACTTATGGAGAACCCTATGGCTTTAGTAGGAGTCACAGTAAATTTTCATGTGCATGCCATGCTAGGGTCAAACCCAAAGAGTCTATAGTCTGTTAGGTTAGACCAAAGAAGAGTCCAATAAGTTTCCTTCAATAAGGAAGCCTAGTCGAGTCTTTTAGGTATTAGTTTTGAGTCCAATAAATTTACAAACCTAATTCATCTGTTCACACATGCACTGACCTCTACACAACATTTGCATCAGGATATTAGTCAAAAGTTAAAACAAAATAATGAACTACATAACAAATTGGTTAATTCCCAAAAGAGAGATAAAGAATTTTCTGTAGAGGATTATGTGATTGTAAAGAAATTTTCTACTCACGAAGCTGGCCCATTCAGACTAATGAAGAGTAGTGGACCCAATGCCTATGTGTGTATGATGCTACCTGATTTAGGCATTAGCCCAACCTTCATCTTGTCAGACCTTATAGAGCACAGGGAGCCAGCAGTGATACCTAGCGAGCACATTGAGCATCTCCCTTCCTTTGTGAGTGAACCTACCCCAGAGTGTCCACATACAATTTGGCCAATAAGTGAGGAAAGAAGTGAACGAATCCTAGATGATCAAGCCATCAGTACACGAGATGAAGGTTATCAAAGGTATTTGGTCAGATGGCAAGGTCAACTAGAATTTGAAGACTTGTGGAACGTGGTGCGGATCTGCAGCACCTCAACCCAGACACTCCTTGAGCAGCAAATTGACTCTTACTCGATGGGGTCGAGTTCCTCCTATCCGAGGAGAATTGGTGGGGACACCAGGATCAGACACGGATCACTGGATCCTATATGGTTACTATTAGGATTTTAGTCATGTGTCATAATTTTGTAATCAATTAAGAGTGAGTCCTGTAATAAGTTGAGGCTAATTGATTTGTCTCAACACCTAGTCCAATAGCAAGTCCTGTATTTCAGTATAAATCTAGTAAGAGTCTAGTTTTTGTACAAGAGAGGAGGTTACCCTATTTTGGAGTTCTACTAGGCCTCATCCAGGAGTCAGAGTCCACTACATCAGCGTATTGAATTTTGCGAGATACCTAGGATCCAAGATGCTTTCTAGATACCTTGATTCCTTCCAGTATTTTTTGATGCCCAATTCCCTCTAAATGCCAGAGTATATTCCCAGATCAGGTCATAACATGATACCAAAGACTTACCTATGCCACAGCCCAAGTGAATGCAAGGCCTAGGTCCATGAAGAACCAAGATTCAGGATATTCTAGCCCAGAACCAAGATACCTGGAATATTCCTGCTCCAGGCATCCCAGGCCTCTAGGGGCCCAAAGCCCATTAAACCCAACCCATCCTTGGCCGCCCCTTGCTACCCCCCATGAAGCCCAACATGTCCAAAGTGTTGACTTGGGTCCAAGCTAAGAAGGCGAAATTCAAATGGAAGAAGGAAACCTAGTTCTATTCAACTAGTATACTCCTATTTCTAGGTTTATTTTGTAGTCTTTCTCCCACTTAAATTATACAAACCTCTTCTAACTAGGAGAAGACCTGTAATCCCTTTAGGAGAGGGCATGGAGCTCTATAAATACCCCACCCTCCACTCTTGTAATCAATTAATGCTTATGAATTAAACTCTGCTGAATTGTTTCAAGACTGTGTTTTGGTGTGTTTGGGTTTTCTTTAGTTTGTTTGGTTTGTCTCTTGTGTTGGCCGACTCTATCCTACAATCCCTCCATGCCCCAGTAGCAACTCAAACTCCAAGCACAGCCATGTCCAAAAGAGAAGCCTTGAAGATGCCCAGACCAAGAGCTCTTCCTGCTTCCTTGCGCCAGCCCTTAGCCCTAATCACTTTCCTCCTTGTTCATATATTATTTTTTCTTTGATTACTGATTCGTGCCTAACCTTGACATTTTGCAGATCCATGAGATGTTTTCCCTCCCTAGAGAAGGCTTTCTTTGCCTTCAGACCAGATCCAGATTGTCTTCAAATTCAGGAACCAAAGGCTTGTTTTTCCAAGCGCCATCCTGAGGCTGAGAGATCTCTTCATCAAAGAAAACTACAATCACTGCCTGGTAAAAGCATTCCCTCTTGAGTTCTGATCTGATGACAGGTATGCTATCCTAAACCGGGAGTTTCTCAACTCTCGGGTCTTGGCTATTTATTGTTCTACATGAGTTTTTGCAGGTATGATAGTTTCTAGCATTACTAGTCTTTCTACTGATCTTTATTATTTTTGGGTTATTAGCCTATGAACCTAATGTCTAAAAATTATAAAAAAATTATTTTACTATTTGCAGCAGTCCTAGGTTCGTCCGCATAATTCATCTAAGGGTACTGAATAAGCCAAATCCTCGATAAAGTCTTTGATTCATAAAATTTAGGATGGGGTCTATAATTGGGCTTTCTTCTAGTGGCTCCTCAGGTAAGATTTTTAACAGTAGTATCTAGGTTTCTCCTCTAATGGTCTTCACTACAGGTTAGTTTGGGTGTAGTCAAGGTCAACTAACTTTGGGTTGGTTTCTATTTAGGTATGGTCAGGGGTCAACTAATTCTGGATTCGCTTTAGTCTGGGTATCTACTGGGTCAACTAATTCTAGGTCTCTATAGGTATCTCTTCTTCTTCTCCCCATACTCATCCATTAAGTTACATCAGCATATATATCTTCTTTAATGTCTCCTTAATAAACCAATAGGGTGGAGGAGGGGTTGACTAAGGAAAAAATGAATAATGACTGGGTTAGCAGGGGTGGGGTCGACTAAAGGGTTCCTGACTAATACTAGCTCACATCTAGGGGTACTAATCCTATAGGGTTCAGGTTCCTAGGGGTTATGGATCCCTTGGCTCATATGACAAGGGCGCAGATCTACGGGTTATGGATCTCTTGGGCTCATAAGATATGGGTTCAGATCTATGGGTTACGGGTATGCTGGGCGCATGGGATATGGGATCATAGGATCGGGGGTCATAGGATCTGGATTCATAGGTTCTGGGTTCACAGGACCTAGGTAGGTACTTTTTCTCTAAGTTTGCTTTTCATGGCTCTCCAGGTAGTTATGGGTGTTCTCCTTTTACTTTAGCCATTCTCTTAAACATATCCCAGTCTACCTTAGCCTGGCGAACTAACTTAGATTTAGCAAACCTGAACTGATCATTTTCAAAATAGAAATTCATTTGGCTTTCAAAATACGGGTCCATATGTCTTCCCAACTAAGATAATCTCAAACTCAAGATCACCACCAAATGCAGATACTATTCCCTAAACTTTTCTAATGGGTCTCTCATCCTGGTCCAAGAATTCTTGATTGGGCTTTCTATGATTGGGCTCCTGGTATGGGTCGGAGTATTGGAGCTTCTAGGGTGGGCTCCAAGTATGGGTCATGGTAGGTATGGGGTTTCCTAGGGTTGGGCTCTGAGTATGGGTCAAGGTATTGGGCTCTCCTAGGGTTGGGAGGTGTGGGCAAAGTGACTCAAGTTTGGGTCTAGTATGGGTCTACGGGTTTCTTCTAGGGTTCCTAATCAAACTCCTACTCGGTCAAACCTATTGGCTAAATGGTCGGCCTATGGGGGTTTGGGTATGGATTGGGTCAATTGGTTATGATTATGGTTCATCGGTTCTTTGGGTGGTAATGGGCTAACTGATCAATAATGACACTTAGTTGAGCACCAAAATCATTATCCATGGTTAAGTTGGGTTGGGGTTTAGACTGGTTACTGGACTCTGACCTGGTGGTCATGCAATCAATCAATTAAGAGATTATGATGCAGTCAAGAACACAAGGGTTAACACGTACTAGGGTTGCTAGACCTAAAGCCAAAACCTAATGAGTTAACTCAACTTACACTCAAAAACATAGCACCTAATCCTTCCACTGGCCAGGTTAAGAGGTGGGGTGGTGGGAGGCCCCTGCTTATGACAGGGTCCTAATTAAAGAACCACCAGTCCACTTAGGGCGTTGCCACTGGATCTCTAGCCTTAGACACCAGCTTTCAGTAATAGATAATGAGTTGGGTGCACTAGTTTCCTCAATAGACTCGGACCCGACCTGTTGGTGTCCCAAAAAACTATTAGGTGCTAGTCAATTTTAATAAGTCTTGGGTTCTGATGCTGAGTGGTATTTGGGCCTAAGACAGGTGATGAAATCCTGCCTGATTTGATAGAGTAAATGCAATTAGATTAGTTTAATGATATGAGCATAATCGATGAAACCTAATACAATCTAGTAAAAAAATAGAGAATAAAAAAAAAAATTTTGTCTTTTTTATGAGATAGCAACTTAATTGTAGTTGATTAAGTGAGCAAACAAAATTGGCTTGGGTTTGGATGGGGTTGGATGTAAGTTAGGTTTGGTTTAGTCAGATATGCAGAATTACAGAAATTGAAATTATGGGTCTATTTTGATACAGAATTTGGTATAGTTTTCAGAGCAAAAATATTCTAAAAAAATTAAAAATAGAAATGATGTGTGGGGATGATTCCTGCCAAATTTCATGCAAAGAAAAAATGGTATGATGATTCAAAACTGAGGGCTTCTAATGTGTGTAGAAAAACCTATAATTTGGTTATGGTCTATAAGGTGCAGGTTGTTTTATATTTATTTATCTGTAAAATTAACAAAAAATTCTGAAAAAAAATAGGGTACTTGACAGAGAAGACGTGATGCAAATATCAGAGAAAAACAATATTTCTATGTTGGTGAATCAGACTTAAACACGGACTCCTAGTGCAGATGATAGGATGCAGATTTTGTTAGGGTTTGTTTTTTGCTCTTTTTTGTTTATTTTTGGATTTGAAAAAATTCCAACAAAATTACAAGAAAATAGAATACAAAACAAAGGATAACTAATGCGAATATAAGAGAAAAAAAATAAATTTTTTGATGGGGAAAACAGTCTTATGGTTTGAAGGGTTATGCAAAATTCAGGATGCAGAAATCTAAACTAGGATGCAAGAACATACCCTAAACTATGCTCTGATACCAAAATTGATGGAGGTCAGGATTCTAATATGATGCAGGATGATATGCAAGGGATGAACATGAAGAAAATCATATTAAAGTAAGCAAATATTGTCAGATTTTTTTTTATGGTTTTATTCCCAAAACTAGACAAGAATAGGTTAGGGTTATCCTGTATCAATTAGCATCCTACCCACCTGCTAGATTAATCAAAGAGAAAGAAAATCAAGATCTTAGGTCTAAGAAGACCTATTAGAAGCATGTTCACCTTCAAGAAATTAGATAAAAGCGTTTGGACAGGGTCTAAATACCTGGCAATGATGTTCGAAGTCGCAAAAGAGATCGCTCTGCTCAGATCGGTGCTTGGATGATCCGGTCACTTCCCACGAATCTATCGACTTTTTCTAGCTTTGTCGAGGGCAAAGAAGAATTCATCTAGATGGCATGGAACCAGAGGAATCCTACCAAACATCAAGGATAGTCATGTAGAATATGAGAAAAATACTACAATAGGATGGAAAGAAGAAGATCGGGTGGAAGAGGAATTGCAGGGGGCTGGCGGCCTTGGATGAAGCTGGGCATCTAGATCTAGAGAGGGAGCCTGGTGGTGCGGGCACCACTCAGACGAAGATTTCAGAGCTCCATCTGGATCTCTAATTAACCTTGCCAAAGAATTAGGGTTTTGGTTTGTAATAAGAGTGACTAGATCAACTCAATTAGCTTAAGTCTACATTACCTGCATTTTATTTTGTTGAGTCATGTTGACTCAGTAGTGGACTAGGGTTTCAACCTGGGATGTACATTTTTCTCCAAGACCAGGCAAGTGGACACCACACTCCAGCCACACTCCCAGTCCAAGGGGCACCATATCTACATCAGCAGCCTTTGGTCCCCACTCCACAGATGGCAACTTCCTCTCTCATGCACCAGATAAAGAGAAGTCCACCCAGAGACCAAAATCAAGGGGGCGGCCAAGACTTTCCCAAGAAACCCAAAGCAAAGAGGGAAGAAATCCTTGGAAGAGAACTTCAAGGGGGCGCCCACTACCTGCCAAAGACATCAAAAACAAAGATGGGAAGGACCTTGACTTAGGGAGGAAGAAAAGGAGGCGTCCAAAAGAGTTGATTCAGGAAGGAAGAAAATTTTTCTTGAAGATCCAAGCAAGGAGGCGCCATTACCTGCCTTATAACCCAAATCCCTTTTTTGGTACCTTGGCCGACCATATGTGAAGGATTTGCCCTAATTGTAGATCCCCTCCTTTAGTCCTACATGGAAAGATGTGACAAAACCTCCTCCCTTGTAAGCCTTATAAATTAAACCCCTCTTGTAAGTTTAAAAAATCAGATGAATGAAAGAAATTTTTTATGAGCAAACTTGTGTTTTCTCTTTCCGCACTTGCTTCCAGGTGTTGAGCTCCGTGAGGGAGTAAATCGAGAGTTCCCCAGGAACTTGAGGAGGTGTGAGATCTCCAAAACCCAAACCCTAGTTAGCCACTCCACTCCCAAACCCTAGCCGCCATCACCCTTCTCTTTCCACCAAGCCCTAGCCTATCAACCTCTCACGGCCACCCTCTCCAAGTCCAGGCCGACCACCAGCATCCAGCTCCAGTCCAGATACTTCAGATCTACAGCAATTCTAAGAGGAAGTCAGATCAGCCTCCAGGAGAATCCTGATTTCAGCAACTTCAGCTTTCAAGTTCTTCGAACTGGTAAATCCTTCCCTGAGTCTCTGAATCCATCACTGGTTTTCTTCTTCCCAGATCTTGAGTCCAGGAGAAGCCGACCAAACCACAAGACCAGTATGGAGGATCCATTGCGAAGATAGCCGACTCCGAGGATCCCACAATCTGCTCGAGAGAGTTCTTCCACCCAAATTCTGAGAAGATCACTGTCTGGTTGGTAACCATCTCTCCTCTCTATTTTGTTCTGTTGAAAGTTCAGAGCGAAACCCTAGGTCTGGGGTTTCTCAACCCACGATCCGTTACTTCTGAACTACTCTGATAATTTAGTTTCTTCTAAATTGTGCTTTCAATCCTTACCTAGTTCCTTCAACTTAGTTTAGCTTTACTTTGAGTCAAAGCCAATTTCTGAAATATAAAAAAAAAAAAAAAAATTAATCCTAAATTTACTTCCGCACGCTCTTGTTCTTTGTTCTGCATCACCTGGCTGGTATGGATGGCTTGGGCTCTTGAACTTGGGTGTTTGACTTGGAGGATGGAAGCTTGGGCGACTAGGGTTTGATGGGATTAGGGCACTCAAGTCTCACACACACACTTCCAAAGAGGAACACAAATTGTCACAAGAAATTCACTAGAGTTTATTTCATGAAAAAGAGATTGATTACAAGAGGGGGAGGGGGTGGGTATTTATAAGCTCACCTAGGTTTTTCTCCTTATCTAATTAGGAGTACAAGTCTTTGTAGAAATAAAACTCAAAATAAACTTGGACTGCAAGATTGGTCTCCTAGTAAAACTGGGCTGGCTGACTCCTGGTAGAAGTGGGATAGCTGACTCCCCCCTGGACTGAGAAGCTTCCTTGGGCTTGGGTTAGATGGGGTGCCACTCATGAAAAGGTGCTTGGGATGGGGTGCCTATCTTGAGGGGCCTGGGAGGGAGGTGCCAGCTTTAGTGGGCCAGGGCAGGGCGCCAAGGCTTGGCACTGATACTGGGTAGGGAGCTAATCTAGGAGGGCGCTCCACCTGGGCTTGGTGGCATGAAGGCCCACCTCTTAGGAAACATATAGATAGGGGGGCCTGGCAGGGGTCCAGGTACTTGAGCTCAGCTCTAGTGGAGTGCCTGGTAAATGCTCTAGTCTGGATCCTCCTCTTGTACAAAACTTGACTAGAAACAAACTTATAGGACTAAAAATAACTTAGGACTCATGAGGTGAGGACAAGGATTCACTGGACTTAATGGAGTTCTTGCCTCAACTTATTACAGGACTTAATTGTTGGACTAACTTTATTACAGGACTTGATACATTAGTAAAGGACTCAAAATTGACCAAACATGACTTAGAGAACAAAATTGAAAGCATGAAATTTGTCTACCCTGATGTCCTCATCAACTACACCGACCTCAATAGAGCCTACCCAAAAGGATAGCTTCCTGGTCCTGAAGATCGACCAACTAGTGGATACCACTCAGGGGCACCGCTTACTCTCCTTCATGGATGCATTCTTCGGGTATAATCAAATATGGATGCACCCAGAGGACGAAGAGCACACTGCTTTCATCACCGATCATGAAACGTATTGCTATAAGATGATGCTGTTTGGTCTGAAGAATGCTAGAGCCACATATCAGTGGCTGGTCAACAAGGTCTTTCAAGACCAAATCGCCGCAACATGCAAGTGTACGTGGACGACATGCTCGTCATGAGTAAGCTAGAATCGTACCACGTTGCGGACCTAGAAGAGGCTTTCCATAACCTCCACCTTTACTAGATGGAGCTGACCCAGCCAAGTGCACCTTCGGTGTGGTGGCTGGAAAGTTCCTGGGTTTCATGATTACTTAGAGGGGAATCAAATCCAACCTTGGGAAGGTCCAAGCAATCATTGGATGGAGCATCCCACCTCAAAGAAGCAGGTCCAACATCTCACCGGCGGGATTGTAGCCTTGAGTTGATTCATCTCGGCTCTACTAATCGATGCCTGCCATTCTTCAAGGCACTGTACAAGGTCCACAACTTTGCCTGGATAGAGGAATGTCGAGAAGCTTTTGAGGAATAGAAAAGTTCCTAGCATCACCGCCCTTGCTCTCTAGGCTAGAAGATGGAGAGGAACTCTTATACCTGGTGATCACCCCAGAGGCCGTCAGCTCGGTCCTTGTACGCACTGATGGAGATGGAGTTCAGAGGTCGGTAAACTATGCTAGCAAGCTCCTCCGAGATGCAGAGGTCAGGTATGCCTGCTCTGAAAAATTAATTTTTCTGCTCATTATGTCTGCTCAACGCCTTAGGCCATACTTCAAAGCTCACCCGATTGCGGTCTTGATGGATCAGCTGTTAAAAGCCATACTCAGTTGCCCAGACACATCCGGATGTCTGGCCAAGTGGGCACTAAAGCTCAGTGAGTTCGATATCACTACCGACCAAGGCCATCCCAGAAGGCAAAAGTTATGGTCGATTTCCTGGTCGAGTATACCGGCATGGGTGAAGAACCGGAGATACCCCCACCGAAGGATCAGGCAGAGCCCTCAGCCAAGGAGGATGTCTGGGTCCTCCACGTGGATGGTGCATACAATGCAGGAGGGAGTGGAGCAGGCCTTATCCTTGCCAACCATGATGGGGTCGTAGTCGAGTGCGTACTTCATTTCTAGTTCAAGGCCACCAATAACCAGGCAGAGTATAAGGTACTCCTCGTAGGAATGAGAGTCTCCCATGAGCTGGGTGCTCCCAACTTAAGGGTTTTCACCGACTCTCAGTTGGTGGCTGGTAGGTCTAAGAAAATTTAAGGCCGAGACCCTTAAATATCAAAGTACTGGAGCAGTATGCTCGAACGTAGCAAGTTTCTGGCACTTCGGCATCTCCCATATCTGTCGAGGGGAGAACACACGTGTAGATGCCCTCTCTAGGCTCGCAACTCTATCAAACTCGTTGTTTGGGAGTGCCTACATCGAGTATCTCTAGGCTCCTAGTTATGAGACCCGTGGGGAGGTCCAGCAAGTCACCCTGAAGCCCAGTTGGATGGACCGGTACATCAGATACATCACCGATGAAACCTTGCCTGAGGATCGTCTAGAAGCCAGCCTCATTAAGAAGAAAGCTACGTGTTTCATGTTAATGGATGGGCCGCTCTATCCCAGGTCCCATTCCTATACACTTCTAAAATGTCTAAGACCCTCGGAGGCAGCCTTCGTTCTCCAGAAGATACAAGAAGGCCTCTGCGAGAATCATGTGGGGGGCAGGACATTGGCATACAAAGCCCTTCGCCAAGGATACTACTGGGAGACTATGAGGGAAGATGCAGCCAACCTTGTAAAGAAATGTGAGCACTGCCAACAGCATGCCTACATCCAGCGTCAGCCAGTCGAGTCGCTTTTCCAGCTCTCCACCCCTGGCCATTCACTCAGTGGGGAATGGACATCATAGGTCCCTTCCCCCCTGCATCCGGACAGCGTAGATTTTTGATAGTAGCCATTGACTACTTCACCAAGTGGGTCAAGGCCAAATCACTAGCACAAATAACCAAAGCCAAGGTCAGGTCTTCATCTGAAAATCAATCATTACAGTTCGGGCTCCCTCACATTGTTATCACTGATAACAGATGGTAGTTCAACAACCGGATGTTTGAAGAGTTCTGCACTGACTTGAATATTCATCATCGCTTCACCTCGGTAGCTCACCCCCAAACCAATGGGAAGGTAGAGGTGACCAACCGAACTATCTTCCAGGGGATCCGAGCTAGGCTGGACTAGGCCAAAAGACAGGTGGGCTAAAAAACTCCCCAGCATCCTCTTGGATATCACACCATGCCCGAACGGCCACGATGAGAACACCCTCAACCTCATCTTTGGCACTGAAGCCGTGATTCTGGTGGAACTGGGTTTGCCTACGTTACGGATAGAGCAGTATGATGAGGCCAAGAACCTGACCTATCTTCTGCTCAACTTAAACTTCCTTGGAGAGACAAGGGATAAGGCTCGTCTTCGCACGGCGGCCTACTGGCAGCGGGTAGCCCGGTACTACAATTCTCAGGTGAAACCAAAGACCTTCCACCTAAGAGATATAGTACTTTGATGAGCCGAAGTCTCCTAGCCTAGAGAATGCGATAAGCTCGCTCCCAACTGGGAGGGCCCTTATAGAGTAATCGAGGCCCTTCCCCATGGGGCTTATTACCTCACCGAACTTGGTGGCACCCAATTCCCACATACTTGGAATGCCAATAATCTAAGGTTGTACTATCAATGATGTAAGCTCTTTTCCCATCAATGAAAAACTCCTTTCGGCACAACATTGTCTTTGCTAGTGCAGGAATGCTACCGCCAACCCAGGTTGCCGCCCATGAAGCCGAGAAACTCCAGAAGCCCCGCACTCTATCCGCCAGACCCCAAGTCCTACAATGGCAAGCCGGAAACTCCAAAAGCCCCGCACTCTATCCGTCGGACTCCAAGTCATGCGATGGCAAGTCGGGAAACTCCAGAAGCCTTGCACTCTATCCGCCAGACTCAAAGTCCTACATGGCAAGCTAGGAAATCCAGAAACCTTGCACTCTATCCACCAGACTCCAAGTCTTGCGATGGCAGCCAGAAACTCCAGAAGCCCCGCACTCTAACCATCGGACTCCAAGTCCTACGACGGCAAGCCAGAAACTCTAGAGCCCGCACTCTATCCACCGGATGCCAAAGTCCTGTGACGACAAGCTAGGGAAATCCAGAAGCCCTGCACTCATCCATTGGACCCCAGTCTGGCGACGACAAGCCGAGAAACTCTAGAAACCCCATGCTCTATCCGTCGAACCCCCAATCCGACGAAGACAACCCAAAAAAACTCCAGAAGCCCTGCACTTTACTAGTCGGACCCCAGACCGGCGATGGAAATCCCAAGACTTCTTAGGCAAAATTTGCCAACTCGATGGTATCCAAACCGGTGGAAACAATCCCGGCCTCTTAGTCCCCCTCCACCTATCCATCAACCTTCGACATGACCAGAAAGTCCCCAGATGGATGCCTAGCCCTAGCAATGACTAGGGTCCTCTGACAAGGATCCCGGCATGGTGAAGGTAACTCACAGAATTCTAAGTTCTTTCTGAAATATTTGCTACTTTGAAGGCTTCCCAGAGAAGTGCCAGAGCTTGGGGACCCCCGGATAAGTGGCCACAGCGAGGTTTGGTCCTCAAGCAAGCTAGTTGTTGCCCAGTGAAGATGCAACCCAAGAGGAGGGTGAATTAGGTCTTATAAAACTTTTTGAACTATTTCAATTATGAACTAAAACAAGTATGTGCTAATTCAATTCAAGTGCTTGTATTTTGCCAAAATTTGTGTGCTTCAAAATAATATGCAACAGAATTAATAAAGAAAATGCACAAGAGTAAATAAGCAATAAAGAAGCAAGCACAAACACAAGAATATATAGTGGTTCGGTGCACTCCAAGGTACCTACATCAACTTCCCAAGTTTTTCTTGGGAATTTTTTTATAATCACCAAGATTACAACGATTAGTTTTTGGGCTCAATAATCAAAACCCGACTTATTTTCACAAGTCTCACAAGTCAAAACCTCACTTGGTTTTACGGGCTAACCAAGAACCTCCTTGGTTTTCCGGACTAACGAAGAACCTAGTTGGTTTTATAACGTAAACATACCAACAACCTTGTTGGTTTTCACATAAGGCTCACCAACAAACGTTTTGGTTTTCTAAGGCTCACCAAAAATCTTACGTAAATAATATAAGAACATATGAAAGAATACAATTAAGCTTACTAAAATAAAGTAAATACTCTTTGAAGCTCTTTGAATATTGATGAAGATCTTGTCTTCAAGTTGTTGAAGCCTTTGATTGCAGCTTGATGATGTGAACTTGGATGCACTCTCTTATCTTTGGAAGTTTGAAGGCTTGAACCACCAACTCTTGATTCCTTGAAGGATATTCAATAATCTCACCAAAAGATTGATTACCCCTTTGATTTTTGGTGTTTATATAGCTCTGCAACCCATAGATGACGGTTTATGACCGTTGGTATGAAAACCTAGCCGTTTGAAGCAGTTGGAATCAATTCTGCACTTCTGAAAAACTAGCCATTATAGCAAGTGTTGACACTTGACCTCCAGGTGTCGATACTTGGTTCTCAGGTGTCGACACTTGGTCAGCTCAAGACAAAATTCTGGATTTTCATGTTCTGTATTTTTTGTTCTCAGGCCTAAGTCGATACTTGAACTTCTTCATGAGTCAACACTTGAACTTCTTATGAGTCGACACTGCTTGTGCCAGTGCTGAAACTTGCCAAAACCTCTCCAAAAAACTTTAAGTCATTTCAAGTCTTTCTTTATTCCAAAGTCCTTATAACTTAAGATTACATGAATTTGAAGGACTTCTTCAACTGAAATAAAAGCATTCTTCATTCAACATGGATGAGTAATAAGATCTGATAAATACACTAAAACATACGATTAGTACTCATATATACTTAAGTATTTGTCAATCATCAAAACTAGACAGAGTCAACAATCTCCTCCTTTTTGATGATGACAAAACCTTTAAGTATATAAATAGGATAAGCTTAAAAGATTAACAATAGTATAAACATGTAAGCTCAAAAATAAGCATCAAGCTCACCCTCAAAATATGATCCAAAAGATTTTTCAAAAATTCTTCAAATATTTTTCAAAATATGTAAAAATTTTCAATTTTCTCTCTCTTACAATTTTCCCTTAAGATTAAAATATTTTGGATTCTTCTCCTCCTTTTGCACTTTCTTTCATTTTCATATAATTTTTCATGGTTATCATATCTTTTCCCCTTTTCATACTTAATATTTTTCTCTCCCTTTTGGTCATCATGAAAAAGGGAAAGGCAATACAAAATGGGAATAAAGGTAGAAAGAATAGCAAGTAAATCATCAAAATCAATACATGAATCAATTAATCATGATACCAATTGAATATGATACTAATTGAACATAATATCATAAAAATGATAAGTACATGCAAAAAGTAATTCAATATATATTAGCTCTGATATGAATATTATCCATTACTCACTTGTTCATGGGATAAGGTCACAACGGCACTCCAACATGGCATAAGAGATCCCAGTGAATGGAAAGAGTGGGTCTTAAACCCTACTTAGCTCCTATGGCCGGACGACCATGGGGAACCCTAATCTGAAGCAGTTACTAGGAGCACTTCTTTCAATTTTTTTGATACCAATTGAATGTAACTCCTCTCAAAGGATTAGATTTGAAAACAGTGAGGAGTATCAGAGCAATATAAGTATGATATCATGAAAACATTCAAAGCATCATAGTATTAATGACAACAAATCTTTGGATGCTCCTCCTAAATGTATTTCTCGTTAAAACTATGCATTCATTGAGGAATAAAACATGTAAGCACAAGCATTCATAATTTCAGACAATTTCAGATATGAACATAAATACTAAGTCTGAAAGCAAAGATTTGAATTTTAAGATATACAAGATTTCAGAATATAAAGTATGATCATTTAAAAATTTTTAGCATGATTTCAAATTATTTAAAATGATTGATATCCATATAAATGCTAGAAGTAATATGATACCATGTCTAGCTACTGGATTAAGAATTTTTTAATATGCATACATTCTTCTTAAATGTAACCCTTAACTACAAGTTCTAGTCTTAATCCAAATCATTTCTAACTTAAGCATAGATGTCAAAAAATGAAAACACATAAATCATAACATTTCACTTGAAATAGTTTAAAAACTATATTAATCAAAATCAAGTGAAAGTCTAATAATCACAAGTTTAATCATGAGAGCATGAAATCCATCACCATCAAAGAGTTCATGATCACAACAAATGACTATAGTCTAGGCTTGATTCTAATTAATCAATTGAAATAATTTTCAAAGCAATATACAAACTTTAAAAAGCATTTTTCATGAAGTAATCACAAATCAAGTGAAAGTCTTATATCACAAGTTTAATCATGATAGCATAAAATTCATCAACACATCAAAAAGTTCATGATCATAACCAATGACTACAAGTCTTAAACTTGATTTTAATTAACATTAAAACAATTTTTAAAGTAATTGATGCAACATTTATATAATATTCAACTACATTTTCAATTATGGAAGGAAAAGTTTAGAATTTACCAATATGTAAAATCCTTCTTTACCATTTAGTATAAACTGTAGCTTGTCCACTCTTCATGTTGTCTTGTACAGCATTTTTTCGAAAACTTCCTTTCTTCATGTTGGGCTGCAAGACATTCCTACAAAATTAGGTGGATAATTTTCGTACCCAAACTTTCTTGGATCCTTTAGGCTTAGTAAATAAGGTTCCTTTTGAAACCCAAAACTTTTCTTATTTTACAAGGATATGCATTATGTCTAGATTTACAACAAGTCAAATTGGAAGAAGCAGGAATAAGAAAATTCTTCAAAATCTTTTGCTTCTTTTTTCAATCAAAATATTTCTCATTCAAAAATTTTATTACATAAAACTTTCAAAACATCATTGTGTTTTCTAAAAATTTTATTTTCTTTAGAAAAATTATTCTTTTCATTTTTCAAAACATCAATCTTGACATTTAAATCATCATTTTTATTGGCAAGATGGTTTATTAAGAAGAAAAAGAATCTACATGAGTTTTTAATTTCTTGTGCTCATTTTTAACATTTTGTATTCCTGCACAAGATCATTAAAGCTCATGTAATTATCAAAGATAAATCATAATCATTTTTAAAACACTACCTCTTCCTCATTTGCCATGAAGCAAGATGGGCAACTTCATGTTCATCATCTGAACTTGAATCTTCGCTATCACTCCAAGTTGCTATCATTGCCTTAAATTTCTTTTTGGCCTTAAGGGCTATTATTTCTTCTTCTTTGATCAGCAACCACTTCCTTTTGCCATGTATTCAACTCATGGGTCATGAGTGAACTTATAAGCTCCTCTAAAGGTAAACTATCAATATCTTTGGGTTCTTGGATCACCGTTACCTTTGGATCCCATGATATTAGCAAAGATCTAAGATTTATTAACCAAATCAGTATTAGTATAGATTTTGCCAAGACTTTTCAATTCATTAAAATAGTCATAAATCTAGTAACATACAAATATAAGATTCATAGTGCATCATTTCAAAGATTTCAAAAGAATGTATAAGCAAATGATTTTAGTATTCTTCACTTGAAAAGTACCCTCATGAGTAACCTCAAGTGTGTCCATATTCCTTGCCGATATGCATGTCGAGATCCTATTAAATTCATAAAGTCCAATGCACAATAAAGAAAGTTCATTGCTTTAGCATAATTTTAGATTGCTTAATGTCATATTCATTCCAATCCTCTTTGAGCTTTGGAATGAAATGCATTAACCAAAATGGAAAGATATGAGAACCATTACTATAATTTTCAAAGATGATAACTAATAGATTGAATATAGATGCGCATGCGAGTTTTTCCAAAATATGTAATTTGTGCCATAAAAAATGGTGGTCTAACACTAATACCTACAAGGGTTGCCATGATTTTTAACTCAAAACCGCTAGATTCTTTGCAAAGCACCAAGTTTAGATACAATGATTTTGGATTCCGGGCTCTGATACCACTTGTTGCCCAGTGAAGATGCAACATGAGGGGGGGTGAATTGGGTTTTATAAAACTTGTTGAACTAAAACTTTTTCAATATGAACTAAGACAAGTATGTGCTAATTCAATTCAATGAGTGCTTGTATTTTGCCAAGTATTATGTGCTTAAAATAATATGCAATGGAATTAATAAAGTAAATGCACAAGAGTAAATAAGTCATAAAGAGCAAGCACAAATACAAGAATATATAGTGGTTCAGTGCACTCCCAGGCACCAACATCCACTTCCCAAGTTTTTCTTGGAAATTTTCACTATAATCATCAAGATTACAGTCGATTAGTTTTCCGGGCTCACTAATCAAAACCTGACTTATTTTCACGAGGCTCACAAGTCCAAACCTCATTTGATTTTATGGGCTAACTAAGAACCTCCCTTGGTTCTGTGGACTAATCAAGAACCTAGTTGGTTTTATAACTTAGGCTTACCAAAAACTTTGTTGGTTTTTCCAAGGCTCACCAACAAAACTTTTGGTTTTCAAGGCTCACCAAAACCTTAAGTAATAATATAGAAACAATATGAAGAATATAATTAAAGCTTTCTAAAATAAAATAAATATCTCTTTGAAGCTCTTTGAATGTTGATGAAAACTTTGTCTTCAAGTTGTTGAAGCCTTTGATTGTAGCTTGATGAGGTGGAACTTGGATGCACACTTTTATCTTTGAAAGCTTGAAGGCTTGAACCACTCAACTCTTGAATCCTTGAAGGATATTCAATAATCTCATAAAAGGTTGATTCTCCATTTGATTTTTGGTGTTTATATAGCTCTGCAACCCATAAATGCCAGTTATGATCGTTAGGGATGAAAAACTAACCATTGAAATAAGTTGGAAATCAATTCTGCACTTCTGAAAAACAGCCGTTATAGCAAGTGTCGACACTTGACTACAGTTCGACACTTGGGTCGACACTTGGATCAGCTTAAGACAAAAATTCTAAATTTTCACAGTTCTGTATTTTTCTTGTTCTCCAGGCTTTGAGTCGATACTTGAACTCCTCATGAGTCGACACTTGCGTGCCAATGCTGAAACTTGCTAAAACCTCTCTAAAATCAAACTTTAAGTCCTTCCAAGTCTTTCTTATATTCCAAAGTCCTTATAACTTAAAATTCCATGAATTGAAGGAATCTTCAACTAAAATACAAGCATTTCTTCATTCAACATGGATAAGTACTAAGATTTGATAAACACACTAAAACATACAATTAGTACTTTATATACTTAAGTATTTTGTCAATCATCAAAATCAAGACCAAAGTCAACAATCCCCCTTTTGATGATGACAAAATCGTTTAAGTATTAAATAGAATAGCTTAAAAGATTAACAATAGTATAAACATGTAAGCTCAAAAATAAGCATCAAGCTCCCCGTTAAAATATGTCCATAAGATTTTTCAAAAATTCTTCAAAATATTTTTCAAAATATACAAAATTTTTAAATTTTCTCTCTCTTACTAATTTTCCCTTAAGATTAAAATATTTTGCTTTCTTCTCTCCCTTTGTACTTTCTTTCATTTCTATAATTTTCATGTTTATCATATCTTTTTCCTTTTCATACTTACATTTTCTCTCTCTTCTTGTCATCATGAAAAATGATGAAAGGTAATACAAAATGGGAATGAAGGTGGAAAGAATAGCAAGTAAATCATCAAAATCAATACATGAAATCAATAATCATGATACCAATTGAATATGATACTAATTGAATATGATATCATAAAATGATAAGCACATGCAAAATAATTTAATATATATGAGCTCTAATATGAATATTATCAATTCACCTCACTTGTTCATGGGATAAGGCCACAACGGTTACCCCAACATGTCATAAGAGATCCCGTAAATGAAAAGAAGGGTCTTAAACCCTACTTAGCTCCTATGACGGATGGCCATGGTGACTAACCCAATCTGAAGCAATTACTAGGAGCATTCTTTCAATTTTTTTGATACCAATTGAATGTAACTCTCCTAAAAGGATTAGATTTGAAAACAAGGAGGGTATCAGAGCATATAAGTATGATATCAAGAAAAACATTTAAAGCATCATATATATATAATGACAATAAATCTTTGGATGCTTCCCCTAAATGGTATTCCTCCTTAAAAATATGCATTCATTGAGGAATAAAACATGTAGCACAAGCCTATCATATTTCAGATAATTTCAGATATGGAATAAATACTAAGTCTGAAAGCAAAGATTTGAATTTTCAAATATACAAGATTTTCAAAATGCAATCATTGATCATTTAAAAACTTTTAGCATGATTTCAAATTCATTAGCTCCTATGACCGGATGGCCATGGTGACTAACCCAATCTGAAGCAATTACTAGGAGCACTTCTTTCAATTTTTTTGATACCAATTGAATGTAACTCTCCTAAAAGGATTAGATTTGAAAACAAGGAGGAGTATCAGAGCAATATAAGTATGATATCAAGAAAACATTAAAGCATCATATATATATAATGACAATAAATCTTTGGATGCTTCCCCTAAATGTTATTCCTCCTTAAAATATGCATTCATTGAGGAATATAAAACATGTAAGCACAAGCATATCATAATTTCAGATAATTTCAGATATGGACATAAATACTAAGTCTGAAAGCAAAGATTTGAATTTTCAAAATATACAAGATTTTCAAAATGCAAATCATTGATCATTTAAAAACTTTTAGCATGATTTCAAATTCATTTAAAATGATTTGATATCCATACAAATGCTAGAAGTAATATGATACCAAGTCTAGCTACTGGATTAAGGGTTTTTAATATGCATACATTCTTCTTAAATATAACCCTTAACTACCAGTTCTAGTCTTGATCCAAATCATTTCTAACTTAAATATAGATGTTAAAAAATGAAAACACATAAATCATAACATTTTACTTGAAATAGTTTAAAAACTATTAATCAAAATCAAGTGAAAGTCTAATAATCACAAGTTAATCATAAGAGCATGAAATCCATCACCATCAAAGAGTTCATGATCACAACAAAGGACTATTGTCTAGGCTTGATTCTAATTAATCAATTAAAATAATTTTCAAAGCAATATATAACTTTAAAAGTATTTTTCATGAAGTAATCAAAATCAAGTGAAGGTCTTATAATCATAAGTTTAATCATGATAGCATAAATTCATCAACATTAAAAATTCATGATCATAACCAATGACTACAAGTCTTAAACTTGATTCTAATTAAATATTTAAATAATTTTCAAAGTAATTGATGCAACATTTATAATAAACATTCAACTACATTTTCAATTATGAAAGAAAAAGTTTAGAATTTACCAATATGTAGAATCCTTCCTTTACCATTTAGTCCAAAATATAGCTTGTCCACTCTTCATGTTGTCTTGTACAGCCATTTTTCAAAAACGTTCTTTCTTCATGTTGGGCTGCAAGGACATTCCTACAAAACTAGGTGGACAATTTTGGTATCCAAACTTTCTTGGATCCTTTAAGGTTAGTAAATATGTTCATTTTCCAAAACATCAATCTTGGCATTTAAATCATCGTTTTATTGTCAAGATTGGTGTTCTCATGAGAAAAGATTCTACAAGAATTTTTAATTTCTTGTGCTCAATTTTTAATATTTATTCAGCACAAGATCATTAAATGCATCATGTAATTTATCAAAGAAAATCATAATCACTTTCAGAACACAGAATCAATGAAAGAAACATATGGAGAGAAAGTCAGAGGATTCAAAGGAAAGAAGGGAACTTCATTAAAATGAGGTGATGAAATTACCTCATTAAAGGACCCCTGTAGGCCAGGTGGTGCCAAAAGAAAAGAAAAGCTCCAAAATGCAAGGGACTAAAGAGACAAACTAAGAAGGGTCCTTAAGTACTCCTTTGCTGGCTCCTTCTGAGATGGCGAGCGGGTACACTGGCATCCCCAGACCTCTGAGGGTGGAGCTGTCTGCCTAGCAATTGTAGGCTCCGCCTCAGTTGCCTCTATTGGAGTCCCCGCCTCCCTCGGACTTCTTCTTGAAGCTTTGAGGATAACGATCTCATCCAGCTTCAACTCCGGGAAGGCCTGGGCCAACTGAGACTTACAGACCTCGAACCCCTTGATGAAGGAGTCCACGACTGCCTCCTAGACCTCATCGGCGAACTCTACCGAGGCCTTGAGCTTCGGCATGGCTTTAGCGGCCTCCTTCCTCTATTGGAGTCCCCGCCTCCCTCGGACTTCTTCTTGAAGCTTTGAGGATAACGATCTCATCCAGCTTCAACTCCGGGAAGGCCTGGGCCACCTGAGACTTACAGACCTCGAACCCCTTGATGAAGGAGTCCACGACTGCCTCCTAGACCTCATCGGCGAACTCTACCGAGGCCTTGAGCTTCGGCATGGCTTTAGCGGCCTCCTTCTTGGTAGCCTCCATCAGTGCCACTACCCCGATCATCTTCTCCTCGATCGTCGATGCCCGTGCCAACACCACTTCCAGGCGGGTTTGGAGGTTTTGAGCCTGCCCCTCCAGTCGAGCCACTTTCACAGCGGACTCCTCCACATGGTGAATGGATCAATCTTTCTCTGTGGCTAGGGACACCTCAAAGTCCCTGGCCTGCTTCTCTACCCTAAGCGACTTCATTTGGAGGGCCTTTGGTGCGGGCACCAGACTCAGAAGAAGACTTCAGGGCTCCATCTGGATCTCTGATTGACCTTGCCTGAAGAATTAGGGTTTTCTGGTTTTGTAATAAGGGTTGACTTGGTCAACTCAATTTTAGTTGAGTCTGTATTTCCCTGTAATTTAAATTTTGTTGAGTCATGTTGACTCATTTCAAGTCCTAGTAGTGGTCTAAGTCTTCTCCAGGGTGTCACATTTTCTCCCAAGCCCAAGCAAGTGGGCGCCACACTCCCAGCCACACTCCCAGCCACACGCCAGAGTCCAGGAGGTGCCACAAATCCATCCCAGTGTCTTGGTCCCCACACCCAAGGGAGCAAGAAATTTTCTTGAAGCCAAAATCAAGGAGGCGCCCCATATGTACCTTAAAAGGCGAAGCTAAAGGAGGAAAGAGGCATTTCTTGGGGAGCACTTCAAGGGGGCGCCAATCCATGCCTAAAAAGCCCAAAGCAAAGTTGGGAAGAGCCATGACTTGGGGAGAAAGAAAAGGAGGTGTCCAAAAGAGTTGAGCCATGGAAGGAAAAAAAAAATATTTCTTGAAGAGCAAGGCTAGGAGGCGCCCTACTTACCATTTGAAGCTTTCAATCAACATTTATGGAACCTCTTGGCCGGCCATATGGGAAGGAATTGATTCTACAAACCTAATTTGAATATCCATCCTATTAGTCCCACATGGGAAGATGTAAAACCCTGACCTCTTGTAAAGTCCTATAAAATAAACCCCTCTTGTAAGTTTTGAAAACAACTGATGAATGAATCCAATTTATGTGTGAGCAAACTTTGTATTTCTCTCTTCCGCACTTGCATCCAGGTGTTGAGCTCCATGAGAGAGTAATCCGGGTTCCCTAGGAACCTTGAGGAGGTGTGAGATCCAACCCCAAAACCCTAGGTTAGCCACTTCAACTCCAAACCCTAGCCGCCCATCATCCTCTCTTTCCACCAAAACCTAGCCTACCCCATCTCTCACGGCCACTCTCTCCAAGTCAAGGCCAACCACCAGCATCCAGGTCCAGTCCGGATACTTCAGATTCAGAGCAATCCCAGAGGAAGTCAAATCAGCCTCCAGGAGAATCCGGATTTCAGCAACATCAGCTTTCAAGTTCTTCGATCTTGTAAATCCTTCCTTGAGTATCTGGTTCCATAAATTGTTCTTCTTCTTTTCCAGATCTTGAGTTCAGGAGAAGCCAACTCTGCCAAAGGATCAGTATTGGAGCATCCATTACGAAGATATCTGAATCCGGGGATCCAATAATCTGCTCAAGAGAGTCCTTCCACTAAACTCTGTGAAGATCACTGCCTGGTCTGTAACCCTTCTTTCTCTTTACTTCTGTCCTGTTGAAAGTTCAGAGTGAAACTCTAGGTCTGGGAGTTTCTCAACCCCCAGCGATCCTTTACTTCTGAACTACCCTAATAACCTAGTTTCTTTAAATTGTGCTTTCAATTATTACTTGTTCTGCATCAATTTTGGTATCAGAGCTTTCGTTCTGCATCATTTTGGTATCAGAGCTTTCGTTCTACATCAATTTTGGTATCATAGCTTTCGTCCTGCATCATTTGGTATCAGAGCTTCGTTCTGCCTCATTTTGGTATCAGAGCCCTGTCTAGGATTTTTGACTGCTTGCATGTTTTGAGTGTCTCTCTTTTTTACTTTGTTGCTCGAAGTAGACTCCCCAGGACGTCCGATCCTAGGAACAAAGCGAGTGCAAACCTCCTCTTCCACTTCCACGGGGTGTTCTAGGGCGTGTAGGGGATCCGCTGGGTTACAACTTCGTAGCAGGGAATTGTAAACATGGAAGCATTTTATTTTCAGTCTGAACTACCTGTTACAGGAATTGTTTTCATTGTAGGTAACTCCAAATTGCATGATTTTATTTTGATGGACAGTATAATTGAAACTATTTTACTATTTTACTGTAATTTATTGGTTTCCGTGAAATTTCTGAGAGTTTAATTACAGCAACTCTATTTCTATGTTTCTGCAATTCATTTTTTTTTGAGTGATCATCTCCTAATCATCTTAGGGCAATTGAGCATCTAAGATAAGGGGAGGAGTGATAACCTCTCCTTAGCCCAAACCACCACCCATTCATTCGATCCTAAGCCTAATTTTAAAATTTATTAGACTTAATTTCCCTAGTGGCGATAGGGACACCAACAAGTCGGGTTAGGCTAATGTTGAGTCAGTTTGTCTAGTTAATCTGTGTGTGCTTTGTACTCAGGTGTCTAGAACGGTGGTTCAGGGATTCTATCCGAAGGGCTTGTGTGCTTGGTCTGCCTACCTGGCCAATCTCGATTGGTGTCTAGGATGGCAGTAGGGACCTAACACTCCCTTACACCTGCCTGGCTAAGTCCCGAGTTACTACAGGCTAACTTGCCACTCTGATTGGGGCATCTAGTTTGACTCTAGGTCTAGTGAGCCAGTAGTTGCTTTAGTCTAGTCACATTCTGTGTGCTTGCTTGCATCATCATGTCCACCCGGAACGGAGTACCTCCCAACTGGTCAAACCCAACCTGATTTAGAGGCATGTTAGGAACTCTTACCGAAAGTATGACCAAATTTAGTCAGGATATGAATGAGGGTTTGCCCAGTTCAGAGATCGAGTGCAAACTACTTGAGAAACGTAGACATCAAATTTGGACCCCTTATCCAAAATTTAATAGGCCCCAACCTCATCCATGCCAGGAGCCTAGGAGGACCTTATACCGTGATCCGAGCATAACTTAATAAGCCTAACCATGATATCTATAGTGTGGATCATGTCTATGAGAGGTCCTTACAATATTCTAGACCAGTCACTCAAAACCCAAGTCTTCTAGATCAAACCATTTAGATCCACACCCATGCCCAAGTAAGGTCTCTACTAGCTGAAACCCAGTGTGACCCAGGTTCCTATATCGCAAGAATGTTGGTTTTATGGCGAAAGAGGCCATAAAATCTAGTCAGTGCCCATGCATAGGACTGGCTTGTGCACAGCTAAGTGGGAAGAATCCTAAGGATGACATTAATGGGGAGAACCAAGCCTACCAATGAGGAAGAAAAGGTTAGGTATGACAAGCCCAGAATCAGTTGACCTGATTACCACTGACCGAAAACCCATTAAAGATGGCATCGAGGAAGTATATGATGCTGGCTTGAGTCTAGTTGATAAATATGAGGGGGAAGAACTTGAAGAATGTGACATCGATACTATTGGTTCCTTACCTGAGGAGACCTTGGAGAGCAACCAAGTGGTAGGACCTAGTTCAGAAATTCAAGAGATTGTGAGAATCAGGTTCCTTTAGTCAAATATCCCAGGAAGAACTCATAGTGTTAGCCACGAGCTATCAGTTCATACCCTCTAATGACAGTCATTACCCAAGTACAAATGAAGATCTTTGCACTGAACTGTTTAAGTTTGCCCCACCTATGGTAGATCCTTCCTTAGGATGACTGAATCAAGCCTCTTACAATTGGACCTTGTCCCATGCCCAGCCACTAAGGTCTCTCCCGTAATCTCAGTTGAACATCTTTGTCTTGAGTGGATTGATTCACCCAGTCCTGTAGATGTCCTCCTTATGACCCCAGACGCCTTCCTTCGCATGACTGACTACCCTTCTATAGAGTATACCTTTCCGCACCCATATGTCAAATTTCAAGTCTTGAGGTCATCATCCATAGGCCCTTCCATGAATCATTCTCTGCATGCCTCCTCCGACCCAAGGTCAAACCTAGAGAGCCTTAGTTTGTTAGGTTTAGACTTAGGTTCCTTTGTAATAAAGTCCATTCTTTAGGAATGCGTCGTCAGTCTAGTTTAGTTTTCTTGACCCTTTACTAGGCTTTGGCTCAGGTTTTGGTTTGATTGAGAGCACCAGGAATTGGGATTTGTATTTGTCCAAGGCTGAAATTGCATTCAATGTTTCGATCAATAGGTCTATAGGCTAGAGTCCCTTTGAAATTGTTCATGGATACAAGCCTCACACACCACTTGATCTGATTTCACTATTAGCCCACACACAAGTCTCTTGATGCACTTGCACAGCATATGAAAGACTTGCATAAAGAAATTCATGCCAAAATAAATTTAAGTAATGAAACTTATAAGAAGTTGGCTGTTTCTCAAAGGCGAGTCAAAACTTTGTTGAGGGAGACTATGTAATGATTAGGTTAAGGCCTGAATGGTTTCCTCCTGGAACCGTTAGAAAGTTACATGCTAGAGGAGCTGGACCATTTAGAGTGGTAAAGAGAGTAGGATCCAATGCCTATGTGCTCGAGTTGCCTCCAGAACTAGGCATTAGCTCCACTTTCAACATTACAGACCTAGTAGAGTATAGGGAGCCAGCTGTGATTCCCAGTGAGGCTTTTGAACCTAATCCGCTCTTGAGAGTGAACCTGACCCTGTGTGTCCACCAACAAATTGGCCTGTGAGGAAAGAGCAGATTGAAAAGATCCTGGATGATCAGGTTATCTCTACTCGTAATCAAGGATACCAAAGATACCTGGTCCGCTGGCAAGGAAGGCCAGATTTTGATGACTCTTGGATCTTCCAAGAAGAATTACAAGAATTGGACCCAGACCTCTTGGAGAGATACCAGAGCCAACTTGATCCATACTCGACAGGTCGAGTTCCTCCCCCCCGGGAGAATTGTGCGGGCACCAGACTCAGAAGAAGACTTCAGGGCTCCATCTGGATCTCTGATTGACCTTGCCCGAAAATTAGGGTTTTCTAGTTTTGTAATAAGGGTTGACTTGGTCAACTCAATTTTAGTTGAGTATGTATTTCCCTGCAATTTAAATTTGTTGAGTCATGTTGACTCAGTTCAAGTCCTAGTAGTGGTCTAGGTCTTCTCCAGGGTGTCACATTTCTTCCAAGCCCAAGCAAGTGGGCGCCACACTCCCAGCCACACGCCAGAGTCCAGGAGGCACCACAAATCCATCCCGGTGTCTTGGTCCCCACACCCAAGGGAGCAAGAAATTTTCTTGAAGCCAAATCAAGGAGGCGCCCCATATGTACCTTAAAAGGCGAAGCTAAGGAGGAAAGAGGCATTTCTTGGGGAGCACTTCAAGGGGGCGCCCAATCCATGCCTAAAAATCCCAAAGCAAAGTTGGGAAGAGCCATGACTTGGGGAGAAAGAAAAGGAGGTGTCCAAAAGAGTTGAGCCATGGAAGGAAAAAAAAATATTTCTTGAAGAGCAAGGCTAGGAGGCGCCACCTACTTACCATTTGAAGCTTTCAATCAACATTTATGGAACCTCTTGGCTGGCCATATGGAAAGGAATTGATTCTACAAACCTAATTTGAAGATCCATCCTATTAGTCCCACATGGGAAGATGTAAAACCCTGACCTCTTGTAAAGTCCTATAAAATAAACCCCTCTTGTAAGTTTTGAAAACAACTGATGAATGAATCCAATTTATGTGTGAGCAAACTTTGTGTTTCTCTCTTCCGCACTTGCATCTAGGTGTTGAGCTCCGTGAGGGAGTAAATCCGGGTTCCCTAGGAACCTTGAGGAGGTGTGAGATCTCCAACCCCAAAACCCTAGGTTAGCCACTTCAACTCCAAACCCTAGCCGCCCATCATCCTCTTCTTTCCACCAAAACCTAGCCTACCCCATCTCTCACGGCCACTCTCTCCAAGTCAAGGCCGACCACCAGCATCCAGGTCCAGTCCGGATACTTCAGATTCAGAGCAATTCCCAGAGGAAGTCAGTCAGCCTCCAGGAGAATCCGGATTTCAGCAACATCAGCTTTCAAGTTCTTCTATCTGGTAAATCCTTCCTTGAGTATCTGGTTCCATAAATTGTTCTTCTTCTTTCCCAGATCTTGAGTTCAGGAGAAGCCAACTCTGCCAAAGGATCAGTATTGGAGCATCCATTGCGAAGATATCTGAATCCGGGGATCCAACAATATGCTCAAGAGAGTCATTCCACTAAACTCTGTGAAGATCACTGCCTGGTCTGTAACCCTTCTCTTCTCTTTACTTCTGTCCCGTTGAAAGTTCAGAGCGAAACCCTAGGTCTGGGAGTTTCTCAACCCCCAGCGATCCTTTACTTCTGAACTACTCTGATAACCTAGTTTCTTTAAATTATGCTTTCAATTATTACATAGTTTCTTTCAATTTAGTTTAACTTTCCTTTGAGTCAAAGTCGACTTCTAAAAATATATAAAAAAAAAGAATTAGTCTTAATTTACTTCCGCATACGCTTCTTTGTTTTTTGTTCTGCATCAGCCTTGTTCTTCTCTTCCGCTGAACGAGCCCTCTCAATCTGTGCCTTCGCCTTGGCCCCGAGCGACTTGATCCGCTACTCTTGCTGGGCCTCCCTCTTCACCCATTGGGCATAGTAGTCCTGGATCAGGAGTATGTCAGTACCGACCTGCATCAACAAGGGTGTTAGCCATGGTACTTCAACTAAGACAAACAATGACAGAGGGGCTTACCGTGAAGAGCTGGGGAAGGATATCGAGAATGGCCTCCGCTAGCTGCCTGCCTCCCCTTTCATGACTGGACAGTGAAGTTCATCATCCGCTTGGCCAATGCACGATCCTGGGTCACTAACACATTCAGGGGCACCTTGACTGACACCCGTGGGGTCCCGGAGCTCGGTGGTGCCAGGGCTATCGAAGCACCCGAAGGCAATGTCACTGGGGGCACCTGGGTGATTGGTATGGGGCTCGCCATTGTAGCCGACGATGCTGGTGGTGGTGAAGGCCGTTCCCTCCCCGTCTTCCTCTCCATGTCCACCGCGATGATGTCAGGGATGCTGACCTCGATGGGAGCAGCAGGCCGGGTCCGCACAGTCGCACCTTATTTTCGGGCTGGGGGGTGGACCTACTACTAAGGAGACTCGAAGGCCAGCTCGGTCGCTCTTCCCTCTGGCCTAGAAGATGCGTCAGGCCGGGGCCCCTGGCTAGGCTCCATCCTAGCCCTCTTAGGTGGGGCCTCCCTGGGCTCGGATGATGCGCTCCTCTTTTGGGTGGACTACAGGAGCTGATCGATGGAGAACTTCATACCCGCAGAAAAGAAAAGAAGAATACGAGTCAGCCTCGTATTTGAAAGAACTCACAGGAGAAGAAAAGGTGCAACTCAAGAGGCTCACCTAACTCCCGGATTGGGCTAATCCCGGCATCGAATAGGTTCTTCTCTGACAGCAAAACCTCGAGGGAAGGAATCTCATTAGAGATGAGCTGGTCGTACACTTCCCGATCGGAGGCCTCCACCTGGGAGTTACGGTTTGGAGACCGGTCCGGATCACTCTAGACCCATTCTACTCCTTCTATCAAAGCAAAGAAGTATTTGCTCTTCCATCCTTTGATGGAAGAGGGGAGGACAAATCTTATGCCCTTCGGGCGGGGAGAAAGAAACCACCACCCTTCGTTGGCTGGATGGCATTTCAGGGTGAAAAAAGTTCTGAACAAAAATAAATGGGCAACAATCCTGTGGAAGTGACAAAAAACTATGAAGCTAACAATAACCCTAACAATGTTCAGAGCTAATTGGGCAGGAACGAGCCGGTAGTTGTTGAGGAATGAAAGGAAAAAAGGGTGTAGGGGCAGACGAAGCCCCCCAAGGAAGAACTCCTCGTAGAGGGTGATTTGACCCAGGCCACTAGAAATGACCTGCTCCCCTGATCCCGGGATCGAGAGCCGGATAGAGTTCGGGATCCTGTAAGTACTCTGGATCGAAGAAAGATCCTTCGTGGTCATCGTCGAGGCGATGCCTGAGGGACCGGTCGAACCAAAAAGAATAGAAGAAGGTGTGAGAGCGGCAGAAGCAAGATAAGCAGCTACAGGAACAGGGGGAGCAGCCGCAGGTGCAGAACCAGAAGAAGGGGTACCCTAGGTCCTCTTATAACTATTCCAGTTGGGCAGGGACCCCTATGGATTTGGAGAGGAACTTCATCCTCCTCATCAAAAGATGGAGATGGAGTCCTCACCCGAGAGGGCCCTGCCTTATCGGGTTGCTAGAAGGATGACGAGTCTGACCTGACGAAGCCATCTAAGACAGAAGAGAAGGGAGAAAATGAAAAATAAAGGGTTGAAGAACCTAAGGAAGGACTTGACCCAGCCGGAGAAGAAGAAGTTGATGAAGAGGGAGGACTAACCTGGTTGCCTTGGAGGAAAAAGATGGCTTGAGAAGGGAAGAAACTTTAGCCATCTGCGGGTGTGGAGAAATCGAAAGAGATAGTTTGAGGAAAGTCTCCTCCATTTCCAAAATGGCGAGACAGTGACCATACATCTTTTCGAAGCTTCCACCGTCGGATGGGCACCACGTGCGACGGACAGCAGCACCACGATGCCTCGATGCACTGAAGACCTCCTCGAGCCCAACACTGGCCATCATGCTTCCTCGGACCTGCTGAGGTGGCACTCCCGCATTGGCTTCAAGATGTGATTCGCAAAGCGACGATGATTATGGCATTTAATAGCACCAGATTTTCATCCTTCCACGTCAGCTCCATAATAACTTCCTTTGACCTGAGCGCCACGTTCCATCAGGACATGGAAGTGGGGGGCAAATGATGTGGCATGATTGTTAACATGGAGTCCACCTTGAACCTAGCTGGCAGCCGCACTGGTAGAGATCGCCATGTCGGGCTTGTTCCTTAAGCCTTGAGCCCTTCCACCTAGGTCGCTCCCTCAGGGTTGATCCCCCGGTCGAAGTCGAGCTCCCACCTTGAGCCCTTCCACCGGGGTTGCTCCCTCAAGGTTGAGCCCCCGGTCGAAGTTGAGCTCCCGCCTTGAGCCCCTCCACCGGGGTCGCTCCCTCAGGGTTGAGCCCCCAGTCGAAGTCGAGCTCCTGCCTTGAGCCCTTCCACCGGGGTCACTCCCTCAAGGTTGAGCTCCCGACCGAAGTCGAGCTCTCGTCTTGAGCCCTTCCAACGGGGTCGCTCCCTCAGGCTTGCACCCCCGGGCGAAGTCAAGCTCCCGCCTTGAGCCCTTCCACCGGGGTCACTCCCTCAGGGTTAAGTCCCCGACCGAAGTCAAGCTCCCGCTTCACTCCTAGGGCCTCAAGCCCTTCCACCGGAGTGGCTCCCTTAGGGTCAAGCCCCTTGTTGAAGTCGAGCTCCCGCTCCTCGAGCCTCGAGCCCTTCTGATGGGGAGGCTCCTTTAGGGTTGAGCCCCCTCAAGCCGCATGCCCTTTAACTGAGAAGGGGCACTCGGCTCGAGGTTGACCTATGGTCAAGGTCGGCCATGATGCTAGTATGCCAGGCAGGAAGTGGCATGCTGCCTGAAGCCTATGAAGGGAGAGCGCACTGACCTACAGGGAGCCATCTCGCTGGAGCACCTAGGTCCCTTCATGCCGCCATTTACACCAGTTGGGGAAGGATGTGTCACTTGAGATGCCGCACCCCTCCACCAACCATTTGCACCACCTCAAAGAAGAGGGTTGCACTGGAGGGCTCGAGTCCCGGAGCATCTACCACCAGATCGAGGCCCTGCCAAATTTTTTCAAACAGGGTGTCCTACCAGGGTGTTAGAGCTTGCGGTATAACTCCTGGCTGTGAAGAAGAAAGGGGCTGGGGCGTGATCCCCAAAGACTGCCCATCGTTGACCTCACAGCATCCCTGAGGGAAGGAAGGGGGGAGAGGGTGGACCTGAGACTGGTGATGGGCAATACCTTCTATCTATAAGAAAGAAAGAGGGCCTTTGAGGGTGGTAAGCAAAAATAGGTAGAGGGAGGGGCAACAAAGGAGAGTGCACTGAGGCTACCAGAGGACTCGCCGGGAGATTCTCAACTGATACAGCCACCTTTGCTCAAGCTTTCTTCCTCCACCAAAGCTCTCACCCTGTTCTTTTCTTTCAAAACCTCTAAGGGTGAAGACCAACTCGGGATCCATCTCGGAGGATCTGTTCCCCTAGATTGTTCGATTGATTTGACCGTCGGAGTGCCCTTGCCAGGATCCCCGGCCCGGATCTTCCTTCTTTTGCAGGACCGGGCACGCAGCTTGGGCCAACAAATGAATAAGATCGATGGAGTGTAGCCCACAAGCCGGCCCACAATTGCAATAGACTTGTGACCAATGGGCCAACGCTGGCCCGCTATATGCCACTGCGCTACTTCAATTATTAGTTGCCAGTAAGCTTGGGATGGGATCAGTTGAGTGAGCATCATGTTGTCCCTAGAAAAGATATATATATATATATATATATATATATATATATATATATATATATATATATATTTTAAAGATATATATATATATGTAGTTTAAACAAATTATAATTGTTGCCGGTTTTGAATTTTTATGGGCTATGCCGTCGGTACCTAGGGCATGAGAAGCATAATTAAAAATGCAAATACAAAGCGAACAATTAAAAATTACAATTGTTGGCATTGAATTTTTATGGGCTGTGCCGTCGGTACCTAAGATTTGGAAAAAAAATATTTTGAGTTTTGGAAGCAAACTATATGTTAAGCCCTGTTTTCTTATCAGGTATTTGCTTGGAGAGTAAAGAAGCTATGTAACCAATGTCAAAATTGGTTTAAGGTTTGTATATGGAGGCTATGATGATTATGCGATGTATGTTTGGCTGATTCAACTGTTTCTAATGGCAACAATCTTGGATGGCCTTCTTTTGTAGGCAACCGATTGTAGTCATTTTGATTTAGTTACAGATTAAATAGTATATAACTGAGCCTCCTCCTTATTTTTTATTATTTATTATTCTTTTTCTTAGTAGATGATTTATGTTTCTTTATAAATTTCTTAGTATATATCTGCATCTTACTGAATATGTTATGCTTTAAGGTTAGTTTTATTATTGCAAATCTTTTATTTCAATACCATCTGTAGCTTTGTTACGATCAATTATGATTTTTTAAATATTTTTTAAAAAACTTGTATTGCATAGAAACATAGACCCGTCAATTGATTAAAGTATATATTCTATAGGATCCGTACAATTATTTAATTTTTGTACGGATGGGAGAAATATGTACAGTGATCAATTGAATGTCCAGTTTGGATAGTTTAAGAATTGCAAATAATTTTATAGGTTCTTACAGTAATCAAACGGTATGGATAGAGTTGCAGATATATTTCGGATATCATTTTCTTTTAGTTCTCCTCATACATATTTATTTGTATGGGGAGAACTAAGAAGAAATGCTGCCAAGATTTTTCTGGAACTTCTATTGCATATCCTTTGGTTACTGTAAATGACCTATATAATTAATGCAATTCTTGAATGGGATAGGACCTCTTTATCTATTAGTTGGTGATAGGGTGCATTTAATAATACTGTAATTGATGTATTGAATAAACTTATTTTAAATTTATTCTATTTTTATCAATATTTGTTTATTTCTGTTAGTTTTATCTTACAATGGATAAGAGTTGGATAACTAAACCGAGGAATAGCAAAAAATATCTAGATGGAGTACAGAATTTCATTAAATTTGGTATGGAGAGAAGTAGTATCAATGGGAAGATTTTATGTCCATGCCGAAAATATATAAATTCCAGTTTTCTATATCCAAATATTGTTGAAGAACATTTGGTATGGAATGGTTTTTTAAGAGATTATACTGAGTGGTTTTTTCATGGAGAGTCAAGGTTACAATCTACATGTAACCAAACCTCTAACATGGAACATATACCTGATTTTGGATCCAGTAACCAATAGAAAAATCTTGCAAGAGATGATGATATCAGGGGTTTGCTCAGAGATGCTTTTGAATATGGTGTTCAACATCCTGGAGATTGCAATGGAGGACAAGTAGCAGCTGAGTTACCTGAGGATCATATATTTACTGAATCAATACATGATGGAGAGCCGATACCCCCAACTAATGTTGGAACAGATCATTATCAAAAGCTAATAAGAGATGCAGATCAAGAATTATATGCTGGTTGCAAGAACTTTTCAAAAATTTCTTTTCTTATGCATTTGTTTCATATAAAATACTTGAATGGATGGTCTGGCAAGAGTTTTACTATGTTGCTCAAGTTATTAAAGGATGCATTTCCTGAAGGTACTAGTTTACCAACATCTTGTTATGAAGCCAAAAAACTAGTAAAGAAATTGGATCTTGGATACGAAAAGATTCATAGCTGTCCAAATGATTGTATATTATATCGAGGAGAACATGCCGATCAAGACTCGTGCCATGTGTGTGGATGTTCATGATGGACAAAGCAAAAAGAAAATAAGAGTGAGGGATTAGATGAATTGGATGCAACACAAATTAAACAAAAGTCGATGAAGGTATTACGCTATTTTTCTCTTGTACCTAGATTGAAAAGGATCTATGCATCATCAAAGACAACTTCGTCAATGAGATGGCATGATGAAAGCTGTATAAAAGATGGAATGCTGAGACACCCAGCAGATAGTTTAGCATAGAAAGCATTTGATGACAGACATCCTGATTTTGCATCTGATGCTCGTAATGTCAGGCTGGGTTTAGCTAGTGATGGGTTCAATCCATTTCGGACCTTAAGTTCTGTCTATAGCACATGGCCAGTTGTTCTGATTCCTTATAATTTGCTACCATGGATATGCATGAAATAGTCTTCATTTATTTTATCAATGGTCATTCCAGGTGATAAGGGTCCAGGCAATGATATTAATATTTTTTTACAACCTTTAATAGATGAATTGAAACAACTGTGGGAGGGTATCAGTGCAATTGATGCTTCGAATGACCAAACATTCAATCTACGGGCAGCTCTATTATGGACTGTTAACGATTTTCCTGCATATGCTAATTTATCTGGCTGGAGCACTAAGGGACGAGTTGCATGTCCTTCTTGTGGTGAATCAACCCATTCAATTTGGTTAAAACATGGAAGAAAGTTTTGTTATATAGGACATCGTCGATGGTTGGAGGAAAATCATCCATTTCGATTTCAGAAGGATTTATTTAATGGTACTATAGAGTTGGGATTTGCTCCAATTCTACCTTCTGGTTCTGATATTCATAGACAAATGCTTGGTATCAGACACAGTTACAGCAAGATGACAAAGTCCTCTAAAAAGCGAGGAAGAGATGATGTTGAGACTTCGGTACAAGAAGAAGTATCGGAGGAAGTCAATACTTGCACCTTAGATACGGTAGTGTTCGAGGATCCGGATAATTTCTTTGAAGTTGAAAATGATAATGATATAATCACAGCATCTATCCATCAGCATACTAAACAATTATGGAAGAAAAGAAGCATATTCTTTGACTTACCTTATTGGGAGCATAATATACTCCGGCATAATCTTGATATTATGCATATAGAAAAGAATGTTTGTGATAATTTGATTGGAACAATATTAAATCTTGATGGAAAGACTAAAGATAACATGAAGGCGCGTCTTGATTTAAAAGAAATCGGGATCCGACATGAACTTCATCCACAAGTACTTGCAAATGATAGAACTTATATCCCTCATGCATGTCATACAATGTCTAGTCGAGAAAAAGATCTCTTCCTAATAGTTTTAAAGAATATCAAAGTTCCTGATGGATATGCCTTAAATATTTCACGATGTGTGAATTTGAAAGAGCGCAAAATTTCAAATCTTAAAAATCATGATGGACATATATTAATGCAAGATATTCTTTCATTGGTTTTAAGGTCGTCAATGCCGAAACAAGTTATTACGGTTGTTCTTCAGTTATCATCATTCTTCATGGCATTATGTTCTAAGGTTCTTAATCCTCAGGAGCTTGATCAGTTGCAGTCTTAAGTCATACTTACATTATATCAGATGAAAAAGATTTTTCCTCTTGGATTTTTTATGATTATGGTTCATCTACTCATTCACCTAGCTTCGGAAGCTAAACTTGGTGGACCGGTACAGTACAGATGGATGTACCCTATCGAGAGGTAATGCTGTAAAACTTAAATTTTATAATTTATATATCTTTTTCATTATTTAATGTGATATTAATATTGATAAATATCATACTTTTTGAAGGTATCTTGTACATTTGAAGGATTATGTACGAAACAAAGCCCATCCTGAGGGCTCAATAATAGAGGGATATATTGCTGAAGAGTGTTTAATATTTTGTTCAAGATATCTCGAAGGTGTAGAGACTGTATTCAATTGACCTCAACGTCATGGTGATACTATGGAGAATACAGATTTATACAAATTTGCTTCATCCGGAAGATTTATAGGAAAAGCTGAAAGTATTATTCTTGACCATAAAATCTTGTCACAAGCACACCATTATGTATTGCTACATAGTGACATAATATCTGATTATCACAGGTTAGTCTATCTACATATGGATAATACTAAATATTGGACATGTTGTTGTCAAACTTATATTTGATTGTCATGTAGTGAATTTTTAGCTGTACAAAGACAAGCCAATCATTCCACTCGTCCTAATCCAAGGATTGAACAAAGATGGTTGGTTGAGTTATTCCCTAAATGGCTTACCAATCAGGTTAGTATATATAAGTTGTATAATAATTTTATATACATTTAACATCAAATAAGTGATCGATAATTGATATTATATTTTCTAGGTAACGGTACTGATGGAGAAAAATAGTTCAGTAGAACTAATAGCACTTGCTAGAGGTCCAAATTATATTATGAACAAATATAATGGTTTTATTATAAATAGCATTATATTCCATACCAAGGAGCGCGAAAAACTTAGAAAAACTCAGAACAGTGGTGTTATGGAAGAAGCAGATGAAAAATCTTATTATGGTATACTTAAAGATATTTTGGAGTTGGGTTATTATGAAAATTTTAAAGTTGTATTATTTCGATGCGATTGGGTGGATATAAATATACCGAGAGATTTGAAAACGGACTCATACTTGTCAATTTTTCAAGATTGATATATACAGGTGTGTTATTGAAGGATGATCCATTTATCTTTTCATCTCAAGCTCGACAAGTTTTTTATGTACAAGACTCGAAAGATAAAGAATGGGCTACTGTTATTAAGACAAAACCCAGAGACTTGTATGACATGGAAAAAAGGGTAGAAGAAGATGATGATGATACTTACACTCAGTGTATGCCTTATAATATTATGCCGGATGATCATTTTGGTGATACAACCATTTTGGGTAAGTTGGATTCCGAGGAAGGTACAACTGGTTGATTATGACAAGTAGTTTATAAGATGGTTTACATTTTTGCATTAATGATTATGTTATCTTTTAAATTATAATTCATTTCCGTTATAATTTGATTATAATGTTGACTGACTTGTTTTAAAATAATGCATGTTAGGTACACCATGCCTCGAAGGAAACGATTATCAGATGTACAGCTTCAGTTTTCCCAGATCGAGGCTGGTACTTCTTCAGCACAGCAACCCATGGGCAGTCGATCATCATCACATCGGTCAGATGCGAGTCCCTTTATTTCTGCACATCCGGCCGATGCTAGTACCTCTCCACCTCATGACGACGCCATTCCCTCCGAGTCCGCACATCACGATCCTCCTATGGATCATTCTGATGATGAGCCTATCATCGATGACATACAGATACAGGGTAATTTAAGAATTTCATTCCATTTCAATTCATACATATGCAATAGTTTTGATATATAACTTTCTATATTTTTTTTGTAGATGGATCCGGGAGACTTAGGCGGAGGCGAGGACCCACACTAGTCCGTGATGTGTGGCAGTTACCTGAGGGTGAGAGGATAGTCATAGAGTGCAACAAGCTAGGGCAGCCTATTAAGAAAGCTGCTAGCTTGTTGACTAGTTTTTTGGGGACAGTAGCATGCCGGGGTTAGCTATATTCCCTGAATTATTCGAAGTGGAACCACATGCTTCCTGCATATAAAATAGAGATGCTATGAGTTGTACAGGTAAAAAAATTGATATATTATTTTATATCTTATATTTTTAACAATTGAATTGCTTATTTCATTTAATACTTATTTTATTGTTTATTTAAATTATAGAGCAAGTTTGTTATTCCTTCAGATTCTTCTGATTTTATTCTTAAGTCTATCAATCGCAAGTGGAAAGAATATAGGACGAAGTTGAAGAGAGACTACATGTGAGAGGATAGGACAGAGGAGCAGGTTGCAGCTACCTGTCCTCCTGATGGTCACCCTCATCAGTAGATGGAGCTGGTGCACTATTGGTTCTCCGAGAGGGCACAGGTTGTATAGCATCATCAAACACTTTGAAATTTATTAATTTTCACTCATCTTAATTATATTTATACAATATATAACATAGTTTTAATTTTATTTTGTAGACATATTCTGCTATTGGTAGAGCTACACGAGCAGCTCAGTCTATTCCTCACACAGCGGGGTCCAAGAGTTATGCACGGCTCAGGCATGTGTTTGTATGTTTCTCATCCTATAATACTTTTAGTATACTTATAGTTTAAACATCATGTATCATCATGTATCATTGCATGTGCCATGTATCATGGTATGGGGGTATAAGATGTGTTATTTTAGATTTTTTTGTAATATTTATTCTTTATATAGGCTAATCAGCAGGGGAGAGAGCCTGGTGAGGTGGAATTCTATCGGATGACTCATGTCACCAGGATGGTAGTTTTGTTCGGGAGGAGTCCAGAGATATATATGTATGTTTTTTTATTTATATTATATTATGATTTATATTTTTATTTTTATTAAGTAGTGATATATGTGTTTTTTATAAAATATAGAATAGGGCTACCTCTATGATCTCCGAGCATGCTGGCGAGGGTTCATCATCTACTCAGAGTAGTTGCATCAAGGTCGAGGTATTCTCGGAGTTGATGGGACCAGAGCGTCCTGGACGACTGAGGGGTTATGGGATTGGAGTTACCCCTACTCAGTTATCTGAGGTGAGTAGATATACTCAAGATACTAGAGAGAGTCATAATCAGTTATATGTTCGTCAGCTCCAGGAGAAGATAGCAGAGCTCCGACAGACACGTGATGCAGACAGAGCAGAGATGCAGACCATTAGGTCTCAGCTAAAGCATGTTACATCTGTGCTGCATATGTTCATGTCATCTCAGGTAAGTAATTATTTATTAATTTTGTATGTATCTAATTCTTTATAATATATATAATGTATGTATCATAATTCCTGATGTATATCTTGTAGGTTCTTGGTGCATCTGCGAGTCACAGACCTGACGACGACCAGCCTCCCGTGGATCAGTGATGCCAATTATTTTTTTTATTATTTTTGTATGTCTTTTTGTTTATTTGAACTTGGATTGGCACTTATATATATATATATAAATCTTTATGATTGGTTTGTGTTTGTGTTTCTGTATGTTGGGTATGATACAGGTTTGAATGTTTTTATTTATTTGTGTATGTTGGAAGTGATACAGGTTTGAATGTTTTTATTTGTTTGTATATGTTGGATGTGATACAAGTTTGAAGAATTTCATTTTGATGATGTATACAAGTTATGTTGTATGTATATAGGTATAGCTATCTGTTTAATTTTTTTTTTAAAAAAAAATTCTGTCGATGCTTTAAAGCATTGCCAGTTTTAAGTCTAGCGATGTTTTAAAGCATCGCTAGGTTTAGACCTGGCGACGCTTTAAAGCATCACCAGTTTTCTAGCGACGCTTTAAAGCATCGCTAGGTTTTGACCTGGCGATGCTTTAAAGCATCGCTATAGTTAAGTCTAGCGATGCTTTAAAGCATCACTAGGTTTGGACCTGGCGACGCTTTAAAGCATCGCTAGACTTAAAACTGACGATGCTTTAAAGCATCGCTAAATTTAAATCCTAGCGATGCTTTAAAGCATCGCTAGGTCCAAACCTAGCGATTCTTTAAAGCATCGCTAGACTTAACTCTAGCGATGCTTTAAAGCATCGGGAAATGCCGATGCTTTAAAACATCGCTAGAGTTAAGTCTAGCGATGGCATCCCCACACTTGCATAGGTGATGCTTTGGCGATGCTTTGAGAAGCGTCGGGAGGTTTCTTAGCAATGCTTAAAAGCATCGATAAAATCCAAAAAAAGTGTCGCTAAAGCCCTGTTTCACTGTAGTGCGTGCACCTCATCTCAGTTTGTTCCTATGTTGAGGTGTGCAGGTATAATATCTGAAATGGTTGGGAGTAAGACGATGGAGACACTCTTGGTGATAGTTTTATATGCTCCTGCAACACATCCCACCCTTGGACAACCTGCTCCAGTCCCCACTACGGAGAAAGTTGATGCCCCAGTGGGTAGGAACTTGCTACCCTCTTGGATTTTATTCTTTCTAAAATTGCCTTCTGAGGCAGATTAGCTCTTGGGCTTTGAAGGCCACCAAATGAAGTTTCTAGTCGCCTTTATTTTCAACTTGCACATTTTCATCACCTTAGGAACCCACAGTTTGTTCCATGGATTGGCTTTCTCCATTTCCATAAGCACGACAAGCCTTGGAGGTCTGGAATTTAGAAGCTTCAATCACCTTTTCAATTTGAGATTTTTTTTGCATCTCCATAGCAGTCTTCGTTCGATTATGAATGTATCGAGGAATAAGATCAGATGAAACAGTTAAATGAGATCTAAGTGTAGAATGATGTGTTCAACAAAGTATAAATATGGAGTAGCCAAATACCTGAACATTATCAAGATCACCATTCTCTCTTAGTAAGCCCAAGAAGTTGCTACGATTCTCCTCTGTTAGATGGTAATGACCACTGTAGGCTCAAATTTACTCTAATAAACCATAAATTATAATGATCAGATGCAGCAATTGAATGCTTAATCAATATACAAGGATAAGTAGGTCAATTAGAAAAAGATAGTTGTGTTTGATGCATTTTAGAGCTCTTCATGGCTGCCAACATGATGCATCGGACAGTGGTCCTATCAGAGAGCCACTTCTAATAAGTGTTTCTCACAGAACCCCGAGCAATGGGAGCAGTGATTTCAGGTGCCGGATTCGATTTCACATATAAGATCCGTTCATGCTCCAAGACAATCCTGAGCCTTTGATACCAGCTATTGAAGTTGGGACCCTTGAACTTCTCATTATCAAGAAGAGATCGAAGCAACAAGTTCATAGACATCTGAAAGGAAAACCAAAATTTATTAGTATATATGAATTATTAACACAAAGACATGGACTTTAGTTTAAAGGCCCTTCCACTATTTTGTTCAGACTAGTAGCCTCTACCTTTATTGCCCAGGTGGCTTACCCAAGAGGGGGGATGAATTGGGTATTTAAAAAATTATTGCAAGTATGTGCTCCTTGTTAGTTCTTAGTGTGGTAAGTGCTATGAATTAAGTTAACTACTGCGGAAGCAAGTAAGAACAGGAAATACAATCACAAACTCAGCAAATTTTAAAGTGGTTCAGAGCTACCTCGCTCCTACATCCACTATCCAAGATACTACTTGGGATTTCCACTATATTAACCCTCGAAATACAGCCGGATTATTTTCACGGGCTCACAATCTAAAACCCAAACTTGGTTTTATCCCGGGCTAACCAAAAACCCAATACAAAGTTAGTTTTGAACGGCATCACTAACAACCCATTACACTTAGTCTTTTGAGGCTCACCAATAACCTATCAAACTCCAAGTTATAGCTCCTTGCTATACTTGGAATAGCTCAAAAGATGAGTTAAAGAATAAAGCAACAATATAACAAACCGAAGTTGTCGGATAGTTGCAGTTGTAGCACTTAAGCCTTTTTTATTGCACTTTGAATCCTCTTCAAGCCTTTTTAACTTCTTCAATAAATGCCTCAAGATACTTATAAGAGTTGGTGAAGTCTTGAGTGCTTGCTTTGAATGCTCTATAGTATGTACTTTTGGATGTCCAATAAAAGCTCTTCAATCTCACATTAACTTCTCATCTATTTCTCCAAAAGTGATTCAAATCCCTTAAATATCTTTCGTTTAACTGATTTCAGATGGTTATAGTTATTGTAGACTGTTGAGATTCGAAATATAGCCGTTGGAGACCGTTTTGGATTCAAAATAAGAGTTTTGGAACTAGCCGTTACTAACCTGAAACAGTCACCGAGTCAGCTTGGATCCTCAGTTAGGTCAAAATAGCACTCTGATAGAGTCGACTCTTCTCCTTCGAGTCGGTTCGCCTGGCTGGTTCTTCAAAATTGAGATTTTCAGTACTCTGGATGAGTCGGCTCTTTAATACTCAAGTCGGCTCGGATGTCTGTTTGAGAAAACTGCACTCTGGACGAGTCGGCTCAGATCCCCTTGAGTTGGCTCGAATTCTCAGAACTTCAGAATTGAACTTTGCCCGAGTCAGCTCTTCTGACTCGAGTCAGCTCGAATGTCTGCGTGCCATAAAACAAGATGCCATGCCAGACTTCGAGTTGGCTCTCCTTCTTTGAGTCAGCTATTATGACTTAGGTCCAAAACTTGTCAAACATGTCCAGACTTCTTCTAATGGTTTTCAAACAACTCAAAACCTTTCCAACTCATTCAAAGACTGAACTTGAGACAGTTAAACTAGAAACATACATAGAAGTAGCCCTCTTAAATGAGTATACAATTGATTTTACTTGGGGGCTCTTCTTTACATAGAGTTTTAACAAAAATTAACTTAACATACTACAATGTTGTAGGAAAGAGGGTTGTTCAATGAAATCAACCTACAAAAACTTTGAGAACACTTAAAAGATAGTCAGTAATCAAATGCATGCTTAAATATTTGGTTATCATCAAAACCATTCCAGGGGTCAACAATCTCCTCTTTTTTGATGATGACAAAACATTGGGCATGGAAAAACTTTACAAATATCAATAAATATATTAGAGTAATTTGTATATGACTATAATATTGAGATGTATTCATATGTATCAACAAGTATCATGAATATATTGAAAGTATCAAGGTTTATCAACAAAGTATCAAGACTTTTGAATTAGATCCAATATGTATCAGAGTTAATTTAGATCAAAAGCTGCTTTTGCCTATCATGAATTAAAGTCAATAAAGATGTCAGATCTTAGAAAAATGCCAAGACAAAATGTACCAGAGCAAAAGCATAAAATGTATTAGAGCTTATGTATCAGAGAATATCAGAGATGTTTTAAATAAATGTCAGATCTATAATATCAGGATTGTATCAAAGTTATTATAAAAAGCATCAAAGGTATTAAGAATGTATCAAAGCTATTATATTAGCAATTAGATATTTGAATGAATCAAGATTGGTCAAGATATGATCAAATTTGAGTACCAGAGCAAGATATGATCTATAATGAGTGCCAGAGTAAACAAATTTGAGCAAAATTCATACTCATTTTTACATCAATATGCGAATTCATTTCCATGCACATCAAACACTCCCCCTTTTTGTCATTAATCAAAAAGGTTTTCAAAAAGCATATTATTTTATCTTTTTAAGTAGAGTAAGAATATTAAAATATTGTTTGAGATAATTTCACCTTCTCATAGAATTTTTCAAGTTGAAATTCTTTATTAAAATTTAGGTGAAGTTTCTCTCCCCCTTATTAGGTTAAACATTGAGATCATTGTAGGAAGTAATAAGATGTAGCAATAAGAGATTCAACACAATGTACACAATGATTCGGAAAAGAAGGCATCTCATGACATCAAAAAGATAGTACATTACATAAAAAAGTAATACATTTAAAGGATAAAAGGATATTAGCACAAAGATACAAACTAGTATTCTTCCTCACTAGAAAAAGAACCAACATCTACAACAGTATATGAAGTTTTAGTCTTTAAAGGTTTAAATCTAAGGTCTCTAAATCTTGTTCTAGTAGGGGCCTTAGGTGTCTTAGCTTTTTGTTTACCCCTAGATTTTGGTTTGGCCTTAGATGGAGTAGGTTCTACTTTAACTTCAAAGGGCATACAAGGTTCAGTGGGTGGTATAAAAGAAATAGGATCTGGATCGAATAGCCCTGGAGGTACAAAAGATGGTGGCTGAGCTGGTGGTGAAGGTGGGTGTGCAGGTGGCTCCCTGGATGTCTGAGCTGTAGAAGCCTCAGCAGTGGATGAAAGTTTGTATAAGTACAACCATACAGCTCGAAGCTCATCCTTGAGACCTTCCAGTCCTCTCTGCATGCCCTGCATCTCAATAGCCTGTTGTGTCCTGAAACCATCTGCAGCTCCCCTCAATCTGCTAAAGTCCACATGCAGCTCTTTGATAGTAGCATGAATGTCCTCTTGCGAATGCGGTCTGCTCTTCATAGCTTCAACCATGGTGGTCAACTATGCCAACTGTGCCCTGATGTCTTGTAAACTAGTATCAACTGTCTGGCATAGCTCGCCAAACATTGAACTAATGGAGCTCATCAAGGACTTTGAAAGAAGTTTGATCTACTGGGCTATAAAGGCCTGTGAAGCTGATGGTGCTATAGTAGAAGGTCCGGGAGTACGTCTAGTAGAAGGTCTAAGGGGTGTCCTGGGACTGTCAGGCTCTCTCTGTGTCTGACCCTGGTGTTGACCCCATAAGTGATTTTGATGATAACAAAATATTGGAGCATGCATTTATTTTACTAACAACTCTTCAAGTGTGTTACAAGTTTTTGTAGGATGATTCTAACACTTAATTACAACTCCTACATCCTTAGTTTTTGAAATGAGTTGTGTTGTAAGTGAATCATGTAAAGAAGAACCCAAAGAAAAGGTTAAGTAAAAATCATGAAAATGGGTTACTTCAGGGTTGTTTCAAGCTTAAAATTTCCTAGAGAAGATTGTTAGAAGAGTTGGAAAGACTCTTGAATGTTTGAAGTCTTGCTGGATGAATTCTGGAGAAGAATTGAAATTTTACTAAAGAACTCATCCGAGCCGACTCAAAGCAAAGGAGCCAACTCTAGCACATGGCACGCATGAAGATTTCTGGCACGCAGATATCCAAGCCGACTCTAAGGGACCCGAGCCGACTCATCCAGAACAAGATTTTCTGAATCAGACAATTGAGCCGACCTGAAGGAAGTCTGAGCCGACTACATTATTCTGTCAGACATCTGAGCCAACTCTTCAGAGATTCGAGCCAACTCCTCCAAAGTCCAGAAAGAAGAGTTCTGAGTGAACAGCCAACCGAGCTGACTCGAATGAATCCAAGCCGACTCTTCCAGACTGCAATTCTGAAGGCCTATAAACCCTAGTCGACTCGAAGTAAGGTGAGCCAACTCTTCCAGAGTAAGGAATCAAGCTATTGAGAAACCGAGCTGACCTGATTGAAGAGAGGCGACTCGACCAAAACTACTATATAGATCCGAGCCGACTCGAGTAGATCCGAGCTGACTCGAAGATCGATTTCAAGCTTATAATGGCTAGTTCCAGAACTTGAAATTTGAATCCAAAAAGTGCTCCAACGGTCAAGTGTCATATCCCAATATTCTACAACAACTAAAATCATATGAGAAGAGTACAAGACCCTATAAAAGAATGTTTGGGACAACTTTTGAGAAGGTTAATGAATATTTAATGCTTACTTGAGCTTGTGAGCTAGAGAGCACTATAAGAGCATTCAAGATAGACTTCAAGTCTTCACCAACTCATATCTGAAGCTTGAAGCAATTATTGAAGAAGCTGAAGAAGCCATTAAAGTGCATGGAAATGCAATTAAGAGGGCTTCTCTCGAGCTGTATCGACAACCATCCGACAAAATTTGTTTGTCATTCTGTTGCTTTCTCTTTATAATTCCTTTTGAATTGTTGGGTTGTTGGTGAGCCCGGTCTAAAAACCAAGTGGGTTGTTAGTGATCCCATTGAAAACTAACTGTAAGGGTTCTTGGTGATCCTGGTAAAACCAAGTTGAGTTCTTGGTGATCCTGTTTAAAACCAAATATTGGGTTTCTTTGGTGAGCTCGGTTTAAAAACCAAAGGGAGTTAGGTTTGGATTGTGAGCCTATTAAAATAATCGAACTGTATTCCGGTGGGGGATATAGTGGAAATCTCAAGTGGTAATCTTGGGTAGTGGATGTAGAAGCTGGTTGCTCCGAACCACTATAATTTCTATGTGTTTGTATTGTACTTTTCTATCTACTTTCACTTCTACTTTTAATTATCTATACCACAGCATTTAACACTTTAAAGCAGTTTTAAAAGAGCACTTAATTGCTTTAATTTTTTAAATTCCCAATTCACCTCCTCTTGGGAAAGCCACCTGGGCAACACCTGGTCATCAATGTCAGCCAGTGTACCATCATCTCCTTTGGCTATAGTAGTATCAGTGTCACCAGCTAGATGCTCAGTCTAATTCTCCTCATCCTCGTCATCATCAAAAGAGGTAGCAATCCTCTGCCCAGATATCCTTTTCGATCAAATTCCTTCTACTAGATGGTATCCCATCCTTTGAATGGATTTCATCGAATATGTGTCTGTGTGGTGTAGGGGTCTGCCATCCTCCCTAGTAAGATCAATCCCTGCATCTTGAAACAACAGTGTGAAGACCATTCCGTAGGGCAAGCAAGCCTTTACCTTTCTTGCTGCCTCTCTCATCTATACAAGAATGATGTAAGGTAGATTGAGGGCCTCCCCCTCAATCAAATGTCTCATGAATACTAGGTCCCGTTCGCTTACCCAGTCAAAGCGACCGATCCTAGGTAGGAAAATCTGACTGATAATATTGTGCAGCAGTCTTATTTCCAATGAGAGCATATTTGCCTGCACATTTTTTATTGTATCCACATATGATCTTTCCAATATATTCCTTAAAGTCCTCTGCTTGTTTTTCAGAACCAAGTGATTTAAACCATCTGTGGGCATCTATAAATTGTTGCTAAGCTTCTCCTCATCCATAATTATTCTTTCCCCTTTCACAGTTGACTCAATATGGTACTCCCCAAGGGTAAGATTTTCAAAGAAAGCTTTCACCAAACTAGGATAGTAGGGGTGTCTAAAGAACAGAAAAATGTCCAGCCCTGTTTTTTAATCCATTCCCCTATTCTTACTCTTAATTCATCCAAAAAAGAAAATATGATCCTTCTACCACTGGTGACTGGCCGATTGGCCATAGAGATAACTTGTCTTAGTGGTGAAGGAGATTCTTCTTCCATTTCTTCTTCCTCTTGTTGCCTTTGAGCTGACTCTTCCTCTTCTCTTCTCTTATTTCTTCTTTCCCTTTGAGCACTAGAGTCGACTGCCCGAGAGCGCTTCCTTACTACCCTTCTAGGAGCCATTCCAAAAATCAAGGATGGAAAGAGGTTGGAACTCAAGAAAAATGGGAAGGAATAGAGGTTTCTAAGGTTTGGAAGGGTTTTTAAGGGTTTTAGCTATAGTTCAACAGTGAAAATAAGCCCTATCTCAGTCTTACGGGTTTTATATAAAAAGTCCTAATCCGACAATCGAGTCAACTCAGCCAGAGCCTTTGCTCGAGTTGACTCGAGCAAAAATGCTCGAAAAAGCTCTAAAAGGCTAGCAAAAAGATTTCTAAGGATAGTAGCACACTAGATAAGGTGGTCATTGTCCTTAAATTTGATATTAGAGGTCTTCTAGATAATTTTCCTTAATTTAGAAGAAATTAGATGAAAACTTCTAATAAGGATCACACAAACCTAATTCATTTCTAATCATCTCAAATCTTTCTTCATTAAGTGGCTTAGTAAAGATGTCAGCAAGTTGGTTTTCAGTTAGAATGAATTCAAGTTCAATATCACCATTTTATACATGATCCCTAATAAAGTGATGTCTAATTTCAATGTGCTTAGTTCTTAAATGCTAAATTTGATTCTTTGTAAGATTGATAGCACTTGTGTTATCACATTTGATAGGAATTTTAGATTGAATAACACCAAAATCTTCTAGTTGTTGCTTAATCCATAACACTTGCGCACAACAACTCCCTGTAGCCATATACTCTGCCTCAGCAATAGATAGTGCTACGAAGTTTTGTTTCTTACAGTACCATAAAATTAAGTTCAACCCTAGAAACTAGCAAGTGCCACTAGTGCTCTTTCTATCAATTTTACATCCACCATAGTCAGCATCAGAAAAGCCAATTAAATTTAATGAAGATTGCTTAGAATACCATAGACCAAGATTACTTATTCCTTTAAGATATTTTATGATTCTTTTAATAGCAATCAAATATGATTCTTTAGGGTTTGATTGAAATCTAGCACATATGCATACACTGAACAAGATATCAGGCCTACTAACAGTTAAGTACAATAGTGATCCGATCATATCTCGATAAAGCTTTTGATCAATATTGTTGCTATCTTCATCTTTGTCTAATCTGCATGTAGGGCTCATGGGTGTGCTCATTTCTTTGGATGACTCCATACCAAACTTCTTAATAATTTTCTTGATGTACTTTGCTTGGTTGATAAAAATTCCTTCTCTTGTTTGCTTAATTTGGAGTCCAAGGAAGTAAGTTAGTTCACCCATCAAACTCATCTTAAACTCACCTTGCATTAAGTCAGCAAATTCTTTGCAAAGATTCTCATTAGTTGCACCAAAAATAATATCATCGACATAAATCTATACAATTAATAAATCATTCTCTTTCTTTTTGATAAATAAAGTTGTATCTATGTTACCTCTAACAAAATCATTTTCAAGTAAGAATTTGCTTAATCTATCATACCAGGCTCTAGGTGCTTGTTTCAATCCATACAATGCTTTATTAAGTTTGAAAACAAGATTTGGCAAAGTATGTCTTTTAAAACTTGGTGGTTGTTCTACAAAAATTTTCTCAAATATAAAACCATTCAAAAATGCACTATTTACATCCATTTGAAAAAGTTTGAAATTTATGTAGCAAGCAAATGCAAGTAATAGTCTAATGGCTTCTAGTCTTGCTACGAGTGCATATGTCTCATCAAAATCTATTCCTTCTTCTTTATTACATCCTTTTGCCACTAATCTTGCTTTATTTATAATTATATTTCCTTTTTCATTTAATTTGTTTCTATAAACCCATTTGGTTCCTATAACAAGATGGTCTGAGGGTCTATTTACTAAGATCCATACATTATTTCTTTCAAATTGGTTAAGTTCTTCATGCATGGCCATCATCCAATTAGGGTCATTTTTAGCCTCTTCTATACTATGTGGTTCTACTTATGAGACAAAGGCAAGATAGTCATGTGCATCTCTAAGTGAAGACCTAGTCTTAACACCTTGAGAGGGATCATCAATAATTAAGTCTCTAGGATGTGAAGTTACATACCTTCATTCCTTTTGAAGATCACCATGATCTTTACTTACCATTTCTTCTCCTTCTTGAGTTGGTTTGTCCTTTAGGCTCATGTCTTCCATGGCTTTATCAAGTATACCTACATTATTATCAATACACTCTTCTTTTCTAGAAGGTGAGGAATTAGCTTCATCAAAGATAACATGAACAAATTTTTTAACTGTTAAAGTCCTTTTATTAAACACTCTATAAGATTTGCTATTGATTGAATAACCAAGAAAGATAGCTTCATCAGATTTAGCATCAAACTTTCCTAAGTTATCCTTTCCATTGTTTAACACAAAGCATTTATAACCAAAAATATGAAAGTAATTAATGTTAGGTTTCTTATCATTCCAAAGTTCATAGAGGTTTTTCTTCAAAATCGGTCTCATCAAAACATGATTTAAGATATAGCAAGCAGTGTTCACCACTTTTATCCAAAAGTATCTTGAAAGATTGCCTTCACATAATATTGTTTGGGCCATCTCTTCCAAAGTCCTATTCTTCCTTTCTACAACATCATTTTGCTGTGGTGTTCTAGAAGCGAAGAAGTTATGATCAATGTCATGCTCAGTGTAATAATCATCAAAATATTGATTTTCAAATTTTGTGCCGTGATGACTTCCAATTGAAATAACTGAAAAAAATTTTTGATTTAAAACTTTCTTGTGAAATTTTTGAAAATCTTTAAATGCTTCATCTTTGTGTGCAATAAATAAAACTCAAGTAAATCTAGAAAAATCATCTACTATCACAAGTCCATATTTAATACCACCTAGGCTTGTGGTCCTAGTTGGTCCAAATAGGTCCATGTGTAGTAGCTCAAGAGGTTTAGAAGTTGAAACTATATTTTTTGATTTAAAACTCCCCTTAGTTTTTTTACCTAGTTGACAAGCATCACAAACGTGTTCAAAATCAACTTTGAATTTAGGTAAACCTCTAACTAGATCTTTGGAAATTAATGGCAATAGTATGCATGCTAGCATGACCTAATCTCCTATGCCAAAGTAAGCTAGACTCCTTGGTTTTAGCATTCATTGCCACTAGACTTGTAGTACTAGATATGGCTAGATCATTTAAATATACCGCATATATATTTCCAAGTCTATGACCAATGAGCTTGGTGTTAGAATCAAGTGAGTTAGTTACAATACACAGATGATTCAAAGGCAACCTTAAAACCTCTATCACATAATTGACTAATACTTAATAAATTATGCTTTAGTTTGTCAACTAGCAATACATTTTTAATGAATGTAGAAGGGGTTATTTTGATCTTACCGATGTCAATTATTTTTTCCTTGCCATTGTCACCAAAAGTGACCATTCCTCCATCCTTCATCTCTAGGATGATGAATTGATCTTTGTCACCAGTCATATGTCTTGAATAGCCACTATCCAGATACCATCTTTTCTTTGAGTTCTGGGCTGCAAAACATTTCTGTAAAATAATCATGGAGTTCTTTTAGGTACCCAAGTCTTCTTGGATCCTTGTAGGTTAGTAGATGTGGTTCATTTGGAAACCCAACTCTTTCTAATCTTATTTTTATCCTTTTTCGCATTGCATTGAAATGACTTATGTCCAACCCCATTGCATGCATAATAAATAACTTTTGAATTTTGTAAAGATACAAAAGTTGAAGCTTTAAATCCAGATGCAGAAACATTTGATAAAAATGACCTTTGATTTGTAAACTTTTGTACATAAAGTTTAGGTGTTGAAAATTTTGGAACATAAGATTTTGAAGGCATAAATTTTGTAGCTGAAATACCATTTGTATTCAAAGGATTATAACCAATTCTAGCTTTATTACTTGAATCTCTTTGATCTTGCAAAATCAATTCAAGTTTGTTTGAACTTAATGTTAGCTTTTCAACTAGGGGTTTAAGTTTTTCAACTTCTTTTTGCAAGCTAATATTTTCTTCATGTAAAGCCTTGTTATTTTCAAAATAATCATTCTTTTCAACTTCCAAAGCATTATAATTTTTAGAAAAGGTATTCACTTCTTTTCATAAGATCTTATTCTTTTATGAAATATCTTCTTTTTCTTTCACCAAATTATCATTGCTATTTTTCAAAGATTTTATTTTTAAATTGGCCTTTTTGTGCTCCGCTAGTAATTCATGAAATGCATTATTTAGCTCTTTAAAAGTAATTTTTTTATGAGGATCAGGGGACATTACCTCATCTTCAAGACCCATTAAACATATATTCGCTATCTTTGTGGTCTTTTCTACTTCATTTGAAGTTGACTCATCGTTGTCACTCCAAGTTGCAACCATTGCCTTTTTCTTTTTCTTTTTGAAGATTTTCTTGAAGTTCGGACAATCAGATCTAAAATGCCCAGGTTTCTTGCATTCATAGTAGATGGGTTGTTGCTCTTTATCTTTTTCTTTTTCCTTTTTCTTATCCTTGTTGTATTCTCCTTTCCTATAAAATTTTCTCCAATATCTTCCCTTTTTTTTGCCCATAAACTTCCTAGATCTCCTCACTACATGTGCAATGTCTTCATCTTCTAATTCATCTTCGAAGGAGGGGCTTTCTTCATTGATTTCTTTTTCTTGTTTCTTCATCTCCGTAGCAGCTTTAAAGGCAATTGACTTTTTCTTTTTCGGGTCATCTTCACTTCTATGCTGCTTCGTGAGCTCATGAGTGATCAGGGATCCTAATAATTCATCAAATGGTAGAGTATTTAAATCTTTTGCTTCCTGGATGGCAGTCACTTTAGGGTCCCACTTGTTTGGTAGTGATCTCAATATCTTTTGCACAATATTTGCATTAGAGTAAGCCCTGCCAAGACTCTTTAAACCATTAATAATATCTGTAAAATGTGAGAATGTGGCAAATATAGTCTCATTAGGCTCCATTTTAAATAGTTCATAATTATGTACAAGAAGGTTAATCTTTGAGGTTTTCACTTGGGAAGTTCCTTCATGGGTTATCTCGAGTTTATCTTAAATTTCTTTTGCTGATGTGCAAGTAGAAATTTGATTAAACTCATTAGCGTCCAAAGCATAATACAACACATTCATTGCTTTGGCATTTAACTCACCCATTTTCATATCATGTTCATCCCATTCCTCTTCAGGCTTTGGGATGTTCACGCCATCAACCTTTATCATGGATACTTGAGGTCCCTTAAGAATGACCTTCCATAATTGAAAATTTATAGCTTGAATGTATATTTTCATTCGAGCTTTTCAATATGAGTAGTTAGTGCCTGTGAACAGTGAAGGTCTATTTGTTGATTGGCCTTCAGCCAAGGAAGTGCTCATGAGAGTTGCCATAAGATCTTTTTTCTTAGTAATTTCAGAAATACTGCTCTGATACCAGTTGTTGTCCAAGTGTATCTAAGAGGGGGGGTGAATTAGGTATTTAAAAAATTATTGCAAGTATGTACTCCTTGTTAAGTTCTTAGTATGGTAAGTGTTGTAAATTAAGTTAACTACTGCGGAAGCAAGTAAGAACAGGAAACACAATCACAAACACATCAAATTTTATAGTGATTCAAAGCTACCTTGCTCCTACGTCCACTACCCAAGATACCACTTAAGATTTTCACTATATTCACCCTTGGAATATAGCCGGATTATTTTCATGGGCTCACAATCCAAAACCTAAACTTGATTTTATCCCAGGATAACCAAAAACCAAATACAAAGTTAGTTTTGAAAAAGATCACTAACAACCCACTACACTTGATTTTTTAAAGCTCACCAATAACCTATCAAACTCCAAGTTATAGCCCCTTGCTATACTTGGAACAACTCAAAAGATGAGTTAAAGAAAAAAGCAACAATATGACAAATCAAAGTTGTCGGATGGTTGTAGTTGTAGCACTTGAGAAGCCATTTTGATTACACTTTGAATCCTCTTCAAGGCTTCTTAACTTCTTCAATAAATGCCTCAAGATACTAATAAGAGTTGGTGAAGTCTTGAGTGCTTATTTTGAATGCTCTCTAGTATGTGCTTTTGGATGTCCAATGAAAGCTCTTCAATCTCACATTAACTTCTCATCTATTTCTCTAAAAGTGATTCAAATCCCTTAAATATCTTCCCTTTAACTTATTTTAGATGGTTATAGCCATTGTAGATCATTGGGACTCGAAATATAGCCATTGGAGACCATTTTGGATTCAAAATAAGAGTTCCGAAACTAGCCGTTACTAACCTAAAACAGTCACTCGAGTTGGCTCGGATAGCTCAAGTCAGCTCGGATCCTCAGTTAGGTCAAAATAACACACTGGTCAAGTTGGCTCTTCTCCTTCGAGTCGGCTTGCCTAGCTGGTTCTTCAAAACTGAGATTTTTAGTACTCTAGACGAGTCGGCTCTTCAACACTCGAGTCGGCTCGGATGTCTATTTGAGAAAATTGCACTCTGAATGAATCGGCTCGGATCCCCTTAAGTCGGCTTGAATTTTCAAAACTTCAGAATTAAACTCTGCCCGAGTTAACTCTTCTGACTCGAGTCAGCTCGAATGTCTGCATGCCAGAAAATAAGGTGTCGTGCCAGACTTCGAGTCGGCTCTCCTTCTTTGAGTCATCTCTTGTGACTTAGGTCCAACACTTGTCAAACTTGTCCAGACTTCTTCTAGTGGTTTTCAAACAACTTAAAACCTTTCCAACTCTTTCAAAGACTGAACTTGAGACAGTTAAACTAGGAACATACATAGAAGTAGCCTTCTTAAATGAGTATACAATTGATTTTACTTGGGGGCTCTTCTTTATATAGAGTTTTAACAAAAATTAACTTAACATAATACAATGTTGTAGGAAGGAGGGTTGTTCAATGAAATCAACCTACAAAAACTTTGGGAACACTTGAAAGATAGTCAGTAATCAAATGCATGCTCCAATATTTGGTTATCATCAAAATAATTCCAGGGGCTAACAACCTCCAATCCAAGAAATTACTTTAATTCCTTAGTGGGTACTAGAACCGAATAGACAATACATGAGCCCGACTTTGGCCAGCCCACCCATGTGCATCTAAAGGTAGATTCTTTAACCGATTACTTCTCCAAGTAACTTCTAGTATTTAGATTTTGCCCCAAGATACACTTCAATCGACTTTTGGGCCTCCTATTGAAGGTCCCAGTTATGTCTAATCATTAACATGATAAAATTCAATGTTTCTAACCAACGAATAGTCAAGCCCGACTTTGGCCGGCCCACCTGACTATCATTAAGAGAGTCGCACTAAGCCATCATATTAGGAATGGTAATTCCAATAGCCTGATGAATACCCAATCTTTGGATATGCCGATGAACACCTAACATTGGATCCATTATCATTCCACTTAATGGGAGGCTAGGACTTAGTTATCCCAATAACTTTATCCTTTTATGGGCCTAATAATTTAGAGGGTTTAACTTTAATGTGATAGATGAAATAGATAAGAGACATGGATCAACCCCCCATTGACTACATTAGTCATAAAAGAGGATTTCAGAAACTAAGGATCCATGGGCACCTAAAATCAGTCAAGATTGATTAACCTTAGGTGACATGGGTTAACATGAGTCAGTGAGCTACCCAATCAATTCTGATTGACCATATTGGCCAGGTAAGTGAGATCATGGGATGGGTTCTGCCATTAACCGTCTTGCCTTAGACACCAACCAAGTTAGCCAGGTAAGAGATAGCCCAATAGAACCATGATCAAATGCCATACTTATCTTAGAAATCAATTGGTTCATCAGACTCGATTAGACTAGCTTAAAGACTCAGGCTAACCACTGAGCCACAAATCAGGTCTATTTAGATTTATGGACTAATCAATCTAACTATTAGAAAGATCTATATAGAAGAAATCCTAACTCGACATTTGATTAAATTAGTTCTCCATTTGATCCATTCATCTAAACTTAGTTCTAACCCAATTAAGGACCTAATTGAAGCTAACCCATGACCCTTAAAGGTTATTGAAATGACTTAGAGTCTTTGAATCATATTCCTAGATTACTTTGTCATTCAAGGTAACTTAATTCTTAATTAAGTTCAATAATCTTCATATATCGAAATAATTTCAATTTATACTTTAAAATAATTTTGCAAGTATATAGAATTTAAATTCACTATTTCAGGATTTTCTAGTCAAGTCGAATCATGCAGAATGTGAGTCAGCCCGTCCAGAACTAAAAACTGATAGATTATTCTATCTACAGAGATGAGTTGGCTCAAGTAGGGTTCGAGTTGGCTTGAGTAGGGGTCGAGTCGGCTCATCCAAAACATAGAACATAACAGACTGTTCTGTTTGCATAAATGAGTTGGCTCAAGCAGGGGTCAAGTCAGCTCGTTTGCTAGGACAGAAAATAGTGACTTTAAATTCATGCATTTTACTTGAATTATTCAATGTTTTTAGATCAAACATCCATAGATTAAAACTATTTTAACCTATCAAATCTCTCACTTTCTTCTTCATAAGGTCATGACATAGCGGCACCCCTATACGCCATAGGAGAACCCCATTGAATAGGAAGTGATAGCCTTCAAACTATACTTCTCTCCTATGACCGAACGGCCATGGCGAATCCACCTTAATCCAAGTACTTTGTGAGGAAAGCTAATGATATCTTAACATGCTACTATTATTATGCTACAGCAACCTAGCTCTGATACCAATGAAAGTTTAAAAGGCATAGCAGGCAGACAGATTATTTTTTAAAACTATTTTAAAGTACAATACAGCGAAAACTTGGTAGATCGATCAAGTTGATATGCCAGTCTGCCTATAACAGGATCCGACATAATAAAAGTGCATGTAGAGATATCAAGAGCAAATAAAAGGAAAGGGTACGTTACCTTTAACCTTTGGATGCAGGTGATGAAGAGCCACTGAGCCATATAAATATTTGGCCTCTTTGGGTAGTTCACATCAGGGCTCGATCCCAATCAACTCCCTTATAGTGCTAACTCCTCAGGATTCTTGAGGCCGATCTTTTCCTTCCTTGGACCTACAAGACTTTCTTGAAGCCGCCAAAAAATTTAGTTGGGGAACAATGGGGAAAAGTAGAAGTGGACCCCTCTCAACTAACTCTTTCTTCCCAAACCCTAGCTTGATTGCCAGGTAGGCTTACATCCAAAACCCAAATCCTCTCAATCCCCACTCTAAGGATACCTTTCCTCCCTCTCTTAGAAAAGCCCAGCAAAAGTCAACCTCAACTAACTCTGCTGCCCCTACAAATATAGTAGCAGCAAAAAGGGAGAGATATGGAAGGAGTGATTGAGGGAGAGGATTAAGGGTTGAACCAAATTAGCTCTAGGTTTATATGGAAGAAAATCTATATTCCAAATAATACATTCCATAAAAAATCTTGAAGCCAATTTCAGCCAAGATTTGAAATTTGAATTCAAAATTCAAATTTGAATCTTTTAAAGAAAAGTGAGCATGACAAATCAAGTCTAATTTGATCCTAAGCCAAATCACATTTGGCTTGACCCATCAAATTGCAATCATATTGCAAATAAGTCCTCCAAAAACTAACTAATTGAATTAGTGAAAAATCCTGATCATAGCCAAGTGTCGACTTATGGAAGTATCGACATTTGGGTCATGGTCAATCATCTTAACCCCATAGTGATGCTAAATGATTCATAATCATCGATCAGCCTTTAGATTAGGTAGAAACCCCTATGGTGGTGATCCCATAGGTTCGAACACTAAGCTGGTAGCACTGGAATGTTTCCAGTACCTGTCAAAGTCATCATCTAGTAATGATACCCGATATCTGGATAGGTCGAAGATGCAAAGCAACTCTTTAGAATCTCTAGCATATGGTTATCGCATAATTCATCCCTTTGACCTCATAATGCTCAAGATGACCTAGGGTTTGACTGCCAACCCTATTTTAGTACATCCAAATTGTGTCTCAACCTTACAAGTTCTGTGACTCCTCACAAGAACTATCCTAGCCAAGGTTTTGCTAAATTGAGACATAATGATTCATTCACTCCAAACCATTTGGAGGGATAAATCCCATCTTGATCCATCACTGCTCCACAAGTACTTCACTGTACCCATAAACCTTTCATCACTGGATTAGAAATCCAGGTAGTCCGGTACCAAAGTATAGTGAATTGCTTGCAAGCTACCATGGTGACCTCAGGTCTGAGGGACATATACCTATATCCCTTTACGAGCAACCCTTTGGCAGAAGGAAGCTCCGCAGATAGTCATATTTAGTGAGATATTATACATTTCACCTGTATATCATATCAGTGTCTCTACACTCCTTCATTAAGAGGACAACCAACCAATGTGACATCCAACAACCTACGCTTGATATATCATCATCCTATAATAATGTATCCTTTGGTTATTAACCAGTTTAAGAACTACTCGATACATCCTCTCTGTATCAAATATAATGTAGTTCTAGGGACTCCATCACATAATAGTTCTTTTCAAAAAAATGCACATGTGATGAACAGCCAAAAGAATAACTTTTATTCATATACAATTACAAAATAGCACACCATCTATACCCTAGATGATTGGCTTTGGGATACTATTCCCAAGAACTCCCACTTGTACTAAAGGCAATTTGTACAGAATCTTATTCCCATTTTCCATTTACAATTATTGAACTAATGAGCTCCAATGGCTTTATGGTGCAAACACCAAGGCCAGAAGTAAATGACAGGTTGAACCGAAATCCCTGTGGATCACCTATGAGTGAAGCCCTAAGCCCAAATCACACTTGTAAATAGTTATCTTAAATTTTATTATTTTAGTTTAGTTGGGTTTAGTCCTAAACCCTAAAATTGATTCCCTGTAAAAAAACCCCTGGACCGAAAATTGAGTATGTAAAAAAAAAAAAACCCAATTTCAATTAGGTCAAAAATTATGTTATAATGGTCCAGTGTTAGTTAGCCCTTTTTACCAAATAGGGTTTGTATATAAACCCTATTTATCAGGTTATGTCAAAACCTATTTTGGGCCAAACCCTATTTACCAAGTTTGTTTAGTTAGTTATGCTTTTTGATCAATTTGATCAAGTTAGGCTTTAATTAATTAGTTGGTTGAGTCTTGTAATTATTATTGAGTCCTGTAATACAAGAGGGGACCCAAGTCAAGACCCATGTGACTCCATGTGCTAGCTAAAGTCAAGCCATGTGACTCCATGTGCTAGTCCAAGTCACTTGCCACATGACAACCACTTCTTGGCACCACATTTTCAAGATTTTGGACATCACATGACATATTTGGACACCACTTGCCACCTCATTAGGACAACATCACATGCCATATCATTTATCTTGGTTGGCCAATTTTATGTCAAAAAAATAGTTGTCTTTATTTTTTATCAAGATATTAAGACATCCAGACATCCAAACATCCAGACATCCGGACATTTAGACAACATGCAAGCTTATCCAAGGAGGGCGCCTCATTTAAATTCCATGATGTCAATGGTTTTAAAAGAAGTAAAGCAGAAGGAGTCCAAGCCTTAGTGCCTCATTCTTCCTTTTTGTTGCCACTTTTTAAGAGGAGTCGGCCAAGATGGGAAGAATCTATCTAGAGCATTCAAATTCAAATGAGATTGGAAGCTATTTTTCAAGTTTGAGTTGCAAGATGATAGAGAGCAAGAGGAGTTGACGACATCTTATTTTTTGTCACCCATCCATTCAAGAAATCGCCAATTTAAGAGGAGATCGGCCTTTAGATTAGGTAGAAACCCCTATGGTGTGTGACCCCATAGGTTCGAACACTAAGCTGGTAGCACTGGAATGTTTTCAGTACCAATCAAAGTTATCATCTAGCAATGATACCCGACATCCGAATAGGTCGAAGATGCTGAGCAACTCTCTAGAACCTCTGGCATATGGTTACTGTATAATTCATCCCTTTGACCTCATAATGCTTAGGATGACTTAGGATTTAACTGCCAATCCTAATTTAGTACATTCAGATTGTGTCTCAACCTTACAAGTTCCGTGACTCCTCACAAGAACTACCCTGGCCAAGGTTTTGTTAAATTGAGATATAGTGAGTCATTCACTCCAAACCATTTGGAGAGGTCAATCCCATCTTGATCCACCACTTCTCCATAAGTACTTGACTGTACCCAGAAATCTTCCATCACTGGATTAGAAATTCAGGTAGTCTGATATCAAAGTACAGTGAGTTGCTTGCAAGCACCATGGTGACCTCAAGTCCAAGGGACACGTATAACCATATCCCTTCGCAAGCAATCCTTTGGCAGAGGGAGCTCCGCAGATGGTCACGTTCAGTGAGACGTCATACATTTCACTTGTATGTTATATCAGTGTCTCTACACTCTTGGTTAAGAGGATAACCAACCAATGTGATATATAACAACCTACGCTTGATACATCGTCATCCTATAATAATGTATCCTTTGGCTGTGAACCAGTTTAAGAACTACTCGATACATCCTTCCTGTATCAAATATAATGTAGTTCTAGGGGCTCCATCATACAAGAGTTCTTTTCAGAAAAATATACATATGATGAACAGCCAAAAGATTAACTTTGATTCATTTAAAGAATTCATATACAATTACAAAATAGTACAACCATCTACACCCTAGACGATTCTCCTTCAAGGGTCAATCACATCGGCACCCCTGCATGCCATAGGAAATCCCCGTTGAATGGGATATGAGGGTCTTGTAGCCTTTCTTTTTTCTATGACCGGACGGCCATGGTGAAGCACCCAATCCAAGTACTGAAGAAGATGCAAAGCCCTAACCTACCATGCTCTGATACCAATTTGATACGGGATGAAATGAAATGATGCAATCTAGGAGGAGCTAGTAGTAACTAAATGAAAAATGAAGTAAAAGCTAGGCTACTTTTCCATGTAAACAAAACTGAAATCTTCAAGAAGGGATTTGCATGTTAAACTAAACCTGAATGAGAATCTTCAAAGTAGTAAAAAGAAAGGAACGTTGTGGCTAAGAAACCACACAGGCTAGGGCTTAATTACTCTAATATATCATATCTGAAAGCATTGAAAGAGGGATACCAAGCCTTTAACATTTCAACAATTGGAAGGATTACACTCAAGGATGAAGCTCTTGGATGACAAGGAAATTCCTCTAGATGGTAAGGCTTCTTGTCTTTGTTTCTTGTCTTGGAAGACCTTCTTCTTTGGAACCTGGAAATCCCGAGATCCAACACAAACCATATTAGAATTAGAAAGGAAGTTGAAAGGTAGAATGCTAAAGAAATGAAGGTTAAAGTTGAGAAGAAGCTTGGTGGAGTGGTAGTAGCTTGGTCGGCCTCCTTGTATGATCTCCTTGCACCTTGGAAGATGGAATGGGATGATTAGATGGAAGGGAAAATAACTCTTGGCATGGAAGATTGAATGTAGTAGCTAAGGGTCTCTCACCCACTCCCTCTCGAAGGACATTTGATAACACAAATAGAATAGAAGAAACATCAAATTTTTATTCATATGATCATCCATTTACAAGAGAGCTTGGAGTAGATTTTATAAGCCTCCAAAGAACTTTGAAAATTTGAAATACATGGAGCTTTTCATGGGAAGTTCCTAGCTATAAGGGTGGAATTCGAATTGCATAGAGATTTTTATGAGAGCTAGCTATAATGATGGAAGATTGAAACCCCTTGGCCGGCTCCTTTGAATTTGAATTCCCTTTGGTGATGTGGCATGTGGTGATGTGGCTTGATGAGGTGTACACCAAGTGGTTGGGAGGTTGACATGGCGTCCAACAATGCTTGCTAAAGTGGCATCTTCCTTTGATTGAATTGTTGGAGTGGTTGAATGCATCCAATCTTCTAGTGGGCTTTCTTACATTGAACCACTTCCAAATATCTCTTGGACCCAACTACTAAACTCACTAAATACAAGACCAATTCAACCCTAACTGGACTCAAAAACTCAAAAGAAATAAAATTGAAATAAACCCAACCTAATTACATGACTCAAATTCAAGTAAAGAAGTAAAATTACTCTATTTACAAGACATAATTTAATGAAAGAATTAAAGCCATACTGAATTAGACTAAAGCCTCTTTCGAACCTTGGTGCCCGCACCAGTTCTCCCGGAGTGGGAGGAACTCGATCTTGTTGAGTTTGGACTGGTTTGACTTTGATACCTTTCTAGTAGGTTTGGATCAATTTGCTGTAGATCCTCTCCGGTGATCCAAGAATCCTCAAATTCGGGTCTTCCTTGCCATCATACCAGATAACGTTGATAGCCCTTATTTCTTGTGGTAATTACCTGGTCATCCACGATACTTTCAATCCTATCTCTCCATTCTGGCTGTGGTGCTGGTGGACACTCAAGTAGGGTTTCACTCTCAAAGGCTGGATAAGGTCCAAAAGGCTTACTAGGAATTAATGCTGGCTCTTTGTATTCTTTCATATCAGAAATATTAAATGTTGAACTAATGCCATAATCCGGTAGTAACTCTAACACGTATGCATTAGGTCCAACTCTCTTTAATACTTTGAAAGGTCCAGCTCCCTGGGCATGCAGTTTCTTCATAGTTCCCGACGAGAACCTTTCAGGTTTAAGTTTAACCATTACAGAGTCCCCTACATTGAATTCTTTCATTCGTTTACATGAATTGGCCATATGCTTATAAACTTCATTGTTCATTTGAATTTTCCTACTAATCTCCTTATGCAAGTCCTTAATATGCTGTGCATATGACTCGGTGAACTTAGACATTCGTGCATGAGTGGGTAATGGAATGAGGTCGATAGGTCTCCTAGGTTTATAACCATGGACAACTTCAAAGGGACTCTTACCAGTAGACCTACTGACTGAGCTGTTGTAAGCAAATTCGGCATGAGGTAATAGCAAATCCCAGTTTTTCAGACTCTCTCCAACAAGGCACCTCAATAAGTTCCCTAGACTTCTGTTTACTACTTCGATCTGTCCATCAGTCTAGGCATGGTAAGCAGTTGAGAAGTTCAATTTTGTTCCTAGTAGGAGCCAAAGGGTTTTCCAAAAGTAACTCGTGAAACATACATCTCTATCAGAAATAATGGTCTTAGGTAACCCATGTAATTTGACTACTTGATCGAGAAAAAGCTTGGCTACCCTAGAAACATCAAAAGTTTGGGAACAGGGTATAAAATGGGCCATCTTTGAAAATCTGTCAACCACTACAAAGATTGAATCGTGTTTCCTAAGGGTCTTGGGCAATCCTAAAACAAAGTCCATACTAAGATCCTGCCATGGACACTCAGGCACAGGTAAAGGAGTGTATAACCCGGTGTTTTGCCTTTGATGTTTAGCAACAGCACACGTCCTACATCGGGCAACAATATTGGCTATGTGTCTCTTAAGGCTTGGCTAAAAAAATTTCTCCTCGACTATTAATATGGTCTTATTTCTTCCAAAGTAGCCAGCCAATCCTCCAGCATGTATTTCCCATACTAAAAAGTCTCTAATTGATGTTCGTGGGATACATAGCTTATTGTCCTTAAAAAGAAAACCATCACATAGAGTGTAATCGCTAAAAATGCTAGATGGTCCATGTTGTAGAGTTTGATGAACTTCACTATAGTCAGGACAATTGGGGTATTCTTCCTTCAACCTATCGAATCCTATGACTTCAGTACTGACTATTGCCAAAAACAAGGATCTATGACTCAAAGCATCGGCTACGCGGTTTTCGATCCCGGCATGATGTTTCAATACAAAGGTGTATGCCTGAATGTATTCTACCCACTTATCATGCCTAGGGTTCAGTTTCTTTTGAGAATTGAGGAACCGGAGTGCTTCATGATCGAAGAAAAGGACAAACTCCTGCAGTAAAAGGTATTGACTCCAATACCTCAAAGCCTGGACTATCGCATAAAGTTCCTTATCATAGGTGGAGTATTTTAATTTAGCCTCATTCAGTTTTTTACTAAAAAAGGCTACAGGGTGATTCTCTTGGCTCAAAACTCCATCAATACCTACTCTAGAGGCATCACAAGCCACCTCAAAAACCTTGGAAAAACCTGGTAGTCTTACGATAGGTGCTTGTGTCATTTTCTTCTTAATGTCTAGGAAGGCCCTATCAGTAGCTTTGGTCCATTCAAAATGGCCCTTCCTAATGCAATCCGTGATTGGTACAACTATGGTGCTAAACCCCCGAATGAATCTTCTATAAAAAGTAGCTAGGCCATGAAAACTTCGTACTTCATAAACACTATTTGGCACAGGCCACTCTACAATTGACTTAATCTTTTTGGGGTCAGCAGAAACTCCGTCAAGTGTGATAACAAAACCTAGGAAAATGACTCTATTGGTGAGAAAATCACACTTTTTCAGGTTTGCATAGAGACTAATTTTCCTAAGTGCTAAACAAACTTGCTTCAAATGGTCCAAATGATCCTCCTGGGTCCTGCTATATATAAGAATGTTGTCGAAGTAAACTATGACAAACTTTCCTATAAATAGCCATAAGACTTGGTTCATAATCTGCATAAAGGTGCTAGGAGCATTGGACAGTCCAAAAGGCATTACTATCCATTCAAAAAGACCATCCTTGGTCTTGAACGCCGTCTTCCACTCATCCCCAAGTCTAATCCTAACCTAATGATAGCCCCTCTTAAGGTCAATCTTTGAAAATACTGTTGCTCCGGCCATCATATCTAACATGTCGTCCAAATGGGATATGAGAAATCTATATTTAGTTGTGATCTTATTAATGGCATGACTATCAACGCACATCCTCCAAGTGCCATCTTGCTTAGGGGTCAATAATGCGAGTACTGCACAAGGACTCAAACTTTCCCTAATAAATCCTTTTCTAAGGAGGTCCCCTACTTGTCTTTGTAATTCTAGGTGTTCGGTAGGGTTCATCCTATAATGTGGGAGGTTGGGTAGGGTTGCTCCTGGTACTAAATCAATGGCATGTTGGATGTCCCTAAGTGGTGGAAGGTGGTCAGGTAGGTCATTTGGAAACACATCCTTAAAGTCCTCTAACACTTTAATTACTTCCTGAGGATGTTCTTTCTGGGGAGGCTCTTGAATTTCTTTAGTGGTTAAGATCCAAACAGGTGTGCCCTCAGTGAGATCTTTCTTAATTTTCTTTGCAGTTATCAGGTTGACTCCAGTCTTCTTTTCCTTTAGATGGCTCGATCCTCTCTTAATAGTGTCCTTAGGTTGTGTAGCGTTGATCACAAACTTTTTTCCAAAGTGCATGAATGCACAAGAATTAGATCGGCCATAAAGGGTTGCATCATGGTCAAATAACCAAAGTCGGCCTAAGATAATACTACTCACTCCCATTAGAAGGATGTCACACCACACTTTCTCTTAATAGGACTGCAATTGGATTTGGATTAGACACCTAAACTTGATAGGAATTGAGGTGAAGTCTATCCAAGAAACCTTATAGGGATTTGGATGAGGAACTGTAGATAAGCCTAAAGTTTTGACAGCACTAGTGGATATGGCATTCACACAACTCCCACTATCTATGATTATCTTACACACCTTATCCCCTAACTTGACAAAGGTTTGTAGGATGTTAGTCCTACGCCAATCTTCCTGGGTCTTAGTTTGGATAAGGATGCATCTAACTACTCCCAAAAGGTTAGGCTCTACATGATCCTCGTCACCTTCATATTCATCTGCCAAATTATCCTCAACCTGATATACTTCTTCAACACAATCATCTAGGGGCTCTATGGGTTCAGACTCATTCTCCGCTAATTCTCCTATATGCAAGGATCTAGTTGGGCAATTGCTAGCATGATGGCCTACCTTATGACATATGAAACAAGGAGCATTAGGGTTTGGGGTTCTCTGAACTTCTGGTGCTTTACCCCTATCATCTCTACAGGTCAGAGGTGTACTAGGGTTTGGTCAGTTTGGTCGCATCTGACTTGGTTCGGGCTACTGACTAGATGCATTAGTCCTAGGAGGTTCTTGTCTACAGTAAATTGGTCCCCTATTAATTCTCTCAGCATCTCGTGCTACTTGGTAGGCTAGCTCTAAATCTTGGACTTCTCTCAAGAACAACTCCTTCTGGATCTCTTCCCTTAATCCAGCTCTGAACCTAGATTGGGTAACCAATTCGGACTCATCGACATTGCATCTCATCATAAACTCATCAAATTTTGCAATGTACTCAACTACACTCCTGGTTCCCTGGGTCAATCTCTGTCACTGGTTTAAAAGTCTTTGGTGGTAGGACATAGAAAGTACTTCTCTCTAAGCCTAAGCTTCATTGCCCTCCAGGTTACTATGGAAACATCACCTCTCTGTCTAATGAACCTTTCAACATTTCCCCAATAAAGCCTGGCCTGATGGATTAACATAAGCTTCGCAAATTTACACTTCCTCTCCTCAACCATGTCATACCACTCAAAATACTGATCCATCTCTCCCTCCCCGTCTATATAAATCTTAGGATCTAGGTTTCCATCAAAAGTGGGCGCTTCCAACCTAATGTTCCTAAGGGTTCGATCATCATGGTCTATTTGATCCTGATTGGGTCTCCTAGGATTTGGCTCAAAAGCTGGGTTATGGTATGCTCTCCTAGGGTTCGGATCATGGACTCGATAATGGTTGGGTCTCCTAGGATTTGGCTCAAAGAAAGGGTCTTGATGAGGTCTCTTAGGGTTGGGTTCAGGGAAAAGGTCTTGGTGCGAAGCCCTTCTAGGGTTGATGGGTGTTTCAAATTCTGGTTCAGGCTCTAATTCATTATGGACTTCATGGGTTCCTCCAGGGGTACGAGTCTCTAAACGGTCAAGCCTAGCAGTGATGTCGGCCATCTGATCAGTCATGCTTTGGTTGGTTTGGGCCAAATAGTCAGTCAGATTTTGGTTCAGTCGGGTCATTTGATCATTCAAGGTTTTCATCAAGGTCTCAAAATTTTGGTCCATGGTTACACTCGATTGAACTTGAGTTTGCTGGTAGGGTGCCCCTGATCTAGTTTCCATGCACACACAGACTCAAACTTAGGCTAGGGATTTGCTGGACCTAGTAGCTCAAGTAAGGTGAGTCAACTAGGTACAACCAAATCAACAGCTATTCTGTCCACTGGCCAGGTAAGGGGTGGGTCTGTAGGAGGCTCCCCCAGCTCTCTCTATGTCTTAATTAAAAGCCACAGGAATCACTTTGGGAGTTTGCCACTTGATCCCTAGCCTAGACACCAGCTTTCAGAAATAGATGCAGAAGTGGGTGCACTAGTTTTCCCAAATGACTTGAACTAGACCTGTGTGTGTCCCTAGGAATTAGAGTACTACTCAATAGTAATTAAGGATTGGTTTGTTATGCAAGGTGGTGGTTTTAGGCTAAGGACAGGTGATTAAATCTTTCCCCCATGTCATATTGATGCCCTTAAATTGATTTATCATGAGATGAATGCAAACATGCAAATGAACCCTAATTTCAGGTGCAAAATTCTATGTGTTGCAGTTCTGAAGTGGGGCAGAAAAGTGCTATGTATCAATGTCATAGAATTCATAAAAAATCAGAGAACATTCCTAACTCAATGATGATATACCATATGAAAGGAAATTAAAAAATAAAATCTATGCTATGCTGGGCAGTTCCCGGAACTCAGACAATGCAAACAGGATAGAAACAGTAGAAATTTTAAAGATGCTAGATTCCAATGATGCAAAACTATTCTTTAGGATTTAAAACTTATCTTCTTGTTTTCCCCTTCAAGGGTCAATCACATCAGCACCCCTACATGCCATAGGAAATCCCCGTTGAATGGGATATGAGGGTCTTGTAGCCCTTCTTTTTCCTATGACCGGATGGCCATGGTGAAGCACCCAATCCAAGTACTGAAGAAGATGCAAAGCCCTAACCTACCATGCTCTGATACCAATTTGATGCGGGATGAAATGAAATGATGCAATCTAGGAGGAGCTAGTAGTAACTAAATGAAAAATGAAGTAAAAGCCAGGCTACTTTTCCATGTAAACAAAACTGAAATCTTCATGAAGGGATTTGCATGTTAAACTAAACCTAAATGAGAATCTTCAAAGTAGTAAAGAGAAAGGAACGTTGTGGCTAAGAAACCACACAGGCTAGGGCTTAATTACTCTAATATATCAAATCTAAAAAATTGAAAGAGGGATACCCGGCCATTAACATTTCAACAATTGGAAGGATTACACTCAAGGATGAAGCTCTTGGATGACAAGGAAATTCCTCTAGATGGTAAGGCTTCTTGTCTCTGTTTCTTGTCTTGGAAGACCTTCTTCTTTGGAACCTGGAAATCTCGGGGATCCAACACAAACCATATTAGAATTAGAAAGGAAGTTGAAAGGTAGAATGCTAATGAAATGAAGGTTGAAGTTGAGAAGAAGCTTGGTGGAGTGGAAGTAGCTTGGCTGGCCTCCTTGTATGATCTCCTTGCACCTTGGAAGATGGAATGGGATGATTAGATGGAAGGGAAAATAACTCTTGGCATGGAAGATTGAATGTAGTAGCTAAGGGTCTCTCACCCACTCCCTCTCGAAGGACATTTGATAACACAAATAGAATAGAAGAAACTTCAAATTTTCATTCATATGATCATCCATTTACAAGAGAGCTTGGAGTAGATTTTATAAGCCTCCAAAGAACTTTGAAAATTTAAAATACATGGAGCTTTTCATGGGAAGTTCCTAGCTATAAGGGTGGAATTCGAATTGCATGGAGATTTTCATGGGAGCTAGCTATAATGGTGGAAGATTGAAACCCCTTGGCCGGTTCCTTTGAATTTGAGTTCCCTTTGGTGATATGGCATGTGGTGATGTGGCTTGATGAGGTGTACACCAAGTGGTTGGGAGGTTGACATGGCATCTAACAATGCTTGCTAAAGTGGCGTCTTCCTTGGATTGAATTGTTGGAGTGGATGAATGCATCCAATCTTCAAGTGGGCTTGCTTACATTGAACCAATTCCAAACCTCTCTTGGATCCAACTATTAAACTCACTAAATACAAAGACCAATTCAACCCTAATTGGACTCAAAAACTCAAAAGAAACCACATTGAAATAAACCCAACCTAATTACATGACTCAAATTCAATTAAAGAAATAAAATTACTCTATTTATAAGGCATAAGTTTAATGAAAGAATTAAAGCCATACTGAATTAGACTGAAACCTCTTTCGAACCTTGGTGCCCGCACCACTAGCCCCTCCGGAAATAATGTCAGCAACAAGGACTCCCTCTTAAACTCCTTGAAGAGGTGTGAACTCCTTCAACACTTTGAAGACTGTCGCTGCAACAGTGCTGGAACAAAGACCCTTGAGAACCCTTCCCAACACTCTGTCCCAAACCTTCAGCAGAAGGTATATACACAGGAATCCCAAAATCCAAGCTCACTCTATCCCGGAGATCAAATCTTACAATCTCTCAAGGATCAAGCAAGATCTCTATCCGAGAAATTTTCTGGGCAGAGTATCAACCTTGATCCAAATCTGGAGTGTGGAACGTGAACCATTCACCTTCTTCAGCCCTGCTTTTATCAGCAGCCCTCAAAACAATTAAGAGGACACAAAAGAGATTAATGAGCAATTTGGGATCTCTTGATATTCCATAGAGGTTATGAAAACCTTTGGAATTCAGCAACAACAACTATTAAAACCCAGAAACGCCTCCCATTAAGAGCCATAACTGTTACAGCTATTAATGAAGCATTTTTGGTTTTCCCAAAGTTTGTCAGTCGAGTCGACTCGACTGACTTGAGTCGACTCATCCAAATGAGCCGGCTCCAACAGGAGTTTTTGACAACCTTTTGTCAAATGAGTCCGGAATGATTTCCAATCGTTTGCATGCCAACAAAGTAAGAAGAAACTCCATGGTGTGTGATCCCGTAGGTTCAAACACTAAACTGGTAGCATAGGAACATTTTCAGTACTAGCCAAAGTCGTCATCTTGCAATGACACCCGGCATCCGGATAGGTTGAAGGTTGCAGAGCAACATGAACCTATCAAATATGGAATATCAGTGAACTTATTCCTTTAATCTCCTAATGCTCCAAATGATTTAGGGTTAAACTGCCCCATCCTAATCAGTCCATCTCAATATGTCTCAAACAAAGAATCCTTGTAACTCTTTATAAGGAATGCCCTAGCCAAGGTCTTTCTCAATTGAGGTATATTAAGCATTCGATCCAAATCATTTGGAGAGATCAATTCTATCTCGATCCTACTATCGCTACACAAGTACTTGACTGTACCTAGCAACCTTCCATCATTGGATTAAAATTTGGGTAGTCCGATACCTAAGCACAGTGAGTTGTCTGTAAGCTACCATAGTGATCTCAAGTCAGAGGAATAATTCATGTCCACATTCTAATGCAAGACTTCTCTTTGGTAGAAAGAGAATCTCGCATGAGAGTCATGTTTAGTGAAGTGTTAAACACAACACCTGATATCATGCCAGCATCTCCATGCTACTTGGTTAAGAGGACAACCAACAGATATGACATCAATGACCTACTCTCGATACACCATCATCTTGAAACAACGTATCCTTTAATCGTGAACTAGTTTATGAACTATACAACGCATCCTCTCAACATCGCATACAAGGTAGCTCAAAGGACATCATCATACAAGAGTTCAATTAGGAAGATGTCATGTGATGAATAAGCAGAATAAACATTTTATTCAATTCAATAATTCATATACATATACATGAGTTGCACAACCATCTATAGCCTAGATGATTAGCTTTGGGACATAATTTTCAATAACTCCCACCTAGACTAAAGCCAATCAGAACAGAATCTAATTCCCATCTTCCATTTGTAGTCATCGAACTCTTGAATTCTAATGGCTTTAGTGAAAGGATCGGCCAAGTTCTCCTTACCATTGATCTTTAGAAGCTCGATGTCACCTCGTTCAATAATCTCCTAGACAATGTGATAACGACGCAAAATATGCTTTATCCGCTGATGTGACTTCGGCTCTTTGGCTTGAGCTATGACTCCAGTGCTATCACAATATACCAGAATAGGTCCATCCAAGGAGGGTGCCACTCCCAGCTTGCCTAGAAATTTTTGCACCCACACAGCCTCCTTTGATGCATCCGATGCCGCAATATACTCTACCTTGCAAATAGAATCAGCCACTGTATGCTACTTGGAACTTTTCCAGTATATAGCTCCACCATAAAGGGTAAACACAAAAAAAGACAACTCTTACTATCATCTCTATCTAACTGAAAACTGGAGTCAGTATATCCCATAAGTTTTAAGTCAGAATCTCCAAAAATGAGCCATTGGTCCTTAGTATTTCTCAAATATTTAAAGATATTCTTAACAATTTTTTAATGAGCTTCACTGGGGTCAGACCGGTATCTACTCACTACCCCTAGTGAGTATGCCACATCTAGTCTAATACATAGCATAGCATATATAATAGAACCCATTGCCAAAGCATATGGAATCCTAGTCATACACTCTCTTTCCTTAGGAGTTGTCGCACAATCCTTCTTGGAAAGAGTAATTCCATGACCTATCTGAAGATAGCCTCTTTTGGAATTTTCCATACTGAACTGCTTCAACATAGTGTCTATGTACCTAGATTGGGACAGTCCTAGAAGCCTCTTAGATCTATCTTTATAGATCTTCATACCCAGTATGAATAAGGCTTCATCCAAGTCTTTCATAGAGAATTGAGATGAAAGCCAGACCTTTATTCCTTGTAATGCTGAAATGTCATTCCCGATTAGAAGAATGTCATCTACATACAAAATAAGAAATACAACTACAAAACCATTTGCCTACTTTTGTATGCAAGGTTCCTCTCCATTCTTAACAAAGCTATACGTCTTGATACATTTATCAAGATGCATGTTCCAACTCCGAGAAGCCTGCTTCAGTCCTTAGATGGACTTCTGCAGCTGGCACACTTTAGATTAATCTGTGGATGTGAACCCTTCAGGTTGCATCATATACATCTCCTCTTCTAGCTCATCATTCAAGAAAGCAGTTTGGACATCCATTTGCCAGATTTCATAATCTAAGTGTACTACCAAAGCAAGCATAATCCGAATGGACTTGAGCATTGCCACAAGAAAAAATGTCTCATCATAGTCAATACCATAATGCTGACGATACCCCTTTGCAACAAGACGGGCTTTATAGGTCTCCACCTGCCCATCTGTGCCCCGCTTTTGTTTGAAGATCCACTTGCACGCAATGGGTTTTATCCCTTTAGGTGGATCAACCAATATCCATACATTATTGATTTCCAAGGATTTCATTTCAGATTTCATAGCTCTCAGCCATGACTCGGAATCAAACCTTGAAATTGCATCCATATAGGTGATCGAATCCTCGTTGTTCTCATCGAGCTCAACAGGATCACCATCCTGGACCAAGAAATTATAGTATCTGTTTGGTTGATGTGGTACTCTACCAGATCTCCTTAATGGTTACACTATGGGCTTTGGATCTGATCTAATCAAATCCGGTTCTATAGTGGCCTTAAAGTGAGAAGGTTTTTCTATCTGTTGAACTTCCCCGAGTTCAATCTCAGCAGCTTGAGTGCCTTTACCAAGGTACTCCCTTTCTAAAAAGGTTGCCCTAAGACTGATGAACAACTTTTGTTCCTCAGGCAGATAGAAATAATACCCTTTGGATTCTTTCGGATACCTAACAAAAAGACACTTATCAAACTTAGGTCCTAGTTTATCCATCTCCAAACATCTGACATAAGCCGGACACCCCCAAACCGAAGGTGAGAGAGAGTTGGCTTGCATCCAATCCATATATCATATGGTGTTTTATCAACGGACATACTTGGAACTCTATTCAGAAGGTAGGATGCTGACTCAAGAGCAAATCCCCAAAACGATTTAGGCAGACTAGCTAAGCCCATCATGGATCGAACCATGTCTAACAAAGTTTGATTCCTCCTTTCAGACACACCATTTAACTGAGACATCCTCGGGGGAATCCACTAAGAAAGAATCCCATTCTCCTCAAAATAAGTTAGAAACTCACTAGAAAGATATTCACCACCTTGATCTGATCGAAGAGTTTTAATAAACTTCCCAGATTATTTTTTAACTTCATTACGATAACATTTGAATATTTCAAATACATCATATTTATGTCTCATGAGGTAGACAACCATATCTCGAAAGATCGTCTGTAAATGTAATGAAATAACTATATCTACCTCTTGCACTGATATTTATAGGTCCATATACATCAATATGTACCAGACTTAGAATATCACTGGCTCTTTCATCTTTTCCAGTGAAAGGTGACTTGGTTATTTTTTCAAGAAAACAAGATTCACAAGTCGATAAATATTCACTCTCAGTGATATCTAGGAGACCCTCTCTCACCAACTTCTTTATCCTATTCTTGTTTATATGACCTAGCCTACAGTGCCAGAGATAAATATTATTGACCTTATCTAACCTAGGGTGTTTATTAGCAGTATACAGTACAGTAATAGGCTGTGATAGTACATATACACCATTCTTCAATTATCCAATCATCACATTATAACCATTCAACATAATTTTGCAAATATCATTCTTTATAGATAATTCATAACTATCATTAGCCAACAGGCCTATAGAAATGATATTTACCAAAAGGAAGGACAAAAATAACATTCATTAAGAATGATAGTACAAGACTCAAGAAACAAAGAAACAGTTTCCAATGCCGGAATTGGAGCTTGACTTCCATTCCCAATGTTCAGAAACCTTTCACCGCTTTCGAATCTCCTACTAACTTGAAGTCTCTGCAAAGAATTATAAATGTGGTAAGGACTTTCGATATCCAATACCCAGCTAGTAGTATCATAAACGAAAAAACTACAAGGATTTATCATATAAATACCTTGACTAGCAATACCTTGCTGCTTTCCCTTCCTTGGCCTATTCGGGTCCAGAGTTGGAAGGTAAGCAGAATAGTTCTGCTTCTAATGACCCGGCTTCTTACAGAAGAAGCATTCTGCCATACTTTTATCAGCCTTTATCCTCTTAGTCTGACTAGGCTGTGCATTTTGCACCTTTTTCTTTTCTTCTTCTTCCCTTTCACAAAGGGAGACGTCCCGCTTTAGAACCTTCCACCAGATTCACTAACCCCTTATTGAGGTTGTAGTCTTTCTCATAGGTATGCAGTAATCCTAACATCTCATGATAGTTTACTACAAGCCTATTCATTCTAAAATTATCAAGAAAGACCTGGTAGAAAGGGGATAGAGAATTCAGAATCGCATCCTTGTTGAGCTACTCATGCAAAGGACATCTGAGTTTGCCCAAATGCTCAAATAACTCAATTATGTACATTACATGATCAGCCACCAAAGCTTCATTACGCATACACATGTTATAGATGGTGGAAAAGATCTGGTATCTCTCCGTATCATCCGAAGTGCCAAAAGACTCCTTCAACCTTTGAAGAATCTCCTCTAGCTGGGCCTCCTCAAATTTATGACTGAACTTATCGTTCATCGTAGCCAACATTATGCAACACACCATGGTACAGTCAGAGATCCACTTCTGGTAAGTGTTCTTGATAGTGCCACGAGCATTGGGGGCTGGGATTTCAAGTGCCAAATCGGTTATCACATAAAGGATCCGCTTGTGCTCCAGGACAATCCTAAGTTTTCAATACCAGCTATCAAAGTTTGGTCTAGAAAGTTTATCATTATCTAATAATGATCAGAGCGATAAAGTGGTCGACATTATTTAAAAAGGAGAACAAGATCTATCAGTATATAAATTAGTTAAAAAATCCTAAAAACATGGATTTTAGTCTAAAGGTTTCTCCCACTATTTTATTCAGACTGGTAGCCTCTACCCATCAATCCAAAGAATAACATTTATCCTTTAGTGGGTACTAGGATCCAATAGACTACATATGAGCCCGACTTTGGCCGGCCAACTCAAATGCATCTAAAGGTAGGTACAATACCAATTGTGATGGGGGACGACATGCATAAAATTACCCTAAAACCCATAGAGTATCGATGCTTATAATAAACACAGATTCTGAAGAACATTCAAATATGGTATTCTTTAGGTCATGCATTCCCTCATGCTAAGCTCAATAAAATAAGAAAGAACCAGGACTCAGAGATTGAGAAATTTCTGATCAAGGACATGCATGCATTTCAAAGATTCAGATCTAAAGCAAGGAAGGAGAAATAAAACCCTACGATAGTAATACTACTCCCTATGTGATAGGTTCGCTTATCCTCGGAAGATGCGGCCTGGGTGATCAACAATCAGCCAACCAACGAAAGGCATCAGGAGACTTGGTTGATGGTCGGGCTGCCTTCAAAGGCTCAGTACCAGAAGAGGGACCCTACAAGGTTTAATCATGGATTAGCTTAATTGAAACAGCCCAAAACCAAACATAACCCAAAATAAAAGAAATATAGCTTCGTGGAACAGGGGCAGTGAGCTAGAGGCCGAGCGGAAACTCCATGGGTGGTGGTCCGGAGAAGAAGCCGGCATCGTGGCGATCTCCGAGGGGAGAGGGAGCTTCGATCTTCGATGGGGAGTTGGGCTTCGATGGAAGAACCACAGGGCAGACATCTGGGAAGGAAGCCGCGCGCTAGGAGACGTCCTGGAAATGCCGCTGAGAGCCCGAGGAGCAGGGGAGGTGAGCCGGCCTGGGTCAAAGCCCTATTGGAACGGTTATCCGGGGCTGATGATGGCATCATGGCAAACCGGAGGAGGGCGGTCTGGCAATGAGAAGACCGGAGGGGGGAGGTCAGGCGACGGGAGGATTGAAGGAGGGGATGTCTGGCGATGGGTGGACTGGAGGAGGGGATGTCTGGCGACGGGTGGACCAGAGGAGGGGATGTCTGGCGATGGGTGGACCGGAGGAGAGCCTTGCACCCCTCAACATTACAATCGTAATGAAGGCAATTAGAGAAGCAATTGGAGAAGAAGAACAGGGTTTTTTTTCTTTCTATTCAAATTCATGCTCCTTTGTACAGAGATCAAACCTTATTTAAAGGCTTTGAACGGATGTTTCCAGAGCAACCTAAAGTAGGTTTACCCACTAACTAATCCAAGGATTAGTTACACAACACAACTAATCCTAAGAACGTGGCGGGGAATTTGTTACAACGAGATTCCACGGGATTTTATACCTTTTTTAATTGCCAAAAAATTGAAACAAAAAAGAGAAAATTCTGGAAGGTTCTAAAAATCTTTGGAACCTAGGGCTCTATTCTTCCATGACGTGAGTGGACTCGGATGCAGAGCAACCAGGCCAAGTCAGCTCGAAGAACAACCTTCCTTCTTGTAATTATAAATTATTAATCTAGGATTTGTAAACTACTCAAAATTAATTTTTAATTTAAAAATTATATACTTAACAAAAAATTAAGATTTTAGTATCATTATGTAGATCTATCCTAGATCTACCACATATTCTAAAATCATAGCTGACAAATAAAATTTGACAGCATTTCTTCTTAATTTTCTATTTTACACAGATTTTAATAAAATTTAATACTACGAAAGACGAAAATACGAAAAAAGAAAGGTATACGGATCTTGATTCTAGCTTTCCCTTTGATTTTTGTAGGTTAGATTGGCTTTAAATTGATCCATGAATTTTTTTTGATCTTCTTTCTTCCTATTCTTCTTGTTATGTGATCCAGATGGGTTCTTGAGGCTTGGTCGTGGTCTTGGTGTCCCCACCATTTCTCCTGGGGTGGGAAGAACTCAACCCTAATGAGTAAGGGTTTGTTCAGCTTTGATACTCTTCCAAGAGATCTGGATCAATGCGTTGCAGGTGCTCTCTGGTAATCCATGAGTCCTCTGATTCGGGATGACCTTGCCATCTTACCAAGTAGCGCTGATAGCTATTCCATCGGGTACTGACAGCTTGATCATCCAGGATTCGCTCGATCTTTTCTCTTCGCTTAGGCCATTTTTGTGGACACTCCAGGGTTGGTTCTCTCTCAAGTAAAGGGTCAAGCCCGAATGCCTCACTAGGAATTACTGCCAATTCCCTGTACTCAGTTAGATCAGAAACATTGAAAGTGGAGCTAATGCCTAAATCAGGGGGTAACTTAGCACATAGGCATTGGGTCCAATTTTCTTAATAATTTTATAGGGTCCAGTACTTTGGGAATGTAGTTTCTTGATGGTTCCAGGGGAAAACTGTTCAGGTCTGAGTCTTATCCTGACAAATTATCCTGACAAAATCTCCTACAGAAAATTCTTTGAAACATTTTCTAGAATCAGCTTGTCTTTTATAAGCATCGTTACTCATTTTGATCTTTTGGGTGATTTCCTTATGCAAATTTCTAACATGCTGTGCAAAAGATTCAGCTGACTCGGACACTCTAGCATGCATTGGCAGGGGAATCAGATCAAGTGGTTTATTGGGTTGGTACCCATGGACAATCTCAAAAGGGCTCTTACTGGTGGTCCTATTAATAGAACTGTTGTAGGCAAACTCGGCTTTAGGTAACAGTAGATCCTAGTTCTTAACGTTCTCGCCTACAAGGCACCTAAGTAGGTTTCCAAGGCTTCAGTTCACTACTTCGGTCTGGCCATCGATTTGGGGGTGATAGGCAGTATACAATTTCAACTTAGTCCCTAACATATGCTAGAGGGTCTTCCAAAAGTAACTGGTGAACCTTACATCTCTATCAGACACAATCATTTTAGGTAGGCCATGTAACCGACCTATCTCATCCAGGAAAAGCTTGGCTACCTTAGAAGCATCATAAGTCTGACTACATGATAGGAAATGGGCCATTTTGGAAAACCTATCAACCACAACAAAAATGGAGTCATGTTTCCTCTGGGTTCTAGGCAATCCTAACACAAAGTCGATACTCAAATCTTGCCAGGGACAATCAGGAATGGGCAAAGGGGTATACAAGCCAGTGTTCTATTTTTGCTGTTTGGCAACAGCGCAGGTTCTACACCTAGCTACGATCTGAGCTACATCCCTTTTCAAACTTGGCCAAAAGAAATGCTCTTCAATGGCTAAGATGGTTTTATTCCTACCAAAATATCCTGCTAATCCTCCAGCATGGGTCTAACAGGGTATAATGGATGTATTCTCTAGATGGTCCTATACTCAAAGCTTGGTGAATCTTCTTGAAATTGGGACAGGTATCGTACTGCTCTTTGATTTCGTCAAACCCTACAACCTTAGTTTTAATGGTACTTAGAAGCAAGGATCGTCTGCTAAGGGCATCGGCTACCTTGTTTTCAATTCCGGCTCGGTGTTTCAGTACAAAAGTATAAGCCTGAATATACTCTACCCACTTAGCATGTCTAGGGTTTAACTTTTTCTGGGAATTCAGGCATCTTAATGCCTCATGGTCAGAGTACAGCACAAACTCGTGTGGCAATAGATAGTGTCCCCAACACTTCAATGCTTGTACTAAGGCATAGAACTCCTTATCATAGGTCGAATACCTAAGCTTAGCCTTATTTAATTTTCACTGAAAAAGGCTACCGGGTGGTTCTCTTGGCTTAGGACTCCTCCTATTCCTACACCTAAGGCATCACAAGCTACCTCGAACACTTTGGAAAAGTCGGGCAATCTTAGAACGGGTGCTTGGGTCATCTTTTTCTTAAGTTCTAGGAAGGCTCTGTCGGCAGCTTTGGTCCACTCAAAAGACTCCCTTCCTAATATAGTCGGTGATGGGTGAGACAATGGTGGTAAAATCCTGAATAATTTGCCTATAGAAAGTGGCTAGACCATGGAAACTACGGACATCAGAAACAGTAGTGGGTACTAGCCACTCAACTATCGACTTAATCTTTTCTGGATCAGCTGATACTCCTTCGGGGGTCACGACAAATCCTAGGAAGATGACTCTATAGGTCAAGAACTCACATTTTCCTAGATTGGCATAGAGACTATCTTTCCTAAGGGCCATACAAACTTGTCTAAGGTGGTTTAAGTGATCCTCGTTGGTTCTGCTGTAAATTAGGATGTCGTCAAAATAGACTACCACAAACTTTCCTATGAACTTCCTAAGGACCGGGGTCATAATCCTCATGAAAGTACTGGGTGCATTGGACAGGCCAAAAGGCATTACTACCCACTCGTACAAACCATCCTTAGTCTTAAAGGATGTCTTCTACTCATCCCTGAGTCTGATTCTAACCTGATGGTAGCCACTCTAAGGTCAATTTTGGAAAAGATGGTGGCTCCTGCCATCATGTCTAACCAGTCATCTAGGCGGGGTATGGGAAATCTATACTTGATGGTGATCTTATTTATGGCACGACTGTCTACACACATCCACCATGTGCCATCTTTCTTATGTGTCAAAAGGGTTGGGATGGTGCAAGGACTTAAGCTTTCCCTAATGAAACCTTTCCTCAATAGTTCACTAACTTGCTTTTGTAACTCTTGGTGCTCAGTTGGGTTCATCCGGTAATGGGGCAAATTAGGCAGGGTGGACCTGGGACAAGGTCTATGGCATGCTAGATGTCCCTAAGTGGTGGAAGTTGGTCAGGCAGATCATCCTGAAAAATATCTTGGAATTTCTCCAAAACTTCCATAACTTCCTAGGGGTGTTCTCCTAGGGCTGGTTTCCTAATTTCCTTGGTGGTCAAAATCCAGATAGGTGATCCCTCAGCAATTTCTCTCTTAAGCTCTTTGGCACTAATCAAATGTAATCCAGGTTTCTTTTCCTTCAAAGAGCTGGCTCCCTTCTTAACTTCATCCTTAGGGGGAACATGGTTGATCACTATCTTCTTCCCTAAATGGTTAAATGCACATGAACTGGTTTTACTAAATAGGGTGGCGTCATGATCATACAGCCAAGGTCTCCCTAATATAATGCTGCTTACCCCCATGGGTAGCACATCACACCAAACCTTCTCCTTATAAGATTGCAACTGAATCAGGACTTGGCATCTAAGTTTGATGGGTATTGAAGTGGAGTCAATCCAAGATACCTTATATGGGCTAAAATGGGGAACAGGGGTTAGCCCTAAGGTCTTGACAGAACTAGCAGAAATAGCGTTTACATAGCTCCCACTATCCATGATGACTTTGCAAACCTTCTCCCCTTCTTGATAAAGGTGTGTAGGATGTTGGTCCTACGCCAGTCCTCTTGCTCCTTAGATTGGGTTAGGATGCATCTAATAAGTCCCATAAGGTCTGTGGGGTCACAACTCTCTTCATCTCCTTCTGCTAGGTTGAAACCTTCTTCATATACTTCCTCCTCACATTCTTGGGTGTCATCTGGGTTTCCTTCCTCTTCTAAGTCACCTATATGAAGGGATATAGTGGGGCAATTACTCGAGTAATGGCCGGCTGGTGACATCTAAAGCAGGTGCCAAACTTCCTGGGTACCTCTACAAATTTTTTTTTGTCATCTAGAGGTCGACTCAAGTTGGGTCGGGCTGGACTGGGTCGGCTTGGCTCGGGTCGACTCAGGTTAGGTCGGTTTTGGTCGGGTCGACTTGGATTTGGAAGGCTTTGGTCGGGTCGACTTGGATTTGGATGGGCAGGGTAGGGTCGACTCAAGTAGGTCTGGGTTGTTCTAGAGTACTGGCTCCTAGGAGTCCTATGAAACTGCTTAAAGTCCCTAGCTACCTGGTAAGCCTATTCTAAATCCCATACCTCTCTTAGATACAACTCTCTCTTCACATCATCATACAGGCCAGATCTAAACCTCGATAAGATCACAGACTCAGACTCATTTATCCCACATCTCATGGCTAACTCATCAAGCTTAGCTATGTACTCGATGACACTCTTGTTTCCTTGAACTAGTCTATGCCATTGGTTTAAAAGTCGCTGATGGTATGACACAGGAAGGTAGTTTTCCCTAAGCTTGGCTTTCAAATCTCCCCAAATGGCTATGGGCTCCTGTCCTCTCTATCTAATTAACCTTTCCACGTTATCCCAATACATCCTGGCTTGATGAATCAACCTAAGCTTGGCAAACTTAAATTTCCTACCTCCGGCCATCTCGTACCACTCAAAGTATTGGTCCATCTCTTCCTCCCAGTCTAGGTATACCTTAGTGTCAAGGGTACCATCAAAGGTGGGTGCTTCTAGTCTGATACTCCTGAAGGCTCTTTCTTCTTGGTCAATGAAATCTTGATTGGGCCTTCTAGGGTTTGGGTCTTGGAATGGATCAGGCTGCTGAACTCTCCTAGGTTTGGGTGCCTCAAAGGGATCAAAGTTTCTGTCTCTTCTAGGGTTGGTCAATGGAGAAAACGGGGCCTCAGGTTCATGCTCACATGGTGGCCTAGGGGCTCTCTCCATGGAATCATGTCTTGCCTCAAATTGGTTTAACCTATTGTCTATATTAGTGGTCAATTGGGTAGACAATTGGACAGACATTTGGGCAAAGTGTTCTGACATGGTCCTTAGCAGGGCTTCTTGCGGGTTGTCCAAAGATGACTCAGGCTGATATGAGGTTCCTGCTCTAGTGGACATGATTCAAGCATGCAAAATCGTCTACGATCTACTAGACCTAGAATCTCAACTAATTGCCTAAGTCAAGGTGACAAACCAGTCTGTAGTAACCCTGTTCTTGCCCAGGTAGGTGTAGGGGAGTGTAGGTCCCTGATTGCCAACCTTAGACACCAATCTGGGATTGGCCAGGTAGGCGGACCAACTCACTAGCCCTGAATCACCAATCCTAGACACCAAGAGCAGTAGCATACACAGAAAGGGCTGATGCCATGAATAGACACTTAGTCTTAACTCGACCAATTGGTGTCCTTAAGCTCTCTAGAACAAAAGTACATTTCTACTTGATTTTAATTAAAAACTTGGATCCGAAATGCAGGTGATTGTTTGGACTAAGAAAATGTAATGAAGTCCTTCCCTTATATTATGATATTGCCGTCCTTAAATAGCTTAATGCAAAACATGAAATGCACATTCCATGATCCTAATGCAAGCTAAGAAAATATAAATGAAACATATATATATATATATATATATATATATATATATATATATTTGTATGCTTGTAATAAAACAACTGAAATAAGAAAATGCGGTAAAACTAAACTGGTGGTGACACCAAGACCAAGACCAAGAATCAAGGACCCATCTGAATCACAGAACGAGAAGAATAGGATCTGCATCTTGACCGCCAAGCCAACTCAAAACACAGTCAAACAGAATTCCAGGTGCCAAAAAAATTTTGGAATTTTCTAGAATTTTTTTGCTTCATTTTATAATTTTAAAATATGAAAAAATCCTTGACAAATTCATTGTAACTAATTTCCCGCCGCTATTTAGAATTAGCAACTAATCCTTGAATTAGTTAATGGTTAGTTAGGCTTGTAACTAATCATTAAATTAGCTACATTCCGGAACCGATCTATAAGTAAAGCTATGGTTCGTAAGAAGGACATACAGAGAATATAATATAAAAAGATTTCTTCTTCTCGGACGGATTTGTTTCGACAGCCTTCGTTACTGTTGTAACGTCGAGGAGCGCGAGGCTCCGCCACTGCCTTCGTCACCACCAGCGATGTCGAGGGGGCGAGGCCCCAGGTATCCCAGCCATCCCACTGGTTTTTTTGTTTCATGCCGGCTCCGTCTTCCCCAGAGCACCGTTCAACCCCTCGGTCCAGTCCATAACAAAGAAGCTCCCGTCCCTCTCGGTGTTCTCCTAGACGACCCGAGCCGCCAAGACTTCCCTCCCCCATCTCCCATTGCCAGATCACCCCTCATGTGTCTCAAACTAGACCTCCCTCCTCCATCTCCCAACTCCAGATCTCCCCTCCTTACTGTCTTCCCAGGAGCTCAGATCCAAGCCCATCGCCCAAACTCCCTTCCCCAGTTCACCATCGCCCGGACTCCCCCTCCGGCCTCCAACGCCCGACCCTCCCTCCTTCCACTCCTCCGACCGACCTCCCTCCACCAGCCTCCCGTCGTCCGGAAGCCTCCTCCGGTCTCCTAACGTCCGTGAGCCTCCTCCGGTTCTCCATCGCCAAGCTTTCCTCCGATCCGCTGCAACGCCAACTTCTGTTTCGGATCACTGCTCCTCGGAGTTCCGACCCAGACCCGGCTCACTTCCCTGCTCCTCGGGCTCACAGCAGCCTCTCCGGATGTCCTCGATGCCAGTTTCTTCTCTGGACCACCCCCCAACGGAGTTTTCGCTTGGATCGGGATCGTCTCCTCCCGGCTCCCTAGCTCTCGGCCTAATTCCGGACATTAGCTCTGTTGCTGTTCTTCCCCGAGGCCGACTCCCTGTCGAGAACGAGGCCTCTGCATCCCTTTGAGAGCACCCAACGCCTTCTTCACCGGATCATCAAAATTTTTGGATTACCTCCCCTGTTCCACAAAACTCTGGTTCCTTATATTTTTATTTGGGCCGTGTTTGTTTGGGCCATATGTGTTTGGTTTGGGCTAACCGGAACCGTTGAATCTGGTTTGGGCCAACCTAATTCCCTTTTGTCTTGGTCTGGGCTGATCTAACTTGTTGTGCTCTGGGTCTTGGCTAATTTTAATCCATGATTCAACTTTATAGGGTCCCTCTTTCGGTACCGAACCTTTGAAGGAAGCCTGACCTCAACCAGTCCCTTGATATCTTGTGTTGGAAAGCTGATCGTTGATCATCCAGGCCGCATCTTTCGAGGATAAGTGAATTCATCACGCTGGAATAGTTATTACTGTCGTAGGATTTATTTTTCCTTGCTTTAGATCTGAAAATTTGAAATGTATGCATGTCCTTGATCAGGAATTTCTCAATCTCTGAGTTCCAGTTCTTTCTCATTTTATTGAGCCTAGCATGAGGGAATGCATGATTTAAAATTTACCCTATTTGAATGTTTCTTTGAATCTGTGTTTAATATAAGCATCGATATTCGTACAGATTTTTAGGGTAATTTTTATCAGAGCGTAGTTCCACATCATTCCACATCAATCTTTGGTATCAGAGCCTAGTTCCGCATCATTTTTCTGGTATCAGAGCCAGGTTCCACATCATAAACCAAGCAGAAGAACTAATATGAACAGGATTTCAGCTAACAAAATGCTGTAGAAAATAGTGAGTGAGCTAAACAAAATGCATGTCCTAACTGTGCTCTGATACCAAAGAAGGGTGATGGGGGGCGACATGCATAAAATTTTTCTAAAACCCATACGAGTACCGATGCTTATAATAAACACAGATTCTGAAGAACATTCAAATATGGTAGATTTTAGGTCATGCATTCCCTCATTCTAGGCTCAATAAAATGAGAAAGAACCAGGACTCAGAGATAATGAGAAAAAACCAGGACTCAGAGATAATGAAATCCCTGATCAAGGACATGCATGCATTTCAAAGATTGAGATCTAAAGCAAGTAGGGAGAAATAAAACCCTACGACAGTAATACTACTCCCTGTGTGATAGGTTTGCTTATCCTCGAAAGATGCGGCCCGGGTGATCAACAATCAGCCATCCAACGAATGGCATCAGGGACTTGGTTGATGGTCGGGCTCCCTTCAAAGGCTCGGTACTGGAAGAGGGACCCTACAAGGTTTAATCATGGATTAGCTTAATTGAAATAGCCCAAAACCAAACATAACCTGAAATAAAAGAAATATAGCTTCATGGAATAGGGGCAGTGAGCTAGAGGCTGGGCGGAAACTCCATGGGCGTGTTCTGGAGAAGAAGCCAGTGTCATGGCGATCTCCGAGGGGAGAGGGAGCTTCGATCTTCGATGGGGAGTTGGGCTTCGGTGGAAGAACTGTAGGACAGACGTCCGGGAAGGAAGCCACGTGCTCGGGGACATCGTGGAAATGCCATTGAGAGCCTGAGGAGCAGGGGAGGTGAGCCGGGCCTGGGTCAAAGCCCTGTTGGAATGGTTATCCAGGGCTGATGATGGCATCGTGGCGGACCGGAGGAGGGCGGTCTGGTGATGAGAAGACCAGAGGGGGAGGTCGGGCGACAGGAGGACCGGAGGAGGGATGTCTGGCGATGGGTGGACTGGAGGAGGGATGTCTGGTGACGAGTGGACCGGAGGAGGGGATGTCTGGCGATGGGTGGACCGAAGGAGGGGATGTATGGTGACAGGTGCATCGGAGGAGGCTCAATGGGGACTGAGCTTCTACAGATGGGAGCTTCTTCGTTGAAGAGGGCAGAGGGGGTTGAACAGAGGTTTGGGGAAGATGGAGATGGCAGCGGTCGACGGGGATGGTCGTGGAAGGGAGATGCAGCGGTCAGTGATGGGCCTCGCACCCCTCGACGTTGCTGCTGCAACGAAGGTGATGGTGGAGCCTCGCACTCCTCAATGTTGCGGTTGCAACAAAGGCTTTGGATTAGGGCCTCGCACCTCTCGACGTTACGATCGTAACGAAGGCAATCGGAGAAGCAATTGGAGAAGAAGAATAGGGTTTTTTTTTTCTATTCAAATTCATGCTCCTTCGTATAAAGATCGAGCCTTATTTAAAGGCTTCGAATGGATGTTTCCAGAGAAACCTAAAGCAAGTTTACCCATTAACTAATCCAAGGATTAGTTACACAACACAACTAATCCTAAGAACGTGGCGGAATTTGTTACAACAGGATTCCATGGGATTTTATACCTTTTTTTAATTGCCAAAATTGAAACAAAAAGAAAATTCTGGAAGCTTTTGGAAATCTCCGGAACCTGGGATTCTATTCTTCCATGATGTGAGTCGACTCGGATGCAGAGCGTCCAGGCCGAGTCAGCTCGAAGAACAGCCTTCCTTCTTGCTCAGTAAGATACTTGAGTCGATTCGGATGATGCTCGAGTCGATTCGATGGGCAAAATTTCTTTCTTCCTATTTTTCTTGTTCTATGATCCAGATGGGTTCTTAAGGCTTGGTCTTGGTCTTGGTGTCCCCACCAAATTGCTTCTCCAAGCAATTCCTAGTAATCATTTTTTCTCTAGAGGTCCTCACAATCGGCCTTTGGGCCTCCTATTGAAGGTCCTAGTTAGGTCCAACTATTAACATGATCAAATTCAATACTTCTAACTAACCCATGATCAAGCCCGACTTTGGCCGGCCCACCTGACCATGTGTTAAGATAGTCGCACCGAGCCATCATATGTTGAATGGCAATCCTACTTGCCTGATGATCACCCGTTCTTTGGAACTGCCGATGATCACCCAACTTAGGACTCATTGCCATCCAACTTAATGGGAGGCTAAGACTTAGGCTATCACATAACTTAGTCTTTTTATGGACCTAATAATTTAGAGGATTTAAATTTTATGATATTTGAAATAAAGACATGGACCTTGATCAAGAAAACTCCCACCAAATACTTAGAGGATTTCTAGATCAATTTGGTCCATGGGCACCTATAAACCAGTCATTTGATTAACCTTAGTTGACATGGGTCAACTTGAATCAATAGATAATCTAATCAAATATGGTTCACCACATTAACCAAGTAAGTAAGATCAAGGGATGGGTTAAGCCAGGTAAACCTCTTGCCTTAGATCCACCCATGAGTTGGCCAGGTAAGTTAGCCCCAAAGAACCTTGATCACAACTGTCAAACATACCTTAGACACTAAGTGGTTTACCAGACTCAATCAGAATAACCTAAAGACCCGGGATCACCATGAAGCCATGAATCAAGTCCATTTATATGTATGGACCGATCTAATAATTATTAAAGAGATCTATAGATGAGAGACCTAATTCAACTTTTGATTAGTCTTTTCTCTATTTAATCCATTCATCTAAACCTAGGTCTAACCCATTTAAGGACCCAATTCTAGCTAACCCAATCAATCTATGATTTATCAATCATGACTTAAGATTAGAATCATATCCTAAATCTAAAAATATACAACTTAATTTCCAATTAAGTGTATCACACTAATTGAAACATTTTCAAAATCAAGTGAACCATTTTCATAAACTCTGAAGCTTAAAATTATTGTTTCATAGTTTTCTGGTCGAGTCAGCTCTTCCAAAACACCAAAAACAGATAGAATAAACTCTTTGCAGGATCGAGTCAGCTCTTGCAGGCCAAGTCAGCTCTTCCAGAACACAATAACTTCAAATTTCAGTCATTTCCACTTGAACTTTCAAAGTTTTAGATCAAACATCTTTTAGATCTTATCTAAACATAGTTTATGATCTATTAACCATAGATTAAAATCATTTTAATCCATCAAATTCCTCACTTTTTTCTTCATAAGGTCGTGATGCAGCGGCACCCCTACACGTCATAGGAGAACCCTTTGGAATGGAAAGAGATGGTCTTTAATCAATGCTTATCTCCTATGACTGGACGGCCATGGCGAATCCACCTTAATCCAAGTACTTTGTGAAGGAATAATCTGATTTCATACAAAAACATTAAACTACATGTGCATCCAACCTGGTTGCTCTGATACCACTGTTGGGGAACCAAGGTATAGGGCAATAGCATGCAATTTAAAAACTTTTTCTAGATTACATGATGCAGCGGAAGCAGATAAACAATTTATCTAAGCAAGTTAATCTAATTACACAGGTTCTTTATGCAGATCTTGATGCATATATAGAATAATGTATGTATGAAATCAAGCATCCACTGAATGAAAATCAGAACTATTCTAGATTCACACAATGATGCAACAGATTATAATATGTCAAACAAATAATCTAAAGGCGTACCTCAGTGACGATCACCAGGGATTGCTCCAATCAGTGGGAGAGCTCCGGCTCTGCAAGCAGCACACGCGTACTGCCTTTACAGGTGGTTCACATTGGGTACGGGATTCCTCCTCCTTCCTTCGAGGTGCTAGGCCCTTCGAAAATAATGTTGCAGCACAAGGACTCTCTCTTCAACTCCTTGAAGATGTGTGAACTCCTTCAACACTTTGAAGAACTGTCGCTGCAGCAGTGCTAGAAAAAAGATCATTGAGAACCCTTCCCAACACTCTATCCAAACCTTCAGCAGAAGGTATACACACAAGAATCCCAAAACCCAAGCTCACTCTATCCTGAGATCAAATCTCGCAATCTCTCAAGGATCAAGCAAGATCTCTATCCGAGAATTTTTTGGGCAGAGTCTCAACCTTGATCCAATATGGAGTGTGGAATGTGATCCATTCACCTTCTTCAGCCCTATTTTTATCAACAACTCTCAAAACAATTAAGAGGACATAAGAGATTAATGAGCAGTTTTGGTCACTTTTGAGATTTCAGGGAGGTTTATAAACCTTTAGAACCTTTCCCAACATCACTATTAAAAGCCAAAATGCCTCCCATTAAGAGCCATAACTATTACAGCTATTGATAAGCATTTTCAGTTTTTCCAAAGTCCGTCAGTTCGCGTCGACTTGACTGACTTGAGTTGACTCGAATGACTTGAGTCGACTCATCTAAATGAGTCGGATCCAGCAGGAGTTTTGACAACCTTTAATCAAATGAGTCCGGAATGATTTCCAATCGTTTGCATGCCAACAAAGCAAGAAGAAATCCCACGGTGTATGACCCCGTAGATTCAAACACTAACCGATAGCACAGGAACATTTCTAGTACCAGCCAAAGTCGCCATCTAGTAATGACACCCAGCATCTGGATAGGTTGAAGGTTACAGAGCAACATGAACCTATCGAATATGGAATATCAGTGAACTTATTCCTTTAATCTCCTAATGCTCCAGATGGCTTAAGGTTAAACTGTCCAACCCTAATCAGTCCATCTTAATATGTCTCAAATAAAGAATCCTTGTAACTCCTTACAAAGAATGCCCTGGCCAAGGTCTTTCTCAATTGAGGCATATTAAGCATCCAATCCAAACCATTTGGAGAGATCAATCCTATCTCGATCCTACTACCGCTACACAAGTACTTGACTGTACCCAGTAACCTTCGATCACTGGATTAAAAATTTGGATAGTCCAGCACCTAAGCATAGTGAGTTGCCTGCAAGCTATCATAGTGATCTCAAGTCAGAGGAATAATTCATATCCATATTCTAATGCAAGACTTTTCTTTGGCAGAAAGAAAATCTTATATGAGAGTCACGTTCAGTGAAATGTCAAACACAACACCTGATATCACCAGCATCTCCATACTACTTGGTTAAGAGGACAACCAACAGATATGACATCAATGACCTACTCTCGATACACCATCATCTTAAAATAGCATATCCTTTGGTCGTGAACTAATTTATGAATTACACGATGCATTCTCTCTACATCGTACACAAGGTAGCTCAAAGGACATCATCACACAAGAGTTCAATTAAGAAGATGTCATGTGATCAACAACCAGAATAAACCTTTTATTCAATTCAATAATTCATATACATATACATGAGTCGCACAACCATCTACAGCCTAGATCATTAGCTTTGAGACATAATTTCCAACAATATGGGCTTGGATGAGTGCTCTCTTAATTGGATTAGCCTTAAAAGAAGTTTAAGTTAGGTTAGGTTTATGAATTGTATTCCTAGCTGGATTAAGAGGGTCCTTAGGTTTATAAAGGGCATATCATGTAACCTAATGATTAAGGAATCAAACCTAATTTCTTCCAAACTCTTCTCTTCCTCTCTTCTGGTTCACATTTCCTAAGGTAGCAAGTAGAGGAGGCTTCACGCATGCCCCCTTTCGCAAAAGGGGTGTATAATATCATAAGAGGTGTGCACTTTATAGTTTTCTCTCTCCTCTCATGCTACAATGATTCATGCCTCAGCCCTATTTCCTAGGAAGGTATGCGACATCTGAAGAAGGAACTTCAAATCATGAAGGCATCATAAGTTGGTGTCCAAGTGTTCACATGCATAGAAAGTTGTGTGTGCTAGTGGGTAGGGGTGTCTGAGGGAGACTCCCATCCACCTAGGAGTCTCTCTCCTAGCATGATCACACCCAGATTTTTGATGCCCAGCTTCTCCAGATCTCAAGGATGATTAGGGGAGGTTGTGCGCTAATCAGGAAGTTTCATCCAAATATTAGATGTAGGTATGAGGAAGATGTGCACTTGCAAAGCTACGGTAAAGTCCTTATAAAAGCTACCATGGGAATCCTCATCCAAGGATTGTTTATCTAGATCTCTAAGCCCCAAGCATCAAAGCCCCTTGCCTTGTTCCTATGGGATATTAGGGCATGAAATTTAATATGGGCGGTCCCAGGTCTGTGGAAGTGGTAGGGAGACATGAACTAACTGCAGTAGGATTTTTGGTGCACAGTGACCTAGGCTTGCTATGGTGCCCAATCAAATCATGAATATTTGTAAAGCCCAGCCCACAAGTCGAATCAACAGGAATTGTAGAGGGCTTCCAGGTGGTCATCTCTGGTCATATGCTAAGAAAACGTAGTCAATTATGAAAAAGCCTTATCATAATCTGGTTGATAGATGGTTGACTATGTAATAGTTAATAATAAAATAATATTATTTTTGGTAGCTCAACATTATTTGTCATCTTCCTGGAATACTAATAGGTTGAAGTCCTTAAAACTATACCAATTCGATAAAGGAGGTGCGCCGCCTAGATCGCCGTGACCGGTAGCTCTTACGTGGCCTAGGTGAGTGGGCTCCGTGCCAGCGTCACCGGGTTGTTGGTCGGAGATGATCAAGGGGAACAAAGTCATAGTTGGATGAAAGGGGCTTGGTACTGTGGTGGTCCTCCTGTGGCCTCTCCGGTGAGGAGTAATCTTCCTCCTTATTGTCCCTCCGTTGGGCGATACCTGCAAAACATGGAAGACCTGCACCGGGGATTCCGGCAAAGACACTCCGACGATCAAGTCAGTGGAACGATCGCAGGAATAAGGGATCTTTGAGCTGAGAGCTTGGGGACTCTCTGCTGCCAAAGGGTGATAGATAATGTAAGAATGAAGAGAGTGTTGTCTCTTACCCCCCCTCACCTCTTCCTCCTTCTCTTATGTAGACGAGCGGCTCTTGGTGTTTGGGAGGCGCGTTCTTCGGCATAGGCCTGTGAGGCTTCTGCAAGCCTAGGAGGCTTAGATAGGTTGGTCAACCTTCTCCTTCCAGGTAATTCAAGAGGTTGGTGAAGGGGTACAGTGCCTTGGATGGGGCACGCCTTCCTAATTGATGTAAACTGTCACCTGGGGGCTCCAATATAGCCCTCCTTGTAGGAGGCGTATTAGGGACGGTGATTTGACGTGTCGGGTTGCTATCCAAGCTTTTTCTATACCTGTACATTGAGAAGCATACCTGGGATGGAGACGATGATATGTGGATCAAGAGAGACATGCGGAGCTCTCCGTGTGCACAGTTCGAGGTGTCCCATGGTGAGGCTAGGCCACATAGCCTTTCCATGCTTGGCGAGATACGCAGAGGCCACCATGCACGCGGGTCGGGGTGCATGGGGCAGACACACGGACTGAGGCGCGGCACGTGGGGTCTCCCCTCACGCGCGGATCGAAAGTGCACAACCTCACTTAGAGTGGGGCACTGGGCAGTCCTTAGAGGATGCCGGGCAGAGCAGCTGGCAGCATGCTGGGCACGCTCCTGGACTGGAGCTGGGCCTGCCAAAGTGCTGGACGCGAGGGAGGAGCTTCGAGCAGAGCCGGCTCGGGCGATGATGAGTGACGGGGATGACCCGCGCCACGTGCCTGTATGCGCGACCGACTGAAGAGGAGCTTCGTTTCGGAGCCGGAGCCAGGCCCCAGGCGGAGCGGAGCGGACGGGTGGAGACGGAGCGTGCCACCCGTGCCATCATGCCGAGGGCCTTTGACGAGGGTGGGAACTGCGCTAGACCGGGAGCCGTCGAGAGCCTCTTGCTTGCGGGGCTACGACAGGACTCCGTGCAGACGAGCCGGAGGTGGCCGTGCCAAACTGAGGAGCCATCGGAGCGGGCAGACTCGCGGCAGACAGAGGGCACGATAGAGCTGGGCGACGGTGCAGGAATGGAGAAACGGTCCTGTGCTAGGCTCACTGGTCCTGGGGGGAAGTGGTCAGAGCTTCGGGAACGAAGCGCGAGACAGATTGCATCGGACTCCAGCGGGTGGAGGCAAACTGGACTAAGCGGGTGGTAGTGGCACATGGGTGAGAGCTGAAAGGGAGGGCCGTGGGCACGGTGAAGTAGGTCAATCCGGTGAGTGGGGGACCGGACAGACGGGACGACGCGGGGGTGAGAGATCAGGCCCGTGGCACGGTGGATGCGACCCTTTGGCACGACCGGGTGGGGGAAAATAAAGGGCACCATAGCGGGCTGAGCCGGGCCGGTCGCATGTGCCAGGACCGGCCCGGTGTCAAAGTCATGTCGGGCAGGATGGCACGGACGAGGTGCGGATATCGGATGTGCCGCAAGCATGTGCCTGACTAGGGGGACGCGGCCGGGAGGTCAGCATGCCCTGGCGGGAGTTGGCTGTGAGGGAGCTAATCGGATGTCCACGGGTAGAAGAGGTGGACCGAGGGTGCTCCGCGAGCGGAAGAGGAGCGCCGAACTGGACGGACTAGCCAGAGCCGAATGCCGAACTGGAGTGGTCGCGGGCACGTGTGGAACCAGACTGGCACGGGGCTCCGCGGGCTGCTTGCCCAGCCGACCGTAAGAGCCGGAGGGACAGGGTTGCGCCTCCCTACGGGCGACACGATCTAGCGGGGCAACGCAGTCGTGCAGGGCCGGAGACTGTAGCGCAGGCGTGGGGTGAGGTGTGGTCGTGCCGAGCTGGGAGACGAACCGGGAGGCGCTTTGGACTGGAGTGAGCAGGGCGCGTAGTCTTGCCGAGCTGGACTGGAGTCGAGGCACCGTGGGGGTGTGAGAGATGGATCCTGGCCACCAGTAGGGTGGGAAGGACTCCGCGGGCTGCTGAGCTGGACCGGCCACGGAGCTGAGGGTGCCGAGGTGAACAGCTGAGGTGAGGTCGAGGTGGAGAAGTACCTGGCCGAGGTGGCAGAGTATGTGGCTGAGCTGGGGCCGAGGTGCTGAGGTTCATCGCCGAAGGGTGGCCGGGGACGAGCCGAGCTGGTCCATGCTAAGACGGGCTGAGCTCATGGGCGGAAGAGCTCCGTGCGGGCTTGCCGAGCTGGACCGGCACGTGCAGAGCTGCCCGAGCTCTGAACGGACGACGAAGTGGGACTTCTCATGGCCGAAGTGAGGCCAAGGTGGAGAAGTACGCTGCCGTGCCAGCCTCCAAGAGGATGCGTGTCAGGGCCGAATGGATCTGTTGTACTACTGCTGTAACAGATGCCCCCACTCCCTGAGTCCAAAACGTCTTCATTTTGGATAAAGGAGTATTATCATCCATTCGGCTCTGCACCTTAGCGGGCTCTATACCGACTGCAAGAATTAGTCGCTAAATGAAACTAAACTTACTAGAGGTTAGCTGTTGGTCTTTGAAGGCCTAGGTGAAGGCAATCAAGTCTGGGCTATCCTTTTCACGAACAGGGGACGTCCTGCAACACAACTTAGAAGGTGTTGTTTTTGGAGCTTACTTGCCTGTAGGTGTTTTTACCTTGAGTTAGTTGCATTATGATGGTGCAAGTACTTCAGTCGGACTCCTCTTTGAACAGAATAGAAAGGTGGTGCCTTGGGGAGAAAAGGGTTGAGAGGTGCATAACTTGGGTGCACACATACATGACTAGGTATATGGTCATCATGGCCGAGCTCAACGAAATAACTGGCGCGGGAACCTTTGCTGAAGCATGGAAGTTGCTGAAGAAGCCCAAGAAGTAGGATAAAGAAATCTACTCCATCCAAATGCTTGACCTCCTGAAGGCAGGGGAAGTGGCTGAAGACCCCAAGACGTAGGGAAAGAAATCTACCATCCAAATATGATGACATCAGGGGAGCCACGCTCGACCCAGGGGGAGCCAAGGCTCGACCTCGGGGGAAGACATGCTCGACGGCATGGGCGGAGGTGTCGAGTGAATGGTGAGGTGAGGCCGAGGTGGAGAAGTACAGCGGGGGTGTGGAGTATGTGGCCGAGCTGGGAGAGGGTGCTGAGGTTCATCGTCGAGGTGGGGCCGAGCCGAGCTGGATCCAGGCTATCACGGGCAGAGCTCATGGGTGGAAGAGCTCCGCGCGGGCTTGCGAGCTGGACCGGCACGTGCAGAGCTGCCGAGCTGAACTGAATGGCCGAAGTGGGACTTTCATGGTCGAAGTGAAGCTGGTGGAGAAGTACGCTGCGCGCCAGCCTCCAAGGAGGATGCATGTCAGGGCCGAATGGATCTTGTTTACTACTGTAACAGATGCCCCCACTCCCTGAGTCCAAAACGTCTTCGTTTGGATAAAGGGAGTATTATCATCCATTCGGCTCTGCCCCTTAGCGGGCTATATACCGACTGCAAGAAGTTAGTCGCTAAATGAAACTGAACTTACTAGAGGTTAGGTTGGTCTTTGAAGGCCTAGGTGAAGGCATCAAGTCTGGCTGTCCTTTTCACGAACAGGGGACGTCCTGCACAACACAACTTAGAAGGTGTTGTTTTTGGAGCTTACTTCCTGTAGGTGTTTTACCTTGAGTTAGTTGCATTATGATGGTGCAAGTACTTCAGTCGGACTCCTCTTTGACCAGATAGAAGGTGGTGCCTTGGAGGAAAAGGTTGAGAGGTGCACAACTTGGGTGCACACATACATGACTAGGTATATGGTCATCATGGCCAAGCTCAAAGTATTTGTCGGAACCTTTGCTGAAGGCATGGAAGTTGCTGAAGAAGCCCAAGAAGTAGGAGAAAAAGAAATCTACTCCATCCAAATGCTCGACCTCGGGGGGAGCCATGCTCGACCTTGGGGGAGCCACGCTCGACCTCGGAGGAGCCATCCTGGCGGAGGAACCCAAAGATCAGGAGTTCGACTCAAGCAAGATGCTCGACCTCGAGGGAGCCACGCTCGACCTCGGGGGAGCCATCATGGCGGAGGAACTCAAGAGATAACACGCTGACTGAAGTCCGGGCCATCATGCTGGAAATTGATTTCGAGGCATCTTCCAGACTGAAGTCCAGGATCACGGGGGAATCGGGTTCTGTGCTACCTTCCAGCTGAAGTCCGGGATCACGTGGGGGAATCGAGTTCCACGCCACCTTCCAGACTGAAGTCCAGGATCATATGGGGGAACTGGGTTCCGCGCCACCTTCCAGACTGATGTCCAAGATCACGTGGAGGAACTGGGTTCCGCGCCACCTTCCAAAACGAAGTCTGGGACTTTGCTTCGGAACCAGGTTCCACGCAAACTTCCAGACTGAACCCCGGGGGCCGCAGGCTGGAGTTGAGCCTTGCGCGACCTACCGAGCTGTTCTCCAGGATTTTGTACCAGAATGGGTTCCGTTATGCCGGAACTAGGATCCGGGCTTCCTTCGCCAGACTCGAAGTCGGACAGATGAGCTCCTGTAATGATGAAGAGCAAAGTTTCATCAAAGATGAACTTTAATTTTTGAGGAGGGATTCTTACATCCTTCGTGAAAGTAGCAGAGCTATTTGGCATGCTAGGAGGCAAGCCGCAAATGGTTGGACCTTCAGAGCTACCTATGGACATCTCCAGACTATGGTCAGGAGGTAGATGAGGGGTTCAATGAAGTGCTTGGCTTCAGCTCGGCTGAATCAAGAGGCATGACTTCAGCTCGGCTCTATTTGATTTCAGCTTGGCTAAGCTGAGGAGCTTGACTTTAGCTCTTAACTTTGCCGGACTTGGAGTCGGATGGGTGAGTTCCTGTGTTGGTGAAGAACAAAGTTGCACCAGAGAGGAACTTTAATTATTGAAGAGGGATTCTTACATCCTTCGTGAGGTGGCAGAGTTGCTGGTCGCCATGCTAGGAGGGCCATGAATGGTTGGGTCTCCGAAGCTTTCCATGGTGGTGGCCTTGCACATCCCAACGGTCGAGAATGTTTAATGATGTTGGTGATGACCATGCTTTATTAGTTTTGTACCGCCCATGTTGCATGGAGGAACAGGACCACCCTTTGCATCATGTTCGCATGGTGTGGAGGGCAAAATCCTACTCCAATGTTCGCATAATGTGGGGTGAAGTGACTGAGCCTTCACTGCTTCTTCCTTTCAGGAATCGTGCTTCGTTCGTTGCCTTCCCCAGCCATAGTGGGGATTAGTCTTCCTCATCTCTAACAGGAGTGTGATCTTAGCAGGGAGCTTGGTCTCATCAAAGGGCTTGACTTTGGTGAGAAGCTCGGCTTCATTAGGAGTTTGGCCTCAGCTTTGTTTTTGAAGAAGATTGACTGACTTCTGGCTTGAATACAGAGCCTCGGAAGCTTCATCTTGGTGGAGGGAGGCAAAGTGCGGGCCTGGTCCAGAGGGCGCGTGCTCGGAGAGGCTCCATATTGGCGGGTGAGCGTTGAGCTCGACTCCGACCACAGGGCACTAACCTCCGAGGGTCTTGCTCTGGAGGAAGAAGAAGACGGACCCTGTCCAGAGGGCGCGTGCTCGGAGAGGCTCCACATTAGCAGGGTGAGCGCTGAGCTCGACCTCGACCACTGGGCACTAACCTCCAAGGGTCTTGCTCTGGAGGGCAAAAGACGAACCCGGTCCAGAGGGTGCACGCTTGGAGAGGCTCCACATTGGTAGGTGAGCGCTGAGCTCGACCTCGACACAGGGCACTAACCTCCGAGGGTCTCGCTCTGGAGGGCAGAAGATGGACCCGGTCCAAAGGGCGTGCACTCGGAGAGGCTCCACATTGGCAGGTGAGCACTGATCTCGACCTCGACCACAGGGCACTAACCTTCAAGGGTCTCGCTCTGGGGGCAGAAGATGGACCCGGTCCAGAGGACGCACTCTCGGAGAGGCTCCATATTAGGGGTGAGCGCTGAGCTCGACCTCGACCACAGGGCACTAACCTCTGAGGGTCTCACTCTGGAGGGTAGAAGACGGACCCGGTCCAGAGGGTGCACGCTCGAAGAGTCTCCACATTGCGGGTGAGCGCTGAGCTCGACCTCGACCATAGGGCACTAACCTCCGAGGGTCTCGCTCTGGAGGGTAGAAGATGGACCCGGTCCAGAGGGCGCACGCTCGGAGAGGCTCCACATTGGTGGGTGAGTGCTGAGTTTGACCTCGACCACAGGGCACTAACCTCTGAGGGTCTCACTCTGGAGAGAGGAGGACAGGGCTCCGACCTAGGCGTTCTAAGCTTGCGGGAGCTTTTCCTGTAGAACTGTGATACAGTTTTTCATTGTGTAAATGTAGCGGAGAAGGAGTTACCTGTTGAGCTTCGGTTATATGAATAGATAAAATATGTTCCTTCCTTTAGCGGGTCGGGATCAAATTCGCCGTCTGCCCTCAGGAGAGAATGAGACTCCCTTGCATGGAAGAATAAAACCTAGTTGCATGGGGGAGGAAGGCTCCATTGCATGGGAGGAGGCTCCGTCACATGAGAGGTGGCTCCATCGCATGGGAGGGAGCTCCGTTGCATGGGAGAACAAGGTTATGTTACCTGAGAGAGAGCCCGTTGCATGGGAGGAAGCTTCCGTTGCATGGGAGAACGAGGCTCTGTGAGAGAGCCCATTGCATGGGAGCATGAAACCCCTTCCATGGGAGCTTGAGGCTCCATTGATGATGTCATAGGAGGTCTTCCTGCAGAACTAAAACATAGTTTCTTGTACTGCAAAGATAGCGGAGGGAAGAGTTACCTCAAGAAAAAATAGAACTCCTCTACATGGGAGGATAGACCTCCATTTGGAGGAAGAGGACTCCATGAATGGGAGAATAGATCTCCGTCGCATGGTGGAGGAGGGTTGCTGCACGGGAGCATGGTCCTCCGCATAGGAGGAAGAAGCTTCCATTACATGGAGGAGAAAACCTTGTTGCATGTGAGGAAGCCGTTGCATGGGAGGAAGCTTCCGTTGCATGGGAGAACGAGGCTTCGTGAGAGCCCGTGCATGGGAGCATGGAACCCCTTTGTATGGGAGCTTGAGGCTCGTGGTTGATGATGTCATAGGAGGTCTTCCTGTAGAACTAAAACATAGTTTTGTACTGCAAAGATAGCGAAGGGAGGAGTTACCTCAAGAAAGAATAGAACTCTCTACATGGGAGGATAGACCTCCATTTGGGGGAAGAGGACTCCGTTGAATGGGAGAATAGATCTCCATCGCATGGTAGAGGAGGATCGCTGCACAGGAGCATGGTACTCCACCGCATGGGAAGAAGCTTCAGTTGCATGGGAGCATACTCCGTTGCATGAGAAAAATGGCTACATTGCTTGGGAGGTGAAGAGACTCCGTTGCATGGGAGCATACTCCGTTGGATGGGGGCAAGCTTCGTCAGATGGGAACAAGCCCCGTTGCATAGGAGTAAGCTCTGTTGCATGGGAGAATGAGGCTCCGCTACATGGGAGAGAGCCCGTTGCATGGATCTCTTCCTTCTTCATGATGGTTAGACCCATTCTCCCTTTCTTTTTTCTCTTCTTCTCTTTTTTTTTTTTTTTTAGTGGGGCTCATGGATGGTGGCACTGCTGGGAGGTGGCTCCATCCTTAGCTTGATGCCCGTTGCCCCAGCAAGGGTGGCGATGCACCTTCACAGCCCAAGGTTTTTTGGTCGAGGCCGCTCCTTGGAGCCTCGAGAGAGGGAGAAGTTCTCGTGTCCCAGTCCCCGTGACCCCGGTCTGCCCCCCAGGGACTAAGGACAAAGGTGGAAACCATCTTCCCACCTTATTGAGGAGCATGGATCTGCCCCCTACCTGGCACGCCAATCTGTTGCCACCTAGATCGCCGTGGCCGGTAGCTCTTACGTGGCCTAGGTGAGTGGGCTTCGTGCCAGCATCATCAGGCTCGTTGGTCGGAGACGAAAGGGGAACATAGTCGTAGTTGGGATGAAAGGGGCTTGGTACTGTGTGGTGTCCTCCTGGGGCCTCTCCGGTGAGGAGTAATCTTCCACCTTATTATCACTCCGTTGGGCAATACCTGCAAAACAAGGGAGACCTATGCCAGGGATTCCGGCAAAGATACTCCGACGATCAAGTCAGTGGGACGATCGAAGGAAATAAGGGACCTCTAAGGCAGAGAGCTTGGGGACTCTCTGCTGCCAGAGGGTGATAGATAATGTAAGAATGAAGAGAGTGTGTTGTCTCTTACCCCCCTCACCTCTTCCTCCTGCTCTTATGTAGACGAGCGGCTCTTGGTGTTCAAGGAGGCACGTTCTTCTTAGCGTAGCCTGTGAGGCTTCTGCAGGCCTAGGAGGCTTAGATAGGTTGGTCAACCTTCTCTGGTGTGGACACCAGAAGCCGAAAGAAACTTCACTCCAACAAGGTTAGCCTTATCCCAATTTGGATCGAAGATAATTAGGTTACCTTGTATCCTTTAGTTCAAAAATATTTTATTTTCAAAAGTCATTTCCTTTTCAAGAGTCCTGTAATTATTTTGAGTTTCAAATCAAGAGTGTTTATTGAGTCCTGTAATTACTTTTAAAATTTCATTTCCTGTAAGTCCATTTCAAGTTTTAAAGTCTAGGTCAGTCAAGTCAGTTCAGTTGAGTTAAGTCTAATCAAGTCTTAAAGCCATGAAAGCCAGCAACAAGACTCAAATTCTAGACCCAGAATTTGACCACATGAAGAAGAGAAGAACATCAACCAAGCAAGAGAAAAGGACCATCAAATTAGACCACTGGGTGCCACATGTCATTCTTATCCAAGTAGAAGGCCACCTCACCATGCCACGTCATCAGGTGCCACTTCACCAGCCACCTCATCACCCTTTGGGCGCCAACAAGGAAGATTCAAATTCAAGGAGGTTGGCCACATCCCTCCAATCCTCCACCAATCCTCCAACCCCCCCCACATCCCTCCAAACTCTCCACCAAATCCTCCAACCCCCTTGTAATCCTCCTCGATTTGGGGAGTTTTTAAATTTCAAAAGCTAGCTTTGTGAGGCTATTAAAAGCCTTGGACGCCCATTGTAAGGGGATTGATTTTGATGAGATGAATGAAAAATGAAGTTGAAGTTGAAGTTGTAGTCTTATATTATTCTTTGAGTGATTGTTCCTAAGCCCCCTTCCCCCCCACTCGAATCTACTTCTTCTCCAAGCCATCCAACGCCAAGTTCAAGAAGGATACATTGGAGCCGGCCAAACCATCTCAGACTTCCTTCCTTGCTCATAAATTATTCCATCCTTCCCATGCCTGCTTTCTTCTTCCTTAACTTTTGATCTTCATTGCAGGGTCCTTCGAAGTCTTTGAGTTGTGAACAAGGTTCCCTTGACAATGAACCAACAAGCTGAAGCCCAAGCCCAGCGTTCTGATCTCTGTTATCCGAGTTCTCCAGTCCAGAGCATCGTAGTTTCAAGGTTTGAAATCATTAGAAGGTTGGAAAGCTCAACAAGGCAAGTCCTCAATCATTAGCCCCTATTGTCTAGATCTTCTTCCTTCTTAGTTAGGATTGTGTCTAATCAAGTAAAAGTCCAATTTCTTATAATCCTAAGTCTTATTATGATGAGTACAATGCTAGTGTAATTAGGTTTCATTGCTCTACAAACCATATTCAAAAATTAATCATATGCTTGCCGCATCATTCTTGGTATCAGAGCATGGTAGAATAAGTTCCTGATTGCATAGCATTAAGTCCTTGAAGTACTTGGATCGGGGGCGTTACCAGGCCGTCCGGTCTTAGGAGAAAGTAGGGTTTAAACACCCTCTCTTCCCATTCACGGGGATCTCCTAAGGCGTGTGGGGGTGCCATTGTGATTGACCCGTGAAAAAGAAAGCCAAAGGATTTTTTAGATTTCATTTGTGAATTTTGCATTGGTCACGTTCTATTTTTTCTGCTTACTGTATTTTCTGTAGGTTGACTGTAATCCGCCTGCAACTCCAAAGGCAAGTCACTGATTTTTTATTGAAATATTTTTTTCTTGTTCCTTTTTAAGTCAGTTATCACCATATAAATTTCATCATCAAAAAAAAAATATAAAAAAATAAAAATTTCTGCAGTTCGACACTGTCATTAGGGTTATGTTCTGTCCTTTTTATTTATCTTCATTTGTAGGATCTGCTTAGATTAGTATAGATTTTAGTTTTAAAATTCCTTTCATCTACATTGAAACATATAAGTTAGGAATCTTTGTGAATTTTTCAGAATTTTTGGACATTTTTTTCATCACATTTTCCACACCACTTTCAAATTGCAACACACTTCTGCAGCACCTTTGCATTTCATTCATCTCATGAGAAATCAAATTAAGGGCATCAATTTGACATAGGGTCAGGGTTTCATCACCTGTCCCTAGCCCAAAAATCACCAACCAGCATATCGATCCTAGCCCGTTAATTAAAATTGAGTAGAACGTTAATTGTCCTAGTGAGTTAGGGACACCAACAAGTTGGGTTCAGGTTAGGGTCAAGTTAACTGTGTCAGCTAATTGGTGTGTGCTTACTGGCTTGGTGTCTAGGATTGGTGCATCAGGGCTTGTGATTTGGTCCGCCTACCTGGCCAATCTCAGATTGGTGTCTAAGGTTGGCAATCAGGGACCTACACTCCCCTCCACCTACCTGGCTAAGTCCATAAGTACTACTAGCTAGTTGGTTCACTTAATTAGACTTCTAATTTGTGCTCTAGGTCTAGGAAACCTTAGCTCGAACTTGAGTCCATTTGCATGCATGACAACTAGAGCAGGAACACCGTATTCACCAATCCAAGCCCAGTCAAGTGTAGCCATGGACCAAAACTTAGGGAATTTGATCAAAGGCCTAAATGATCAAGTGGCCCAACTGACTAAGAGTTTAACTGAGCAATTGGCCCAAACAAATCAGAATGTGGCACAAACCAACAAGACATGAATGAGCAGTTAGCCCACATCACTACTAGGTTGGATCAGTTAGAGGCTAGAACCCCTGAAAGCAATCATGAAGCCCAGACTGAGCCTGAGCCAAGTCTTGCACCTGAACTCGAGACTCCATTGAACCCTAGAAGGATTCCATATCAAAACCCTCTCTACGAAAACAACCTAGGAGAGCTCCCCAAGATCAGTTTTATGATCCAATTCCTAGAGGACCCCACCCTGGTCAAACCATCGAGCCCAACCCAAGGAGATTCCATCATGAGCCTAATGAACCCAATGTCAGGAGACCCACCCCAATTCACTTTGATCAAGATGACCGAACCATGAAGAACATTAGGCTAGAAGCTCCCACCTTTGATGGAATTTTAGATCCAAAGATCTATTGATTGGGAAGGTGAGATGGACCAGTATTTTGACTGGTTTGAGATGAGTGAAGAGCGCAAGTGTAAGTTTGCAAAGCTTAAACTTGTGCGCCAAGCTAGGTTATATTGGGGAAACATTGAGAGACTCACTAGACAGAGAGGTGATGTGCCCATAGTGACCTGGCGAGCTATGAAACTTAGGCTTAGGGAGAAATACCTTCCTATGTCCTACCACCAAAGACTCCTAGATCAATGGCAAAGACTTACTCAAGGAAATAGGAGTGTCGCAGAGTACATAGCGAAGTTTGACGAATTCGTTATGAGGTGCAATGTTGATGAATCTGAGTCGGTGACCTTGTCTAGATTTAGAGCCGGACTGAGGGAAGAAATTCAAAGAGAATTGTTCATGCGAGAGGTACATGACCTAGAATTGGCCTATCAAATAGCTAGGGATGCTGAGAGATTCCATAGAGGTCCAGTCTATCGTAGGCCCGAAGCCCCTAGGACTAGTGCACCTTATCAACAGTCAGGATCCAATCAGCCTAGATTCAACCGACCCAATCCTAATGTGCCTGTGACCCGTAGAGATGACAAGGGGAAAAACACCTGAGACCCAAAGAACTCCAAACGCATGTTTCAAGTGTAACAAAGTGGGTCACTATTCTAGCAACTGTCCTAATAGAGCCCTACACATAGGCGAAGTAGAAGAGGAAGCCGTAGAATCCCAAGTGAATTTGAGGAGGAAGTATACCGGCAGATGAGAACTTGGCTGAAGAGTATGAGGATGAGGAAGTCCTGGTAGATCAAGATCTGTTAGGAGTGGTTAGGTGTATTCTCACCCAAGCTAAAACCCAAGAAGATTGGCGTAGGACTAGCATCCTACAGACATTCATTAAGATAGGTGAGAAAGTATGCAAAGTCATTTTAGATAGCGGTAGCTGTGTCAATGCCATATCCACCAACACAGTTAAAAACCTAGGATGCCCACCGTACCCCATCCTAATCCCTATAAGATATCCTGGATAGACTCAACCACGATTTCCATTAAGTCTAGGTGCCTAGTAACCATTCAGTTCTAATCTTACCTGGAGAAAGTATGGTGTGATGTACTTCCAATGGGAGTAAGTAGCATAATTTTAGGCCGACCATGGTTGTACGATCTTGACGTAACACTCTATGGTCGTTCTAATTCATGCTCGTTTACTCATAATGGAAAGAAGATTGTAATATTCTTCTCACCTAAGAACCCATTAAGAGAGGATCAAGCCAATTGAGTGATAAGAAAAAGGGATAAACGTGATCACTGCTAGAGAAATGGAGAAAGAAATTAGCAATGGGTCACCTGTTTGGATTTTAACCATTAAGGATCATCAAGAACCTCTTTCAAAAGAACAACCTCAAGAAGTCAGTCAAGTGCTAGAGGAGTTCAAAGACGTGTTCCCCGATGACTTGCCCGACCAACTCCCACCTCTTAGGGATATACAACATGCGATAGACTTAGTCCCGGAGCAACCCTACCGAACCTTCCCCATTATAGAATGAACCCTACCGAGCACCAAGAATTACAACGTCAAGTAGGAGAACTCCTAAAGAAAGGATTCATTAGGGAGAGTTTGAGTCCATGCGTAGTCCCAACCTTACTTACCCCTAAGAAAGATGGCACATGGAGAATGTGTGTTGATAGTCGTGCCATAAATAAAATCACGGTGAAGTATAGGTTTCCCATCCCCCGCTTGGATGATATGTTAGATATGATGGCCGGTGCAACTATATTTTCTAAGATTGACCTGAAGAGCGGCTATCACCAAGTTAGGATCAGACCAGGGGATGAATGGAAGACTGCCTTTAAAACTAAGGACGGGTTATTTGAATGGGTAGTCATGCCTTTTGTTATCAAACGCCCCTAGCATTTATGCGAATCATGAACCAAGTCCTACGAGCCTTTATTGGAAAATTTGTTGTCGTTTACTTTGACGACATACTTATCTATAGTAGGACTAGAGAAGATCATCAAAACATCTGAGGCAGGTATGTTTAGCACTTAGGAAAGATAACCTCTATGCCAATCTAAAGAAATGTGCTTTCATGACTACTAGAGTTATCTTCCTAGGATTTGTTGTGACCCCTGAAGGAGTATCCGCTGACCCTGAGAAGGTTAAGGCAATTGTAGAGTGGCCAACACCCAATAATATTCATGAAGTAAGAAGTTTTCATGGCCTCGCTACGTTTTATCGAAGATTTATTAGAGGGTTTAGCACCATAGTTGCTTCTATCACGGATTGTATTAGGAAGGGTCACTTTGAATGGACGAAGTCAGCTGATAAGGCCTTCCTTCACATCAAAAGAAGATGACCCAAGCACCAGTCTTAAGACTACCCGATTTTTCTAAGGTCTTTGAAGTAGCATGCGATGCTTCGGGAGTAGGTATTGGTGGAGTTCTGAGTCAAGAGAACCATCCCGTAGCATTCTTTAGTGAGAAATTGAATGAAGCCAGGAAAAATACTCCACATATGATCGGGAGCTTTATGCGGTAGTGCAAGCATTAAGGTATTGGAGGCATTATCTCCTACCGCAAGAATTGTTTTATTTTCAGACCATGAAGCCCTTAGGTTTTGAGTTCCCAAAAGAAACTAAACCCTAGGCATGCCAAATGGGTAGAGTATATCCAATCCTATACGTTTGTCCTAAAGCATCAATCAGGAACCGATAATAAGGTAGCTGATGCTCTAAGTCGTAGAACGTTACTTTTAACTTCAGTCAGTACTGAAGTCATAGGTTTTGAAAGACTTAAGGAGCAGTACGAAACCTGTCCAGATTTTGATGAAATTTATCAGGTTTTGCGTCAAGGACCATCTAGTGATCATAATGACTATACCCTATCTAGATGGTTTCTTTTTAGAGAGATAGGCTTTGCTCCCCAAGAACCTCCTTAAGAGAGAGATTTTTTAGTTTGGAGATACATGCGGGAGGTTTGGCTGGCCACTTCGGACGAAACAAGACTATCTTGGCTGTTGAGGAACATTTTACCTGGCCAGGCCTTAGAAACAAGTAGCAAACATTGTAGCCCGATGTAGGACATGTGCTGTTGCAAAGCAACAAAAGAAGATACTGGGCTATACACTCCATTACCTGTACCTGAGTGTCCATGGCAGGATCTAAGCATGGACTTTGTTCTAGGATTACCCAAGACCATTCGAAAACATGATTCAATCTTTGTGGTGGTCGACCGGTTTTCAAAAATGGCCCATTTCATACCTTGCACCCAAACTTCCGATGCCTCTAGGATAGCCAAAATCTTTCTTGATCAAGTAGTCAGACTCCACGGGTTACCAAAACCATTGTTTCTGATAGGGATGTCCACTCCCTTTACAAGTTACTTCTGGAAAACCCTTTGGCACCTATTAGGAACCAGACTGAAATTCTCCACTGCCTACCATCCCCAGACGGATGGACAAACCGAGGTTGTAAATAGAAGTCTAGGGAACTTGCTGAGATGCCTAGTGGGAGAAAGTCTAGGAAACTGGGATTTGTTATTGCCCGTGCTGAGTTCGCTTACAACAGTTCGTCTCATCGATCTACGGGCAAAAGTCCCTTTGAGATAGTCCATGGTTGCAAGCCTAGGAAGCCTTTAGATCTAATCCCACTACCTATTCACACACGAGTCCTCTGAGTCTGCTGAGTCTTTTGCACAGCATGTCACAAATCTACATAAAGAAATCAGTAATAAGATCAACCTGAGCAATGAAACTTACAAACACTTAGCTGACTCACATAAGAGGGCTAAAGAATTCTGTGAAGGGGATTATGCGATGATTAGGCTCAACCCTGAACGGTTTCCCCTGGAACCATAAAGAAGCTGCATGCCCGCGGAGCGGGACCTTTTAAGATCTTAAAGAAAATAGGGCCTATGCATATGTTTTGGAACTTCCACCTGATATGGGTATTAGTACACCTTCAATGTTTCAGACCTAGTAGAATACAAAGAACCACTACTAATACCTAGTGAGCCTTTTGAGCCAGAAACTTTCATTGAGAGTGAACATATTTCCGAGTGTCCACCACCAACCTTACCTGAGCAGAGAGAGAGGATTGAGAGAATCCTGGATGACAAGATCATTACTACCAGGAATAAGGACTATCAGCGATACCTGGTTCAATGGCAAGGTCGACCTGAGTCCGACAACTCTTGGATTACTCGAGAGGACCTGCAAAGACTTAACCCAGACTTGTTCGAGCATTACCAGGGCAAAACTGAACCATACTCGACTGGGTCGAGTTCTGCCCACCCCAGGAGAATTGGTGTGGACACCAGAAGCCGAAAGAAACTTCACTCCAACAAGGTTAGCCTTATCCCAATTTGGATCGAAGATAATTAGGTTACCTTGTATCCTTTAGTTCAAAAATATTTTATTTTCAAAAGTCATTTCCTTTTCAAGAGTCCTGTAATTAATTTTGAGTTTCAAATCAAGAGTGTTTATTGAGTCCTGTAATTACTTTAAAATTTCATTTCCTGTAAGTCCATTTCAAGTTTTAAAGTCTAGGTCAGTCAAGTCAGTTCAGTTGAGTTAAGTCTAATCAAGTCTTAAAGCCATGAAAGCCAGCAACAAGACTCAAATTCTAGACCCCAGAATTTGACCACATGAAGAAGAGAAGACACATCAACCAAGCAAGAGAAAAGGACCATCAAATTAGACCACTGGGTGCCACATGTCATTCTTATCCAAGTAGAAGGCCACCTCACCATGCCACGTCATCAGGTGCCACTTCACCAGCCACCTCATCACCCTTTGGCGCCAACAAGGAAGATTCAAATTCAAGGAGGTTGGCCACATCCCTCCAAATCCTCCACCAAATCCTCCAACCCCCCCCCACATCCCTCCAAACTCTCCACCAAATCCTCAACCCCCCTTGTAATCCTCCTCGATTTGGGGAGTTTTTAAATTTCAAAAGCTAGCTTTGTGAGGCTATTAAAAGCCTTGGACGCCCATTGTAAAGGGGATTGATTTTGATGAGATGAATGAAAAAGAAGTTGAAGTTGAAGTTGTAGTCTTATATTATTTCTTTGAGTGATTGTTCCTAAGCCCCCTTCCCCCCCACTCGAATCTACTTTCTTCTCCAAGCCATCCAACGCCAAGTTCAAGAAGGATACATTGGAGCCGGCCAAACCATCTCAGACTTCCTTCCTTGCTCATAAATTATTCCATCCCTTCCATATGCCTGCTTTCTTCTTCCTTAACTTTTGATCTTCATTGCAGGGTCCTTCGAAGTCTTTGAGTTGTGAACAAGGTTCCCCTTGACAATGACCAACAAGCTGAAGCCCAAGCCCAGCGTTCTGATCTCTGTTATCCGAGTTCTCCAGTCCAGAGCATCGGTAGTTTCAAGGTTTGAAATCATTAGAAGGTTGGAAAGCTCAACAAGGCAAGTCCTCAATCATTAGCCCCTATTGTCTAGATCTTCTTCCTTCTTAGTTTAGGATTGTGTCTAATCAAGTAAAAGTCCATTTCTTATAATCCTTAAGTCTTATTATGATGAGTACAATGCTAGTGTAATTAGGTTTCATTGCTCTACAAACCATATTCAAAACATTAATCATATGCTTGCCGCATCATTCTCCTTCCAGATAGTTCAAGAGGTTGGTGAAGGGGTACAGTGCCTTGGATGGGGCACACCTTCCTAATTGATGTAAACTGTTACCTGGGGCTCCAATATAGCCCTCCTTGTAGGAGGCATATTAGGGACGGTGATTTGACGTGTCAGGCTGCCATCCAAGCTTTTTCTATACCTGTACATTGAGAAGCATACCTGGGATGGAGACGATGATATGCGGATCAAGAGACATGCGAAGCTCTTCGTGTGCATAGTTCGAGGTGTCCCATGGCGAGGCTAGGCCGCATAGCCTTTCCATGCATGGCGAGATACGTAGAGGCCACCATGCACGCGGGTCGGGGTGCACGGGGCAGATGCATAGACCGAGGTGCGGCATGCGGGGTCTCCCCTCACGTGCGGATCGAAAGTGCGCAACCTCACTTGGAGTGGGCACTGGGCAGTCCTCAGAGGATGCCGGGCGGAGCCACAAGCGCATGCTGGGCATGCTCCTGGCCGAAGCTGGGCCTGCCGAAGTGCTGGACCGAGGGAGGAGCTTCGGGCAAAGCCAGCCTCACGCGGACGGCTGGAGATGACCCGCGCCATGTGCCTGTGTGCGCGACCGGACTGAAGAGCTTTGTTTCGGAGCTAGAGCTAGGCCCCAGGTAGGCGAAGCCGGACTGGGCAGACGGAGCATGCCGCCCATGCAGGCATGGCCCGAACTTTGACGAGGGCGGAGCTGCACTGGACCGGGAGCCAACAAGAGCTTTGCTTCAGGGCTACGAGTGGGACTCCATGCGGACAGAGCCAGAGGTGAACGTGTTGAGCTGAGAGCCGCCAGAGCGGGCGGACTCGCGACCGGACAGAGGCGCGATAGAGCCGGCCGGTGCAGGAATGGAGAATGGTCCTGCGCTAGGCTCACCGGTCCTGGGGCGCAGAGCTTCGGGCGGAGCCGGAGAAGATTGCATCGGACTCCATGCGGGTGGAGGCAAACTAGACTAAGCGAGGTCGTTGCATGGGCGGAAGAGCACCGGTGGCGCAATCAAGCCGGATGGAGCCGGATCGGAGCCGGCGCGGAGGTGCAGGCCCTGGCACGATGGAGGTGCGGACCCTTGGGCGCGACCAGGCACCATAGCGAGCTGAGTCGGGCCTGTCGCATGTGCCGGACCGGTTGCGCGGGCATGCCGGACCGGCGTGGGCCGTAGCGAGGCGGGCGGAAGGCACGGATGAGGTGTGGGGGACGCGGATGTGCTGCAGGCGTGGGCCTGGCGTACCGCGGCCGGGAGCTCAGCATGCCCCTCGTGGAGTTCAGTGAGAGAGCTGATCTAGATGTCCACGGTGGAAGAGGTGGACCGAGGGCACGCCACGAGCGGAAGAGGAGCGCCGAACTGGACAGACCGGACCAGAGCACCGAATGCCAACTGGAGTGGTCGCAGGCATGGGTGGAGCCAAACTGGCATGGGGCTGCCACGGGCTTGCCCAGCCGGGCCAGAGCCGGAGCCAGGGTACGACCTCCTACGGGCGGACCGAGCCAGCGGGGCACATGGGTGCGGCTGGACTTGGCGCAGGCGTGGGCGAGGTGCAGCCATGCCGAGCTGGGAGACGAACCGGGAGGCGCTTTGGACTTGGAGTGAGCAAGGCACGCAGTCTTGCCGAGCTGGACTAGAGTCGAGGCCACCATGGGTGGAAGAGCTGGATCTTGGGCCACCATGGGCGGAAGGACTTCGCTCCGGGCTTGCTGAGCTGGACCGGCACGTCTGAGGTGCCGAGGTGAATGGCCGAGATGAGGCCGAGGTGGAGAGTACCTGACCGAGGTGGCGGAGTATTTGGCCGAGCTGGGGCCGAGGTGCTGAGATTCATCGTCGAGGTGGGGCCGAGCCGAGCTGGATCCAGGCTACCACGGGCATAGCTCATGGGCGAAGAGCTCCGCGCAGGCTTTGCCGAACTGGACCGGCACTGCAAATGCCGAGCTAATTGAACGGCCGAAGTGGGACTTCTCATGGCCGAATGAGGCCAGATGGAAAGTACGCTGCCGCGCGCCCCCCTCCAAGGAGGATGCGTGTCAGGGCCGAATGGTCTTGTTTACTACTGTACACAGGAGGATTTATCGAATGGTTTCTTAAATCATTGTGTTTGCTTTGGCTCCTTAGTTTTGATGATTAACAAAAGGTTGAGTATATGTTTGGACTAATGTTCATTTCAAGATAAAGTTTCAGGACTTAGGTTATTCAAAAAGAGTACTAAGAGTACAATGATGAAACCAAGCTTGCTTGATTTGGAAAGAGCTTTCTACCTTAAACAAGATCAAATTTCTCATATTGGACCTTCCTGTTAAGAAGTAATTGACAAAAGAAACAAAGGCTTAGAGAAACTCAAGCATGGCACGCACCTCTCTAGAGTTTCAGAAAATTTCAGATCAGAGGTCGACCACCAGAGGTCGACACCTTGTCAAAGGTCGACCACCAGAGGTCGACTCATGAAGAAAGAAAAGTTCAGCAAGGCCGGCACGGCAAATTTCAGTGGCACGCTCCAGAGGTCGACCACCAGAGGTCAACACCTATCCAGAGGTCGACACCAGAGGTCGACTCATAGCCTGAGAATTCAAACTGGGCAGAACTACGGTTTTCTGGATTTTTGCCTAAGATAAACTGGAGGTCGACTCATGAGGTCGACACTTGATCCAGAGGTCGACTCATGAGGTCGACTCATGGCATAACGGCTAGTTTTTCTGAATTTTTGATTTGATTTCTAACGGCCATAAACGGCCATATTTTTGATTCTAACGGTCTTGTGGAGTTGTTTCAGCTTGAATGAGGTATTTAACCTCCACCAAACTTCAAAAAAGACAAGGAGACAGTGAAAAATATTAGAGTGAAAGTACAAAGCCTTCAATCAATTCCAAGCCAAAAAGAGTGAGAAAACCAAGAGATTCCTTAGCCAAAAGCTTTCCATCTTTGAGGAATCCAACTTTCAAGTATTTGGCATTTAGTGAGGTCCAAAGATTCCAAGAGAAAGGCTTGAAGAGTCTCCATCAAGAGCTACATCGAATTACTTTTTGCTCAAAAGGAGTTTGTCTTGTTTTATTCATTGTATTCATATTCTTTTTGTCTTAGGCTAGTTTCAAGGGAATTTGAAACTAGTGTGAGGTTGTTTTGTGAGCCAATTGATAAAACCAACTAGGGTTGCTTGTAAGCCCGAAGCCAAAACAAGTGTGTAAGGTTTTTGACTTGTGAGCCTGGTAAAACAAATCGGCTGTAATCTAAAGATTATAGTGGAAATTCCCAAGTGGAGCTTGGGGAGTGGATGTAGGTGCTAGGTGCACCGAACCACTATACTTCTTGTGTGTTTGCATTGCTTTACTCTTTATCTTCTTTTGCTCTTTAATTGTTGTTTTTTATTTCATTCTCCGTTGCACAATTACTTGAGCACTATCACTCTTCACCTTTGAACTTGATAGCACATATATTGCTTTAATTTTTAAAATACCCAATTCACCCCCCCTCTTGGGCACCATATCTGGGCAACAAGTGGTATCAGACGCACCTCATAGTCTCGTATCTGAGTCCAACGATCTTGAGTGAAAGATCATGGCCGCCCCAATTGGAATGGGTGTAGTTGAAGGACAAGCATCAAATCGCCCTCCTTTCTTTAATGGCACAAACTACACATACTGGAAAACTCGTATGCGTATTTATTTACAAGCTGTAGATTATCATATATGGAGAGTAATTACTAAAGGGCCTCATCAGCCCACTCACTTGGTTAATGGCATTATCACCCCAAAATCTGAAGAAGAATGGGATGACAATGACATCAAACAAGCTGAGTTAAATGCTAAGGCGATGAATTTGCTATTCTGTGCACTTGACCCAAGTGAATTTAACAGAATATCAAATTGTATTTCCGCCAAAGAAATTTGGGATACACTTGAGGTTACCCATGAGGGTACACACCAAGTGAAGACCACAAGGTGAACATGCTCATTCATACGTATGAGATGTTCAGGATGGAACCAACTGAAAATATCAGTGAAATGTATACTAGATTTACAAATATAGTAAATGGTATGAGGAGTTTGGAAAAATTATATCTAATGGTGAACTGGTTAACAAACTTCTCAGGTCTCTTCCGGCTTCATGGGATGCGAAGTAACAGCCATAGAAGAAGCCAAGGATGTCAATACTCTACCTCTTGAGCAGCTTCTTGGATCACTGATGACTTACGAGCTTTCACTAAAGCAGAAGACAGTGGACAATGACAAGAAAAAGAAAGCCATAGCCTTCAAGTCCACTACAAAGGAAGAGTCAAGTGATGAATCGAAGAAGAAGCTGATGATGATGAGACAGCCCTCATTACAAGAAAATTCAAAAGATTCATGAGAAAGAAGAAGGCTTCTACAAGAAAAGGCCACAAAAATGTGATCACAATAAAGAAAAGAGAAAGAAAAGAAAGGGATCCACCCATCTGCTTCGAGTGCAAGAAGCCTGGACATTATAAAACGGATTGCCCTTTGCTTAAAAAGAGTCGAAGGATGTTGAGAAAGAAAGCCATGATGGCTACCTGGAGTGAGAGTGAGGACTCCAGCAGTGATGAGAGCAGCAGGTAGTCGCCAACCTGTGTTTCATGGCCAATGAAGATAATGAGGTAAATTCTGAACCTGAAATTGAATTTACTTTCAATGAATTGCATGATGCTTTTGATGATTTAGTTATGGAATATGAAAAAAAACTGAAAAATAAGAAATTAAGAAAGCTAAATCTTGAGCTTACCAAAATTCAGAAAAGTTTTCAACTGAAATTGAAGATTTAATTCAAGAAACAAGAAATTAACTGAACATGTAAAGACCTTGAAAAATGATAAGGATAATCTTTTAAAAGAAAATGATTCTTTGAAAAATAATAGAAGTCTTAAAACTAATGAGAAAATTGAAAAACAAAACAAAGAACTATTGCTTCAAAACAAGAATTACAAAGAAGAGTTAGAAAAAGTAAAACCTTTGTAGAAAAGTTTACTTTTAGTTCAGAAAAATTAAGCATGCTTTTAAATAGTCAACATGCAGTGTTTAACAAAGCTGGACTTGGATTTAAGCCACACAATCAGCAAAAACTTTACAAAACTTTTTCATACCTGCATCTTCTAATATTACCTGCTATGCATGTGGTAAGTTAGGACATAAATCATATATTTGTAATAGAAAAATTTAATACCTTTGGAAAGATTTGGGTTCCAAAAGGAACCAATTTGACTAACCCTAAAGGACCCAAGATGACTTGGGTACCTAAAGTTTCAACTTGATTAATTTTTGCAGGTGTGCCTTGCAACAAAAACAAAATAAAAGAAGAATGTGGTATCTGGATAGTGGTTGCTCAAGGCACATGACTGGGGATGTGAAGCAATTCTCATCACTAGCAGCTATTGATGGTGGAAACGTTACTTTTTGTGATAATGGAAAAGGCAAAATCGTCGGAATTGGTAAAATCCATATCACCCTAATGCTTATGTAGATAATGTATTATTTGTTGATGGCTTGAAGCATAATCTTTTTAGCATTAGTCAGTTTGTGATAAGGATTTAAAGTAATTTTTGAATCATCTTTGTGCATGGTATCTAGTTTAGATGTCGATGGCATCAAGTTCACTGGTCATAGGCATGGAAACATTTACATGGTTGATCTTGATGATCTAGCCATGGAAAGTGGTCAATGCCTAGTGGCTAGGGAAGCCAAGGCAAGTGAAACTAGTTGGCTTTGGCATCGTAGGCTAGGGCATGCTAGTATGCAGTTGATTTCAAAATTAAGCAAAAGAATCTTGTAAAAGAATTGCCAAAACTCACATTTGAAAAAGATAAGATTTGTGCTGCATGTCAATTTGGAAAACAAACTAAATCTACTTTCAAACCTAAAGGAGTAGTATCTACTACTAGACCCCTTGAATTATTGCATATGGACCTCTTTGGACCAACCAGAACAACTAGTTTGGGAGGTAAAAAATATGGGCTAGTAATTGTAGATGATTACTCACGATTTACTTGGGTAATGTTTTTAGCTCATAAAGATGAAACGTTTTCAGCTTTTGTTAAATTTCATAAAAGGGTTTCAAATGAAAAAGATCTCACTATTGTTTCTTTGCGTAGTGATCATGGAACTGAATTTGACAATCATGATTTTGAAGCTTTTTGTAATGAAAATGGCATTAATAATTTTTCTGCACCTAGGACACCTCAACAAAATGGGGTGGTAGAAAGAAAGAACAGGACACTTGAAGAAATGGCACGCACAATGCTTTGCGAAAATGATTTACCTAGATATTTTTGGGCAGAAGCCATTAATACTTCCTGTTACATTTTAAATCGTGTTTTAATTCGACCTATTTTGAAGAAAACACCATATGAGCTTTGGAAAAATCGAAAACCGAATCTTAAGTATTTTCGTGTATTTGGTTGCCGCTGTTTCATATTAAACAATGGCAAAGACAATATCAGTAAATTTGATGCCAAGTCAGATGAGGGTATCTTCTTAGGATACTCTACTTCTAGCAAGGCATACAGGGTCTTCAACAGAAGAACTCTTCTGGTTGAAGAATCAATTCACGTAGTGTTTGATGAATCTAACGAAAATCTTCTAGAAAAGAAGATTCTATTGATGATGAAACAGGTACAAAGAAGCTTGAACATTTGACAATCAATGAAGATGAGCCCAAGGAGATGATGATCAAGAAAATGAAGATCAAACTCAAGAGATCAATGCAACTTCACCAAAACCTTTACCTAAAGAGTGGAGGTATGCACACGGACACCCCAAAGAGCTAATTATTGGTGATCCGTCAAGGGAGTAAGTACACGCTCTTCTATTAGAAATGTTTGTGATTATTTAGCTTTTGTATCTCAGATAGAGCCTAAGTCAATTGAAGAAGCTGAAAAAGATTGTAACTGGATTAATGCTATGCAAGATGAACTAAATCAATTTAAAAGAAATAACGTTTGGACTTTAACTGAAAGACCCCTTAATGTTTCTGTAATTGGCACAAAATGGGTTTTTAGAAATAAACTTGATGAACATGGTATTGTAACTAGAAACAAAGCTAGACTTGTTGCTAAAGGCTACAACCAGGAAGAAGGGATCGACTTTGATGAAACCTTTGCTCCTGTTGCTAGGCTAGAAGCAATTAGACTTTTACTTGCTTTTGCTTGTTTTATGGATTTCAAGTTATTTCAAATGGATGTTAATAGTGCTTTTTTAAATGGATTTATTGAAGAGGAAGTTTATGTTGAACAACCTCCTGGTTTTGAAAATCATGAATTTCTAACCATGTTTTTAAATTGCATAAAGCATTGTATGGTTTAAAGCAAGCTCCTAGAGCTTGGTATGATAGATTAGTTCATTTTTGATGAAGAATGATTTTTCTAGAGGTAATGTAGATAATACATTATTTTTGAAAAAGAAAAATGATGATCTCTTAGTAGTACAAATCTATGTAGATGATATTATTTTTGGTGCTACTAACGAATGTCTTTGTCAAGAATTTGCAAAGTTAATGCAGAGTGAGTTCGAGATGAGCATGATGGGAGAACTCAACTTCTTCCTCGGACTCCAAATTAAGCAAACCAAAGAGGGGATCTCCATCAACCAAGCCAAGTACACAGGGAAATATTGAAAAAGTTTGGGATGGAGACTACCAAACCAATAGGTACCCCTATGAGCTCTTCATGTAAATTAGACAAAGATGAATGTGGTAAATCAGTAGACCAAAATTATATAGAGGCATGATTGGTTCATTGCTATATCTAACTGCCAGTAGACCGGATATAATGTTTAGTGTTTGTATGTGTGCACGTTTTCAGTCTGCTCCTAAAGAATCACATCTCTTAGCTGTAAAACGTATATTTAGATACTTATCTGGGTCAATTGAAATTGGTCTTTGGTACTCTAGAGAGTCATCATATGAATTATTGCATATTCTGATGCTGATTTTGCTGGGTGTAAACTTGATCGTAAAAGTACTAGTGGAACTTGTCAATTCCTAGGAGTTAATTTGATTTCATGGAGCAGCAAGAAATAGAATTCGGTTGCTCTATCTACGGCGGAAGCCGAATATAGTAGCTGGAAGCTGTTGTGCTCAGATTCTATGGATCAAACAACAACTCGAGGACTTTGGCATCAAACTAACTAAGACACCCATAAGATGTGATAATACTAGTGCAATCAATTTAACGAAAAATCCTGTACAACATTCAAGAAGCAAACATATTGAAATAAGACATCACTTCATAAGAGATCACGTTCAAAACTCTAATGTGTTGTTAGAATTTATTTTATATACTGATTGGCTGATGATATATTCACAAAACCATTGAATGAAGATAGATTTTGTATGATCAGAAGAGAACTGGGAGTCATTGATCCTTTTGCTTGAAACTCTTCATTTTCATCAAAAATTCCTCAAAAATGATTTATAAATTCTCAAATATGTTTAAAGGTTATTTTTCTAAATTTTATCAATTTTTTAATTTTACAGAATTTTATTTTGGCTAATTTATTGTTGGAGGTCGACACTTTAATTTTCGGAGGTCGACACTTGAGGTCGACCCCTAAGGTTTTCGGAGGTCGACACTTGAGGTCGACCCCCGAAATTTTTAGAGGTCGACACTTGAACGGAAATCTCCTTTTTTAAAACCCGTCCGCAAGCCACATTTTCTCCATTTCTTTCCATTTCTCCTTCGTGTGGTCCCCCTCCAACTTCCCTAAAGCTCTAAACAGTGGATTTCCAACCCTCTCCTTCATCTTTTTGGGTAATCTTCTCCTCTCCTCTTGTTTTCTTTTGAACCAAACCTTTTTGACCGTGTTCTTGGTTTTGGACAACCGAAAGCTTTTGCCTCTATCTACCCTCAAATCTCGGTTGTTTTTCAATTGAAATCACTTATTTCCTTCCCTCCGTTTCTTGCATTTTCTCCATTTACTCTCGATTTTCTCCATTTTCACAAACCCTATCTCACCATTTCACCATTTCCTCTTTTTTCTCAAACCGTGAACCTCTCTTCTCCTCTCTTTTCTTGGTTCCTTCCTCTTAGCGTTGCTTATCCTACTTCTCCCTAATTTACCCCTCTTCCTTCCATATGGGTCCAAGAAAGCACTTGGCAGTAAGGAAAAGAGAATGGAACAAGGCCAAGTAGCACTGAGCGACGAAGAAAGGTCAGACATGAGCGTGAGCCGACCCCAGAGCCACCTGCACCAGTGCCAGCCAGCTTAGTATGGAAGAGCATTGCGAGTGGGAGACGTGTGGACATACCTTTTTGGGATCAGCATCACTTTTTTAGGAGATGTGCTGAGAGATGCAGGTCTGGTTCACTTCTGCACGATGACTGAGAGATTCTACCCAGACCTCATCAGGGAGTTCTATGCATCCATGGCCACTGATGGCATTGGATGGTCAGCTACTGTACGTGGGATCGAGATTCCAGTGACACCGGAGGTCATCAGTCGTGTTTGGAGGATTCCACTTCATGGCACAGCTGCCACTTTGATCAGCGACAGAGAGCATGCCTTCAGATGTATTCTAGAGCGTGAGGATGTTAGCGGCATTTCCACAGTAGCCGCTAACCAGCTTTCACTGGAGATGAGAGTGCTGCATCATATCATCGCCCGTATCTTGATTCCGAAGAGCGGGAGATTCGACTTTATCACTGAGCGTGAGTTGGTGTTGATGGTGTCCCTGAGACAGCGGACTCCCATCAACCTTCCCAGGATCATGCTTCAGCAGATGGGTGAGGCAGCATCTCACAGGAGACTAGTTCAGCCATATGGTATGGGGCTGACACAGCTATTCAGGGAGCATGGAGTTTCATTTGATGGTATACCTTTCAGTCAGCTGCAGCATACTGATACATATGGAGAGAAATCCCTGCATAGGATGGGATTTCGACTGATTGGTGACCGTTGGGTGCGACGAGAGTCTGGCCAGGAGCCAGATGAGGAGGATGAGATCCGAGCAGCTGAGGCAGGGCCTTCAGAGCCTACTGATCATGGTACACCTCCTCGCCCAGCACCAGAGTCAGAGACTGCGGAGCCTGAGCCATTCACGCCACCACCCTCATCAGCTCCAGCACCTACTGCTACTGCTACACCACGGAGGACTACAGCGAGGATATCGAACTTTGAGCAGAGAGTGACTGATCACATTTCAGAGGTCCGGACAGAGATTGCTGGTGTACGACAGGAGCTACATGGTACGGATCCACACAATATGCATATTGGAGCTCTCTCAGCTAGTGTAGATGCAGGATTCCGACAGATCCTCAGCCTACTGAGATTAGCATTGCCACCAGGGACTGTAGATCCGACAGTACCTCCTCCACATTCTGATGATGATGATGATGACTCTAGTGGATACAGTGACAGTGATGGAGATCAGCCTGGAGCAGGTAGCTCTGATGTTCCACCTGCAGATCCGATTCCAGAGATTCCCCCTTCTACTGATCCTCCTTCTACTGATCTTCCCAGTACAGATCCTCCAGCTACAGATGTGCCAGTAGATACTGAGTTTACTGAGTCACTTTTTGAGACTATTACAGGGATTCCGGATGATAGAGATGAGCATACAGAGACAGATATTGATGATCCCACTGCTTATGAGCTAGTCAGCAGGCACACTCCAGCTCAGTCTACTCAGCATACTGATCCATCTACTCCTTCTGCTACTGCTTCTGTTAGGACACCTGTGGAGCCTTTTCCTCGGACCTATAGATCTCGTAGGACTACCCCTAGGTCTGGTCCCTCTCTGAGGACTCGGAGTCTCACTCATAGGACTCCAAAATCCTCATCTCTCCTCCTATCTCTTTTGATATACCTTCTGATGAGGAGTAGCCTCATAGATTTACTTGATGTATGTTGTACTTAGTTTGCTTTGTATGATCTGATGTATCAGTGTTTTGTGCTTACTATGTAAGCAATTTTGTAACTGAATACATTTATACACTTATCTACATTGTGATATTTTACTGTCTGATACCAGCTCTTAGCATTTATCTTTTTAAACCCTCAAGTTAGAATGTTTTTGTTATATCGAATGCACAAATTGAGGGGAGCATGTATTTTATGCAACTAAGTACTTCATTGTAATGGAACATAATTTCTTTAATATATTTTACTACAAAGAATGCACTTTTTGATTTTGACAAAAAGGGGGAGTATGGTAAAGTTTGTAAAGTATATATGGAAAGTATGTAAAGTATATATGGTTCTTATCTTTTTGACTCATGAGAATGTTTTCACAATGAAAGAAGTAGATGAAAGTGTAAAGTATAGAGTATATAGGTCTTATGACTCTTCATAGAGTATAGTAAAGCTATTATGGTTCTTAACTTTTTGAATCATGAGAATGTTTTCACAAAAAAAAGTAGATGAAATAAAATTTTTATGATATACTCATGCATGTGAGGTTCTTTGAAAATTTTTATTAGTGCTATATTTTGCTTTTGGACTTAATTGCATATACTCAAGGTTTTGTCATCATCAAAAAGGGGGAGATTGTTGGCTTTGGCTCCTTAGTTTTGATGATTAACAAAAGGTTGAGTATATGTTTGGACTAATGTTTCATTTCAAGATAAAGTTTCAGGACTTAGGTTATTCAAAAAGAGTACTAAGAGTACAATGATGAAACCAAGCTTGCTTGATTTTGGAAGAGCTTTTCTACCTAAACAAGATCAAATTTCTCATATTGGACCTTCCTGTTAAGAAGTAATTGACAAAAGAAACAAAGGCTTAGAGAAACTCAAGCATGGCACGCACCTCTCTAGAGTTTCAGAAAATTTCAGATCAGAGGTCGACCACCAGAGGTCGACACCTTGTCAAAGGTCGACCACCAGAGGTCGACTCATGAAGAAAAGAAAAGTTCAGCAAGGCCGGCACGGCAAAATTTCAGTGGCACGCTCCAGAGGTCGACCACCAGAGGTCAACACCTGTCCAGAGGTCGACACCAGAGGTCACTCATAGCCTGAGAATTCAAACTGGGCAGAACTATGGTTTTCTGGATTTTTTCCTAAGATAAACTGGAGGTCGACTCATGAGGTCGACACTTGATCCAGAGGTCGACTCATGGCATAACGGCTAGTTTTTCTGAACTTTTGATTTGATTTCTAACGGCCATAAACGGCCATATTTTTGATTCTAACGGTCTTTGGAGTTGTTTCAGCTTGAATGAGGTATTTAACCTCCACCAAACTTCAAAAAAGACAAGGAGACAATGTGAAAAAGATTAGAGTGAAAGTACAAAGCCTTCAATCAATTCCAAGCCAAAAAGAGTGAGAAAACCAAGAGATTCCTTAGCCAAAAGCTTTCCATCTTTGAGGAATCCAACTTTCAAGTATTTGGCATTTAGTGAGGTCCAAATTCCAAGAGAAAGGCTTGAAGAGTCTCCATCAAGAGCTACATTGAATTACTTTTTGCTCAAAAGGAGTTTGTCTTGTTTTATTCATTGTATTCATATTCTTTTGTCTTAGGCTAGTTTCAAGGGAATTTGAAACTAGTGTGAGGTTTGTTGGTGAGCCAATTGATAAAACCAACTAGGGTTGCTTGTAAGCCCAAGCCAAAACAAGTGTGAGGTTTGTTGGTGAGCCAATTGATAAAACCAACTAGGGTTGCTTGTAAGCCCGAAGCCAAAACAAGTGTGTAAGGTTTTGACTTGTGAGCCTGGTAAAACAAGTCGGCTGTAATCTAAAGATTATAGTGGAAATTCCCAAGTGGAGCTTGGGGAGTGGATGTAGGTGCTAGGTGCACCGAACCACTATACTTCTTTGTGTTTGCATTGCTTTACTCTTTATCTTCTTTTGCTCTTTAATTGTTGTTTTATTTCATTGCTTCCGTTGCACAATTACTTGAGCACTATCACTCTTCACCTTTGAACTTGATAGCACATATATTGCTTTAATTTTAAAATATCCAATTCACCCCCCCTCTTGGGCACCATATCTGGGCAACAGTTTGTGACTAATGATATGTTGTTACCTAGGATGACAAGTTTATTGAGAATTGGTTATTATGGCCTATAAATTGGTTGTCCTCTTAATCAGGAGTGTGGCATCACTAGTATGGCAGGCAGGTGAGTGTAGGAGTATATTTCATAATAGTGACCAACTCTGGAGTACTCTGCTGTCAAGAGTATCTCGCAGAAAGAGTATAGGTATAAGTGTCCCCCAACCTAAAACTATCATGGTGACTTAGCAAGCAAATCAGTATACCTTTGCTAGACTACCTGGATTTTAATCTAGTGATGGAAGGTTTATGGGTGCACAAGTACTTCTTAATCGATGTTGAGTCAAGAAAGATTGACCACTCCAATTACTTTTCGATTGATCATGATGGTTGATCGATGATTGAGAACATTTGATAGCAAATTATAAATATGATTAATAATTTACCTTTACAAGTATTGAAATAAATAATTATTAATTATAATTAATTTTAGGATGATTAATTAGCAATTAGATTGCTAATTGGCTCAATTTGATTGAGCCAAGAGGATTGGTCAAGTCTAATTGAATTTGGTTCAATAGATTTCACCCAATTAATAGGTTATGTGATGACCTATCGCTAAAAACTTCGGATCTTATTTTTACTTTGGATTAACCCTTGATTAATTTCTAATTAATTCAGTTGTAATTAAGCCCTAATTAATTAGGTTCAAGGTATTTAATATATCTAACCAAATTAAGTTGAATTAGAATTAATTTTGACCAAGTCAAACTAAGAAACTCTTCCCTTGCACCATAATTTTTCTCATGCCAAAATGTTTTTTGCATGAAGACTCCATACCATATCCAGATTAGCACCCTCCCCTCTTTTGATTCTGATTAGGATTAAGGTTATTTAAATTTAAAAGGTAATGAGGACATGGAAAGAGGAAGAAACTATAAACTAATAATCTTTGGTTTTAGTCCAATCTTTTTCAGGTTCCCACAAATGTATGAAGAAGAAATCCAACTTTGTGAAGCACCTCTTGAAGACTCCTAATTTCATTTGAATAAAGAAAGTATGGAGTGTTTCAAGTCCACTTAGAGCCAAACAAATAAAACTAGTGAAGCCCTGTTGACCCCATAAGTGATTTTGATGATAACCAAACATTAAAGCATGCACATTTATTTCTAACAACTCTTCAAGCGGTTTACAAGTTTTTGTGGATGACTTACTTGTTCAAACTTCAACTCCTACATCTTTACTTCTTGTTTTGAGTTGTGTTGTAATCTTATTTTGTAAAGAAGAATCCAATGAAAAAGTTAAGAAAGATCTATAAAAGGGTTACTTTTATGTGTGTGTGTGCCTTAAATTTATTTTTGGTGGTGGGCATGAAAAGTTTAAAAGTGTTGTGTGAGTCTTCTTGAAGCTCAATTGTAAAAATCCTAAAGAAGTCACTCGAGCCGACCCAGCAAAGAAGAAGCCGACTCTACCTCATGGCACGTAACAATGATTCTGGTACGCCGCAATCCGAGCCGACTCGAAGGTAACCGAGCCGACTCAAGTGAATCCCAGTCGACTGGAATATGTCTGAGCTGACTCTTCCAGAGTCCAGTTTTTGAAGTTTTCTGAGAATAGCCAGACGAGCCAACCCGAACCTCAGAGAGCCGACTCCGCCAAAACAAAATTTGAAGACCCGAGAAAGCGAGCTGACCCGAACTACAACGAGTTGACTCTTCCAGAGTAAAGATTTCCGATTCTGAGAAGAAGAGCCGACCAAAGTTCATCCGAGCCGACCCCTCGAGTTCAATGTGTTCAACGATAAAAGTTCGAGCTGACCCGAGCTATCAAGAGCCGACTCGTCCAGAGTGAAGTTTTGCACCCTAAGCAAAGAACCGACTACACTGAAGAATTGACAACTCAACCTATCGACTCGAAGGATCCAAACCAACTCGAAGGAATTCGAGCTGACTCAAATATCATCTTCAGGTACATAATGGCTAGTTCTAGAATTTCTTTTTGATTGCCAAAAAGTTTTTCAATGGTCATATGTCACATCCCAATGGTCTACACATCTTAAACTATCTTGGAATGATGAAAGACCATATATTTGAGTGATTTGAACTTTCTTGAAGCAATTATTAGTGAGTTCCTAAAAGATTTGAAGCTTCATTGAATATCCCCCACCAATAAGGAAAAGAGCACAAGAGCATTCAAGTCAGTCTTCAGTCTTCACCAACTCTGATCTGAAGCTTGAAGCACTTTGGAAAAAGCCACTAAAGCAATTAAAGCTCATTCAAGTGTATCCAAGTGGACTTCTCTCAAGCTGCACCGCAACTATCTGATAACTAGAGTTTGTCATTATTGTTGCATTTATTTCAATTCATTCTTGAATTATTTGGGTTATTGGTGAGCCCGTTTGAAAACCAAATAGGTTCTTGGTGAGCCTTTGATAAAAACCAAGTGTTGGATTCTTAGCCCGTTTGAAAAACCAATAGGTTCTTGGTGAGCCTTTGATAAAACCAAGTGTTGGATTCTTAGTGATCCTGGTAAACCAAGTTGGGTTCTTGGTAATCCTGGTAAAACCAAGTTAGGTTCTTGGTGATCCTGTGAAAACCAAGTTGGGTTTCTTTGGTGATCCTGTTCAAAACCAAAGGGTGTTGGGCTTTATTTGGTGATCCCATTAAAACCAAAGTGTAGAGGTTTTGGATTGTGATCCTGTAAAATAATCCGACAGTATTCGAGTATGAATATAGTGGAAATCCCAAGTGGTATCTTGGGTAGTGGACGTAGGAGCTGGGTTTGCTCCGAACCACTATAAATTCTATATGTTTTGTTATGATTATCTGATCTTATTTAGCTTCTATAAGTTTTATTTTTGCCACAGCACCTAACACTTCATAAGGGATTTTTATTTGCACATTATCTGCTTAAATTTTTAAATTCCCAATTCACCCCCCTCTTGGGTAGCCACCTGGGCAACAACTGGTATCAGAGCAGTGTCTCTGATTACATTAGAGTAAAGTTTGATAGAGTACATCCTTGGTAGAAGACCAGTCAACTAATAGACCTCCACTCTTCGCAGGCACAAATTATTCTTATTGGAAGGCTAAAATGAAAATCTATATACAAGCTATTGATTTTCAATTATGGAAGGTCATTCTTAACGGGCCACATGTTCCCATGATCAAAATTGATGGCATGGATGTCCCTAAGCCCGAAGAAGAATGGATGAACACGACTGATGGAGACATCGACCTGCACAAATCTCGAGTAGCATGGATTCCGGAGCAATAATAAATTGGAAGAATATTTATTTAGGATTTATCTTTTGTTTAAAATTTGAATTAGGATTCCGGATGACTACTCACTCATCGATAACTTCCTGATGCTGTAGTTGTGTGAATAGTTCCTTGACCTAGAGTGTCTCGGCTACTTACAATAAGGTTGCTGTAGTTTGACAGCACAATCACATGATTCCTATCCATACGGGACCTTACGGTGTTTGTTGGCTGCAGTTAGTTTATATATTGGGTGTTAGCTTGGGTATCACTTGTAGTAGAGTATATTGTAGTCTATGCAAGCTTAAAGTAATCCTAGCAATATGCTTAAGTGCATAATTAGAGTCTATGTATAGTCAAATGAAATATTAGTCAATTGGACTGAGTTTAGGGTAAGACAATGACTGATGGTGAGTATCCATAACCAACATTACATCAGGATTTTGATAGAGGAACCGAATCACATGGTAACTATACCTAGGGTTCCAATCTTATTCTACTGGGTTGCCACTACATACTGCTAGGTGTCACTGTAGATTATGAGGGCCCATTAGGATCATTCTCAGATCGATGATCCTAATTAGGTTGAGCTGAAATTATTTCAGTCCATCGAAAGGAGTTTCGATGATGTATAATGGAGATTATAGTGTATCTCATTACCAGACAGGATAGGACCTGAGGGGTCACACACATTAGGAGCTCAAGTAACCAATCAGCAAATCATTTGGACCTAATATAAGTATTACAATTAATATTTGACCTAATTGTAAATATTACAATTAATAGTTATGGATTAATGTTAATTAATTTAAATTAGATTTAATTTAATTTAGTTAGACTCATTTAATTATCCTAATTGATTCAGGTCAATGGTGGTTCGTGTTCGATCAGATTAAAATCGGCTTTAGTTTGACTATAAAATCACTTTGTTTGAACCAAGACCTAGAGTCCATTTAGACTAGGACTCTCTCTCCTTGTCTCCCCTTCCCTCCACATGCCAAAGTGGGCCCCATTTTTTGTGTGACAAATGAAGGAGGCGTGAATATTTGGTGGACGCTAATATGGATTTGGCATGAAGTTAATTAAGAGAGGGAAGAGTCCTTCTCTTCCACTCCTCTTAAAATTCAAACCCAACCAGATTAGATCAAACTCCTTTATTTATGGCATGTAGAATTAAGGAGATTTACTGTGAAAGAAATAAAGAAAGGAAAAAGGGGTGGCTGAAAATAATGGTTTTTGTTTTTGGCATGATTTCCTTTAGGCATCTTCTCCAAAGAATCTCTCTCTTGAGGTGCCATCTCCTTTTCCTTCTTTTCTTGTTTATTTTTTCTTCCTTGTGATCTTCAAAGCTTTGAGAGGTCTTTTTCATAAAGGAAGAAGAGAGAAAAGGGTCCAAAGGTCTTGCATAGTTTGATTTGCGAGACAGAAGCCGAAAGCCGGTCCAGATTCGGATCAGCACAGTTTTAAAGCGGGCGATTTGCTGAAAGAGGAGAGGGTTGCAAAGATCTAGTGGTAGTCTGTCTGCCCTCTACAAGGAGAGAGCTTTGTGTGAATACCAATAGAGGCCGGGCATTGCGTGACTGAGCAATCCTACAGAATCCTATTTTCAGTAGCGGATCTGTATGTTTTTCAAAGCAGGCCTGGATAGCGATCCAGGTAAGTATTTTATGCTTAAAATAATTTTTATTTTAGATATAATATTTTTCTCATGTTATTCAGCATGTTAGAAATTTATGATAAACTAATTAGATTTATTTATGATTTGAATGATTAGATATAAATTATTTTTATATATGCTTCTCTGCTGCGACAAGCTGTTGATGCCTATTCGATTGCAATTTTCTGTTCCTGGGAGAAAACCACATCTTTGATGTGGAGGGCTCCAAGGCATCCTTGGTAGTTTGGAGATGTCTAGAGATAGGATAACCCTAGGATAGAGAGTCCATTATTTGATAATTTGTTTGCAATAAAACTTGAATATAATTAAAACGCTCTTCTCTATTATCTCTAGATTTAGGACTCCTTAGATTCTCATCTTTAGAATTCTTCTCTCTTTTTCTTCCTTCCTCTTCTTCCTCTTCCTCCTAAAACAAAAAAAGCCTAAAAAAATCCAAAATCACAATTTGAAAAGGGAGTTTGGTCGATTAGTGAGAATAGATCTAAACCCTACCTTTAACCAAGAAAACTTAAAGTTAACCATAAAGGAATTAGGACATCCCCTAAGTTTGAGAGACTACTGCTACTTGATTGGATATGCCCAACCATCTTGCATTCGACTATCCCAAACTAATTCTACCAATTTCAATTTCAAGATTAAGCCTCAATTATCAATATGCTTTCCAAATTTATCGGAATTGAGGATGCTTATATTTTCATTAGAGAATTTGAGGAAGTATGTGATACTCTGAAAATACATGAACGCTCAAATATGCTTGATGCGGGACTACTTAAGCATGCAAATTAATTTTCTATTATTAAGCAGTAAGTTAAGGATTTGTATCCCAAAATTCGAGCCAAAATTCTAAGCAGGAGATCCTATAGAAAATCTAGAAGATCATACATGTAGAAATAGATCCTAAAGTGAAAGAAATAGGACTGCCAAAGCTAAGAAGCCCCGGTAGGGCCAGCTCTCCTACATTACCATAACTTGTGAGTCAAGGGGGTGTACCTGGTAGTGATTGGATGATGAATCCATGAAGGGGTCACTCTATGCTCCGGATGTGCCCTGAAAGATCAAGCCGAAGATCCCGCGGATCCATGGTTTTCTTATCTGCTGACTCGAAAGCTGGTTGGATGGAATCCTAAATTTGTGAACATCGAGGGACCTGCAAAATGCCAAGGGAAGGTAGAAAACAAGGGAGCAATAGGGTAGATGGCTGAAAGAAGAAAGGGGAGGAAGGGTTGGATGTGGGGCGACCAAGATATGGGGCATCCGAGGCTGATGGAGTTGCAGGGCGGCTAAGGTTTGATAAATAGGGCCTCACACTTGTCGATGCTCAAAGAGCAAAGGCAGATTTGGGTCTCACACCCACTCCTTACGGAGGACAAAATACAAGCAAATAACTCTCAAGAAGACTTTTATTTCATCCATAAGATGATCAAATTTTTATACAAGGGTCCCTTGTATGGAGTCATAAGACTTAGGGCCCAAGCAAAAAAAAACAAGGAAATAAAGGACGCCCACTTTCTTCCTAAAGTGTGTATGCTAATATATGGAAAAACACTCTCATGCCATACAAAGTCCCTCCAAACAAGCTAGGTAGTGGGCGGCCAAAGGGGAACCAAGGGGCACCAACTTCTTTTTTCTCTTATCTTGGGGTGGACCACTCCTTTCTTAAGCAAGCTGGCATGAATCATGGGATTCATGTTTATCTGTTTTGACTTTTTTTCTTGTCATGCTAGCATGTGGAGTTGGTGTGCTTGGGTCATGGAAGGGGTGTGCTGGCGTGTGGACATCAACTCCTCATACATGGGCCAACTTCATGATTCTCCAAGTAATCCTAGGTGGCAAAATCCAGGGTATGACTGGGACTCCACGCGGCTACTGAGGTGGCACACTGGGTGGCATCCTTCACATGCTTGAGTCTTTTCTAACTGGGCTTGACTTAATACAGACTCAATACAACTGGACATGATTACAAGACCCAAAATGGTAAATGGCTCAACATGAGCTGACTTGACCGACTAAGCTCAATTGAGCTGAACATAACCCAAAACTTAACTCAAAAAACTCTAATGGTATGACTTGACTCTAAATATAGGACTCAAGTGTACTAAAGCCTGAAAAAAAACTCAATGCCCAATATAGGACTCAATGGACATAATCGGGCTTAACTAGGAAAACCCTAGTTACAACATAAAAGGGATGCATTGGGCTCACTTGATAAAACCCTTGTTGCAAGACTTCAAATGACTTAGATGACTCCATCTCTACTCATAGGACTCAAAGGGCTAACATAGCCAGATTATTGGACTCAAAGATAAAATCTAAAAATGATTAAGGGACTCAAAATATGGGACCATAGTGAGCTAGGGTTGATCCTGATGTCCCCATCAATTCTTCCTGGATGGGAGAAACTCGACCCTGTCGAGTAGGTGTCAATCTGGTGTAGGTAAAAGGGTTGGGTCGTGGTGCTGTGGGTCCTCTTGAGAGATCCATGAACATTCAGAGTCCAGTCAGCCTTACCATCGGACCAAACGATATAGATAGCCTCGGTCCTAGGTCATAACAGCTTGGCCGTCCAAGTCATGCTCGATCCGTATTCCTCTTCCAGGGTAATTTAGTGGACACTCAGGTAAGGTTTCTCTCTCAAGAATAGGGTGAGGTCCAAACATCTTACTAGGAATCACTATTGGCTCCCTATACCCAACTAAGTCCGTGATATTGAAGGTAGAGCTAATGCCAAAATCCGGGGGCAGCTCTAGTACATAGGCATTAGGTCCCACTTTCTTTATCACTCTAAAGGGTCCAGCTTTGCATGCAAGTAACTTCTTCATGGCTCCCAATAGGAACCGTTCAGGTCTAGACTTAATCTCTACATGATCTCCCTTAGCAAAATCTTTGGCTCGATTTTGGGAATTAGCCATGTTATTGTCAGTGTTCAAATGAGTGCTAATACCCTGATGCAGATGCTATGCAGAGATCGATGCAGGTGTGAACAAATGGATTAGGTCTGTGGGCTTATTAAGCTCATAACTAGATGCTACTTCACTAACTACATCTACATTGCACCAAGAGGTACATATCCTTAGGAATTCGATCCATCTTTTAGGTTTTAAGCTTAAAATCCTTTGTGAACTAAAATCCTGAAAGTCTTTTGATAGGGGTATAAAACTAAATCTTGTGGAAGTAGATAATTCCTCCAGAATTTTAGGACATGAATTGTAGCATCGAAGTCTTTAGGGTAGAAATGGTTCAACAAGCTTCTATGCTTAAGGAAAATTAATTGGGTGCTTGTCCTAACCACATGTTTGGCACTAGGATGGTCTACAAGCCCTAGTTCTAAAGTAGGGTGGGAATCCATTACAGGTGGAAGGTCATCAGGAAGGTCTTTGGGAAGCTTATCTTGAAAGTCTTCTAAAATAATGTCTACTTCCTGGGGTTGTTCCTTAGGAACTTGTTTCTAGACCTCCTCTATGGATAACTCTTGTGAACCCTTACTTCCATCCACTATGTTTGATCCTGGCTCAGTCACTTCTTCTCTATATTCTTTAGTGGATTTAAGATCTTTCTCTGTTAGGTCCTCAGTAGGTTCATCGACTTCATACTCCTCTACCAGACTTGGATCAGCCTCATACACCTCTTCTTTAGGCTTAGTAATGGGTTCAGACTCATCCTCTTCTAGCTCTCCTATATGTGAGGCTTTGGTTAGACATTGGCTAGCATAGTGTCTTGATTTGTGGCATCTAAAGCATGTGATGTTGGGACTTCTCTGAACCTCTAGTGGCTTGCTCTTATTCTTCTCTAGCTCCTCAACCTGGGGATACCCTAAGTCTTGAATATCAGTGCAATCTATTTGATCTTCAGGGTCCTCACTCCTATCATTCATGGAAACTAGTGGGATACTGGGCTTGAGTCGACTCGGGCTGGCTTGGCTAGGACCTGGTATTGGGTTAGGGGCACTAGTCCTAATGGGCTCAGGTCGGCTAAGGGGTACCTGACTAATATTTGGCTTGCACTCAAGGGTGGTAAGGGTGGGTCGACTAAGGGTGGTGGACTAATACTAGGCTCATATCTAGGGGTACTGATCCTATGGGGTTCAGGTTGACTAAGAAAAACTTGACTGGCACTAGGCTGATACCTAGGGGTTATGGGTTCCTTAGGCTCATAGGACATGGGCTCAGACCTATGGGTTATGAATTTATTGGATCTGGATGCATAGGGGCTAGGTTCATAGGTTCCGGGTTCATAGGACCGGGGTAGGTACTTTTCTCTAAGTTTGCTTTTAATGGCCCTCACAGTAGTTATGGGTACTTCTCCTTCTAATCTAGCATTCTTTCAAACTTATCCCTGTCTACCTTAGCCTAGCGAACTAACTTAGCTTTAGCAAACTTGAACTGATCTCGTTCATAATAGAAATCCATATTTTTTCAAAATACAAGTCCATATTCCTTCCCAATTAAGATAATCCTCGAACTCAAGATCACCACCAATTTAGGTTCTCCTATGAATCTATAATTGGTTTTCTCTATACTAAGATCCAAGATTGGTACAGGGTGTGGGGTTCTCCTAAGGTTGGGCTCCAAGTATGGGTCAGGGTATTGGGTTCTATTAGGGTTGGAGGTGTGAGCAAAGGTAGCTCAGGTTTGGATCTAGTTTGGGTCCTATGGATTTTCTCTATAGTTCCTAACCGTCTGCTACTCGATCAAACCTATGGTTCATTTGGGTGAATGATTGGGCCATTTGTTCAGTTGAGGGCTTCTTATTTGGGCTTCAAGATTAGAATTATCCATGGTTCAGCCGACTGTGGTGTAGTGGATGATATAAGACTCTTGACCTAGTGCACATGCAAGACTCAAAGGACAAATCGACTATGGTTTCCTAGACCTAGAGCCCAAACAGAATGGGTCGACCCAACTTACACACAACACAACACTTAATCCTTCCACGGGTCAGGTAAAGGTGGGGTGGTGGGAGGCCCCCCTGCTTCCGCAGGGACCCAATTAAGGAACCACCAGTTCGCTTAGATATTTGCCTCTGGATCTCTAGCCTTAGACACCCACTTCCAGGAATAGGTGAGGTATTGGGTGAACTAGTCTTCCCACAAGGTTCGAACCCGACCTGTTGGTGTCCCTAAATTGCTTTAGGTTGCTACTTGATTTTAAATTGGCTTGGGTTCAAATGCAGGGGGGTTTTTTGGGCTAAGGAAGGTGATCAAATCCTTCCCACATCTGACATAGTAGATTGCCCTTAAAACTTTTATGCATATGATGGCACACATATGAAACTCAATTAGGATTTTTAATTTCTTTTGTATTTACTATATTTTTTTGGTAGAAATATAATATGCAGGAAATTACTTAATATGTAGGAAATATGCAGAAAAATCAAAATATGCAGAGATTATGCAATCAAAACCCTAAACATGCTGAAATACTACTTGCTGAAATTCTAGGTGCAGAAACTTTCTAAGCAGAAAATCAGATGTGCAGAAGACTTAAATCCGAATTAAATTATAAAAACATTAATAAATAGAATAAATATGAATAATCCATCAAATAAATTGAATTTTCTGTTCTGAGCTATCTATATACAGAAATAATTAATGAATAGACCATATACAGGAATTACAGGATGTAGAAATTAATATGCAAAAGAAACAAAAACATGCCCAAATAAATCATGGGGCCTTGCTCTAAAGAATTCATGTCCAGTCTTATCTCATTACTCATCCCATGGACAGACAGCATACTGATTTTCACGCATATACCCTGCTCAGGAGGCGTGAACTTTCTAAAGAAAGGATTTTGGAAGATGAAAACTAAGCCGGAAACTTGCTCTGATACCAAATGATGCAGGACTACTTAAGAAAGCAATTAATTTTTTTATTATCAAGCAGTGAGATAAGGATTTGTATCCCAGAATTTGAGCCAAATTCTAAGTAGGGGATCCTATAAAAAATCTAGAAGATCATCATCACGAAGAAATAACCCTAAAGTGAAAGAAATAGAACCGCCGAGGCTAAGAAGCCCCTGTAGGCTAGCTCTCCTACAATACCATAACTTGTAAGTCAAGGGGATGTACCTGGTAGTGATTGGATGATGAATCCATGAAGGGATTGTTCTATGCTCCCGATGTGCCATGTGTTGCCCAGTAAGCAACCCAAGAGGAGGTGAATTGGGTCTCTAAAAAATTATTACTTGATGCAATGCATAGTGTGTGATCCAATCCAACAATTAAACAAAGTACTATGAATACAAATGAAGTGCTCTTAAGTAAATGTGCAGCGAAAATAAAAGCAATAGATGTAAGAGCAAGTAAGGAGACAAGCAACCACAAACATAAAGAAGTATAATGGTTCGGTGCTATCCAATGCACCTACATCCACTCCCCAAGATCCCCTTGAGAATTCACTATAATCTCAACCAATTATAGCCGATTAGTTTCCAGGCTCACTAATCAAAGCTCGACTTGTTTTCACAAGGCTCACAAGTCAAAACCTCACTTGGTTTTATGGGCTAACCAAGAACCTAAATGGTTTTAAGGCTCACCACCAACCTCCCTTGGTTTTCTGGGCTAACCAAGATCCTAATTAGTTTTCAAAGGCTCACCAATAACCTCCCTTGGTTTTGCAATAGGCTAACTAAGAACCCTTACAACAAATAAGTTTTGAAGTAGAGAAACAATAAAGCTTTCTAATAAAAAGCAGTATCTTTTTGAAGCTCGTTGTTGTGATGTTTTCAACTTGATGAAGTCTCTTTGATTGCTCAAGAATGGTTGATCTTTAATTCTATTAAAGTCTGTTGAATGCTTGGAGGCTGCTTTTGCTTGAGAGTGGTTGAACTTCAGTGAATAAGAGTGAATGCTCTCTTTTCTTCTCTCTTGGATATTTCTTTTTCAACAACTTCAAATATCTTCAATAATTATCCTTTTGATTTCATTTGATTTGGAGTATATATATATACCTTCCCAAGGCCTCAAATCCAATTTGTAGTTGTTAGACACGAAACTAGCCATTGGGGGTAAAAGGGACGAGTTCTGTGTTTGAAAAATTGGTCGTTACTGTTCCCAGAACTCCATGTGTCGACACTTCAGGCCGTGAGTCAACACTTTAGGTCGATACTTGAACTTCTTGAGTCGATACCTAGTTCAAAAGTCTTCAATGTAGCTTCTGAAAATCTCAGATATGTCGACACTTCTTCAGGTGAGTCGACACTTCACCAGATCTTCATCTTCAGCAAGTTCTATGACTTAAAAATCTTAGACGATGAGTTGATCCATGTGTCAACACTTTGAGTCGACACTTCAAGTCCATATGTTGACACTTCAGCCGTGCCATCTAAAACTTTTTTTGCATATCGCTTGAGTCGACACTTCACTATCATGTGTCAACACTTGGTGTCATGTGTCGACACTATGAGTCGATACTTCACTGAGTTCTTCACAAAATATCTGAATTTGTGCTAAATCAAGTCTATATTAAAATTAAGTATCCATTCAAGCAAACTTTAACTGACCAAGACTTCTTTGAGTAGATCTTTCATCTAAACTTGGCTTCTTCGATCAAACAATCTTTTATCAAATTGATGAGCACCTTTTTCTATAAAACATACTTCAAAAAAATCATTAGTACTCAACTTATACTTAACTATTTTGCTATCATCAAATCAATAACAGAGTCAATAATCTTCCCCTTTTTGATGATGACAAACCTTTAAGTATAAATTGCATAAAAGGCTTTCAAAAGAATTTTCAAGGTGCAAAGAGCTAAATGTAATAGATGTATCAAAGTGATTGTAATATTGAAAAGATGTATCAGAGCAAGAGTGTTATAAGGATTAAGAGTATCAGAGCTTTAGGATAAATAAGATATAAACTCATGTATCATGATACTCTACAAGGAAACATGCTTATGAGAGTCAAAAATTCAGCAATAAACAAGGCTTCCCTGAACAGATGATTCATAAAAGAATTTGTAAATATCTTTTTAAGCATCTAAAGAAAAGATTTAACATGAAATTCAATTCAAAATAGATTTTCAATATAAAGGAGGTATTGCTCCCCCTTACTTAAGGAATTTATAAAGATTTTCAATTTAAGCTCAACCAATTTTCAAAAGAATTTTCAAATTTGTAAGTTTCCAAACATAATTTTATACTATAACACTGTTACTTCTCACCTGCACATTTATACTTTAGTCATATTACTCCCCCTTTTTGTTATCATTAAAAGGTAGGAAGAGAGTTGGCAAGTCATTCAAGATATAATATTGAAGTACAATGTAAGAGTTCATTCATCCATCAAAAGACAATGAAGTATTAAAGGAAAGTTAAAGCATTTCATTCATTTGAGATCATAACATGTAGTACAACATAAGATTTCATACAAAGTAAGAATATGTACAATAACAAAGCATACAAAAAAAAGTGCATAAAAGCAAACTATCTAAACATAAAACGATCCTAATCCTTATCCTCATCATCGGAAGATCCGATCTCAATGGTCCAGTATCAGTGAAAGAGCGAGCTCGGGGCCACATCAATCTGAGATCACGAAGATGGGTCCTGGTCGGTCGTGGAGGAGTACTACGACCACGTCCTCTACATCGAGCATACGTCCGACCTCTAGCTGAAGCAGAAGAGGTGAGGTAATGTCCTCAGCATGAATAGAATAGATCGGGGCGACAGTCTCTACAACTATCAGATTGGTGTATGATCAAAGGATGGACCAGAATCAAGATACTGAAAGCTATGTGTATAAAAACCTAGCTCTCGGATAAGGGAGGATGTATGGATGGTAGGTGTATCAATAGTGGGTGTGTCAAAAATAGGTGTATTAGCTGATGAAATGATAGGCATATCAACGATAGGCATATCAATTGAAGAATGAATGGGTCTATCTGTAATTAGTGAGTCAATAATAGGAGTGTCAATAATGGGGGTATCAATAACGGGTGAATCAACAACAGGTGAAAAATAGGAATAGAACATGATCATCTGATCTGGATGGTGGAGTAAATAAAACAGGAGTCTGAGTGGTGAACAGGAAGGCTCACAAATGGGACTCCTAGGCAAGTCTGCTGTCACCTCTGGCACTGGCTCTGAAATCAAATCTGGGAAGTCAAAATTATCAGAGTCAGTCTCCTCATCACCATCATCATCACTATCATCAACAACTGGTGCTGGGGCAGATGGAGCTGGATCAAAATTGGTACTCCCTGTAGGTTTGGACAGTGTGTTCAGAATAGCTGAGATGCCAACACTCAGTCCTCTGTGGCTCTCTCTGGTCTCAGCAATGAAGCAATCAAATCGCTGTCTAATGATCAAGATGTATGTCTCTATGCAACTGACTCTATCCAATAGACTCTCTGAAACTCCTAGAGTATCTGATTGAACTGGCTGAGACTATGGTGTAGGCTCAGACTGAGAAGCAAACTCTGGCTGTACTGCTGGCTCAGGCTAACTCTCTAGAAGAGGTGACTCTATAGGTCCGCCTCGTCGGAAAGAAAATGCTCCTCTTCTGTAGCATCATCATCATCTCTGTCATCGGCCTGACCAGATACTCTACGTCCGGATAGGCCGAAGATGCGAGAGCAATCTATCGAATCTCGGGCATATGGTTACCATATAATTTATCCCTTTGACCTCCAATGCTCAAGATGACCTAAGGTTAGACTGCCAACCCTAACTGAGTCAATCCACAACATGTCTCAACCTTGCAAGTCCAGTGACTCCTCACTAGGACTACCCCGGCCGAGGATTTGCTAAATTGAGACACTATGAGACATTCAATCCAAACAATTTGGACAGGTCAATTCCATCTTGGTCTGTTTGAATATCTTCCCCTGCTCTGTTTTGCCGTGTTTCACCGTGGGATGAATGATAAGGACTGATGTTGATCGGATGTGCTTGAGATTACGTTTTGCCAGCGATCTGGATTGGGTTTCTTGTTGGCCTCTCCCCATGCATATTTCTTCTCTCTCAGTCGTTGGTCTTCACCGTGTGATTTTGCTCGCCTTGTTATCATCCTGCGGCCATTCCCGTTCTTTGAAACTGATCCTAATCCTATTCAAAAGAGTTTTGATTTTAGCTGGACTTTTCTCATTGTGATTTCTTTGGACTCTCTCATGTTGATTTCCTGGTTTACATGGTGGTCTTCCCGTACGTCTTCCTTTTCTTTTGGTCGATGCCTTCATGAGATTTCTTTGCACCTCTGTTTTTATTTTGCTGGCTGGCCGTGAGATGTGTGAGTGAGGGAAGAGAGGAAGTAATAGTGGTGCGGACACCAGAGGCACCAGAATAAGCAGAGGCTTCTCAACCCTCTGTGGATCACTTAGTTATATTCAATTCCATTGTAATAAAGCTTAGTTCATCTAAGTTGTCTTTACTTGAGTCCTGTATCAGTCAGCTCATGTTAAGTTAATTTTATTTTTTTGAGTCTTGTCCAAGTACACTGAAGACTCAAGACCACATCCAAGTGAAAACCAAGTCCAACCAGCTTAAGGACATGGAAGTGAAGCCCAAGTCCAACCTAGTCTGAGAGTTTGAAGACCTCAGGAGGAGAAATCAAAAGTCCTGAAGCACTGGACCGTAGCTGGAAGCAAATTGGGCCAGTCTAGGCCCAGGAAGGAGCTAGGGTGCCACAAGCTTAGAGTGACCTTCCCCTTGGTTGGCCATTTAGAGTCACCCCTCTTGGCCGACCAAGGCAAGGAGAGGAGAGAGATTGTAGGGATTTTTCTTCCATGGGTTTCCTTATTTTCTAGCTAGGATTTGGGTGGGAATAGAATTCCTAGGTAAAGTCCATTGTACCCTTACTTGGAGCCCAGATTAAGGGTCTATTAAAGGACCCTAGTCTCTTGTATGAGAATTAATTTTGATATATGAAATATAATTGAGTTTCTACAACTGCTGTGTGCTACCCTGCTGTGTGCTTAAGGGGTTCTGAGAGCTTTTCTACTTCCCAGTGTTTGCAACTGCATCCTGCCACCAGCCTACCCTCCAAAGCCCTGGCCACCCACTCCAAAACACCTCTTCCCTTTGCTATTTTGCCCTTATATCTTCTTTCCCTTTGAGTTTTCTAACCCTTGACAAGTCATTTGCAGGTCCCTCGACTTCAACGAATCCAACGACTCCAGCCAGGCCTCAATCGAACCACTGAGCAGAAAGCCGGGTATCCGCGGGTCTCTAGCTTGGTTTTCCAGGCCGCATCCATCGAGGATGAGTGATCTCTTCGTTGCGATCTTCACCAAGCGCATCAGACATTTCCAGGTACACCCCTCTGCCATCAGTAGTTTTATTAAAGTGAACTAGCCTAACCGAGGCTTCTCAGCCTCAGTGGTCCTTCTCTTTTTGTTGCTTTTAGGTCCTATCTTGCATGCTGTAGTCTTTTATCTTGCATAGTTTTCCCTGTTTAGATACTTGGTCTGCTCTTCAGGATTTAGATTCACACTTAAATTAAAACATACAAAAATATAATTGCATGCATATATAGGTTCTGCATCAAACAGGGCATGAGAGGGAAAAACAGAGCGTGTGAGAGCGTACAAGGGAGTAATAGAGGGATCTATGAGAGAGAGTTTTATGGGATGAAAGTTTGAGTGCTGAAATTCGTTCAGCATCCATTTGCAATCATCCCTTATTTTTTAGTTTCTTTGTGTGCTCATGGTAGAGTTTGGCGGTCTTGGAGAAGATCGTCGGTGAGGACCTTTTGGCTTTCCCTACACCACCTATCTGAGACTTGTTCTTTGATTCCTAGAGGACTAGCATCCTTTCGGGAGTTGGATCAAGAGCCCGTGCATGGATACTCTAGAGGGTGGACACTTGGACACCTCGAGAGATTGGATCGATCTCTTCTTCTTGCTGTTGCAGATCTAATTTGCTATTGAAGGAGTTTAACCAGCTGCTTTGATTTGCTGTTGATCTATTCTGAAGATTGAGGAAGTCGGCTTCTTCCTACTTTGATCAGTATATTATTTACTTTTGTTATCATGCATGCCTAGATCTAGAAATTATCATGTTGTTTATAATTATTGCACTTGCCTTTACATACATGTGTATCTGTTTCATGCATCAAATTTATGTTAAATCCTGTGCATGAGTAGGTTTTTCCGTATGTATGCTTAAAAGTTTAATTATGCAATACCTACTCCCTAGTGTAGCGTGCCTAGGGTAGGCATCCGGTGCACTGGTTTTCCTTCAGTGGTATCAGAGTAACAGGTTCCTGTGTAGCATATCATGATTGCATGTATAGATCTGTATCTAGATTAGGGATTACTTTTAGGAACCTAGTTGAGACCTTCACCATGGCCGTGTGTCCGTAGAGATTAATCAGGGTTTAAAACCCCTATTTTTCTATGGAACGAGGCGATCATTTGTGTTGACCTTTTCAGAAGAATCCTTAAAGGAAACCTAGGATATTAAAAATGTTTTAATCCTAATACATGATTATACATTGGCATAGGCTTGCAATATTTTAAATTGATATGATAGAACTAAATATGATGCATGAAATATGTAAAAGGGTTTTACATGAATTTAATTAAAAATGTTTTAATTAAAAGTTGGCTTATAATCTAACAATTATGAATTGAAAGATTAATTAAATGACAAGCCTGATTAGGGTTTATGAAACCTAATGTCATTTGAATAAGCCATCCGGGTTAATTGGGTTAGCTATCTGATTGGGTCCATTTATTGGGTTAGACTTAAGTTAGTTGAATTGGACTTAAGAGAACTAATCAAATGTTGATTAAGGACCTTCTCTTTAGTATCTATCTAATAGTTAGATGGGTTAGTCCATTCTTCTAAAATGGATCTAATTAGTGGCTTTGTGAAAACCCTAGTTCTTAGGCTGGTCTAATCGAGTCTGGTAAATCGATTGGTGTCTAGGCAGGTTTGGCAGTTTTGATCATGGCTGCATGAGGCTACCTCTTTCCTGGCCACTTGGTTGTGGTGTTTAGGAAAGATGGTTAATGGCAGATACTCACCCATGATCTCACCTACCTGGCCAATTCAATCAACCAGAGCTGATTAGAAAAGCTTATTGATTTGAGTTAACCCATGTCACCCAAGTTGATCAGCCTGTCTGATCTTTAGGTGCCATGGACCAACTTGTTGAATTTAATTCACCCTCCTGAGTATTGATTTGATCAGTGGAGGTTGATCCATGTTCTTCTCACTATTCTTCTATCATAATTGAATTAAAATCCTCTAAAATTATAAGGTCCTTAAAAAGACTAAGTTAATGAGTTGATGGTGTCTTAGCCTCCCATTAGTGGGTTAGTATAAGTAGTCCTTTAGCTTGGTGTACATCGGCAGTTCCATAGAATGGGTGCATCCAGTTTCTGGATTACTCTCCCATAGATGATGGTTCAGTGCAACCTTTTTAATGGTGATCATGGGGTCGGCCATAGTCGAGCTTGGTCATTTGTTAGCTGGAAGCATCGGATTTGTCATATTAATGGTTGGACCTAACCAGAGACCTGCAATAGGAGGCCCCTAGGTCGATTGGGGGTTCTATGGGAAAAATTTAATTACTGAAAGTTGCTTAAGGAAGTAATTGGTTAGAGAACCTACCTTTAGACACATATGGGTGAGCCGGCCATAGTCAGGCTCATACATGGTCTATTGGATTTCAGTACCCACTATGAAATGATGATTTCATGGATTGGAGATAGAGGCACCCAATCTAAAAATTAGTGGGAGGGACCTTTAGACTAAAGTCCAAGTCTTTTGGTTTAATTGATTAATTCATATACTTATTTGGTCTTAATATTCCTTTAGATGTCTTCAAACCTTTCGCTCCGATCACTTCTCGATAGCGAGAAGTTAAAGGGTCCCAATTTCGATAGCTGGTATCAAAATTGAGGATAGTCCTGGAGCACAAGTGGATCATTTATGTGATAACGGATCCAGCACCCCGAAATCCCTCCTGCCAATGCTCGGAGTTCGGTCAAGGACACTTATTTGAAGTGGGTTTCTGATCGGACTACTGTCTGATGCATAATGTTGGCGACAATGAATGACGAGCTTAGTTGCAAATTCAAGGAGACCCAGCCAGAAGAGATTCTTCAAAGGTTGAAGGAATCTTTCGGCATGCCAGACGATGTGGAGCGGAGAACACTCCGATGCTTAAGTTAGCGGGGGGTTTGGAGTAACAGGGTGGAGAGAAAAAGAAAGAGCGTAGCGTGGAGAGGAAAGAACATCTTACCCCAGCGGATGTCCCCTGGATATCTTTTATGGGCATGACATACTACCCAATTCATTAGAGGGCAGAAATAAAGTCCCTGATTCGCCCCTGGGAGGATCAGAGTGATGGCCAGGTGGCATAAAATCGTGGCCATGTCGTGGAGTTCGTTGCAACAGAATTCTGCACCAGCTGGAGGGAGTCTTCCAAACCTCCAAGCAGTTCCCTGGATGGGGATAAGTCCGTCGAGCTAAGAGGGTGGATCAACCGGTCTCCAGGTTGGTCGGCCTCTAGTAGGTCGGCCATTAATGAGTCAGCCAATATTCAGGTCGTCGGCCTCCAGACCAGTCGGCCCTACAGTCAGTCAGCTCGTTGGACCTCCGGTGGGAAGTAGTCAGGACCTCCACGAGAGCCGATCAGTGAGAGCTTCAACCTGTATCAACCGGCTGAACACCTTGTCCAGCCCATCCCGGGCTAGCCGGATAGGTATAACAGTTGCCCCCTGCTGCTGGGCTTTGAGGAGGCACGTTACCCTCGAAGTGTAGGAGCACAGTTTTTGGTACAGATCATGCCCATTCAGGCTTGATCCGGGATCATCATGAGGTGGGTCGATTCTCCCCACGATCGGCCTCTTGGATAGATGTCAGCCCTACATTGGGGGTGCAGGTCGCAATTAATGGCGAAAAGGTGTCATGATGAGAGTCAGGCTGGCAAGTGTACTAGCGAGAGCGAAGGGACGCGCCGCACCATGTGGTATCTGGGTGGTCGGCTCCATTTCTTATGCGATTCATTCACTATTGATTCAGCACTTACACGGATCACCATCTGCCATTAGGATCGGCCTGTCGCTTCGGTCTTGGAGATGTGGGCGGTCGCGTCTTCCGATAGGGTGGTTGAAATGCCCACAAAGAGAAAGGCAGTGCCCTCCCCCGGAGGCCTATAAAAGAGGGGCGACGCGCTCTGGGAAGGTTTTCCAGCTATGTTTGCGCCCCATGAGAGAGTGAGCTTCTCCTTCTTCCTCCCCGAAACCCGGCTCTTAGGAGTTCATCTTCAGGTTAGCTCCTAAGTCTTCCTTCTTCTTCAATCTTAATGGCGACCACTAGTAAGGGTCCAGTCCAGAGACCTAGGCAGCCAAGTCTGAGTGAGATCCCATCGACCATGACCCGAGAGTGGGTTGAGAACCTTAGAGCAGTGTACGGATCCCTACCACTTTGCACCTCATGTTGCCGGGCTGAGAGGGGAGAGCGAACAGTCCGTTGGGGCCAGGAACCCTACCAATGTACGAATCTCACCTCAAAGCCGGTTTGAGGTTCCTGTTGAACCCCTTTTTTGTAGAGGTCTTCAAGTTCTATAGGATAACCTTGGCGCAATTAACCCCGAACAGCATCCGGTTCATATGCTGTTTCATCGTGTTGTGTCATAGGGTTGGACTTGAACCTAGGTTATCCCTTTTCGGCAACTTCTTTCTTTTGAAAAAAGACTTTAGGAGTCAGGAATGGTGGATGTTCAGTCCCCGTCCCGGTCAAAAATCTTAGAGTGTCTCTCGTCGGCCGTCTACGGTGGAAGGCCCGGTTCTTCCTTGTGAGCAGTCTCCAGTCCTGGGGGTTCGAGCCCTTGTGGAGGGAGCTATGGGCGAGGCTTCGAGAGGGGAGGTCGATCTGATGGCCGACCAGGCTAAATTCAAGGAGATCAATGAAGCTAGCCGACGGCGGTATTTGAACTGCTGGGGGAAGACCGCCTTCACCAGGCAGGGATCAGCTCCCAAAGATTTTTAGGCAAGGGCCGAATTCTTTCTTCACGGTTCGCCCTCTTGATCTTGTTGCATTTCTTCCTTCAACTAATCTTCAATCTCTTTGTAACAGGAAGGGGATGAGTAGAATCGATAAGGCCAAAGTCATTCAATGGGCGGTGTGGAAAAGGCCCGCCCCAGGTTGGCCCCAACATCGGCTACCGAAAGATAGAAGAAGAAATGGGAGGAGAAGCAGCCTGCGCTTGTCGTGGAGGTAGAGTCTGACGAGGACGACACTCCCCTTACTGAGGTGCTGGCCAGGAAGCATCCGGGGCTTCGTTTGTCACCGAGGAGTCGACTGCCCCACGGGGGCAAGAGCAGCCGGAGCTACCCAGTACAGTGGCAGTGTCGCCCGTGTGTCCGTCGGCCTAGATATAGCGGAGCCCTCGACGAACAGAGAAAGGGGATGGCCGTAGAAGGGGCCGACGATGAGGCGACCGAAGAGGAGTCTGATGAAGAAGTTCGTCAGGCGGAGTTCCAGCATTGGAATGCTTTGGACCACCCCCGGAGAGCGCAGAGCCTACTCAGGGGGGCGATGACCGACGTCGACTGGGAGCGGTCAATCCAAAGCAACTTGAGTGACATAGCGGTAGAGTCCTACCGTAATCTCATGAGGGTAAGGCATCCTACGTGATTTCTCATATCTTTTCCTTTCTCTTACGGCCCTGACTTAGCTTTATATTTGCAGCTCCTCCATGACATCTCCTTGATGGACAACGGCATCGGCCGAGTGCTTCACGTAGCCAAAACCTCCGCCAGAAGAGTACAGGAGCTGGAGGCAACTCGAGCTGCCATGGAGGCAACTCAAGCTACCATGAAGGCATCTTTGAAATCTGCGGAGGAGAAGTCGTCGGCCACCCAAGCAGAGGCCGAGTCGTCGAAGGAGGCCCTAAAGGAGGCAGAGGGCCGACTGGCTGACCGGGAGGCCAGACTAAAGAAGAGGAAAGCGAAGGTGGCTTCCCTCACTCGCCGGTTGCAAGAAGAGGAGGGTTGATTCTCGAGGCCGACAAGAGGGCACAGGCCGAGCGGGCAACGGTGGTATAGCTGACGACCCAGCTTGAGGAAGCAAGGGAGCTGGCCACGAGGCAGGTTCGAGATGCAATAACGGCATACAAGGCCTCCTCCGACTTCGATGAGAAGGTTGAAGAGGCAGCGTCGGACTTCTACAGAGAGGCTACGACGACTGCTTGAACAAGGTGGCCTTACTTTTCTCGGAGCTAGACCTGTCAGGTGCGAAGCTGAAAGGACCTACGGAGGAGGGAGAGCCCCAGGCCAAAGGTGAGACAGAGGAGGCCAAGGCTGAAGTAGAGGCGACGGACATCTCGGTCGGGCCCCCAAGTGCTACGGTCCCTGTTATCCTTCCAGTTGTAGCGGACGGGGCCGAAGCTAGGGCCCCTGACGCACCTTCCATGGGTCCGACCTGAGGGGTTTGTAAAGATCCGACCCACCTTCTTTTGTAAGCATATGCTTTTGAACTTATGAAAAGGCCTTTTAGCTATCTCATGTGTATGAGGAGTGGAATAGATATTTTTCTTTCAAAATTTTCTAAGTGTTTCCAGTCAGCTTCCTCATACCGCAGGTCACCTTCTTTTTCTTCCAAAGTTTTTTAAGTATTTCCAGTCGGCTTCTTCATACCACAGGTCACCTTCTTTTTCTTCCAAAGTTTTTCTAAGTGTTTCAGGTCGGCTTCTTCGTACCGCAAGTTACCTTCTTTCTAGACGGCCATTCGATGCCAGCCTGGTTTGGATACTTAGGAAAATTCCCGAGTATTTTCGGTTGGCCTTTGAGGTTTGAGGCTGATACATTGGCCGGAAAGGGCGACTACTTACTTCGAGCTCATGAACCGGGAGATTTGCTCCCAGCTTGATCCGTCAGCTATCTCAGTTTGCCATCTATTCTCCATGAGGTTCTGCACAGGCCATGTGCGTGATTGCCGACCAGAGACGGACTTTTGGAGTGGGCTGCCCTAGAGCCTCTGCCAACCGGAGTCAGACTTTCGGAGTGGGCTGCCCTAGAGCCTCTACCGACCGGAGTTGGACTTTCGGAGTGGGCTGCCCTAAAGCCTCTGCCGATCGGAGTCGGCTGCCCTAAAGCCTCTGTCGATCGGAGTCGGACTTTCAGAGTGGGCTGCCCTAAAGCCTCTGCCGATCGGAGTCGGACTTTTAGAGTGGGCTGCCCTAGAGCCTCTGCCGATCGGAGTCAGACTTTCGGAGTGGGCTGCCCTAGAGCCTCTGCCGACCGGAGTTGGACTTTCGGAATGGGCTGCCCTAGAGCCTCTGCCAACCAGAGTTGGACTTTCGGAGTGGGCTGCCCTAGAGCCTCTACCGACCGGAGTCGGGCTTTCGGAGTGGGCTACCCTAGAGCCTCTGCCGATTGGAGTCAAACTTTCGGAGTGGGCTACCCTAGAGCCTCTGTCGATCAGAGTCGGGCTTTCGGAGTGGGCTGCCTAGAGCCTCTACCGACCGGAGTCAGACATTCGGAGTGGGCTGCCCTAGAGCCTCTACCGACCGGAGTTGGACTTTCGGAGTGTTGATGGAAGAAACTGTAGACTTTATTGATAGTACTTGCAAAGGTTGTTTATATTTCATAGGCGCGATATTTGTTGCCCGTCCAACTGCTCGAGCCGATAGGTCCCGGCCTGGATTACTTTGCTGACTCGATAAGGACCTTCCCAATTAGGAGAAAGTTTTCCTTGCTCGATCAACCTTGAAATCTCCATCCTCCGCAAGACCAAGTCTCCAACTTGGAAGGTTTGTGCCTTAACCCTCGAATTGTAATATCTAGCCATCTTCTACCGGTAAGTCGCCATCTTCATGCCTGCCCGGAGCTTGTTTTCCTCCAGCAAATCTAAGTCAGCCCTTCGTTGCTCCGAATTGATCGGCTCAGAGAGGTGATCGACTCGCAGGGATTGCAAAGAGATTTCTACGGGGATGACTACCTCACTCCCATAGGTCAAGTTGAACGGAGTTTCTCCAGTTGCCGTCCGAGCGGTAGTCCGGTATGCCCACAGTACCGAGTGAAGCTCTTCCATCCAAAGTCCTTTGGCTTCATTCAGTCGAGTCTTCAACCCATGCAAGATCGTCCGGTTGGTGACTTCAACCTCCCCATTGGATTGAGGGTGGCTGACCGAGGTGAGCCAATGGGAAATGTGGTATTGCTGGAAAAAATCTCTCGGAACTTTGAGTTGTCAATTGTCTTCCATTATCTGTAATGATTGTCCGTGGGATGCTGAACTAGAAATAATGCAATTTCGGATGAAGTTCTCCACCTTGGATTCCGTTATCTGCGCCACTACTTCTTCAGCCTCCACCCATTTGGTAAAGTAATCGATGGCCACAATGAGGAATTTCCGTTGGCCGGACGCTAGGGAAAGGTCCCAGGATGTCCATGTCCCACTGGGCAAATGGCCACGGCACCACGCGGTATCGGGTCCTGGCTGGCGGCCTCCTTTGGACACCCGAATACCTTTGACACGCGTCACACTTCTGCACGAAGCCTGATGCATCCTTTTGAATTGTGGGCCAGTAATCCCTGCCAGATAATTTTATAGGCTAGGGATCTTCCTCCAAGATGGTCGCCGCAAATGCCTTCATGCACCTCCCTGAGCGCATAGTCTGCATCGGTCGGCCCCAAGCACTTTAATAATGGCTATGAAATGACCGCTTGTACAGGATTCCGTCGAGGATGACGTACTTAGAGGCTGTCGAGCGTATACGCTTGGCTTCAGCCAGGTCATCCGGAAGAGTGCCCTGAACCAGGAAGGTATGGATCGGGTCCATCCAAGATGCCTCTTGCCCACCTGATACATATTGATCGGCTCTTCAGCAATGCTTGGACATTGCAGATGTTCCACAAAGGTCCGATCGGAGGTGCTGACCATAGCCATAGCCAACCACGACAGGGCATCCGCTTGAGAGTTCTGTAGCCGATGTATATGGAATCTCGAAAATTTGAGTAGAGATGTAAAGCATCGTACCTTGTCCAAGTACTTGGCCAAGGTAGGGTCCCTTGTTTCAAACTCACCCTTTACTTGATTGACTACCAACTAAGAGTCGGAGAAAGCCCGGATTCTATCGATGCCTAATTCACCAACTATCCTCAACCCCACAAGTAAAGCTTCGTATTCCGCTTGGTTGTTCGATATCTGAAATGCAAAGTACAGGGCATACTCCAGACATTGCCCGTCGGGGTTGGCTAAAATCAGCCTGCCCCACATCCAGCGAGACTAGAAGCTCCGTCTACATGAAGAGTCCAGGTGGGCTTGATCTCTCCTGCTGGACCGCCATAGGTACTTCGGCTATCGAAGAGGTGTCCTCTGGCCCTCATGTGCATTCTGCTATAAAATCAGCTATTACCTGGGCCTTCAAGGCCGATCGGGATTAAAAGGAGATGTCGAACTAGCCCAGCCTAACATCCCACTTGGCGAGCCGTTCGGAGGTGTTAGGACTTTGGAGGATTGCCTTGAGGGGCTGGTCAGTCAGCACAATGATCGAATGCGCCTGGAAATAGGGTCGGAGGCGCTTCGCTGCTATGACCAACGAGTAAACCAGTTTTTGGACTTTGGGGTACCTTGTCTCGGCATCGTGGAGGACTTTGCTGATGTAATAGACAGGTTTTTGCTGGCCATCTTCCCCCATCCGCACAAGGATGGCGCTGACGGCTTCATCAGAGACCGGCAAGTATAGGTACAACAGCTCCCCCTCCATTGGCTTGGCCAACAACGAGGGTTCTTCAAATAGTCCTTCAAGGCTTCGAAGGCCAACCGGCACTTGTCGGTCCACTGAAAATGGTCCGACCGGTGTAAAGTTCTGAAGAAGGGCAAGGACTTCTCAGCCGATTGGGAGATGAAATGGCTGAGGGAGGCAATACGGCCCGTGAGCTCTTGCACCTGCTTCTTACTGGTCGGATAAGCCATGTCCATAATGGCCTTGATCTTCTCGGGTTGACCTCAATACCCCTCTGAGTGACCAGAAGCCGAGAAATTTCCTGGAGGTCACCCCAAAGATGTACTTGCGAGATTTAATTTCATTCGATGACGTCTCAGCGCGTTGAAGGATTCCTGCAAGTCCCTGATGTCGCCCTTCGGAGGCTCTTAACAATCATGTCATCAACGTAAGCCTCCATATTCCTTTCGAGTTAAACTTCAAAGACTCGGTTGATCAGACATTAAAAGTGGCACCCGCATTCTTCAGGTCGAAAGGCATCATCCTATAACAATACAGCCCCCTGTCTGTGACAAAGGCCATCTTCTCCTCATCCTCGGGTGCATCCTGATCTGGTTGTACCCAAGAAGGCATCCATGAAACTCAAGAGCTGGTGGACAGCCAATATAGAATCCACAGTTGTCAAGCTTTGGCAAGGGAAAGCTGTCTGCGGGCAGGCCTTGTTGAGATCCGTGTCGTATACACAAATCCCCACTTTCCACTGGCCTCTTTATCATAACGACATTGGCCAACCACTCCGGATAGTGGGACTCCCTAATGAAGCCGGCATCGTGGAGTTTCTTCACTTCTTCTTCGATGGCTTTCTGCCTTTCGGTAGCGAAGCTCCTCTTCTTCTGCCGGACGGGTCTATACGTTGGATCCACCTAAGTTGGTGAGTGATGACATCCGATGGGATGCCTGGCATGTCCAAGCCGACCAGGCAAAAACATCAGCATTGCTTCTCAAGAACCCCACCAGCTGCTATCGGGCTTCCTCACTTAGTGTACTCCCGATTTGAAGTACTTAGTAGGGTCGTCTTCTCTGAGGGAACAAATACAATCTTTTCGACAAGCTGACCGTAGTCATCAGTTTCATCCCTAGGGTCTAGTTGCTCAAGTGTGGGGTGCCCATCCAGCTGCCTGTCATGTATGGCCAGACATTGTCTGGCCATCCTGTAGTCTCCCCTCAGTTCCCCGACCCCATTACAAGTGGGAACTTTGCCAGCAAATGATAAGTGGATATAATGGCATGAAACTATTAAGAGCCGGTCGGCCTAGGTGGCATTGTACGTCGAGGTTGTACGGACGACTACAAAATTGATGGGAAAGGCCGTTGTCGAGGCTCCGTCCCAAGGGTTACGGGTAAGGTAATTTCTCCTTTACTCCGAAGGAGTTTCCTCCAAAGCCAGTGAGTGGCATTAGGGATTCCCGCAGCCTCGACCTAGACAAGTTCATTCGAACAAAGGCATCGTACAGCAAAACTTCTGCACAGCTTCCATTGTCAATAAGGACACGTTTTACATCATAATTAGCAATGATTGCCGACACAATGACAGGGTCATCTCCCGGGAAATGGGGTTCCAAGAGGTCTTCATCAGAAAAACTGATCATATCGGAGCCTTGGGCCTCTTTACAATGTCCTGGCCCCCATCACATCCCCAGTCAGACCGCCGATGCAATATGTCAACGCCTCTGCCATCGGACGCTGATTGGGGAGTTCAGCTTCTTCAGGAGGGTCTCTGACAGTTGAGGCTTCAGCCCGATCCGGCGGGGGCGGACATACTTACTCAAATACCCTCTCCTGATAAGATCTTCGATAGCATCCTTCAGCTGGAGGCACTCCTTGGTATCATGTCCATGGTCCCTGTGGAATCGGCAATACTTGTTCTTATTTCTGGCAGTAGGAGGCCCCTTATCGGTCGAGGCCTTTGAAAGTAAGCCTCGTTCTCAATCTCCATGAGAATTTTCTCCCTTGGAAGGGAGAGGGGCGTATAAGTCTCAAACTTTTGAAGAAGTCTTCGGCTCCGGCTTCGAGCTTCGACGTCGAGTGGGTTGGCTGTCGTTGCCAAGAGGTCTGACTGCAGGAGTCTTGTCGCTCCGCTTCTTAGTGGATGATTTCCCCTCTGCTTGGCGATGACTCGCAGACTGCTCCTCTGCCATGGCATACTTGTGGGCCCTGGTCAGCAACTCGGTGTAGTCTTTGGGAACTTCTTGTTCAGGGAGAATGTAAGCCTGGATGACCGGAGCCCTCTCTTGAAGGCTGACATCGCTACCACCTCGTTCAAGTCTAGGACTTCCATGGCCGTTGAGTTGAAACGGGCCATGTAGTCCGGAGGGGTCCCCCTCCTTTTGGAGTATGAGGAAGAGGCAGTCAGTGTTCTTCGGGGCCCGACTGCATGTCCTGAAATGCGAAAGAAAAATAGTCCCAGTTGAAAAAAAGATCGGATCGTACCTGGTCGGATGGCCGCAAACCACATTCGAGCAGCCTTCTCAAGTGGCTGGGAAGGCGATACAATGAAGGGCGTCGGAGGCACCCCGTACCATCATATGGCTTTGTAAGTGCCAAATGATCTAGTGGGTCGGTGGTACCATCGTAGGGGTCCACCTGGAGAATTTTGAAGTGTGTCGGGGGTAGTGCGGGCACCAGACTCAGAAGAAGACTTCAGGGCTCCATCTGGATCTCTGATTGACCTTGCCCGAAGCATTAGGGTTTTTGGTTTTGTAATAAGGGTGACTTGGTCAACTCAATTTTAGTTGAGTCTGTATTTCCCTGAAATTTAAATTTTGTTGAGTCATGTTGACTCAGTACAACTCCTAGTAGTGGTCTAGGTCTTCTCCAGGGTGCCACATTTTCTCCCAGGCCAAGCAAGTGGGCGCCACACTCCCAGCCACACGCCTGAGTCCAGGAGGCGCCACATCTCCATCCAGTGTGCTTTGGTCCCCACACCACAAGAAAGCAGGTCCCTTCTTTCATGCGCCACTTAAGTAGAAATTAATTTAAGATCCTCAATCCAAGGAGGCACCCAAAATACTTCCATAAAAGCCAAGCTATGAAAAGAAAGGAGCAAAGCTTGGGAAGCAAGACTAGGAGGTGCCCAATATTTCCAGATAAAACCAGGAATGGAAGGAAGAAATTTTTCTTGAAGAGCAAGGCTAGGAGGCGCACCTACTTACCATTTGGAGCCATCAATCAACACTTATGGAACCTCTTGGCCGGCATATGAGAAGGAATTGATTCTACAAACCTAATTTGAAGATCCATCCTATTAGTCCCACATGGGAAGATGTAAAACCCTGACCTCTTGTAAAGACCTATAAAATAAACCCCTCTTGTAAGTTTGAAAAAAATAAATGATGAATGAAATCAATTTCTTGTGAGCAACTTTGTGTTTCTCTCTTCCGCACTTGTATTCAAGTGTTGAGCTCCGTGAGGGAGTGATTCCGGGTTCCATAGGAAACTTGAGAAGGTGTGAGCTCCAACCCCAAACCCTAGCCACCCATCATCTTCTCCATTCCACCAATCATCCAAACCCTAATCTACCTCATCATCTCACGGCCCTCTCTTCCAAGTAGAGGCCGACCACAACATCCAGGTCCAGATCGGCTACTTCGAATACAGAGCAAATCCCAGAGGAAGTCAGATCAGCATCCAAGAGAATCAGGATTCAGCAACATCAATTTTTGAAGTTCTTATCTGGTAAATCCTTTCTTTGAGTATCTGGTTCCTTAACTTGTTCTTCTTCTTTCCCAGATCCTGAGTTCAGGAGAAGCCAACTCTGCCAAAGGGCCAGTATTGGAGGATCCATTACGAAGATATCCGAATCCGAGGATCCAACAATCTGCTCGAGAGAGTCCTTCCACCAAACTCTGTGAAGATCACTGCTGGTACATAACCCTTCCCTTCTCTTTATTTCTGTCCTGTTGAAAGTTCAAAGCGAAACCTAGGTCTGGGAGTTTTTCAACCCCCAGCGATCCTTTACTTCTGAACTACTCTGATAATCTAGTTTCTTTGAATTGTGCTTTCAATTATTATATAGTTTCTTTCAATTTAGTTTAACTTTCCTTTGAGTCAAAGCCGACTTCTGAAAATATATATATAAAAAAATAAATAAATACATTAATTTTAATTTACTTCCGCATCTCTTCATCTTTTTCGTTCTGCATCAGGGGGATAGGCTCCCCCAAGATCTCAGCAGAAAAAGGTGGACTGGTGTCATACGTGCCCCGCTTAGGCCTTCTGGCACTCGATAATCTCCGCCATGCGCTCTTCCATGCGCATGATCTTACTACCATAGTCATGTGGATCTACAGCAGGGCGTGGACCACTAAGGGGAGTGGAGTCAACGAAAGATGGGGAAGCCGACCTCGCCCTCTTCCCGCTAGCGTGAGCCCCCAAAGACCTTCGGGGCTCTGGAGCAGCGTGGGAAAGAGGCGGTGGCTCCCCGATTGCTGACTCCCTCTGGTAGCCGGTTGATGGTTGATGCAGGACGCCGCGGGTAGCTACCGCCGGTCATTGATCGCTTTCTGAAAATGCTGGACCATTGATGTAAGCATCTCGATGCGGTTTACTAGCATCTGGAACTGCTGCAGCCCCAGAGTGATGGTGGGCTCGACAGCGGTGGCCGTGGCATCCACCCCGCGAGGTGCTTCAGGCCTGTAGGGAGAATGCCTCCCTCTGGCGAAGACACTTCACGTTCTTCCCCTTACCATTGATAGCTTTCTTCAGTCAATCTCTCCTTTAAGGTAGAGAGCGGAACGGAGGTTCAGTGCCACCCTTCCTCTAGTGCCAATCTGTTGCTGCGCTTCCACTGGACCGGGTGATGGGGGACTAATATGCATGCAATTTTTTTTTTATGTTTTACATGTTGAGTTAGGTGATTAATTCCCGAATTTCAGATCAAAATATTTGTATTGTAGGGAATTTTGTATGAATTTTGAAAATCAGCATGCAGATTAGGACCTAGAAAAGTAGCAAAGAAGGACCGCGGGGCTGAGAAGCCTCGGTAGGGCAAGTTCTCCTATAATAAAACTACTGGAGGTAGAGGGGTGTACTTGACAATGTCTGTGAAGATCGCAGTGAAGGGGTCTCTCGTTCCTCGATGGATGCGGCCTGGAAAACCGAGCCAATGACCCGCGGATACCCGGCTTTCTGCTCGGTGGTCCGATTGAGGCTTGGCTGGAGTCGTTGGATTCGTAGGAACTCGGGGACCTGCAAACGACCTGTCAGGGGTTAGAAAACTCAAAGGAGATCAAGAAAATAAAGGAAAAATAGCAAAGGAAAGAAAGTTTTGGAGGGGCTGGAAGGATGGTTGGCGGCAGGAAGATGGTTGCAAACACCGGGAAGAAGAACTCTCAAATCCCTTTATGCACACAGCAGGGTAATCACACAAAGCAATTGAAGAACTCAAGGTTTATTTCATATATCAAAATCTTCCTTCATACAAGAGGCTAGGGTCCTTTAAATAGACCCTTAACCTTGGCTCCAAGTAAGGGCACATAAGTCTTTACATAAGAATCATTTTCCCTCTCAAACCCTAGCTAGAAAATAAGGAAACATTAGGTAGAAAAAATCCCTAAAATTTCTCTTGACTTGGCCAACACTCCAAGGATGCCTAGGGGGGGCGTGTTGGGCTTCTAGGAGCAGCAAGATGCCGGCCCAAAGGGGCCCGGGTGCATGGGTTTGGGCCTCTGGAAGCTGGGGTGGCCTGGTAGCCAGGTAGCAGAAATATTCCCTGGTATCTTGCTTCTTAGGGGCTTGGGCTGGCACCTGGGCTTGATTTCTTTGGGCTAGGATGCAGATGGACCTCTAAAATCATGGATGCCTTGGTATATGAATATATTTTGGCATCTGGAAGGGAATCTGGGCATCTGGAGGGCATCTGCAAGAAATCAGGGTTTTCTGAATTTTCCTCCTGGGTCTTCAAATCTTCAAGCTGGGTTGGACTTGGGCTATACTTCTATGTCTTCAATCTAGTTGGACTTGGTCTTCACTTGTATGATATAGTCTTGAGTCTTCAGTATGCTTGGACAGGACTCAAAAAAATAAAATTAGCTCAACATGAGCTGACTAGCTTGGACTGAACTAGCTCAACATAAGCTGACTAGTACAGAACTGAAATAACAACTCAAAAGACTCAAACAACAACTAAAAAAAGGACTCAGATGGGCTAAGCCCTTATTATATATGGAATCATAAATTATTGATCAATTCATAGAGGGTTGACAAGCCTCTGTCTTATTCTGGTACCTCCGGGTCTCCACCACCGGGCTCGGCTCGCTGCGCTGGAGAACTCCTCCACTAGTCAACCTGCACAAAGTCCCCTGGGTGCTGGAGGTGCTCTGGCGGGGGACACTCCGATGCTTAAGTTAACGGGGGGTTTTGGAGCAACAGAGTGGAGAGAAAAAGAGAAGAGCGTAGCGCGGAGAGGAAAGAACGTCTTACCCCAGTGGAGGTCCCCTGGATACCTTTTATGGGCGTGAGATACTGCCAAAATTCATTAGAGGGCAGAAATAAAGTCCCTGATTCACCCCTAGGAGGATCAGAGTGATGGCCAGGTGGCATAAAGTCGTGGCCACGTCGTGGAGTTCGTTGTAACAGAATTCTGGTACCAGCTGGAGGGAGTCTTCCAGAACCTCCGAGCGGTTCCCCGGATGGGGATAAGTCCATTGAGCTAAGCAAGAGTGGATCAACCGGTCTCCAGGCTGGTTGGCCTCCTATAGATCGGCCTCCAGTAGGTCGGCCATTAATGAGTCAGCCAATCTTCAAGTCGGTCGGCCTCCAGACCAGTCGGCCCTGCAGTCGATCAGCTCGTTGGACCTCCGGTGGGAAGCAGTCAGGACCTCCACGAGAGCTAATTAGTGGGAGCTTCAACCTGTATCAATCGACTGAATGCCTTGTTCGGCCCATCCCAGGCCAACCAGATGGGTATAAAAGTTCAATCCTAGAAATTGACATGTACCACTAGTGCTCTTTCTATCAATTTTGCAACCAGCAGTCAGCATCAGAAAAATTAATTAAATTCAAAGATGATTCTTTGGAATACTAAAGACCTAAATTACTTGTACCTTTTAAGTATTTGAGATTCTTTTAGCCGCAAGCATATATGTTTCTTTAGGATCACATTGAAATCTAGTAAACACATACATTGTATAAATATCTGGTCTACTGGTTGTTAAATATAAAAGGGATCCGATCATACCTCTATAAAGCTTTTGGTCAACATTGGATCCACTTTCATCTTTGTCTAGTCTGCAGGTAGTGCTCATGGGTGTGTTAGCTTCTTTGCTTGTTTTCATGCCAAATTCTTGATTGTTTCTTTGATGTACTTATCTTGGCTTATAAAAATTCCTTCCTTCATTTGTTTGACTCGTAATCCAAGGAAGTAGTTGAGCTCACCACAAGGCTCATTTCAAACTCACCCTGCATCAGCTCAGTAAAATCTCTACAAAGATTTTCATTAGTTGCATTAAAGATAATATCATCAATGTAAATTTGTACAACTAGCATATCATTGTCTTTCTTTTAATGAAGAGAGTTTTATCAGCATTTCCTCTTGAAAAATTATTTTCAATCAAAAAAGTGCCAAGTCTATCATACCAGGCTCTAGGGACTTGTTTCAAACCATATAAAGCTTATTGAGTTTAAATACATGGTTGGAAAAGCATGATTTTCAAAACCTGGTGGCTGTTCTACAAAAACTAATTCAGAAATAAGTCCATTTAGAAAAGCACTTTTGACATCTATTTGAAAGAGTTTGAAGTTCATATAGCAAGCAAATACAATAAGTAATCTAATAGCTTCAAGTCTTGCTACGGGTGCATAAGTTTCATCAAAATTGATACTCTCTTCTTGATTGTACCCTTTTGCTACCAACCTTGCTTTATTCCTTATAACCTTACCATTCTTATCTAGTTTGTTCCTATAAACCCATTTGGTTCCTATAATTGGGTGGTCTGTAGGTCTATAACTAGTGTCCAAACATTGTTCCTTTCAAACTGGTTTAATTCATCATGCATGACCGTCATCCAATTATGATCAGTTTCAGCTTCTTCTAAACTGTGGTTCAATTTGAGAGACAAAGGCTAGGTAATCATGTGCATCTCTATGTGCTGACCTAGTCCTAACACCATGAGAAGGATCACCAATAATTAAATCTTTGGGATGTGAAGTTACATACCTCCATTCTTTTGGTAAATCAGCATTATCCTTGCTTACCATTTCACTTCCATCTGGCATTGGCTTGTCTTGAATGCTTAGATCTTCCATTTTCTTTTGTAGTGTATCTGCATCATTATCTATACACTCATCCTTTCTAGATGGTGAGGGATTAGCTTCATTGAAAACAACATGAATTGACTCTTCAACAATAAGAGTCCTCTTGCTAAACATTCTATATGCTTTGCTATGCAAGGAATAACCAAGGAATATAGATTCATCAGATTTTGCATCAAACTTTCCTATATATCTTTGCTATTATTTAACACAAAGCATTTACACCCAAAAACATGAAAATAATTGATATTTGGTTTTCTTCCATTCCAAAGCTCATAGGGGGTTTTCTTTGAAATTGGTCATATTAAAACTCAGTTTAGTATATAACAAGCAGTGTTCGCCGCTTCTGCCCAAAGGTACCTTGAAAGATTACCTTCACATAGCATTATTCAGGCCATTTCTTCCAAAGTCCTATTTTCTCTCTACAACACCATTTTGTTGTGGTGTTCTAGGAGCGGAGAAGTTATGATCAATGACATTCTCAGTGCAATACTCATCAAAAAATTGATTTTGAAATTTAGTTATATATCACTTCTTATAGAAATAGTAGAAAGATTTTTCTCATTTGAAACTTTTTTATGAAATTTTCAAAATACATCAAAAGTTTCATCCTTATGTGCAGTAAATAATATCTATATGAATCTAGAAAAGTCATCTCAATCACAAGGCCATATTTCATACCTCCTAGGCTTGTGGTCCTAGTTGGTCTAAATAAGTCCATGTGAAGTAGCTCAAGGGGTCTAGTGTTGAAATAACATTTTCGATTTAAAACTTTTCCTAGTTTGTTTGCCTAATTGACAAGCATCACATACATATTAAGATCAACTTTAAAATGTGGCAAACATTTAACTAGATTCTTTAAGATTAGTTTGGCATTTATGCATGCTAGCATGACCTAATCGTCTATGCCATAATAAACATGACTCCTTGGTCTTGGCATTCATTGCTACTAGATTGGAACTACTAGACATTGCTAGATCATTCAGATCTACTACATAGATGTTTCCATGTGTATGGCCAATGAATTTGTTGCTAGAATCAAGAGCATTAGTCACTATACACATAGATGATTCAAAAAAACTTTGAAGCCTTTATCACATAATTGACTAATACTCAATAAATTATGCTTCAATTTATCAACTAGCAGTACATCTTCAATGAAAGTGTAGGGGGTTATTTTGATCTTACTGATTCCGATTATTTTTCCCTTGCCATTATCTTCAAATGTAACTAATCCTCCTTCTTTCATTTGTAGGGTGATGAACTGATCTTTGTCACCCATCATATGCCTTGAACAGCCACTGTCAAGATACCATCTTTTCTTTAATTTGTGGGCTGCAAGACAATCTTGCAAAATAATCAAGGAGTGATTTTAGGTACCAAGCTAACTTGGGTCCTTTTGGGTTAGCAAAATTTGTTCCTTTTGGAATCCAAATTGTTTTACATTTCAATGCACCAATCATGGAATTCTTTAAGGAGTTGCATTGATAAGATTTATGCCCAAATCTATGACATGCATAACAAATAAGTTTATTATTTCTAAATGATGCATGCTTTGTGGCTATAAAAGATGCAGAAACAGAAATATTTGGTTTGAAAGATTTTGCATAGAATTCTTAGGAACATTTTTCAAGCCATTTGAAATAGATTTTGATGGAAAAGCTTTTAGAAAATTAGCATTTGAAGCTGAAGCTTTTGAAGATATAAATCTTGTTACTAAAATTCCTTTATCATTCAAAGCATTAAATTCAATTCCAGCTTTACTTTTCGAATCCTTTTGTTCTTTCAAATTAGCTCAAGCTTATTGGAACTCAAGGTCAGTTTTTCTACTAAAGGCTTAAACTTTTCAACCTCCTTTTTCAAATCAATATTTCGACAACTAAAAATTGTTTGTCTCATTTAAAATATTTTTCTCATTTTTCAAAGCAATAACATTATCAAAAAAGATGTTCAATTCTTTTTGCAAGATGTTATTCTTTTCAGAAATCTCATCCTTGTCTTTTGATAAAAACATCATTTTGTTTCTTCAAGGATTTAATTTTAACCCCAGCTTTCTTGAATTCAATAAGTAAATCATGAAATGCTGAATTTAGTTCACCATATGAAAATTCAGTTTGTAGCTCAGGGGATGATACCTCATTTTCGAGACCCATTAAACATAGATTCGTAGATTTTGTGGCATCTTCTTCTTCAATTGATGAGGACACTTCCCATTCGCTCCACGTCACTACCATAGCTTTCTTTTTCTTTTTCTTAAATCCCTTTTTCAATAATGGACAATCTGGTCGGATGTGCCTGGCTTTTTGTATCCATAACAGGTGGGCACTTCTTTTTCTTTCTCCTTTTCCTTGTCCTTCTCCTTACTGAACTCTTTGTTCTTGTGAAATTTTCTAAAATATTCCTTTTCTTCTTTCCAAGAACTTTCTGAATTTTCTGACGACCATGGCAACGTCTTCGTCTTCCATGTTGCTTTCAGTAAAGGAGCTTTCTTCTTCCGATTTTCATCCTTTTTGGAATCCATAGCAGCTTTTAAGGCGATGGATTTCTTCTTCTTTCGATCATCTTCAGTTCGGTGCTGCATGGTCAATTCATGTGTGATGAGAGATCCTAGTAGTTCATCCAGCAGTAAGGTATTCAAACTTTTGCTTCCTAGTTGGCTGTCACTTTCGGATCCCATTTGTCCAGAAGAGATCTCAGTATATTCTGAACTATATCTACATTAGTATATACCCTACCAAGACTCTTTAAGCCATTAATAATGTTAGTGAAACGTGAAAACATGGCATAGATAGTTTCATTAGGTTCCATCTTAAATAATCATAATTGTGCACAAGAAGATTAATTTTAGAAGACTTCACTTGAGCAGTTCCTTCATGGATCACTTCGAGTTTATCCCAAGTTTCTTTTGCAGAAGAGCAAATAGAAATTCGATTAAACTCATTACTATCCAAAGCACAATATAATAAATTCATGGCTTTAGCATTTAATTCGCCCATCTTCATGTCATGTTCATCCCAATCTCTTCAGGTTTAGGAACCTCCACTCCATCAATTTTAACCATGGGGATATAAGGACCCTTTAGAATGACCTTCCATAACTGAAAATCAACTGCTTTAACATAAATTTTCATTCTAGTTTTCCAATATACATAATTTATGCCAGTAAAAATTGGAGGTCTATTAGTTGATTGGCCTTCCGCCAAAGATGTACTCATTGGATGAGCCATCAATCTTTACTCTTATGTATTCAGAGACACTGCTCTGATACCAGTTGTTGCCCAGGTGGCTACCTAAGAGGGGGGTGAATTGAAAATTTAAAAAATTTGAAGCAAATAATGTGCAATTAAAATCTCTTAGAAGGTGTTAGGTGCTGTGACAGAGTTATAAATTGCAGAAGCTAAAAAGAAGTAAAGAATCACAACACAAATACACCAAATTTATAGTGGTTCTGAGCAACCCAGCTCCTACGTCCACTATCCAAGATACCACTTGGGATTTTTACTATATTCATACCCGAATACAGTAGGATTGTTTTATAGGATCACAATCCAAAACCTCTACACTTTGGTTTTACGGGATCACCAAAGAAAACCCAACACCCTTTGGTTTTAATAGGCTCACCAAAGAAACCTAACTTGGTTTTACCAGGATCACCAAGAACCCAACACTTGATTTTTATCAAGGCTCACCAAGAACCTATTTGGTTTTTCAACCGAGCTCACCAATAACCCAACAATTCAAAAATGAATTGAAAGAAATGCAACAAAAATGCCAAACTCAATTTGTCTGATAGTTGCCAGTGTAGCTTGATGGAAGTCCACTTGAATGCACTTAAATAAGCTTTAATTACTTCAATGGCTTCTTTCGAAGTTGCTTCAAGCTTCTGATCAGAGTTGGTGAAGACTTGAAGTCTGACTTGAATGCTCTTGTGCTCTTTTGCAATTGGTTGGTAGGATATTCAATGAAGCTCTCTTTTCTTTGAAGAACTTTCTAATTCATTGCTTCAAGAAAGTTCAAATCCTTCAAATTAAAGTCTTTCATCACTCCAAGGCAGTTAGAGATGTTTTGACCATTGAGATGTGACTTATGACCGTTGGAGTACTTTTTAGCATTCGAAAACAAATTCTGGAACAGTCGTTAGATACCTGGAAATGACGTTCGAGTTGGCTCGGATTCCTTCAAGTCGGCTCGGATCCTTCGAGTCGATAGGTCAAGTCGCCAAATCTTCGATGTAGTCGGCTCTTTATCTTAGAGTGCAAAACATCACTCTAAACAAGTCGGCTCTTGATAGCTCGGGTTAGCTCGAACTTCTTTCTTTCAAAAACTTGAAATCGAGGAGTCGGCTCTTTTCAGCTTGGGTCGGCTCTTCTTCTCAGGTTCAAAAAATCTTACTCTAGAAGAGTCAGCTCGATGAAGTTCGGGTCGGCTTGCTTTCTCAGGCTTTCAAAATTAGGTCTAGCAGAGTTGGCTCTTTCTAGTTCGGGTCGGCTCGCCTGGCTGTTCTCAAAAATCTTCAGAAATTGGACTCTGGAGGAGTCGGCTCGGACTGATTCCAATCGACTTATTAGAGTCAGCTTGAATACCATCGAGTCGACTTGGATTGCTGCATTCCAGAATCCTTGCTGCATGCTAGTAGGTGGAGTCGGCTGTTCATTATGCTGGGTCGGCTCGAGCATCTTCTTCAGGATTTTTATACTTGGACTCAAAAAAAAACTCTTGCCAACTCTTTACATTTTCAAATATACCAGCTCAAAATAATTTTATGGCACACATACTCAAAAGTAACACTTTAACATGATTTTTTCTTGACTTTTTCATTGGGTTCTTCTTTACAAAAACTCATTACAACACAACTCAAACAAGAAAATAAAGGTGTAGGAGTTGATGTTTGAACATTTAAATCATCCTACAAAAACTTGTCAAACACTTGAAGAGTTGTCAGAAATAAATATACATGCTCCAATATTTGGTTATCATCAAAATCACTTATGGGGTCAACACCTTCACTAAAGCCCTCGGAATCAAAGAGTTCAACTATTGTAAAAGGAAAATGGGTATTTGATACTATTATGATTGGCTTTAGTACAAGTGGGAGTTGTTGAGAATTGTATCCCAAAGCCAATCACCTAGGCTATAGACGGTTGTGCTCAGTATTGTAATTTATATATGAATTAATAAAAACTTTATTTTGGCAGCTCATCACATTATTTATTTTTCTATAATGAACTCTATTTATGTGATGAAGTCCTTAGGACTGCACTGACTTCGATATAGAGAGGATATATTGAGTGGTCCCTTATAAAGGTTCACAACCAAATGATACATTGTATAGGACGGCAATGTATCAAGTGTAGGTTGTTGTAGTTCATATCGTTTGGTTGTCCTCTTGACCAAAGGAGTGTGCTGACACCGATGTGATCTACAAGTGGGATGTGTGACATTTCATTGAACGTGACTCCGTGGAGCTCCTTTCTACCAAAGGATTGCTCGCGATTGGATATGAATATATGTGTAATGAGGACATTGGCAAGAGGAAGAAATTACAAACAAATAATCTTTGGTTGTAGTTCCATTTCTTTTCCTTTTTCAGGTTTCATAAAATTGTGAAGCATCTCTTGAAGACCCCTAATTTTGTGAAGTAAGGTTGAATTGTTTAAAGACAAAATCAAGTGAAGACCCCTTCTCCAAGCCCATGGGCTGACCAAGCTATGATGAAATCCTCTACCTTGAAGCGTAATTGAAGACCAAACCTTAAAGAACATGTGGAAGGATGAGATGAAGCCAGGTGTTGCAAGGAAATGGTGCCACATAGAGTTTCTAGAATTCTCTTATTAGGATTAGTTGCTAGGAATTAATTGCTAGGAACTAATCTTGTAATTAGCTACCAACTAAACTTAAATTAGTTGGTCCCCTAATCCTCTTTCTTGCCCAAAGGAGCTGCCCTTGTGATGAGGGACAGGGATAGGATCGTTGGTGAGCCTAGAAGTCACCAAAATTAGGATATCATATTTTTTTGGAATTTTTTAGGTAAAGGGTGGCAAAGGATAATGGGGCTGGAAGACAGGGTTTGGAACTCATGGACTTTGGGACTCACCCTAATGAAGAGACCTCTCACCTCTAGGGCATTACACCCTCCTCGATACTTGGAGGTGCTAGGATGAATCTCAAAGGTCATGAGGGGATAAAGAAGATAGAATGGGAAAGGGGATAACTAGGGCATCACGCCCCATGCCCGAAGGCAAGAAGAATCACTCTTCTAAAAACTCAAATTTTTTTTCTCAAAAACTATTTTTTACAAAGAACTGAGGGTGATATTTATAGACCTGTCCAACCCTCATTTGAATTTAAATACAATATAAAAAGATAGGAATTATTCAAATTCAAATATAAGATAGGATAAGATAAGCCTATCCATATCTAAATCCTAACCAACCAAATCCTAATTCAAATTTCAAATAAAAGATAAATCCTAAATTATTCTGGATATGCTCCAAGATTCACGCACTCCAAGATTCATGCTTGGTCTAAGATTCGTGCTGGTGAGTTCTCCATCACCGACCAAGGCCCCCTCTTGTAAGCATTGAATGATTGATTGATTTGAATGAATGATAGTTTCCTTGTTTGAGTTCTCTTCCATCTTGCCTAGTTCTCTTGAGTTCTTCCTAGAATTTTGAGTGTTTTCTTTGGAGTTTTGACTTATCTTAAATTGGAGTGAGTGCTTTGAGTTTTGGAGTGCCATAGCTCCATTTCCAAGTTTTTCTACACAAGATCCAAATAGTCCAAGAAGAAGAGGAAGTGCTACCCAAAAATTTCAGCAACTCTCTTCATTTCTCTTATTGATTCCTTCCTTTTCTCATTAATTTTTTTCAATTTTGACCTTACCTTGACTCTTTGCAGGTTCTTCTTGGTGATTTGAAGATGAAGATGAAGTTTCCAAGCCATGGATCAAAGCTCCAATGGTGTATCCAAGAAGGGAGTGTAGATATTGTCTCTAGCCTTCATTTTTGAGTGGTGAGTGCTTCCCTTCCACTTGAGCTTAGATTCTCTTCATTGTTAGGAAAAGACCCTCTTGATCCTTAGATCTGAGGTTCTTAAAGGTATTTTAGGCTAGTTTGAGGGTTTCTATGCCCTTAGATCCTCTCTTTTATTTTTTGAAAGGAAGCTTGCACAAGGATGTCAATTTTCTGCTCACCTAGTTCCAAGCTCGAAATCTTCATCCCTTCTACCCATGAATCCGGCCATATCTGGAGCTCTAATGCTGATATATTATTGCTAGGTAAGTAGATCACATCTCCACACACCTATTTCATCAAATTCGTCTTCCATCAATTTTGGTATCAGAGCTTTGGTTCTAGGTTAAGCTTTGCAAGCTGCTGGAAAGTCTGTCTCACTATTTTTTGAGTTTCAATAATTTTTAATATTTTTTACATTAATCAAAAAAATACAAAAGAATTATTTACCAGTACCTTTGTGTGTTAGGATTCTAAATATAAAATAAAAAAAGTTATTTCTCTTGATTTTTGGATTTAAAAATATAAGTTCTTAGGTCATTTCTGAAGTTCTGTCCAGAATTCTGTTTCTGCCTTCCATTTCCGTTAATTTTCAAAAAAATAAAAAAATTATTTTTTTTAATTTTTGAATTTTATATATAAGATACAGACCTCTATTTTTGTTATTTCCAACCAATTTTTGAATTTTAAAAAGATTTATAGCTCAGAATTCAAAATTTGAATTTAGGTTGTTAAGAGTTAGCTGAACTGCTGAAATCTTCTAGCAACTATTTAAAACTACCTTCTCAACCAAAATTCGAATTAATTTGAAGTTGAAGTTTAAAGTCCGAGATCCCATATCTTAGATCTAGCCAAATCAATTTTATTTCGAGTTTTTTGGATTTAAAAATTTTAGATTTCGAATTTTCATATTCAGGTTAGCTGGAGGTTAGTTGGAAGTTGAAATTTATATTTTAACCACTTTGCTTCCAAGGACGAGTTTTCTAATCAAATTCTGAAATTAAAATTTTAATTTTAGTTACTGTGATTTAGACTTCAGGATTTGAATTACCCAACTTAAATTTTTATTATTTGAAATTTCAAAATTGGGTAAAAATTCATGTATTTGTGATTGTGCTCATTGTTTTGCTGAAATTGTTTGCATCCATTTTTAAAATATCATAAGGGCAATCAATATTACATAAGGGAAGGAGGTCATTACCTTTCCTTATCCCAAAAAACATCACACATTTGCATTGACCTAAACCCTAAAGTAAAATCAAGTAGGAACCTAAACTAGGGACACCCACAAGTCGAGTTTAAGTGCAAGGTAAGACAAAGCATTATTTGAGTTTGTACTTATTCCTTAAAATGGTGTCTAAGGCTAGAGGTCAAATGGCAAATGCCTTAAGCGGACATGCAATTTTAATTAGGATCTTGTGAAAGTGAGGGGAGCCTTAAGCAACCCCACCTCTAACCTGGCAGTGGACAGGATAATTATATTCTTAAGTAGTGCCTAGTTAAGTCTTGTATTCTTAAACTCTAGGTCTAGGAACCCTAGCATTAGGTCTTGTTTTCTTGTCCATTGTATTGCTTACCCTTGTACTATGTCCTATAAGCTCTATCCACCCTCAGTCTGGTTGTTACCCATGGATCCCAATCTTGAATTCATCATGAGGACCCTAACTGAGAAATTTGACCATGTAACTAAGCAAATAGGGCAAATTAACAAGGAACTATATCAAGTCAAAGAGAGAGTTGGGACCCTTGAAAAGACCCCCACTGAACCGAGTTATCTTGGTCAATCCCAAGAGGACCCAGAGCCCAACATTTGAGCACACCCCTGAGTACAACCCTAGAAGACTTCACCTTGATTTTATGGAGGAGGCCCGGAGAGCCCACTTCAAGCATGAGTCACCCAGACCTACTCACCAAACCTATCGACATGAGTTCACCCATGATCACACCCCTAGGTGACCCCACCAGGACTACTTAGACCAAGATGAGAGGGTCATGAGAAGCATTAGACTATAGGCTCCTATTTTTTATGGAATCCTGGACCCTAAGGTTTACATTGACTGGGAAGGGGAGATGGACCAATACTTCGAGTGGTATTAAATGACCGAGGATAGGAAGTACAAATTCCCAAGCTTAGATTGGTTCGACAAGCTAGGTTATACTGGGAGAATGTCGAGAGAATAATTAGACAAAGGGGAGACATGCCTATAACCACATGAAGAGCAATGAAAGCTAAGCTGAGAGAGAAGTACCTCCCTATGTCCTACCATTAGAGATTGTTAGACCAGTGGCAAAGATTGTATCAGGGTACTAAGACTGTATCGGAATATATTGCCAAGTTGATGAGTGATGGGGACCTCACCAGCATGAATCTCGGAGCAAGCACGAACCTTGGAGCCGCGCGAATCTTGGAGCATATCCAGAATAAATTTAGGATTTATCTTTTATTTGAAATTTGAATTAGGATTGGTTGGTTAGGATTTAGATATGGATAGGCTTATCTTATCCTATCTTATATTTGAATTTGAATCATTCCTATCTTTTATCTTGTATTCAAATTCAAATGAGGGTTGGACAGGTCTATAAATACCACCCTCAGTTCTTTGTAAAAAAATAGTTTTGGAGAAAAAGAAATTTGAGTTTTTAGAAGAGTGATTCTTCTTGCCTTCGGGCATGGGCATGAGGCCCTAGTTATCCCCCTTCCCAACCCATTTTCTTTAACCCCTCATGATCTTTGAGATTCAACCTAGCGCCTCCAAGTATCGAGGGGGTGTAATGCCTTAGAGGTGAGAGGTCTCTTCGTTAGGGTGAGTCCCAAAGTCCATGAGATCCAGATCCCTATCCTCCATCCCCACTATTCCTTCGCCATCCCTAAAAAAAAAATACCAAAAAAAATAGTACCCTAATTTAGGTGACTTCTAGGCTCACCAACGATCCTATCCATGTCCCTCATCATTTTTGGAATCAGAGCCAGAAATTAGGGTACCTTATATATCTTAGATTCTCTTTTACCGGTCGTCCCTCTACTTTCTAGATTCAAAAAAAAAAAAAAAATTCAAATCTCCGAACCAGTTTATCGCCGTCATCTAAAAAAAAAAAACCCAACGCCACCTTCGCCACCGACGAATCCCTCCTCCACCGCGAGGACCTCGTCCTCCTCCTACCTAACGCCTCTGTCCTCTCCTCCCCTCCTAGTCACCGATCGGGGAAGAAGAAGGCCACCTCCACCGTCCCGCCCGAGGCCACCGCCGCGAGCCCCTAATCATCCCGCCTGCGGCTACGACGATCCTTCATCCGGAGCCTTCCGACTGCTCTCCTCCCAAGCAGAAGATCAAGGAGGTTGAAGTCGCCCCTCTGCCATCCTGCCTGAGGCCACCGCGTCGAGCCCGCCACCATCGCCGCGTCCCCCTCATCTCCCTTCACCGGATCCCAGGGTCAGCGATCCCTCGCTTCCACCCACCCCACTCCACGTCCCCGAGGTCCTTCTCTCTCTCTCCACCGGAGAGACTAGTCTACCGCCCGGAGTCGCCCACAGCCACATCTTCCGGATGCTTCGCCCATCTCCCTGCTGCCGCGAACAACCATCGCCGGAGCAATCGCCCTTACCAAGCTCGGTGCCCTCGCCTCCCGCGGGATCAAGCTCATCGATGCTACTGCCCAAAGCCTCATTCCTCCACCTCCAACAGGGAACACCAGCACCGCCTCCAAGGCCAGCAGCCGACTACCGGGGATCCATTGACGAGCCTCCGCCCGACCTTCACCCGTCTAGGTCCGCCTGTCCCGACCGGACTGCCTCCCTGCTCCACCCCACAACGCTCCGTGAAGAAGCCCACCATTTCCGCATCCTGCAACCGAATGGAAGCAGCTTTGTCCTTCGGTCCAGATCTCCATGCCACCCTTCTCCGATGACGGCTCCTTCGAGAACACCGGTGGAGGTCCCATCCGAAGCCCCCCCGCAAGCCCCTGTGCCGTAGATCCGCATGATGCCCGTCCACCGGATCTCCTCCCTACTACCATCGCTAGCCGCAGCCGACTCCACCGTCACCACCGCCGCCTGCCCAACCGACTCCGTCCAGCATCGACGCCAGCGACACCCCTCTGCAAGCCCCTGTTCCTAGTTCGAGTTGCACGAACGTGAAAGCGAAATCAGCTTTCTTTGCCGACTTCAAGCATTGCACGTTCCTTAAAGCAAAGTATTGCCGATTTCACCCGCTTCAGGATTAGGCAGGAAATAAAGAAAAAAAAAGGAGAGAAGAAAAAAAGAGTGAAAAAAAATGAATGAAAAAATCGAGAAAAAATAATTTGGGATAGTTTTCAGAGATGCACAATTTCACACAAATTTCAGAGTTGCACGATTTTCAGTGCTGAATGATTCTTGAAGTGCATAGATCTCAGGGCAGAGCCCCTTTGATTGATTGGATTCAGTTTCACCAACGTTCCCCCTGATCCTGACTCGACGGAGTCGAGTTCTCCCAACCGGGGGAATTATGGGGACCTCACCAGCACGAATCTTGGAGCAAGCATGAATCTTGGAGCCACGCGAATCTTGGAGCAAGCATGAATCTGGAGCCGCGCAAATCTTGGAGCATATCCAGAATATATTTAGGATTTATTTTATTTGAAATTTGAATTAGGATTTGGTTGGTTTGGATTTAGATATGGATAGGCTTATCTTATCCTATCTTATATTTGAATTTGAATCATTCCTATCTTTTTATCTTGTATTCAAATTCAAATGAGGGTTGGACAGGTCTATAAATACCACCCTCAGTTCTTTATAAAAAAATAGTTTTTGAGAAAAAAAAATTGAGTTTTTAGAAGAGTGATTCTTCTTGCCTTCGGGCATGGGGCATGATGCCCTAGTTATCCCTTTCCCATTCCATCTTCGTTATCCCCTCGTGATCTTTGAGATTCATCTAGCACCTCAAGTATCGAGGAGGGTGTAATGCCTAGAGGTGAGAGGTCTCATCGTTAGGATAAGTCCCAAAGTCTATGAGTTCCAAACCCTGTCTTCCAGCCCCATTATTCCTTCGCCACCCTTTACCTAAAAAATTCCAAAAAAAATATGATACCCTAATTTTGGTGACTTCTAGGCTCACCAACGATTCTATCCCTGTCCCTCATCAATGAGTTTGCAATGAGGTGCAACATTACTGAATCAGAGGCTATAACACTGTCTAGGTTTAGAGCTGGTCTATGAGAAGAGATCCAAAGAGAATTATTTTAAAAAAGTCACTGACCTAGACCAAGCTACCAGATAGCCAGGGATTGCGAGAGATTTTATAGGGGACCAATTACCCAACAACCTGAACCAACTAATGTTAGTACCCCTATTCAAAAACCAGGATTCAACCAATTGCATCAAAATTGCACCACCCCTCCAGCCCCATCGAACCAGTCAAGTGACAAGGGTAAGGCCCCTGAAGTCCAAAAGAGTGGTAGTCCAAATGTCCAATGTTTCAAATGTCACAAAATGGGATACCTTGCTAGCCAATGCCCTACCCGATCCTTACATATAGGAGAGTTAGTTGATGAAGAAAATGAACCCATAGAGAGTTGGAAGAAGAGGTATATGAGGCTGAATCCAATCCGATCAATGAGTATGATGAAGGAGAAGATGATTATGATAAAATTTCAAGTGTTGTTAGAATATTAGCCCAAACTAAAGAAAAGGAAGATTGGAAAAGGACTAACATCCTCCAAACATTTGTCAAGATAGGGGAGAAAGTTTATAAAAATCATTATAGGCAATGGGAGTTGTATAAATGCGATTTCAACCAAGCCCTTAGAGACTTAGGCTTGACCCTTATTCCACATCCTAATCCTTCTAAAGTCTCTTGGATAGATTCTGCTTCAATCCCCATCAAGTCCAGATGCCAGGTTCCCATTCAAATCCAGTCCTATCAAGAACAAGTATGGTGTGATATTCTTCCCATGAGGGTAGGTAGTATCATTTTGGGTAGACCATGGTTATATGACCATGAGGTAACTTTATATGGTCAATCCAATTCTTGTGCCTTCACCATCTAGGAAAGAAGCTTGTCATCAACTCGACCCCACCTAAGGACAATATCAAAAAAGGGTTTAGTGACTTGAAAGAGAAGAAGCAAGGTTAAATTTAATTAATTCCAAAGATGTGGAGAAAGAAATCAAGGAAGGATCACCCATGTGGATTTTGACCCTCAGGGAAGCCCAGAAACAAAATCATGAAGAACAACCTGAGGAGATAAAAGAAGAGGACCCAGAATTAATGTTAATCAAGATAAGGGTTCAAGACAAGAAATCTTTAAGGAATCATCAATTAGGGTGATGACTTGTCAAGAAGTCCAGAAGCAAAACCTTAAAAAACGAACCCAAGAAGTCATAAAAATTTTAGAGGAAATTTGAGACAAACTTTCTGAAACTTTGTTTGATCACTTTTCATCTCGGGACCACCAGCATGCTATCAATTCAGTCCCACGATAAAGGATGAACCCAACCCAACATTCCAAGATGGCACACTTTTTACCCTGTTCACAAATTTTTGATATTTCTAAAGTGGCCAAACCATTTCTAGAAGAAGTGGATATGTTGTAGAACCTACCAAACCCTACTGTGTCAAATAGGGTTATCAAAGTCATCAGCAATTTTAGAAAGCCCTATGACACAAATCTGGAGATAAACTGAATTCTTTACCCACCATTAGAAATTAGGAACTTTGTTTCCTAGCTAAAAAAAAAAGTTCAGTCATTAGTTAATAAAGTCCATTTGAGCTTGTCTTTTGTTTTAGTATCATTTGAATTTGTTTTGTCATTTGGCGTCATCATGCATAAGTCTGCTGAATCATATGCATAACATCTTAGGGATTTGCACAAAGAGGTTAGAAAGAAAATCCAAATAAGCAATGGGAGCTACAAGCATATGACTGATCTTCATAGAAGGGTCAAAGAATTTCAAGTAGGGGACTTTGTGATGATCAGGCTAAAACCTGAACAGTTTCACCGGGAACTATGAAGAACTCCATGCCGTGGTACAGGGTATGATGGGGGACATAGGATAGGAGCGTTGGTGAGCCTAGAAGTCATCTAAATTAGGGTACTATTTTTTTTTGATATTTTTTTCTCTAGGGGTGGTGAAGGAATAAGGAGGCGAAGGAATAGTGGGGATGTAGGATAGGAATTTGGATCTCATGGACTTTGGGACTCACCCTAACGAAGAGACCTCTCACCTCTAGGGCATTACACCCTCCTCGATACTTGGAGGCGCTAGGATGGATCTCAAAGGTCACGAGGGGATAAAGAAGATGGAATGGAAAGGGGAATAACTAGGGCATCACACCCATGCCCGAAGGCGAAGGCAAGAAGAATCACTCTTCTAAAAAACTCAAATTTTTTTCTCCAAAAACTTTTTTTTTACAAAGGACTGAGGGTGGTATTTATAGACCTATCCAACCCTCATTTGAATTTGAATACATGATAAAAAGATAGAGATGATTCAAATTCAAATACAAGATAAGATAAGATAAGCCTATCCATATCTCAATCCTAACCAACCAAATCCTTATTTAAATTTCAAACAAAAGATAAAATCCCAAACTACTTTATTCTGGATATGCTCTGAGATTCGTGCAGCTTCAGGATTCGTGCTTGCTCCGGGATCTGTGCTAGCGATGTCCCCATCATTCCCTTGAGGTGGGGGAAACTCGGCTCCATCGAGTTAGGCTAGCTCTAGATGCACATAACCCAATTTAAAGTAAACAGGATTTATTCCAAGCTAGAATAAATCCGGGATATATGTGGAATAGCCAGAATAGCTAGAATAGATATTCCGGTCTTCTTCAATAGCCGCTCAACAATTCGACTTGCACACTTCTTGGAGCAGGAGTTCTGAAGCTTCATGGGGGAGGAGATCGAAAGTGTAGACGGCATCGGGCGGACCGGAGGAAGGAGATCCAGCGATGGGGAAGGACCGGAAGAGGGCATCCGATGAGGCGAGCCTGGGATGTCTTCTTTGATGGAGGAACAGCGGCTTCATGGAACAGGGGAGCTGGGAGGCTAGGTAGAGGCTTCGCGGGCGATGAACCGGAGAAGGTGGCGTCGAACAATCCCGGAGGGAAACAAGGGCTTCGTTCTCCAAGGAGGGGAAGCTGGCCTTCGGTGGTAGGACGGCAATAGGCATCGGAAGTGTGGCCGAGCGCATGGGACGTCCGGAAGCAAGGAATGGGAAGATGCGCCGAGCTGGAAGGACCGGAGGTGGGCAGTCGACGATGGGAGACTGGAAGGAGGGTCTAGCGATGGAGGACCGGTGCAGGGCTGTTTGGTGACGGACGGGCCAAAGGAGGATCGTCCGGTGATGAGGACGTCTAAGAAGCAGGGGAGTTAAGCTGGCCGTGGGTCAAGCTCCGAGGGATGGAGATCTGGAGCTGAGGATGGCATCGCGGGCTGGAGGAGGGGAATTCGACGACGTAGACCAGAGAAGGGAGGTCGGGCAGAGGATGAGATGGTCGTGGGAGGAAGACGTACTGGACTGGATGGGGCCTCGCACCCCTCGTCGTCATGGTTAAAACGCACTGATGGGCTGGAGCCGGCAAGAAGATCTCCCAGATCTTGGCCCGGATGGCAAGGATCCGGCAGCGATGGCGATGGCGATGGCGGCGGTAACATCATCAGAGTCATCATCTTCTTCGAGGGAGTAGATGGATAAGGAGTTGGCGTTGCGGTGGGAGAGGCAGAGGAGCAGCAGGGGCTTGGATCCGGCTTGGTTTCGGTGGTCGGTGGTGGGGGTTTTGTTGGAGGAAGACGGGGGCCGAGGGTTGGATGTGGGCTTGGGGGTCTTGTTGTGCGATTTCCAAGTGTCGACCTTGTTGCTCTACCGACTGAGTTAGATGGGTGGATCCGGGCAGAAGGCTCGGTCGGGTGGATCCGGGGAGAAGGCTTGGTGGTTGCAAGCGTCGCTGCAGCAGAGAGGAGTCCGGTGTAGTTTTGGGAGGAGTCACGACAGGAAAGGCAGGGCGCCGGCAGATGCTCAACAACGTGATCAGAAGAAGAGGGAAGAAGAAAATTGATGGTGACTTGATAAACCGGGAGATTTTTTTTTTTTTTTTTGAATCTGGGAAGTAAAGGGACGAATGATAAATGAAATTCTGGGATGATATACATGTACCCTAATTTTTTGGGCTCTGATACCAAAATTGATGGGGGATAGAAGATGGATCTCAAAGGCCACGAGGGAATAGAGAAGATGGAATGGGAAGGGGGATAACTGGGCATGACCTCATATCATGCTTGGGGTTGGGCCTCGCACCCTCTCCTCACGGAGTGAAATAAAAAAACCACTCTTTTCTAAAACTCATTTTCATTCCCAAAACTTGACTAAACTCTAAAAACTTTTTTTTTACAAAGGACTGAGGGTGGTATTTATAGACCTGTCCAACCCTTGTTTGAATTTGATGGGAGACGGATGGGTAGGATCGTTAGTGAGCCTAGAAGTCACCAAAATTAGGGTATCATGTTTTTTTTTGAAACTTTTTAGGTAAAGGGTGGCGAAGGAATAGTGGGGCTGGAAGACAGGATTTGAAACTCATGGACTTTGTGACTCATCCTAACGAAGAGACCTCTCACCTCTAAGGCATTACACCCTTCTCGATACTTGGAGGCGCTAGGATGGATCTCAAAGGCCACGAGGGAATAGAGAAGATGGAATGGGAAGGGGGATAACTGGGCATGACCTCACATCATGCCTGGGGTTGGGCCTCGCACCCTCTCCTCACGGAGTGAAATAAAAAAAACTACTCTTTTCTAAAACTCATTTTCATTCCCAAAACTTGACTAAACTCTAAAAACTTTTTTTTTACAAAGGACTGAGGGTGGTATTTATAGACCTGTCCAACCCTCATTTGAATTTGAATACAGGATAAAAAGATAGAGATGATTCAAATTCAAACACAAGATAGGATAAGACAAGCCTATCCATATCTCAATCCTAACCAACCAAATCCTTATTTAAATTTCAAACAAAAGATAAAATCCCAAACTACTTTATTCTGGATATGCTCCGAGATTTGTGCAGCTTCAAGATTTGTGCTTGCTCCGGGATCTGTGCTAGCGATGTCCCCATCATTCCCCTGAGGTGGGGGAAACTCGGCTCCATCGAGTTAGGCTGGCTCTAGATGCACATAACCCAATTTAAAGTAAACAGGATTTATTCCAAGCTAGAATAAATACGGGATATATGTGGAATAGCCAGAATAGCTAGAATAGCTATTTCGGTCTTCTTCAACAGTCGCTCAACAATTCGACTTGCACACTTCTTGGAACAAGAGTTTTGAAGATTCATGGGGGAGGAGATCGGAGGTGTAGATGGCTTCGAGCGGACCGGAGGAAGGAGATCCGGTGACGGGGAAGGACCGGAAGAGGGCATCCGATAAGGCAAGCCTAGGCTGTCTTCTTTGATGGAGGAACAGCGTCTTCGTGGAACATGGGAGCTGGGAGGCTGGGTGGAGGCTTCACGGGCGATGAACCGGAGAAGGTGGCGTCGGACAATCCCGGAGGGAAACAAGGGCTTCGTTCTCCAAGGAGGGGAAGCTGGCCTTCAGTGGTAGGACGGCAATAGGCGTCGGAAGTGTGGCCGAGCGCACGGGACGTCCGGAAGCAAGGAACGAGAAGATGCGCCGGGCTGGAAGGACCGGAGGTGGGCAGTCGGTGATGGGAGACCGGAAAGAGGGTCTAGCGATGGAGGACCGGTGCAGGGCTGTTTGGTGATGGACGGGCCAAAGGAGGATCGTCTGATGATGAGGACGTCTAAGAAGCAGGGGAGTTAAGCTGGCCATGGGTCAAGCTCCGAGGGATGGAGATCTGGAGCTGAGGATGGCGTCGCGGGCTGGAGGAGGGGAATTCGGCGACGTAGACCAGAGAAGGGAGGTCGGGCAGAAGATGAGATGGTCGTGAGAGGAAGATGTACTGGACTGGATGGGGCCTCGCACCCCTCGTCATCATGGTTAAAATGCACGGATGGGCTGGAGCCGGCAAGAAGATCTCCCGGATCTTGGCCCGGATGGCTAGGATCCGGTGGCGATGGCGATGGTGGCGGTAACATCGTCAGAGTCGTTGTCTTCTTTGAGGGAGTAGATGGATGAGGAGTTGGCATTGCGGTGGGAGATGCAGAGGAGCAGCAGGGGCTTGGATCCGGCTTGGTTCCGGTGGTCGGCGGTGGGGGTTTGGTTGGAGGAGGACGGGGGCCGAGGGTTGGATGTGGGCTTGGGGGTCTTGTTGTACGATTTCCAGGTGTAGACCTTGTTGCTCTACCGACTGAGTTAGACGGGTGGATCCGAGCAGAAGGCTCAGTCGGGTGGATCTGGGGAGAAGGCTTGGTGGTTGCAAGCGTCGCTGCAGCAAAGAGTCCGGTGTAGTTTTGGGAGGAGTCACGGCAGGGAAGGCAGGGCACCAGCAGATGCTCAACAACGTGATCAGAAGAAGAGGGAAGAAGAAAATTGATGGTGACTTGATAAACCGGGAGTTTTTTTTTTTTTTTTGAATCTGGGAAGTAGAGGGACGAATGATAAAAGGAATTCTGGGATGATATACATGTACCCTAATTTTTTGGGCTCTGATATCAAAATTGATGGGGGATAGAAGATGGATCTCAAAGGCCACGAGGGAGTAGAGAAGATGGAATGGGAAGGGGGATAACTGGGCATGACCTCATATCATGCCTGGGGTTGGGCCTCACACCCTCTCCTCACTGAGTGAAATAAAAAAACCACTCTTTTCTAAAACTCATTTTCATTCCCAAAACTTGACTAAACTCTAAAAACTTTTTTTTTACAAAGGACTGAGGGTGGTATTTATAGACCTATCCAACCCTTGTTTGAATTTGATGGGGGACGGATGGGTAGGATCGTTGGTGAGCCTAGAAGTCACCAAAATTAGGGTATTATGTTTTTTTTTTTTAATATTTTAGGTAAAGGGTGGCGAAGGAATAGTGGGGCTGGAAGACAGGATTTGGAACTCATGGACTTTGGGACTCATCCTAACGAAGAGACCTCTCACCTCTAAGGCATTACACCATTCTCGATACTTGGAGGTGCTAGGATGGATCTCAAAGGCCACGAGGGAATAGAGAAGATGGAATGGGAAGGGGGATAACTGGGCATGACCTCACATCATGCCTGGGGTTGGGCCTCGCACCCTCTCCTCACGGTGTGAAATAAAAAAACCACTCTTTTCTAAAACTCATTTTCATTCCCAAAACTTGACTAAACTCTAAAAACTTTTTTTTTACAAAGGACTGAGGATGGTATTTATAGACCTATCCAACCCTCATTTGAATTTGAATACAGGATAAAAAGATAGAGATGATTCAAATTCAAACACAAGATAGGATAAGACAAGCCTATCCATATCTCAATCCTAACCAACCAAATCCTTATTTAAATTTCAAACAAAAGATAAAATCCCAAACTACTTTATTCTGAATATGCTTCGAGATTCGTGCAGCTTCAGAATTCGTGCTTGCTCCAGGATCTATGCTAGCGATGTCCCCATCAAGGTCCTTTCAAAATAATAAAAAGAATATGACCTAATGCTTATGTGCTGGACCTACCTTCTAACTTTGGCATTAGCTCTACTTTTAATATCTCAGATCTGGTAGGTTACAAGAAGCCCACAATGATTCCCAGTGAGTTCCTAAAACCTGATCCATCCCTTGAGAGTGAACCAACCCTAGAGTGCCCACCAGCCACACTACCAAAGCGGGGAGAAAAAAATTGAAAGGGTCATAGATGACAAGATTGTCACTATCCAGAATAAAGATTACCAACGATACTTAGTCCATTGGCAAGGCAGACCTGATTCTGAAGATTCATGGATCACTCAAGAAGAACTACAAAAGATCAATCCAGATATACTTGAATACTACCAAAGCCAAAATGATCCATACTCGTCAGGACCGAGTTCTTTTCACCCGGGGAGAATTAATGAGGACATTGGCAAGAGGAAGAAATTACAAACTAATGATCTTTGGTTGTAGTCCCATTTCTTTTCCATTTTCAGGTTCCCAAAAATTATGAAGCATCTCTTGAAGACCCCTAATTTTATGAAGCAAGATTGAATTGTTTAAAGACAAAATCAAGTGAAGACCCCTTCTCCAAGCCCATGGGCTGACCAAGCTATGAAGAAATCCTCTACCTTGAAGCCTAATTGAAGACCAAACCTTAAAGAACATGTGAAAGGATGAGATGAAGCCAAGTGTTGCAAGGAAATGGTGCCACATGGAGTTTTTAGAATTCTCTTGTTAGGAATAGTTGCTAGGAACTAATCTTGTAATTAGCTACCAACTAAACTTAAATTAGTTGGTCCCTTAATCCTCTTTCTTTCCACCCAAAGGAGCTATCCTTGGCCTATAAATAGGGACCAATGCCCCCCTCTTGTAAGCATTGAATGATTGATTGATTTGAATGAATGAAAGTTTCCTTGTTTGAGTTCTCTTCCATGTTGCCTAGTTCTTTTGAGTTCTTCCTAGAATTTTGAGTGTTTTCTTTAGAGTGTTGAGTTTGATCTTAAATTGGAGTGAGTGCTTTAAGTTTTGGAGTGCCATAGTTCCATTTCCAAGTTCTTCTACACAAGATCCAAATAGTCCAAGAAGAAGAGGAAGTGCTGTCCAAAAATTTCAGCAACTCTCTTCACTTCTCTTGTTGATTCCTTCCTTTTCCCATTAATTTCTTTCAATTTCAACCTTACCCTGAATCTTTGCAGGTTCTTCTTGGTGATTTGAAGATGAAGATAAAGGTTCCAAGCCATGGATCAAAGCTCCAATGGTGAATCCAAGAAGGGAGTGTAGATCTTGTCTCTAGCCTTCAATTTTTGAATGGTGAGTGCTTTCCTTGTACTTGAGCTTAAATTTCTCTTCATTGTTGGGAAAAGACCCTCTTGATCCTTAGATCTGAGGTTCTTAAAGGTAGCTTAGCCTAGTTTGAGGGTTTCTATGCCCTTAGATCCTCTCTTTTATTTTTTTGAAAGGAAGTTTTCACAAGGATGTCAGATTTTCTGCTTACCTAGTTCCTAGCTCGAAATTCTTCATCCCTTCTATCCATGAATCCGGCCATATCTAGAGCTCTAATGCTGATACGTTGTTGCTAGGTAAGTAGATCACATCTCCACACACCCATTTCATCAAATTTGTCCCCCATCAATGTGTCCCTTCGACCTGAGGTCACCATGGTAGCTTGCAAGCAACTCCCAGTGCTTTGGTGCCGAACTACCCGGATGGGTATAGGAAAGTACTTGTAGAGCAGTGGTGGACCAAGATGGAATTGACCTGTCCAAATTATTTGGATTGAATGTCTCGCAGTGTCTCAATTTAGCAAATCCTCGACCGGGGTAGTCCTAGTGAGGAGTCACTGGACTTGCAAGATTGAGACATATTGTGGATTGACTCAGTTAGGGTTGGCAGTCTAACCCTAGGTCATCTTGAGCATTAGAGGTCAAAGGGATGAATTATATGGTAACCATATGCCAGAGGTTCAATATATTACTCTCGCATCTTCACCCTATCCGGACGCTAGGATCTATTGCTAGATGGTATCTTGTACTGGTACTGGAAGTGTTCCGGTGCTACTATTTAGGTTCGAACCTATGAGGTCACACGCCATAAAGGATTTCTTCCTGATCCGGGAATCGATCAATGATTGAGAATCATTTCGGTATTAATGTCAAACGGACTGATTGAGCACATATTGGATTTTTTCTGGTCAACCTGGTCTGATTTGGATCGACCAGGATTGGTTTGGGTCAACCAGGAATTATTCCTTGTAGACCAAGACTGGACCTGGTTTTTTTACTGATAGGGTTTGGTCGGACCGGGGTTTGTTGAACCAGTTTTTGGGTTTGATTGAACCGATTTTATTATATGGTTTTATTTTTCTCCCAGCAAACTTTAAAACACCGATTTGAATATCTTCCCCTGCTCTGTTTTGCCGTGTTTCACCATGTGGATGAGATAAGGACTGATGTTGATCAGATGTGCTTGAGATTATCCTTTTACCAGTGATCTGGATTGGGTTTCTCGTTGGCCTCTCCCCACGCGTATTTCTTCTCTCTCGATCACTGGTCTTGATCATGTGATTTTGCTCGCCTTGTTATCATCTTGCGGCCGTTCCCAGTTCTTTGAAACCGATCCTAATCCTATTCAAAAGAGTTTTGATTTTAGCTGGACTTTTCTCACGATGATTTCTTTGGACTCTCTCATGTTGATTTCCCGATTTACACGGTGGTCTTCCCGTACGTCTTCCTTTTCTTTTGGTTGATGCCTTCACGGGTTTTCTATGCACCTCTATTTTTATTTTGCTGGTTGGCTGTGAGATGTGGTGAGGGAAGACAGGAAGTAACAGGGTGTGAGAAGAAAAACAGAGCGTGTGAGAGCGTACAAGGGAAGTAACAGAGGGATCTGTGAGAGAGAGTTTTATGGGACGAAAGTTTGAGTGCTGAAATTTGTTCAACATCCATTTGCAATCATCCCCTGTTTTTGAGTTTCTTTGTATGCTCGTGGTGGAGTTTGGGCGGTCTTGGAGAAGATCATCCATGAGGACCTTTTGGGTTTCCCTGCTCCACCTATCCGAGACCTGTTCATTGATTCCTAGAGGACTAGCATCCTTCCGGGAGTTGGATCAGCGAGAGCCTGTGCATGGATACTCTAGAGGGTGGACACTTGGACACCTCGAAAGATTGGATCGATCTCTTCTTCTTGCTGTTGCAGATCTAATTTGCTGTTGAAGGAGATCGACCGGCTACTTTGATTTGTTGCTGATCTGTTCTGAAGACTGAGGGAGTCAGCTTCTTCCTGCTTTGATCATGTATATTATTTACTTTTGTTATCATGCATGCCTAGATCTAGAAATTATCATGTTGTTTATAATTATTGCATTTACCTTTACATGCATGTGTATCTATTTCATGCATCATATTTATATTAGATCTTGTGCATGAGTAGGTTTTTCCGTATGCATGCTTAAAAAGTTTAATTATGCAATACCTACTCCCTAGTGTAGCGTGCCTAGGGTAGGTGTCCGGTGCACTGGTTTTCCTTCAGGAAGTGACTTGAGGATTTTGTTGACAAGATCAGCATTAAACATTACTTTTCCTAGACTTCTCATTCCATTTACAATATTTGTAAATCTAGTGTACATGTTAGTGATCGACTGATTAGGTTCCATTCGGAACATTTCATAAGTGTGCACTAACATGTTCACCTTAGTATTCTTCACTTGACCGGTATCCTCATGGGTAACTTCAAGTGTGTCCCATATTTCTTTGGCTGATGTGAAAGTAGATATCCTATTGAATTCACTAGGATCTAATGCATAATAAAGGAGAATCATTGTCTTAGCATTGATCTCGGATTGTTTAATATCATTTTCATCCCAATCCTCTTCAAGCTTTGGGATGAAAATACCATTAACCACAACCGAAAGAATATATGGACCTTTATCAACTACTCTCCACAAGTTATAATCAATAGAATGCATATAAATTCTCATCCTAGTTTTCCAATATGTATAATTTGATCCATTGAAAAATGGAGGTCTATTTGAGGCTTGTCCCTCAACTATACTAGTACTAATAGGGGCTGCCATAGATCTTTACTCAAGACGGTAAAGCCTATAAACTGAGAACAAGGCTCTGATACTACTTGTTGCTCAGTAAGCAACCCAATAAGGGGGTGAATTGGGTCTCTAAGAAATTATTACTTGATGCAATGCAATAGTGTGTGATCCAATCCAACAATTAAATAAAGTACTATGAATACAAATGAAGTGCTCTTAAGTAAATGTGCAGTAGAAATATAAAGCAATAGATGTAAGAGCAAGTAGATGAGACAAGCAACCACAAACACAAAGAAGTATAGTGGTTCGGTGCTATCCAATGCACCTACATCCACTCCCCAAGATTTCCTTGGAAATTCACTATAATCTCAATAGATTACAGTCGATCAGTTTTCCAGGCTCACTAATCAAAATCGACTTATTTTCACAAGGCTCACAAGTCAAAACCTCACTTGGTTTTACGGGCTAACCAAGAACCTAAATGATTTTAAGGCTCACCACCAACCTTCCTTGGTTTTTTAGGCTAACCAATTAGTTTTCAAAGGCTCACCAATAACGTCCCTTGATTTTGCAATAGGCTAACTAAGAACCCTTACAACAAATAAGTTTTGAAGTAGAGAAACAATAAAAGCTTTCAAACAAAAAGCGGGTATTTCTTTAAAGCTCGTTGTTGTGATGCTTTCAACTTGATGAAGCCTCTTTGATTGCTCAAGAATGGTTGATCTTTAATGCTCTTGAAGTCTCTTGAATGCTTGGAAGCTTGCTTTTGCTTGAGAGTGGTTGAACTTCAATGAATAGGAGTGAATGCTCTCTTTTCTTCTCTCTTGGATATTTCATTTTCAACAACTTCAAATATCTTCAATAATTATCCTTTTGATTTGATTTGGAGCACATATATACCTTTCCAAGGCCTCAAATCCAGTTTCTAGCCATTAGACACGAAAATCTAGCCATTGGGGGGTAAAAGGGACGAGTTCTATGTTTGAAAAACTAGCCATTACTGTTTCCAGAACTCCATGTATCGACACTTCAGGCTATGAGTCGACACTTCAGCTCGATACTTGAACTTCTTGAGTTGACACCTAGTTCAAAAGTCTTCAATATGTAGCTTTCTGGAAATCTCAGATGTGTTGACACTTCTTTAGGTGAGTCGATACTTTGAGTCGACACTTCTCATCCATGTATCGACACTTCACCGGATCTTCATCTTCAGCAAGTTTTGTGACTTAAAAATCTCAGGCGATGAGCCGATCCATGTGTCGACACTTTGAGTTGACACTTCAAGTCCATGTGTTGACACTTCAGCCATGCCATCTAAAACTTTCTTTGCGTACTGGCTTGAGTCGACACTTCACTGTCATGTATCGACACTTGGTGTCATGTGTCGATACTTTGAGTCGATACTTCATTGAGATCTTCACAAAAATACCTGAACTTATGCTGAATCAAGTCTATATTGAAATTAAGTGTCAATTCAAGCAAACTTTAACTAACCAAGACTTCTTTGAGCAGATCTTTCATCTAAACTTGGCTTCTTCGATCAAACAATCTTTTATCAAATTGATAAGCACCTTTTTCTACAAAAATATACTTCAAAAAAATTATTAGTAATCAACTTATACTTAACCATTTTATTTATCATCAAAATCAATAACAGAGTCAACAACATAGAAGATCAAGTAGAAGATCCCGCAGATCCGCGGCTTTCTATCCGCTGACCCGAAAGCTAATCGTATGGAATCCTAAATTCATGAACTTCGAGGGACCTGCAAAATGCCAAGGGAAGGTTAGAAAATAAGGGAGTAATTGGGTAGATGGCTGAAAGAAGAAAGGGGAGGAAGGGTTGGATGTGGGGCGGCCAAGATATGGGGCGTTCAAGGATGATGGAGTTGCAGGGCGGCTAGGGTTTGATAAATAGGGCCTCACACCCCTCGATGCTCAAAGAGCAAAGGCAAATTTGGGTCTCACACCCACTCTTTATGGAGAACAAAACACAAAGCAAATAACTCTTAAGAAGACTTTTATTTCATCCAAAAGACGATCAAATTTTCATACAAGGGGTCCCTTATATAGAGTCATGAGACTTAGGGCCCAAGCAAAAGAAAACAAGGAAAATAAGGGATGCCCACTTTCTTTCTAAAGTGTAGAGCTGAATACATGAAAGAAAATACTCTCATATCATACAAAATCCCTCCAAATAAGCTAGGTAGTGGGTAGCCAAAGGGGGGGACCAAGGGGCGCCAACTTCTTTCTTCCCTTGGCTTGGGCTGGACCACTCCTTTCCTAAGCAAGCTGGCATGAATCATGGAATTTATGTTTATCTATTTTGACTTTCCTTCTTGTCATGCTAGCATGTGGAGTTGGTGTGCTTAGGGCATGGAAGGGGTGTGCTGGCGTGTGGACATCAACTCCTCATGCATGGGTCAACTTCATGATCCTCCAAGTAATCCTAGGTGGTGAAATCCAGGATGTGACTGGGACTCCACGCAGCTACTGAGGTGGCAACAAGGTGGCATCCTTCACATGCTTGAGTCTTCTCTAACTAGGCTTGACTCAATACAGACTCAATACAACTGGACATGATTACAATACCCAAATGGTAAATGGCTCAACATGAGCTGACTTGACCGACTAAGCTCAACTAAGCTGAACATAACCCAAAACTTGATTCAAAAAAATTCTAATGGTATTAGTCGACTCTACATACAGGACTCAAGTATAACAAAACCTAAAAAATAAAATTCAAGGCCCAAATACAGGACTCAATGGGCACAATCGGGCTTAACTAGGTAAAACCCTAGTTACAGGACACAAAAGGGTTGCATTGGGCTCACTTGATAAAACCCTTGTTGTAGGACTTCAAATGACTTAGATGACTCCATCCCTACTTACAGGACTCAAAGGGCTAACATAGCCAGATTATTGGACTCAAAGATAAAATCTGAAAAATGATTAAGGAACTCAAAATTCAGGGATCCATAGTAAGCTAGGGTTGATCCTAATGTCCCCATCAATACTATTAAACTTAGGCTGATTAATTTCATCCTCAAGAAAAATGCCAAGACATGGCTGTATAATTTACCTACCTAGTTCATCATAATATGGGAGGGCTTTATTAAAATATTCTTGAGGAAGTTTTTCTCATCCTATAAAATAGCCAAGTTAAGAAATGAGATTACCTAATTTTATCAATTAGAGGGAGAGCCCTTCTAGAAATGCCTAGAGTGATTTAAGAATCTTTTGAGCCAGTGTCCATACCATAGGATAGAGACTTGGAGGTTATGCCAAACCTTTTATGAAAGTCTAAACCTATATTCCAAAACCATGCTTGAGTCGATGTGTCAAGATGATTTTATGCAAAAACCACCCAATAAGCCTGGCAATTTCTAGAGGATTTAGCAGAAAAAAGCCTATAATGGAAAAAACTAGGAAATCTAAAAACACACCATCAAGATATGGCATGCACCAAATCTCAGCGTCCATGGCTAAAGAGGCTAAGATGGCACCTTTGATTCATAGGATAGAGCAAGTCTTGGAACTCAAGGGACAAGCCCCTATAAATCAAGTAAATAAAGTGTCCTCACCTATAGGCAATGGATACAATGATCCAGGATATGTAGTAATAGAGTGTCCCTACTTTATGATCCAAACTGAAAATGATTGTGTATAGGTAAATGCAACCTATCAAAGAATGACCAATAACCTCTATGCACCAACCTATAACCCAGGATGGAGGAACCATGCAAACTTTTCTCGGTTATAAGGTCCTAATGCAGGTGGTCCCAACTTCAACTGGCCTAATCCAAGGCTCAATCCTATAGGAAACAACCCATCAATGATAATAAAAGAAAATTTAGTTCTCTAGAGAAAGCTCTAGAAACTCTAGCTAAATCCCAAGCTGATACCTATGCTACCCTGAATAACTTTATGTAGAGCACAGGTCAACAGTTATCCTCTAATACCCAGGCTATAGCTCATTTGGAGATGCAAGTAGGTCAGTTAGCCATAATTGTAAATGAATGGGAACGGGGTAAACTACCGAGTCAGCCCGAAGCTAACTCTAGAAATCTAAATAATCAAGGATCGAAACAAAGAACCTAGATTAACCAATTGAATGCTATTCATATATTAAGATCTGGGAGACAAATAGATAACCAGGTGGGTACATCTAAAAAAAAGAATTAGAAGTCCTACTCTCTGAATAACTAATTAAGCAGGGTCAGTCCTAAGTACCTAAGGCATCAGAACCTGATGTAATACCCAACCCACCAGCTGAGCCCTTGCTAGAATTTGATAAATCAAATATTAGGGTTGTTGCACCATTCCCAAATAGACTTAAGTCCAATTAAAATTCAGCCCAATTAGATAAGATTTTGAAGGTCTTTAAACAAGTTAAAGTGAATATTCCTTTACTGGATCTGATCCAACAGGTCCTAACTTATGCTAAATTTCTTAAAGACCTATGTACCAAGAAGAAGACCACCAATGTATCCAAGAAAGCCTTCCTGGTAGCCAGTGTGAGCTCTTACCTGTCAAACCACATGTGATGGGGACATCTGGCAAGGGCAAATACATTTCAAGCTAACTCAATTACAGGTTTCGAGATCAAGTCAGAAGGCCTTCTAAATTGAGCCAATGAATCAATAGAAGAAGCAAGGAGGCCTCATAAAGCTAGCCATCCTCTTAGAGCAAAGTCAAATTGAGCCGACTCAACCCACTCCCATAAGCTGACTCAATGCTCACCTCAAAGAATTAAGTCAAGCCCCTATTTGAAAACCAAGTGGAAGCCTTGCTTGACACTTGGAAGCATCTGGATGCCATTTGGAAGTTCCCCTTGGCACCACATGGAAACACCTCTTGAAGCCATTTGGAAGCTTTGCTTGGATGACACTTGGAAACATCTTTGGATGACACTTGGAAGCTTCTTTGGATGCCACATGGAGAGTAGATTTAACTTATTCTTGTTAGTAGTTGCAACCAATGCCACTTGGAAGCTTTTCCTAATGCTACATGGAAGTAGTTGTAACCTAATCGTGTTAGTAGTTGCAACTAAGGGTTGTTAGAACTACTTTTAGTTAGAGTTATCTCCCTCTCTTGGCCGAACTCCATGAAGCCCCTCCCCCTTGGCCTATAAATAGGACCCAAGCCCAATCCATTTCTTGGGGAGCACTTCAAGGGGGCGCCCAATCCATGCCTAAAAATCCCAAAGCAAAGTTGGGAAGAGCCATGACTTGGGGAGAAAGAAAAGGAGGTGTCCAAAAGAGTTGAGCCATGGAAGGAAAAAAAAATATTTCTTGAAGAGCAAGGCTAGGAGGCGCCACCTACTTACCATTTGAAGCTTTCAATCAACATTTATGGAACCTCTTGGCTGGCCATATGGAAAGGAATTGATTCTACAAACCTAATTTGAAGATCCATCCTATTAGTCCCACATGGGAAGATGTAAAACCCTGACCTCTTGTAAAGTCCTATAAAATAAACCCCTCTTGTAAGTTTTGAAAACAACTGATGAATGAATCCAATTTATGTGTGAGCAAACTTTGTGTTTCTCTCTTCCGCACTTGCATCTAGGTGTTGAGCTCCGTGAGGGAGTAAATCCGGGTTCCCTAGGAACCTTGAGGAGGTGTGAGATCTCCAACCCCAAAACCCTAGGTTAGCCACTTCAACTCCAAACCCTAGCCGCCCATCATCCTCTTCTTTCCACCAAAACCTAGCCTACCCCATCTCTCACGGCCACTCTCTCCAAGTCAAGGCCGACCACCAGCATCCAGGTCCAGTCCGGATACTTCAGATTCAGAGCAATTCCCAGAGGAAGTCAGTCAGCCTCCAGGAGAATCCGGATTTCAGCAACATCAGCTTTCAAGTTCTTCTATCTGGTAAATCCTTCCTTGAGTATCTGGTTCCATAAATTGTTCTTCTTCTTTCCCAGATCTTGAGTTCAGGAGAAGCCAACTCTGCCAAAGGATCAGTATTGGAGCATCCATTGCGAAGATATCTGAATCCGGGGATCCAACAATATGCTCAAGAGAGTCATTCCACTAAACTCTGTGAAGATCACTGCCTGGTCTGTAACCCTTCTCTTCTCTTTACTTCTGTCCCGTTGAAAGTTCAGAGCGAAACCCTAGGTCTGGGAGTTTCTCAACCCCCAGCGATCCTTTACTTCTGAACTACTCTGATAACCTAGTTTCTTTAAATTATGCTTTCAATTATTACATAGTTTCTTTCAATTTAGTTTAACTTTCCTTTGAGTCAAAGTCGACTTCTAAAATATATAAAAAAAAAGAATTAGTCTTAATTTACTTCCGCATACGCTTCTTTGTTTTTTGTTCTGCATCAGCCTTGTTCTTCTCTTCCGCTGAACGAGCCCTCTCAATCTGTGCCTTCGCCTTGGCCCCGAGCGACTTGATCCGCTACTCTTGCTGGGCCTCCCTCTTCACCCATTGGGCATAGTAGTCCTGGATCAGGAGTATGTCAGTACCGACCTGCATCAACAAGGGTGTTAGCCATGGTACTTCAACTAAGACAAACAATGACAGAGGGGCTTACCGTGAAGAGCTGGGGAAGGATATCGAGAATGGCCTCCGCTAGCTGCCTGCCTCCCCTTTCATGACTGGACAGTGAAGTTCATCATCCGCTTGGCCAATGCACGATCCTGGGTCACTAACACATTCAGGGGCACCTTGACTGACACCCGTGGGGTCCCGGAGCTCGGTGGTGCCAGGGCTATCGAAGCACCCGAAGGCAATGTCACTGGGGGCACCTGGGTGATTGGTATGGGGCTCGCCATTGTAGCCGACGATGCTGGTGGTGGTGAAGGCCGTTCCCTCCCCGTCTTCCTCTCCATGTCCACCGCGATGATGTCAGGGATGCTGACCTCGATGGGAGCAGCAGGCCGGGTCCGCACAGTCGCACCTTATTTTCGGGCTGGGGGGTGGACCTACTACTAAGGAGACTCGAAGGCCAGCTCGGTCGCTCTTCCCTCTGGCCTAGAAGATGCGGCAGGCCGGGGCCCCTGGCTAGGCTCCATCCTAGCCCTCTTAGGTGGGGCCTCCCTGGGCTCGGATGATGCGCTCCTCTTTTGGGTGGACTACAGGAGCTGATCGATGAAGAACTTCATACCCGCAGAAAAGAAAAGAAGAATACGAGTCAGCCTCGTATTTGAAAGAACTCACAGGAGAAGAAAAGGTGCAACTCAAGAGGCTCACCTAACTCCCGGATTGGGCTAATCCCGGCATCGAATAGGTTCTTCTCTGACAGCAAAACCTCGAGGGAAGGAATCTCATTAGAGATGAGCTGGTCGTACACTTCCCGATCGGAGGCCTCCACCTGGGAGTTACGGTTTGGAGACCGGTCCGGATCACTCTAGACCCATTCTACTCCTTCTATCAAAGCAAAGAAGTATTTGCTCTTCCATCCTTTGATGGAAGAGGGGAGGACAAATCTTATGCCCTTCGGGCGGGGAGAAAGAAACCACCACCCTTCGTTGGCTGGATGGCATTTCAGGGTGAAAAAAGTTCTGAACAAAAATAAATGGGCAACAATCCTGTGGAAGTGACAAAAAACTATGAAGCTAACAATAACCCTAACAATGTTCAGAGCTAATTGGGCAGGAACGAGCCGGTAGTTGTTGAGGAATGAAAGGAAAAAAGGGTGTAGGGGCAGACGAAGCCCCCCAAGGAAGAACTCCTCGTAGAGGGTGATTTGACCCAGGCCACTAGAAATGACCTGCTCCCCTGATCCCGGGATCGAGAGCCGGATAGAGTTCGGGATCCTGTAAGTACTCTGGATCGAAGAAAGATCCTTCGTGGTCATCGTCGAGGCGATGCCTGAGGGACCGGTCGAACCAAAAAGAATAGAAGAAGGTGTGAGAGCGGCAGAAGCAAGATAAGCAGCTACAGGAACAGGGGGAGCAGCCGCAGGTGCAGAACCAGAAGAAGGGGTACCCTAGGTCCTCTTATAACTATTCCAGTTGGGCAGGGACCCCTATGGATTTGGAGAGGAACTTCATCCTCCTCATCAAAAGATGGAGATGGAGTCCTCACCCGAGAGGGCCCTGCCTTATCGGGTTGCTAGAAGGATGACGAGTCTGACCTGACGAAGCCATCTAAGACAGAAGAGAAGGGAGAAAATGAAAAATAAAGGGTTGAAGAACCTAAGGAAGGACTTGACCCAGCCGGAGAAGAAGAAGTTGATGAAGAGGGAGGACTAACCTGGTTGCCTTGGAGGAAAAAGATGGCTTGAGAAGGGAAGAAACTTTAGCCATCTGCGGGTGTGGAGAAATCGAAAGAGATAGTTTGAGGAAAGTCTCCTCCATTTCCAAAATGGCGAGACAGTGACCATACATCTTTTCGAAGCTTCCACCGTCGGATGGGCACCACGTGCGACGGACAGCAGCACCACGATGCCTCGATGCACTGAAGACCTCCTCGAGCCCAACACTGGCCATCATGCTTCCTCGGACCTGCTGAGGTGGCACTCCCGCATTGGCTTCAAGATGTGATTCGCAAAGCGACGATGATTATGGCATTTAATAGCACCAGATTTTCATCCTTCCACGTCAGCTCCATAATAACTTCCTTTGACCTGAGCGCCACGTTCCATCAGGACATGGAAGTGGGGGGCAAATGATGTGGCATGATTGTTAACATGGAGTCCACCTTGAACCTAGCTGGCAGCCGCACTGGTAGAGATCGCCATGTCGGGCTTGTTCCTTAAGCCTTGAGCCCTTCCACCTAGGTCGCTCCCTCAGGGTTGATCCCCCGGTCGAAGTCGAGCTCCCACCTTGAGCCCTTCCACCGGGGTTGCTCCCTCAAGGTTGAGCCCCCGGTCGAAGTTGAGCTCCCGCCTTGAGCCCCTCCACCGGGGTCGCTCCCTCAGGGTTGAGCCCCCAGTCGAAGTCGAGCTCCTGCCTTGAGCCCTTCCACCGGGGTCACTCCCTCAAGGTTGAGCTCCCGACCGAAGTCGAGCTCTCGTCTTGAGCCCTTCCAACGGGGTCGCTCCCTCAGGCTTGCACCCCCGGGCGAAGTCAAGCTCCCGCCTTGAGCCCTTCCACCGGGGTCACTCCCTCAGGGTTAAGTCCCCGACCGAAGTCAAGCTCCCGCTTCACTCCTAGGGCCTCAAGCCCTTCCACCGGAGTGGCTCCCTTAGGGTCAAGCCCCTTGTTGAAGTCGAGCTCCCGCTCCTCGAGCCTCGAGCCCTTCTGATGGGGAGGCTCCTTTAGGGTTGAGCCCCCTCAAGCCGCATGCCCTTTAACTGAGAAGGGGCACTCGGCTCGAGGTTGACCTATGGTCAAGGTCGGCCATGATGCTAGTATGCCAGGCAGGAAGTGGCATGCTGCCTGAAGCCTATGAAGGGAGAGCGCACTGACCTACAGGGAGCCATCTCGCTGGAGCACCTAGGTCCCTTCATGCCGCCATTTACACCAGTTGGGGAAGGATGTGTCACTTGAGATGCCGCACCCCTCCACCAACCATTTGCACCACCTCAAAGAAGAGGGTTGCACTGGAGGGCTCGAGTCCCGGAGCATCTACCACCAGATCGAGGCCCTGCCAAATTTTTTCAAACAGGGTGTCCTACCAGGGTGTTAGAGCTTGCGGTATAACTCCTGGCTGTGAAGAAGAAAGGGGCTGGGGCGTGATCCCCAAAGACTGCCCATCGTTGACCTCACAGCATCCCTGAGGGAAGGAAGGGGGGAGAGGGTGGACCTGAGACTGGTGATGGGCAATACCTTCTATCTATAAGAAAGAAAGAGGGCCTTTGAGGGTGGTAAGCAAAAATAGGTAGAGGGAGGGGCAACAAAGGAGAGTGCACTGAGGCTACCAGAGGACTCGCCGGGAGATTCTCAACTGATACAGCCACCTTTGCTCAAGCTTTCTTCCTCCACCAAAGCTCTCACCCTGTTCTTTTCTTTCAAAACCTCTAAGGGTGAAGACCAACTCGGGATCCATCTCGGAGGATCTGTTCCCCTAGATTGTTCGATTGATTTGACCGTCGGAGTGCCCTTGCCAGGATCCCCGGCCCGGATCTTCCTTCTTTTGCAGGACCGGGCACGCAGCTTGGGCCAACAAATGAATAAGATCGATGGAGTGTAGCCCACAAGCCGGCCCACAATTGCAATAGACTTGTGACCAATGGGCCAACGCTGGCCCGCTATATGCCACTGCGCTACTTCAATTATTAGTTGCCAGTAAGCTTGGGATGGGATCAGTTGAGTGAGCATCATGTTGTCCCTAGAAAAGATATATATATATATATATATATATATATATATATATATATATATATATATATTTTAAAGATATATATATATATGTAGTTTAAACAAATTATAATTGTTGCCGGTTTTGAATTTTTATGGGCTATGCCGTCGGTACCTAGGGCATGAGAAGCATAATTAAAAATGCAAATACAAAGCGAACAATTAAAAATTACAATTGTTGGCATTGAATTTTTATGGGCTGTGCCGTCGGTACCTAAGATTTGGAAAAAAAATATTTTGAGTTTTGGAAGCAAACTATATGTTAAGCCCTGTTTTCTTATCAGGTATTTGCTTGGAGAGTAAAGAAGCTATGTAACCAATGTCAAAATTGGTTTAAGGTTTGTATATGGAGGCTATGATGATTATGCGATGTATGTTTGGCTGATTCAACTGTTTCTAATGGCAACAATCTTGGATGGCCTTCTTTTGTAGGCAACCGATTGTAGTCATTTTGATTTAGTTACAGATTAAATAGTATATAACTGAGCCTCCTCCTTATTTTTTATTATTTATTATTCTTTTTCTTAGTAGATGATTTATGTTTCTTTATAAATTTCTTAGTATATATCTGCATCTTACTGAATATGTTATGCTTTAAGGTTAGTTTTATTATTGCAAATCTTTTATTTCAATACCATCTGTAGCTTTGTTACGATCAATTATGATTTTTTAAATATTTTTTAAAAAACTTGTATTGCATAGAAACATAGACCCGTCAATTGATTAAAGTATATATTCTATAGGATCCGTACAATTATTTAATTTTTGTACGGATGGGAGAAATATGTACAGTGATCAATTGAATGTCCAGTTTGGATAGTTTAAGAATTGCAAATAATTTTATAGGTTCTTACAGTAATCAAACGGTATGGATAGAGTTGCAGATATATTTCGGATATCATTTTCTTTTAGTTCTCCTCATACATATTTATTTGTATGGGGAGAACTAAGAAGAAATGCTGCCAAGATTTTTCTGGAACTTCTATTGCATATCCTTTGGTTACTGTAAATGACCTATATAATTAATGCAATTCTTGAATGGGATAGGACCTCTTTATCTATTAGTTGGTGATAGGGTGCATTTAATAATACTGTAATTGATGTATTGAATAAACTTATTTTAAATTTATTCTATTTTTATCAATATTTGTTTATTTCTGTTAGTTTTATCTTACAATGGATAAGAGTTGGATAACTAAACCGAGGAATAGCAAAAAATATCTAGATGGAGTACAGAATTTCATTAAATTTGGTATGGAGAGAAGTAGTATCAATGGGAAGATTTTATGTCCATGCCGAAAATATATAAATTCCAGTTTTCTATATCCAAATATTGTTGAAGAACATTTGGTATGGAATGGTTTTTTAAGAGATTATACTGAGTGGTTTTTTCATGGAGAGTCAAGGTTACAATCTACATGTAACCAAACCTCTAACATGGAACATATACCTGATTTTGGATCCAGTAACCAATAGAAAAATCTTGCAAGAGATGATGATATCAGGGGTTTGCTCAGAGATGCTTTTGAATATGGTGTTCAACATCCTGGAGATTGCAATGGAGGACAAGTAGCAGCTGAGTTACCTGAGGATCATATATTTACTGAATCAATACATGATGGAGAGCCGATACCCCCAACTAATGTTGGAACAGATCATTATCAAAAGCTAATAAGAGATGCAGATCAAGAATTATATGCTGGTTGCAAGAACTTTTCAAAAATTTCTTTTCTTATGCATTTGTTTCATATAAAATACTTGAATGGATGGTCTGGCAAGAGTTTTACTATGTTGCTCAAGTTATTAAAGGATGCATTTCCTGAAGGTACTAGTTTACCAACATCTTGTTATGAAGCCAAAAAACTAGTAAAGAAATTGGATCTTGGATACGAAAAGATTCATAGCTGTCCAAATGATTGTATATTATATCGAGGAGAACATGCCGATCAAGACTCGTGCCATGTGTGTGGATGTTCATGATGGACAAAGCAAAAAGAAAATAAGAGTGAGGGATTAGATGAATTGGATGCAACACAAATTAAACAAAAGTCGATGAAGGTATTACGCTATTTTTCTCTTGTACCTAGATTGAAAAGGATCTATGCATCATCAAAGACAACTTCGTCAATGAGATGGCATGATGAAAGCTGTATAAAAGATGGAATGCTGAGACACCCAGCAGATAGTTTAGCATAGAAAGCATTTGATGACAGACATCCTGATTTTGCATCTGATGCTCGTAATGTCAGGCTGGGTTTAGCTAGTGATGGGTTCAATCCATTTCGGACCTTAAGTTCTGTCTATAGCACATGGCCAGTTGTTCTGATTCCTTATAATTTGCTACCATGGATATGCATGAAATAGTCTTCATTTATTTTATCAATGGTCATTCCAGGTGATAAGGGTCCAGGCAATGATATTAATATTTTTTTACAACCTTTAATAGATGAATTGAAACAACTGTGGGAGGGTATCAGTGCAATTGATGCTTCGAATGACCAAACATTCAATCTACGGGCAGCTCTATTATGGACTGTTAACGATTTTCCTGCATATGCTAATTTATCTGGCTGGAGCACTAAGGGACGAGTTGCATGTCCTTCTTGTGGTGAATCAACCCATTCAATTTGGTTAAAACATGGAAGAAAGTTTTGTTATATAGGACATCGTCGATGGTTGGAGGAAAATCATCCATTTCGATTTCAGAAGGATTTATTTAATGGTACTATAGAGTTGGGATTTGCTCCAATTCTACCTTCTGGTTCTGATATTCATAGACAAATGCTTGGTATCAGACACAGTTACAGCAAGATGACAAAGTCCTCTAAAAAGCGAGGAAGAGATGATGTTGAGACTTCGGTACAAGAAGAAGTATCGGAGGAAGTCAATACTTGCACCTTAGATACGGTAGTGTTCGAGGATCCGGATAATTTCTTTGAAGTTGAAAATGATAATGATATAATCACAGCATCTATCCATCAGCATACTAAACAATTATGGAAGAAAAGAAGCATATTCTTTGACTTACCTTATTGGGAGCATAATATACTCCGGCATAATCTTGATATTATGCATATAGAAAAGAATGTTTGTGATAATTTGATTGGAACAATATTAAATCTTGATGGAAAGACTAAAGATAACATGAAGGCGCGTCTTGATTTAAAAGAAATCGGGATCCGACATGAACTTCATCCACAAGTACTTGCAAATGATAGAACTTATATCCCTCATGCATGTCATACAATGTCTAGTCGAGAAAAAGATCTCTTCCTAATAGTTTTAAAGAATATCAAAGTTCCTGATGGATATGCCTTAAATATTTCACGATGTGTGAATTTGAAAGAGCGCAAAATTTCAAATCTTAAAAATCATGATGGACATATATTAATGCAAGATATTCTTTCATTGGTTTTAAGGTCGTCAATGCCGAAACAAGTTATTACGGTTGTTCTTCAGTTATCATCATTCTTCATGGCATTATGTTCTAAGGTTCTTAATCCTCAGGAGCTTGATCAGTTGCAGTCTTAAGTCATACTTACATTATATCAGATGAAAAAGATTTTTCCTCTTGGATTTTTTATGATTATGGTTCATCTACTCATTCACCTAGCTTCGGAAGCTAAACTTGGTGGACCGGTACAGTACAGATGGATGTACCCTATCGAGAGGTAATGCTGTAAAACTTAAATTTTATAATTTATATATCTTTTTCATTATTTAATGTGATATTAATATTGATAAATATCATACTTTTTGAAGGTATCTTGTACATTTGAAGGATTATGTACGAAACAAAGCCCATCCTGAGGGCTCAATAATAGAGGGATATATTGCTGAAGAGTGTTTAATATTTTGTTCAAGATATCTCGAAGGTGTAGAGACTGTATTCAATTGACCTCAACGTCATGGTGATACTATGGAGAATACAGATTTATACAAATTTGCTTCATCCGGAAGATTTATAGGAAAAGCTGAAAGTATTATTCTTGACCATAAAATCTTGTCACAAGCACACCATTATGTATTGCTACATAGTGACATAATATCTGATTATCACAGGTTAGTCTATCTACATATGGATAATACTAAATATTGGACATGTTGTTGTCAAACTTATATTTGATTGTCATGTAGTGAATTTTTAGCTGTACAAAGACAAGCCAATCATTCCACTCGTCCTAATCCAAGGATTGAACAAAGATGGTTGGTTGAGTTATTCCCTAAATGGCTTACCAATCAGGTTAGTATATATAAGTTGTATAATAATTTTATATACATTTAACATCAAATAAGTGATCGATAATTGATATTATATTTTCTAGGTAACGGTACTGATGGAGAAAAATAGTTCAGTAGAACTAATAGCACTTGCTAGAGGTCCAAATTATATTATGAACAAATATAATGGTTTTATTATAAATAGCATTATATTCCATACCAAGGAGCGCGAAAAACTTAGAAAAACTCAGAACAGTGGTGTTATGGAAGAAGCAGATGAAAAATCTTATTATGGTATACTTAAAGATATTTTGGAGTTGGGTTATTATGAAAATTTTAAAGTTGTATTATTTCGATGCGATTGGGTGGATATAAATATACCGAGAGATTTGAAAACGGACTCATACTTGTCAATTTTTCAAGATTGATATATACAGGTGTGTTATTGAAGGATGATCCATTTATCTTTTCATCTCAAGCTCGACAAGTTTTTTATGTACAAGACTCGAAAGATAAAGAATGGGCTACTGTTATTAAGACAAAACCCAGAGACTTGTATGACATGGAAAAAAGGGTAGAAGAAGATGATGATGATACTTACACTCAGTGTATGCCTTATAATATTATGCCGGATGATCATTTTGGTGATACAACCATTTTGGGTAAGTTGGATTCCGAGGAAGGTACAACTGGTTGATTATGACAAGTAGTTTATAAGATGGTTTACATTTTTGCATTAATGATTATGTTATCTTTTAAATTATAATTCATTTCCGTTATAATTTGATTATAATGTTGACTGACTTGTTTTAAAATAATGCATGTTAGGTACACCATGCCTCGAAGGAAACGATTATCAGATGTACAGCTTCAGTTTTCCCAGATCGAGGCTGGTACTTCTTCAGCACAGCAACCCATGGGCAGTCGATCATCATCACATCGGTCAGATGCGAGTCCCTTTATTTCTGCACATCCGGCCGATGCTAGTACCTCTCCACCTCATGACGACGCCATTCCCTCCGAGTCCGCACATCACGATCCTCCTATGGATCATTCTGATGATGAGCCTATCATCGATGACATACAGATACAGGGTAATTTAAGAATTTCATTCCATTTCAATTCATACATATGCAATAGTTTTGATATATAACTTTCTATATTTTTTTGTAGATGGATCCGGGAGACTTAGGCGGAGGCGAGGACCCACACTAGTCCGTGATGTGTGGCAGTTACCTGAGGGTGAGAGGATAGTCATAGAGTGCAACAAGCTAGGGCAGCCTATTAAGAAAGCTGCTAGCTTGTTGACTAGTTTTTTGGGGACAGTAGCATGCCGGGGTTAGCTATATTCCCTGAATTATTCGAAGTGGAACCACATGCTTCCTGCATATAAAATAGAGATGCTATGAGTTGTACAGGTAAAAAAATTGATATATTATTTTATATCTTATATTTTTAACAATTGAATTGCTTATTTCATTTAATACTTATTTTATTGTTTATTTAAATTATAGAGCAAGTTTGTTATTCCTTCAGATTCTTCTGATTTTATTCTTAAGTCTATCAATCGCAAGTGGAAAGAATATAGGACGAAGTTGAAGAGAGACTACATGTGAGAGGATAGGACAGAGGAGCAGGTTGCAGCTACCTGTCCTCCTGATGGTCACCCTCATCAGTAGATGGAGCTGGTGCACTATTGGTTCTCCGAGAGGGCACAGGTTGTATAGCATCATCAAACACTTTGAAATTTATTAATTTTCACTCATCTTAATTATATTTATACAATATATAACATAGTTTTAATTTTATTTTGTAGACATATTCTGCTATTGGTAGAGCTACACGAGCAGCTCAGTCTATTCCTCACACAGCGGGGTCCAAGAGTTATGCACGGCTCAGGCATGTGTTTGTATGTTTCTCATCCTATAATACTTTTAGTATACTTATAGTTTAAACATCATGTATCATCATGTATCATTGCATGTGCCATGTATCATGGTATGGGGGTATAAGATGTGTTATTTTAGATTTTTTTGTAATATTTATTCTTTATATAGGCTAATCAGCAGGGGAGAGAGCCTGGTGAGGTGGAATTCTATCGGATGACTCATGTCACCAGGATGGTAGTTTTGTTCGGGAGGAGTCCAGAGATATATATGTATGTTTTTTTATTTATATTATATTATGATTTATATTTTTATTTTTATTAAGTAGTGATATATGTGTTTTTTATAAAATATAGAATAGGGCTACCTCTATGATCTCCGAGCATGCTGGCGAGGGTTCATCATCTACTCAGAGTAGTTGCATCAAGGTCGAGGTATTCTCGGAGTTGATGGGACCAGAGCGTCCTGGACGACTGAGGGGTTATGGGATTGGAGTTACCCCTACTCAGTTATCTGAGGTGAGTAGATATACTCAAGATACTAGAGAGAGTCATAATCAGTTATATGTTCGTCAGCTCCAGGAGAAGATAGCAGAGCTCCGACAGACACGTGATGCAGACAGAGCAGAGATGCAGACCATTAGGTCTCAGCTAAAGCATGTTACATCTGTGCTGCATATGTTCATGTCATCTCAGGTAAGTAATTATTTATTAATTTTGTATGTATCTAATTCTTTATAATATATATAATGTATGTATCATAATTCCTGATGTATATCTTGTAGGTTCTTGGTGCATCTGCGAGTCACAGACCTGACGACGACCAGCCTCCCGTGGATCAGTGATGCCAATTATTTTTTTTATTATTTTTGTATGTCTTTTTGTTTATTTGAACTTGGATTGGCACTTATATATATATATATAAATCTTTATGATTGGTTTGTGTTTGTGTTTCTGTATGTTGGGTATGATACAGGTTTGAATGTTTTTATTTATTTGTGTATGTTG